>LR738713.1:754162693-754216679 GCA_902687465.1 Secale cereale | reverse complement strand
GGCCGCACGGATGCGTAAAACCCTACTCCTGCTTGGTTGTGTATTGAGTTGAGTGCTCGGGAGCTTGAAGCAGCAGCTACACCGTGCGTGAGAGTGATCTAGGTTTCGAACCCCCTCCACGTTGTGCATGGGCCTCCTTTTATAGTGCAAGGGGTCACCGACAGGTGTCAACGTAGGAGAAAGGGGTAAAAACGTAAAAGAGGTGGTAGTTGTAACAGTGCGGGAACAGTGGAGCTACAGTACAGAACAGTGGTCTATACCTACTTTAACAGTGGGGGACAAGGGCATTTAATGCCCGTCGCCGTCGACCCCAAAAGCTCCCGCCTTAGCGTCTCCGTCCGCCACGGCGACGGATCCATCACCGTGGAGTGCCACCGTGTACCCCAGGCTGCACAGCCATCCGCCACGCGTCCCTGGATAGGCCCCAGGGCGACGCGTGGGCCGATGAGCTGGAGCGCGGGCACACAGCGCAGCCTTCCCGGCAAGCACCTTGCCGGGGCCTTGATCTTGCCGGGCCCGGGAGCTTGCCGCTCCCCGGGCCCCTTGCCGGGGCACATATAGTGCCGAGGCGTTGTCTTCTAGTCTTCCTGGCGAGCTCCTCTTGCCAGGGTCTTGTGTTAGTGGAGCGGTCTTGAGCCTGGTACGGCCTTCCCGGCAAGCTCCTCTTGCCGGGGTCTCGATCTCATGTCTTGCATACTTTGTTTTTGAATGGTTTAATAGGGAGCAGGAAGGTCTCCGGCGAGCACGCAGTAGGCCTTGCCGCGGGAAGCTGCAACTGCCCGTGCACAAGTAGGGGTACTGGGGTACCCCTACCTTAGTACACCGACAGTTATGTTATGGATGAAGAAACTGCTAGAGATCTTTTAGCTTGCAATGATAGGTATGATATTAAGAAACTGTTAGCTAAGCTGAAAGAAAAGTGTTTGAGTGCTAGAATGAAATATGACCCTGCTTTTGCTACTTCACCTATCTGTATTTCTGATAAGGATTAGATTTTCTCTGTTGATCCTGAGTTAATTACTTTGGTTCAATCTGATACTTTTCATGGCTATGAATCTGAAACTGTTCTGGCACATCTTACTAAATTGAATCTTATAGCCACCCTGTTGACCAATGAGGAAAAAATTCGCTACTATTATATCCTTAAGCTATTTCCGTTCTCCTTAAAGGGTGATGCTAAAAATGGTTTAATTCTCTTGATCCTGGTTGTGTGCATAGTCCCCAGGATATGATTTATTACTTCTCTGCTAAATATTTCCCCGCTCATAAGAAATAAGCTGCCTTAAGGGAAATATATAATTTTGTGCAAATTGAAGAAGAGAGTCTCCCACAAGCTTGGGGGAGGCTTCTTGGGTTACTTAATGCTTTGCCTGATCATCCTCTTAAGAAAAATGGAATACTTGATATATTTTATAATGGACTAACCGATGCTTCCAGAGACCACCTGGATAGCTGTGCTGGCTGTGTTTTCAGGGAAAGAACTGTTGATCAAGCTGAATTGCTATTAAATAATATGTTGAGTAATGAAAATAAGTGGACACTTCCTGAACCAACTCCTAAGCCAACTCCGAAGAAAAGGGGTATTCTATTTCTCAGTCCTGAAGATATGCAAGAGGCAAAGAAATCTATGAAAGAAAAGGGTATTAAAGCTGAAGATGTTACAAATTTACCACCTATTGAAGAAATACATGGTCTTGATAACCCGACACAAGTAGTAAAGGTAAATTCTCTCTATAGATTTGATGAAGGTGATATTCCTCGTTATAAGTCTACTAGCCAATGTTGAGATGAGTTTGATAATTTTATTGTTAAAAAAGAAAACTTCAATGCTTATGTTGGTAGACAATTGAAACGTAATGCTTATATGATTGAACACTTGAGTTATTATATGTCTAGAGTTAATGGTGAACTTAAACTCATTAGTAAACATGCTTCTATGGTTACCACTCAAGTAGAACAAGTACTTAAAGCACAACATGATTTTCTCAATGAATTAAATAATTAGAAAAATGATAATGCTGTTAGAGTTATGACTAGAGGGGGTAGAATGACTCAGGAACCTCTGTATCCCGAGGGCCACCCTAAGAGAATTGAGCAAGATTCTCACAGAGCTAATGTTGATGCACCTAGTTCTTCTAATACGAAGAAAAAGAAAAATGATAGGACTTTGCATGCTTCTAGTGAACCTGTTGTTGACACACCTAAGAATACCAATGATATTTATATTTCTGATGCTGAAACACAATCTGGTAATGAACATGAAGCTAGTGATAATGTTAATGATGATGTTCATGATGATGCTCAACCTAGCAATAATGATGATGTAGAGATTGAACCTGCTGTTGATCTTGATAACCGACAATCAAAGAATCAATGTTATGATAAAAGAGACTTTGTTGCTAGGAAGCACAGTAAAGAAAGAGAACCATGGGTTCAGAAACCCATGCCTTTTCCTCCTAAACCATCCAAGAAAAAGGATGATGAGGATTTGAGCGCTTTGGTGAAATGATTAGACCTATCTTTTTCGTATGCGTTTAACTGATATGCTTAAAACAAATCCTTATGCTAAGTATATTAAAGATATTGTTACAAATAGAAGAAAGATACCTAAAGTTGAAATTTCCATCATGCTTGCCAATTATACTTTTAAAGGTGGAATAGCAAAGAAACTAGGAGATCCAGGAGTACCAACTATACCATGCTCCATTAAAAGAAACTATGTTAAAACTGTTTTATGTGATCTTGGAGCTGGTGTTACTGTTATGCGTCTCTCTTTATATCGTAGACTTGATTTGAATAAGTTGACACCTACTGAAATATCTTTGCAAACGGCCGATAAATCAACTGCTATACCTGTCGGTATTTGTGAGGATGTGCCTGTTCTGGTTGCAAATGTTACTATTTTAACGGACTTTGTTATCCTTGATATTCCCGAGGATGATAGTATGTCAATAATCCTTGGTAGACCCTTTTTTAATACTGCAGGGGCTGTTATTGATTGCAACAAAGACAATGTCACTTTTCATGTTAATAGTAATGAGCATACGATACACTTCCCGAGGAAACAACCTCAAGTCTAGAGTATCAATTCTATTTGAAAAAAATTCAACGATCACTATTGGGGGTTTTGAATTCCCTCTTCCTACGGTCAAGAAGAAATATGATATTCTTATTGTTGGGGACATGCATATACCCGTTGAGGCAACTTAGTGTTATTCGAAAATTCTCCGGGTTCATGTTATTCGAAAAGAGTTTGTTAACAAGACTTGATCAACCTTGTTAATGGATTCCTTTTGATGAGCATGAGATGGATGAAGTTAGAAAGTACAACTCTCTGTACCTTCTTTTTACTTTCTGTTATTTAGATTAAATAAAGAAAAAATAGTATTTTCTGTCTGTTTTCTGAATTATCCTTGCAATAAAAAAATACCCCGAAAATAAAAGTTCTCCAAATGTCCCAAAAATGAAATATGATTTTTCTAGAATATTAAGAATATTTGGCACTGAGAACGCACCAGGGGGCCACACCACCTGGCCACGAGGGTACTGGGCGCGCCCCCTGCCTCGTGGGCCCCACGTGGCCCCCCTCCACTTATTCCAGAACCACACACTTCATCTTCCTCCAAAAAAAAAATCCTCCCATAGCTCAAACCCGTGTTCTAGCTCATCTTGCTACCATTTTCGATCTCCTTGCTCAAAGCTTCATTCACAAAACTATTTGGGGGAATTGTTCTTCGGTGTGTGACTCCTCCAATGGTCCAATTAGTTTTTGCTCTAGTGCTTTATTTATTGCAATTTTTTGCTGCTAAGGTGACCCTGTTCTTGAGCTTGCATGTCAAATTTATATGGTCCCAAGTAGTTCTAATGCATGATATAGTCTCTAGGCACTTGTGGGAGTAGTTGCTATCAATCTTGTTGAGTTTGGTTCACTTTTGTTTTGAGTCACTAAAAATTCAGAAATTTTTCAGAGAAAAATGCATAGGAAAATCTACCAAGGTGGTTCCTCAAGGAAGCAAGTACCAAGGCTCGTGATACGTGAGCCAGACGATGAACCACCGATGTTAGGTCAAGTGCGGCCTTGTGAATGGCCGTCGGAGGAGTTTATGGTCTAGGCAGGCGTCAAGGATGAATTTGACACGTATGTGTGTAATGCTAATCTTGAGGACTTTGTGTCAGATAAGTGGCCCCAGTACCACTACCTAACTGATTCCTTTGTGAGCAGATTTAAATTTATATCCTCACGCAATTCTCACACTATTTTATTTGATCTTTATGATAAATCATATAGCATGGGCTTAGAAGATTTTAATGATGCTTGTAAGCTCCCGCAGTGGGGTAATATTAGTGAACCTCGCAAATCTGAATATAAAGACTTTCTTGCTAGTATCACTGTGGGGGAATCTAGAGAAATCAGACAAGCCACCATAGGGAGCATTCATTTCCTTTCCATACATTATTTTGCTCTCTTCGTGGGTAGATGCATTAACGATAAAGATGAGGCTTGCCACATGTGCGTTCCAGATCTTTGTGTCCTCAAGAGTGCGGTATTAGGTGACAAACAATATAACTTGGGGGCTATTGTTGCACGAAGGTTGTATCTCAACGGTTTAAGTGGAGATTTGTTTGGTGTAATTTATGCAACTCGTGTGGCTAATTATCTTCATGTACCCATACATGAAAATGATATGAAGCTGCCTCCTGCTTATCTAGATTATAATGCTATGGTTCGCCATCAGTTTGTTGAGAGAAATGAACAATTCCTCCAAGACAGACGTTGCACTGTCCATATTGCTCTCCCTGCTCCTACTTTCTTTGACTTTCAGGCAAAAAGGAGATATGTTATAACTAGGGAGGAGGCGAATGAGTATGAGGAGACGACGGAGGCGGCTCGTCTCCAAGCTGCAGCTCATTAGGCAATAGCCGCTGCATCGCAGTACAACCCCAACTACGACTTTGGATATCCGTCACGACAGCAGTGGCCATAGACCAACTTAGGCCAAAAGCCTAAGCTTGGGGGAGTACGTATTTCTCACCGACATTACATTCATGTTCACACACTCATTTTAGTTGTCGGTGCTCATACTTTTTCATTGCACTATCCATGCTAATTTATTTTCTTTTCTAAGTATTTTTTTCTTGTGTGTTAGAAAAACCTTAAGAAAGACAAAAAAATTTAGTTGTACCTTTTAGCTAGTTTACTTTCCATGCCTGTAGTAGTAGTAACTAAAAGAAAACCCAAAAATATTTCTCGTTCTTCTTTTGCTTGTTGGGAGCTTTCCCGTGTAAATAGTTTTATTTCTTTTCTTTTCTTTGGGGTCAAGAGGATAAGACCATGATGAAAATGTTTAGTGGCTCTCATATGCATTACTGTTGATTTAACCAAGAGCCATATTACCTTGTCTTCTCCCTTGTATTAAATGCTTGAAAATTCCAGCTTAGTCCAATGCACGTGCACTATTATTATTATCCACACCGTTCGGCCGTGCGAGTGAAAGGCAACAATGACGGTATATGATGAACTGATTGAGATGAGAGAAGCTGGTACGAACTCGACCTATCTTGTTTTTATAAATATGAATAGTTCATCGTTCCTGATTTAGCCTATTACGAATGAAACATTTTTGCAATGACAATTAGAGATTATAGTTGCTCATGCCATGCTTAATTAGCTAGGAGTTTATAATAGTTTACCTTGCATGCCAACATGCTATTAAAATAGTTGTGATGTGGTATGATGATACGTCCAAAACGTATCTATAATTTCTGCTTGCTCCATGCCTCTTTTGGGTGATATTGCTATGATATTTATACACTTCCATACACTTTTGATCATATTTGGACTAACCTATTAACTCAGGGCACCCCAGTGCCAGTTTCTGTTTTCTGCTGTTTTTGTATTTCAGGTTTTCCCATTACGAGAACTGCCAGAAAAATCCCGGAAAAATTATATAAAAAATCAGCGTTCCAGAAGCTTCCCAGCAGCCAAAGTACAGCCGGAGGGGGGCCACCAGGGCCCCAGGCGCCCTGGAGGCGCGGCCCCCCTCCTGGCCGCGTCGGGGGGGTGCCTGGGCCCCCAAGGCCTCCGCTGATGCCCCCCTTTGGCATATATTTATATCGTGTCCCGAAACCCTCGAGACGGGAACCCTTTTTCGCGATCTCATCTCTGTTCCGCCGCCGCCGCGCTTCCAAGATCGGGAGCACCAGGAGAACTCTTCCCGGCACCCTGCCGGAGGGGACGATCACCACCGGGAGCCTCTCCACCACCATGGACGCCTCCCGGATGAGTTGTGAGTAGTGTCCCTTGGACCATGGGTCCATGACCAGTAGCTATGTGATGTTCTCCTCCCGTTCTTGTGCTTCACTAATTAGTCCTCGTGAGCTGCCCTACATGATCGAGGCACATATGTAATCCTTATGCTGTTGCTATGTTGAGTTTGCTGGGATCCGATGGATTGTGAGATTATGTTCAGATTGTGTTTGAGTAATATATTTGATCTACCTCTTTTATATTTATGTTCGTAAGTAATTCTTGCATGTTCTCCGTTGTTATTTATTGCTTTGGCCCAGTAGTAGGTAGTGACTCCAAGAGGGAACATTATGCTTGATTGTGGGTTCATGCCCCTCGATGACTAGCTTGAGTGACAGAAACATGAGTCTAGGGGATGTGCTGTTGCCACAAGGGGGAAAACAACGGTGCTTGTGCCCGCGGGTGCAAGGATTGTTTACTTTATGCAAAGTTCTTTTAATGCAGTTGTCTGTTGCTTTGAGTTTACACTATGGGTGGGACTCGCAACTTAATACCAGCGAGATGTTCTGGATAGATATCTCAAGGTGGATGATTAGTAGTAGATGCAGATGGATTTCGGTCTACTTGCCTTGGCATACCGCCCATGATTTGAACCTCTACCTTTCTTGTAACATAGTTAGCATTGGTTTGCGCACATAATTCTGTCAATTGCCCAGCTGTAATTCGTTTACCTCACATAGCTGTTTTATCGTCTTTTGGGAGAGAGACATCACTAGTGAACATCATGGGACCCCGGTCCATATTACCATCATTGATCACATCCGCTATTTACTTTACGCTTTTACTTACTATTGCAGCAATACCTATCACTATTATCACTTGCGTTTGATCCTTTGTAAACTACAAGGCCGGAGAGATTGACAACCTCTCTATACTCGTTGGGAGCAAAGTTATTTGTATCTGTGTGCAGGTCCACGTTGATTGCTAATATCTAGCGCCGTTAGCAGTTGACACCTTCTTGTTGAAACTGGGAGTCTCAGGGAAATCGATCCTTGGTATCTTTGCCAAGGGAAAACTTCCGCTACACTGCATCTCAAACCTTCCACTTGGGGTAACCAACGAGGGGCGAGAAGCCATCAAGCAAAGTTTTCTGGCGCCGTTGCCGGGGACTCCACTATTCAGGATAGGGGAGTTGCACGCTATCTTTTACCTTTACTTTTTAGTCTTGTTAGTTTACCTTTCAGTTTTGCTTTAGTATCTTTTATCGAAAATCACAAAAATAGTTATCTTGCTTGCTTGCTACTATGGGTTCCACCGAGAACACCAAGTTGTGTGACTTCACTAGTCACAACAACGATGACTTTATCTGCACACCTATCACTACACCTGCCACTTCAGCACCTTCGTATGAAATTAAACCTGCTTTACTGAATCTAGTTATGAAAGATCAGTTCTCCGGTGCTGGAGATGATGCTGCTTTACACTTAATCATTTTTGTTGAACTTTGTGATATGCAAAAGTACCAAGAAATAGATGGTAATATTGTTAAGCTTAAGCTTTTTCCTTTCTCCTTGAGAGGAGGAGCTAAAATTTGGTTTCAGTCTTTGCCTAGAAATAGCATAGATTCATGGGTCAAGCGCAAAGATGCTTTTATTGGAAAGTACTATCCACCTGCTAAAATTATCCAACTAAGAAGTAACATAATGAATTTTAAACAATTGGATAATGAACACGTTGCCCAAGCTTGGGAACATATGAAATCTCTTATCAAGAACTGCCCTACTCACGGTTTGACTACTTGGATGGTTATCCAAACTTTTTATGCAGTCTTGAACTTTACCTCGCGGAACTTGTTAGATTCGGCCGCGGGAGGAACTTTTATGTCAACTACACTTGGTTCTGCCACGAAGCTTCTCGATGAGATGATGACCAACTATTCCCAATGGCACGCCGAACGCGCTCCAACAGGTAGGAAGGTAAACTCTGTCGAGGAGATTTCCTCCCTAAATGAAAAAGTTGACTTGATCATGTCTCTACTTTCGAAGCAATCTTCTGTTGATCCTCGTGATGTTCCTTTAAATTCTTTGATTGCTCAAGAACAAGTAGATGTGAACTTTATCTCTAGAAACAATTTTAACAACAATGCTTATAGGAGTAATTTTGGTAGCAATCCTAGACCGTTCCCCTCGAATTCTTATGGGAACAACAATGCTTATCCTATCACCAAGAACTCCACTACTGAACTAGAGATCATGCTTAAAGATTTCATCACTACCCAAAAAGCCTTTAATAAGAGTGTAGGAGAAAAACTAAACAAACTAGATGATCTCTCTTCGAAGGTAGACAATTTAGCCAATGAGGTAGAATTGCTTAAAATTAGAACTTCTCCTCTTGAGGAGAGGAAGGTCACTCCTATGAATGCTATTCAAGTGCAAATTAATGAAAACATTAGGATGATGGCTAAACTTAAAGAGAGATGGGCTAGAGAAAGGGAGGAAGAAGATAGAATTAAGAACCTTCCTACCCACCACACTGTTGCTACTATCCAAGTTGTTGAGGATATCCAAACTCTTAGCACCCAATGCACTCCTGGTCCCATTGGACCTATTAATGGTGATGCTATGACTATAGAAACTACCAAACAAGTGAACCTAAAGGACACCACTACCACCTTACTTGATAGTAGTGACCTTGATTTTGATAATTGCACTCTTACCGAAGTTATTAATTTCCTTCACAGGATGTCAAGAGATCCCCGCACTAGCACGCTTAACCTTGCCTTCACAGAGCATATCACTAATGCTCTCATCAAAGCTAGGGAGGAGAAACTTAGAGTAGAAGCCTCCATACCTAGAAAGCTAGAAGATGGTTGGGATCCTATGATTAAAATTAATTTGAATAACTTCTCTTGCTATGCTTTATGTGATGTTGGAGCTAGTACCTCCGTTATGCCCAAAAGAATATATGATATGCTTAAATTGAAACCTTTTGATTCTTGTTCTTTTGGTGTTCGTCTCATTGATTCTTCCATAAAGAAACCTTTGGGGAGGATCGATGATGTTCATATCATTGTCAATGACAATTATGTTCCCGTTAATTTTACTATTATGGACATTGAATGTGAACCTTCTTGTCCAATTATTTTGGGACGTCCTTTCCTACGCACCGTTGGTGCTATCATTGACATGAAAGAGGGGAATATAAAATTCCAATTTCCTCTCAAGAAAGGGATGGAACACTTCCCTCGAAAGAAGATTAAGTTACCTTTTGAGTCCGTTATACGGGCTAGCTATTCTTTTACTCTTGATAAAACTTGATCTCTTTGCATTATGCCTAGCTTAAAGGCATAAAAGAAAGCGCTTTTGGGAGGCAGCCCACATGAATAAAAATTTTATTTTGCTTTTTTTTGTGTCTTGATGTTGTTACTATAGTATCATCATCATTGTATCTTTACTTTTCAACTTTGTGCCAAGTGTAGCCTCTTATTGCAAGAAAGTTCAAAAGTAGTGACGTGCTGTCCAGGAAACAGATTTTGTCCTTGAATAGAAAAATTCGTATAAAATCACCAGATCATCTTTTTGGTCTGAATTTTTTCGACAGCGTGCTCTATATAATTGTATTTCGTGCATCTGTTCTGAGTTTTTTGATTAGAGTTGCAGAAGTGCCCAGAAAAAATCATTTACTACCTGCTGTTCTGTTTTTCACAGATTCTGTCCTGTTTTGCCTTTCCTTCATTTTGCAAACCTTGAGCTTGCTTTTTCTTTGCAAAAACCTTTTGGCAATCTTGAGAAATAGTAGATCTTCAAGAATATCCTTATTTCCAGCAAGGAACAATTATTTTATTATGGGTACTAACCTCGCTAATCAGATTATGATGAGTTATGTATGAAGGGAGTTTTCAAGTGTGCGAGGGAAGATGATAAAAAGATTCAGGAGTGTCAAGCGCTCAAGCTTGGGGATGCCCTCGTGCACCCCCAAGAAATATTCAAGGAGACTCAAGCGTCTAAGCTTGGGGATGCCCCCGTGCATCCCCTTCTCCATCAACATTATCAGTTCGTCTTTCGTTCCACTATATTTTTATCACTTCATGTGTTATGTGCTATGCTTGGAGCGTCTTGCTTTTAGTTTTCCTTTTTAGTTTTCTTTAGCTTTTCATAACGAGTCGGAACTCAACTTTCTTTATGTGGGAGAGAAACACGCTTCACTTCTACCTAGAACACAACATAGAATTTTCATGTTTATCTTTGCTGTGTGTGTTCTTTGTCTTTCAATAGCTACTATCATGCCCATCTCTTATTTTTCATGCTTATCTTTTTAAAGAGCTTTTGTTTAGTTGGTTGCTTGAACTCTCTTTAATTATCATGATTATCTTATTAAGAGAGTTTGCTTCCGTCGCATTGGTTGGTATGTCTATGATAAAGATGCTACGTGCATAATGGTGCTTAGTAGTTCATGTTTTCTTATGGTTAGTCTCAAATAGCTGGGGGGTTCCCAATGTGTTATTGGAGTACCAACATGATTTGTTTGCCAATGATGTGGTATGGTTTAGTAATATCTTCCTTCAAGAATTTATTTTGATTGACTTGGCGTATGCTCACGCATATTTAAGACTGTAAAGAAAGTCTGTCAAGCCTTGATGATCTTTTATTTCTGAGTAGCGATATAACTTCCATGCCTGATTCAATGTTGCTTTGTCGCTCTGCATGATTATGACCGTCATTGCTCTCTTAGTTGGTCGCTCCCAGTCTTTTGCTAACCTCCACCTGTACTAAGCGGACTGACTGCTTGTGCATCCAAATTCTTTTAAACCAGTTATGCCATATGATTCCACCATACCTTCCTACATGGTATTTACCTGCCATTCCTAACGGAGACTTGCATGTACCATCTCGAAATTATTCAAAAAAATGCATTACTGTTTTGTGCCTCTGTTTTAAGTCCACGAGGAAGTAGTAGTTAATTCATGATCTTTTTAAGTTGGACAAGCTTCACCCCGGGATTGCATGTCTAATGTGCAAACCCATAACACGAGAAGGAACTGGCATTGAGTGCGCCCGGCTCAAAATTAATATAACAAACAAACCCTCCTTCACGCTTTGTTCATGAGAAATCAGAAAACTTTGGCAGTGATAAACAAAGGAGATTAAGAGGATGTGATCGTCCTCATTCGGGAGCCGTTCCTCGAAACTTGTCCATCTCAAGAAGTAATTGAGTTATCCGCTAGCATTCGTTGACGAAACATGCATGATCAAAAAAAATAATTATTACCTCTGTTTTTAAAATCAAGAGCTCTGGTACATGTTTTGTCTTTGTTTCCGACTACGGGTTTTCAACCTTGCCAACAAAAGCCACGGTTCGACAGTCTCCACCTTCTTTTAAAGCACCAACTACTGAGAGCATGATTGTCATTCTGAGTGTAATGTGCATTGTCCCAAAGTAGCATTGTCTTTTGCATGATTATGATATCGTTTATTCTGAAATCATTGTATCTAGTCATCACTTAAACCTTGGAGGTGCCCCTGCATTTATGTTTTGCTTCACTAAAGGGGGCAAGCGAGATATCACTTTATCATATTTGCACACCATGTTCATTACAAATCTATTTGATGTTTCAGTATCATACTGTAAAACTTTCAGTTCTTTGTGATTTTCTCATGAGGCAACTTAATTACTACAGATTCATTGTCTCTGTAAGCTTTTGTCATATGACTATGAAAAATCCTTATATGGTTAATAGCATGTCACCACAGAAATTATTCTTGTTATCATTTACCTACTCGAGGACGAGCAGGAATTAAGCTTGGGGATGTTGATACATCCAAAACGTATCTATAATTTCTGCTTGCTCCATGCCTCTTTTGGGTGATATTGCTATGATATTTATACACTTCCATACACTTTTGATCATATTTGGACTAACCTATTAACTCAGTGCACCCTAGTGCAAGTTTCTGTTTTCTGCTGTTTTTGTATTTCAGGTTTTCCCATTACGAGAACTGCCAGAAAAATCCCGGAAAAATTATATAAAAAATCAGCGTTCCAGAAGCTTCCCAGCAGCCAAAGTACAGTCGGAGGGGGCCACCAGGGCCCCAGGCGCCCTGGTGGCGCGGCCCCCCTCCTGGCCGCGCCGGGGGGGCGCTTGGCCACCCCAGGCCTCCGCTGATGCCCCCCTTTGGCATATATTTATATCGTGTCCCGAAACCCTCGAGACGGGAACCCTTTTTCGTGATCTCATCTCTGTTCCGCCGCCGCCGCGCTTCCGAGATCGGGAGCACCAGGAGAACTCTTCCCGGCACCCTGCCGGAGGGGAGGATCACCACCGGGAGCCTCTCCACCACCATGGACGCCTCCCGGATGATTTGTGAGTAGTCTCCCTTGGACCATGGGTCCATGACCAGTAGCTATGTGATGTTCTCCTCCCGTTCTTGTGCTTCACTAATTAGTCCTCGTGAGCCGCCCTACATGATCGAGGCACATATGTAATCCTTGTACTGTTGCTATGTTGAGTTTGCTGGGATCCGATGGATTGTGAGATTATGTTGAGATTGTGTTGGAGTAATATATTTGATCTACCTCTTTTATATTTATGTTCGTAAGTAATTCTTGCATGTTCTCCATTGTTATTTATTGCTTTGGCCAAGTAGTAGGCAGTGACTCCAAGAGGGAACGTTATGCTTGATTGTGGGTTCATGCCCCTCGATGACTAGCTTGAGTGACAGAAACATGAGTCTAGGGGATGTGCTATTGCCACAAGGGGGAAAACAACGGTGCTTGTGCCCGCGGGTGCAAGGATTGTTTACTTTACGGAAAGTTCTTTTAATGCAGTTGTCTGTTGCTTTGAGTTTACACTATGGGTGGGACTCGCAACTTAATACCAGCGAGATGTTCTGGATAGATATCTCAAGGTGGATGATTAGTAGTAGATGCAGATGGATTTCGGTCTACTTGCCTTGGCGTACCGCCCATGATTTGAACCTCTACCTTTCTTGTAACATAGTTAGCATTGGTTTGCGCACATAATTCTGTCAATTGCCCAGCTATAATTCCTTTACCTCACATAGCTGTTTTATCGTCTTTTGGGAGAGAAACATCACTAGTGAACATCATGGGACCCCGGTCCATATTACCATCATTGATCACATCCGCTATTTACTTTACGCTTTTACCTACTATTGCAGCAATACCTATCACTATTATCACTTGCGTTTGATCCTTTGTAAACTACAAGGCCGGAGAGATTGACAACCTCTCTGTACTCGTTGGGAGCAAAGTTATTTGTATCTGTGTGCAGGTCCACGTTGATTGCTAATATCTGGCGCTGTTAGCAGTTGAGACCTTCTTGTTGAAACTGGGAGTATCAGGGAAATCGATCCTTGGTATCTTTGCCAAGGGAAAACTTCCGTTACACTGCATCTCAAGCCTTCCACTTGGGGTAACCAACAAGGGGTGAGAAGCCATCATATGATAGGGTTGTATCCTCCTTTGAACGATTCGAGTGGCTTCACTTGGCACATGTTCACGCATGTAGTTGAAAAAAAATCAACATAGCCTCCACGATATTTATGTTCATGGTGATTTATATCTGTTGGAGATATGCCCTAGAGGCAATAATAAAAGCATTATTATTATATCTCCTTGTTCATGATAATTGTCTGTTATTCATGCTTGAATTGTATTGTACAGAGACAGCGATACATGTGTGAATACACAGACCACAATGAGTCCCTGGTAGGCCTCTAGTTACCAGCTCGTTGATCAACAGATGGTCACGGTTTCCAGCCCATGGACATGAGATGTCAGTGATAACAGGATCACATCATTAGGAGAATGATGTGATGGACAAGACCCAAACTTGAGCATAACACGAGATCGTATAGTTCGTAATGCATAAGCTTTTCGGTGTCAAGTATTTATTCCTTAGACCATGAGGTTGTACAACTCCCGGATACCGTAGGAGTACTTTGGGTGTGCCAACCGTCACAACGTAACTGGGTGGCTATAAAGGTACACATCGGGTATCTCCGAAAGTGTCTGTTGAGTTGGTACGAACCAAGACTGGGATGTTGTCACTCCGTATGACGGAGAGGTGCCTCTGGGCCCACTCGGTAATACATCATCATAATGAGCTCAATGTGACTAAGTAGTTAGTCACGGGATGATGGATTACGGATCGAGTAAAGAGACTTGCCATAACGAGATTAAACAAGGTATCGGGAATACCGACGATCGAATCTCGGGCAAGTACCGTACCGATGGACAAAGGGAATAACATACGGGATTGAGTGAATCCTTGACACGGTGGTTCATCCGATGAAGATCATCGAGGAACACGTGGCAACCAACATGGGTATCCAGATCCCGTTGTTGGTTATTGACCGGAGAGTGGTCTCGGTCATGTCTACGTGTCTCCCGAACCCGTAGGGTCTACACACTTAAGGTTCGGTAACGCTAGGGTCGTAGAGATTAATGCACGTGGAAACCCGAAAGTTGTTCGGAGTCCCGGATGAGATCCCGGACGTCACGAGGAGTTCCGGAATGGTCCGGAGGTAAAGATTGATATATAGGAAGTGCAGTTTCAGCCAACGGGTGATCTCCGGGGGTCACCAGGAGCGTCCCGGGACCACCGGAGGGGCCCCGGGGGTCCACCGGGTGGGGCCACCCATCCCGGTGGGGCCCCTAGGCCACAAGGGGAAGTGTCCAGCCCTCAGGGCTGGCGCACCACAAGGGGGCCCACCTCCCCATGCACCTAGGGTTAAAACCCTAAGGGGGAGGGGGGCTCCACTTGCCTTGGGGGGCAAGGAACCCCCCTGGCCGCCGCCCCCTTGCAGATTGGATCTGCAGGGGGTCCAGGCGCACCCCCCTGGCCCCTATATATATGTGGGGAGGGAGAGGGCAGCCGCACCAAAGCCCTGGCGCCTCTCCCCCTCCGGTCACACCTCCATACTCCCAACGCAGGGTGCCCGGCGAAGCCCTGCTGCGATCTCCACTGCATCCGTCATCACGCCGTCGTGCTGCCGGATCTCTGACGACTTCTCCTCCCCCCTTGCTGGACCAAGAAGGAGTTGACGTTGCTGCACCGTACGTGTGTTGAACGCGGAGGTGCCGTCCGTTCGGCGCTAGATCATCGGTGACGAAGAACGTGAAGAGTTCGACTACTTCATCCACACTTCGTTGAAAGCTTCCGCATGCGATCTACATAACGGTATGTAGATGCACTCTTACTTGCTCGTTGCTAGATGTATCCATAGTTGGATCTTGGTGAAGACGTAGAATTTTTTTGAATTATGCTACGTTCCCCAACAGTGGTATCAGAGCCTAGGTTTTATGTGTAGCATCTTGCACGAGTAGAACACAAAGCAGTTGTGGGCGTATGATCTTGTTCAACTTTCTTACCGTTACTAGTCAATCTTGATTCGGCGGTATTGTGGGATGAAGCGGCCCGGACCGACCTTACACATACGCTTACGTGAGACTGGTTCCACCGACAGACATGCACTAGATGCATAAGGTGGCTGGCGGGTGTCTATCTCTCCTACTTTAGTCGGATCGGATTCGATGAAAAGGGTCCTTATGAAGGGTAAATAGAAGTTGACAAATCACGTTGTGGTTTTGGCGTAGGTAAGAAACGTAAAACTTGCAACAACAATTAGAGGACGTCTAACTTGTTTTTGTAGCATGTGCTATGTGACGTGGTATGGCCAAGAACGAAGATGTGATGAATGATATATGTGATGTATGAACTTGATCATGTTTTTGTAATAGGGAATCCCGACTTGCATGTCGATGAACTTGACAACCGGCAGGAGCCATAGGAGTTGTCTTTATTATTGTATGACCTGCGTGTCACTGAATAACGCCATGTAATTACTTTACTTCATTGCTAAACGTTAGCTATAGTAGTAGAAGTAATAGTTGGCATGACGACTTCTTCAAGACACGATGATGGAGTTCATGATGATGAAGATCATGGTGTCGAGCCGGTGACAAGATGATCATGGTGCCCCAAAGATGGAGATCCAAGGAGCAAGATGATATTGGCCATATCATGTCACTTTAATTGATTGCATGTGATGTTTATCATGTTTATGCATCTTGTTTACTTAGAACGACGGTAGTAAATAAGATGATCTCTCACTAAAATTTCAAGTATTGTGTTTCCCCTAACTGTGCACCGTTGCTAAAGCTCGTTGCTCCGAAGCACCACGTGATGATCGGGTGTGATAGGTTCTAACGTTCGCATACAACGGGTGTAAGACACATTTACACACGCGATACACTTAGGGTTCACTTGACGAGCCTAGCATGTACAGACATGGCCTCGGAACACGAAAGACCGAAAGGTCGAACACGAGTCGTATAGAAGATACGATCAACATGAAGATGTTCACCGTTGATGACTAGTCCGTCTCACGTGATGATCGGACACGGACTACTCGATTCGGATCGTGTATCACTAAGATGACTAGAGAGATGTCATTCTGAGTGGGAGTTCATTATAATTTGATTAAGATGAACTTAATTATCATGAACTTAGTCTAAATTCTTTACAATATCTCTTGTAGATCAAATGGCCCACGCTCAGGTTTCCCTCAACTTCAACGCGTTCCTAGAGAAAACCAAGCTGAAAGACGATGGTAGCAACTATACGGATTGGGTCCGTAACCTGAGGATTATCCTCATAGCTGCCAAGAGAACTTATGTCCTAGAAGCACCGCTAGGTGACGCTCCCGCCCCGGCAAACCAAGACGTTATGAACGCTTGGCAGTCGCGTTGTGATGATTACTCCCTGGTTCAGTGCGGCATGCTTTACAGTTTAGAATCGGGGCTCCAAAAACGTTTTGAGCACCACGGAGCATATGAGATGTTCGAAGAGCTGAAAATGGTTTTCCAAGCTCATGCCCGAGTCGAGAGATATGATGTCTCCGACGCATTCTACAGCTGTAAGATGGAGGAGAACAGTTCTGTCAGTGAGCACATCCTCAAGATTTCAGGATTGCACAACCGCTTTTCTCAGCTGGGAATGAATCTCCCAGATGAAGCGGTCGTTGACAGAATCCTCCAGTCGCTCCCACCAAGCTTCAAGAGCTTCGTGTTGAACTTCAATATGCAGGGGATGGAGAAGTCCATTCCCGAGGTGTATTCGATGCTGAAATCAGCGGAGGTGGATATCAAGAAAGAACATCAAGTGTTGATGGTCAATAAAACCACTAAGTTCAAGAAAGGCAAGGGTAAGAAGAACTTCAAGAAGGACGGCAAGGGAGTTGCCGCGCCTGGCAAGCCTGTTGCCGGGAAGAAGCCAAAGTATGGACCCAAGCCTGAAACAGAGTGCTTTGATTGCAAGGGAACGGGTCACTGGAAGCGGAACTGCCCCAAATATTTAGCAGACAAGAAGGCCGGCAACGTCAAAGGTATATATGATATACATGTTATTGATGTGTACCTTACCAGCACTCGTAGTAGCTCCTGGGTATTCGATACCGGTGCAGTTGCTCACATTTGTAACTCAAAACAGGAGCTGCAGAATAAACGGAGACTGGCGAAGGATGAGGTGACCATGCGCGTCGGGAATGGTTCCAAGGTCGATGTGATCGCCGTCGGCACGCTACCTCTACATCTACCCTCGGTATTAGTTTTAAACCTCAATAATTGTTATTTAGTACCAACTTTGAGCATGAACATTGTTTCTGGATCTCGTCTTATGCGAGATGGCTACTCTTTCAAATCAGAGAATAATGGTTGTTCTATTTATTTGAGAGATATGTTTTATGGTCATGCCCCGCTGGTCAATGGTTTATTTTTGATGAATCTCGAACGTAGTGATACACATATTCATAGTGTAGATGCCAAAAGATGTAAAGTTGATAATGATAGTCCCACATACTTGTGGCATTGCCGCCTTGGTCATATTGGTGTCAAACGTATGAAGAAGCTCCATTCAGATGGACTTCTGGAGCCTCTTGATTATGAATCATTTGACACGTGCGAACCATGCCTCTTGGGCAAGATGACCAAGACTCCGTTCTCCGGAACAATGGAACGAGCAACCAACTTGTTGGAAATCATACATACCGATGTGTGCGGTCCAATGAGTGTTGAGGCTCGCGGAGGCTACCGTTATGTTCTCACCCTCACAGATGACTCGAGTAGATACGGGTATATCTATTTGATGAAACACAAGTCTGAGACCTTTGAAAAGTTCAAGGAATTTCAGAATGAGGTTGAGAATCAACGTGACAGGAAAATAAAGTTCTTGCGATCGGATCGTGGGGGTGAATATTTAAGTCATGAATTTAGCACACACCTTAGGAGCTGTGGAATTGTTTCACAATTGACACTGCCCAGAACACCTCAACGTAACAGTGTGTCCGAACGTCGAAATCGTACTCTGTTGGACATGGTGCGATCTATGATGTCCCTTACCGATTTACCGCTATCTTTTTGGGGTTATGCTTTAGAGACTGCCGCATTCACTTTAAATAGGGCTCCGTCGAAATCCGTTGAGACGACTCCGTATGAACTTTGGTTTGGCAAGAAACCGAAGCTGTCGTTTCTGAAAGTTTGGGGTTGCGATGCTTATGTCAAGAAACTTCAACCTGAAAAGCTCGAACCCAAATCGGAGAAATGCGTCTTCATAGGATATCCAAAGGAAACAATTGAGTACACCTTCTACCACAGATCCGAAGGCAAAGTCTTTGTTGCCAAGAATGGATGCTTTCTGGAGAAAGAGTTTCTCTCGAAAGAAGTGAGTGGGAGGAAAGTAGAACTTGATGAGGTGACAGTCACCCCTCCTGCACCGGAAAGTAGCACAGCGCAGGAAACTGTTCCTGAGATGCCTGCACCGACAAGGGAGGAAGTTGATGATAATGATCATGAAGAAACATATCAAGTTACTACTGAACTTCGAAGGTCCACAAGGGCACGTTCCGCACCAGAGTGGTACGGCAACCCTGTACTGGAAATCATGTTGTTAGACAACGGTGAACCTTCGAACTATGAAGAAGCGATGGCGGGCCCGGATTCCAATAAATGGCTTGGAGCCATGAAATCCGAGATAGAATCCATGTATGAGAACAAAGTATGGACTTTGGTGGACTTGCCTGATGATAGGCACGCCATAGAAAACAAATGGATATTTAAGAAGAAGACAGGCGCGGATGGTAATGTGACCATCTATAAGGCTCGGCTTGTCGCTAAGGGTTATCGACAAGTTCAAGGGATTGACTACGACGAGACTTTCTCTCCCGTAGCGATGCTGAAGTCAGTCAGAATCATGTTAGCTATTGCCGCATTCTATGATTATGAGATATGGCAAATGGACGTCAAAACAGCATTCCTTAACGGCTTCCTCAAGGAAGAGTTGTATATGATGCAACCGGAAGGTTTTGTCGATCCAGAGAACGCTAACAAGGTATGCAAGCTCCAGCGCTCGATTTACGGGCTGGTGCAAGCATCTCGGAGTTGGAATATTCGCTTTGATGAGGTGATCAAAGCGTTTGGCTTTATACAGACTTATGGAGAGGCCTGTATTTACAAGAAAGTGAGTTGGAGCTCTGTAGCATTTCTCATATTATATGTGGATGACATATTACTGATGGGAAATGATATAGAATTCTTGGAAAATGTAAAGGCCTACTTGAATAAAAGTTTTTCAATGAAGGACCTTGGAGAAGCTGCTTGCATATTAGGCATCAAAATCTATAGAGATAGATCGAGACGCCTCATTGGTCTTTCACAAAGTACATACCTTGACAAAATATTGAAGAAGTACAATATGGACCAGTCAAAGAAAGGATTCTTGCCTGTTTTGCAAGGTATGAGATTGAGCAAGGCTCAGTCGCCGGCCACGGCAGAAGATAGAGAAAAGATGAGTGTCATTCCCTATGCCTCGGCCATAGGTTCTATCATGGATGCCATGCTGTGTACCAGACCTGATGTGGACCTTGCCATAAGTTTGGTAGGGAGGTACCAAAGTGATCCCGGTACAGAACACTGGACAGCGGTCAAGAACATCCTGAAGTACCTGAAAAGGACTACGGATATGTTTCTCGTTTATGGAGGTGACAAAGAGCTCGTCGTAAAGGGTTACGTCGATGCTAGCTTCGACACAGATCTGGATGACTCTAAGTCGCAAACCGGATACGTGTATATTTTGAATGGAGGGGCAGTCAGCTGGTGCAGTTGCAAGCAAAGCGTGGTGGCAGCATCTACATGTGAAGCGGAGTACATAGCTGTTTCTGAAGTAGCGCAGGAAGGAGTCTGGATGAAGGAGTTCATCACCGACCTAGGAGTCATTCCAAGCGCTTCAAGCCCGATGACTCTCTTCTGTGACAACACTGGTGCTATTGCTATTACCAAGGAGCCCAGGTTTCACAAGAAGACCAAGCACATCAAGCGCCGTTTCAACTCCATCCGGAATTATGTTCAGGATGGAGACATAGATATTTGAAAAGTGCATACGGATCTGAATGTAGCAGACCCGTTGACTAAACCTCTTTCACGGGCAAAACATGATCAACACCAGAACTCTATGGGTGTTCGATTCATCACAATGTAACTAGATTATTGACTCTAGTGCAAGTGGGAGACTGTTGGAGATATGCCCTAGAGGCAATAATAAAAGCATTATTATTATATCTCCTTGTTCATGATAATTGTCTGTTATTCATGCTTGAATTGTATTGTACGGAGACAACGATACATGTGTGAATACACAGACCACAATGAGTCCCTGGTAGGCCTCTAGTTACCAGCTCGTTGATCAACAGATGGTCACGGTTTCCTGCCCATGGACATGAGATGTCAGTGATAACGGGATCACATCATTAGGAGAATGATGTGATGGACAAGACCCAAACTTGAGCATAACATGAGATCGTATAGTTCGTAATGCATAAGCTTTTCGGTGTCAAGTATTTATTCCTTAGACCATGAGGTTGTACAACTCCCGGATACCGTAGGAGTACTTTGGGTGTGCCAACCGTCACAACGTAACTGGGTGGCTATAAAGGTACGCATCGGGTATCTCCGAAAGTGTCTGTTGAGTTGGTACGAACCAAGACTGGGATGTTGTCACTCCATATGACGGAGAGGTGCCTCTGGGCCCACTCGGTAATACATCATCATAATGAGCTCAATGTGACTAAGTAGTTAGTCACGGGATGATGGATTACGGATCGAGTAAAGAGACTTGCCATAACGAGATTGAACAAGGTATCGGGAATACCGACGATCGAATCTTGGGCAAGTACCGTACCGATGGACAAAGGGAATAACATACGGGATTGAGTGAATCCTTGACACGATGGTTCATCCGATGAAGATCATCGAGGAACACGTGGGAACCAACATGGGTATCTAGATCCCGTTGTTGGTTATTGACCGGAGAGTGGTCTCGGTCATGTCTACGTGTCTCCCGAACCCGTAGGGTCTACACACTTAAGGTTCGGTGTCGGGGGAAACTGTCCGCCACGAACACCTATGGGACCGGAGCCCCTTTGTCTGTGCGGTACGAGGGCGGAGGGAGCACAAAGAGCAGATCGTAGCGAGCACGCGGGCAGTTTTACCCAGGTTCGGGCCGCGGTAGACGCGTAAAACCCTACTCCTGCTTGGTTGTGTATTGAGTTTGAGCGCTCGGGAGCTTGAAGAAGCAGCTACACCAAGCGCGAGAGTGATCTAGGTTCCGAACCCCCTCCACGTTGTGCATGGGCCTCCTTTTATAGTGCAAGGGGTCACCGACAGGTGTCAACGTAAGAGAAAGGGGTAAAAATGTAAAAGAGGTGGTAGTTGTAACAGTGCGGGAACAGTGGAGCTACAGTACAGAACAGTGGTCTATACCTACTTTAACAGTGGGGGACAAGGGCATTTAATGCCCGTCGCCGTCGACCCCAAAAGCTCCCGCCGTAGCGTCTCCGTCTGCCACGGCGATGGATCCACCACCGTGGAGTGCCACCGTGTACCCCAGGCCGCACAGCCATCCGCCACGCGTCCCTGGATAGGCCCCAGGGCGACGCGTGGGCCGATGCGTGGGCACACAGTGCAGTCTTCCCGGCAAGCACCTTGCCGGGGCCTTGATCTTGCCGGGCCCGGGGAGGCGCATATAGCGCCGAGGCGTTGTCTTCTAGTCTTCCTGGCAAGCTCCTCTTGCCAGGGTCTTGTGTTAGCGGGGCAATCTTGAGCCTGGTACGGCCTTCCCGGCAAGCTCCTCTTGCCGGAGTCTCGGTCTTATGTCTTGTATACTTTGTTTTCGAATGGTTTAATAAGGAGCAGGAAGGTCTCCGGCGAGCCCGCAGTAGACCTTGCCGCGGAAAGCTGCAACTGCCCGTGCACAAGTTGGGGTACTAAGGTACCCCTACCTTAGTACACCGACAGGAGCCCCCGGGCCTGGGCCACACACGGTGCCGAGCGCTGTTGGGCCAGGCCCAAAACAGTGCACGGGCACCCGCGGCCCGCGGCGCGCCGAATCCACTTCCATATCCGCCGCACCCCATGGTAACGGCACGCGTCGATCGCGGCGCCGTGGGATGGGACGTGCCCACGATCTCTTAATGGAAAGGGCGAAACGCCCCCCACTCCCCCATAAAAGCAGAGGAAGCGGGCGCGGTTCCCCTCCTTGCGCTTTCATTGCATCGTCTTCCTTCTCCAAAGATTCTCTCTTGCGCTCTGCCTCCACATCTCCGCCGCCGCCGAGCTCTTCGTTCCCCTCCTTCCGCCGCGTCCGCCATGGCCCCAAAGACCGACAAGGCGAAGGCGGAGAAGTCCAAGCGGGAGAAATCGGAGCAAGCGGCCAAGCTCATCGCGTACCGGAAGCGGCATGTCGTCTTCCCGCCGAAGCTCGGCGTGCGGGAGCTCTGGAACAAGTATTACTTGTTCTGGTCCAAGGAAACCGACGCGCATCCCCGCACGCGAGCATATCCGGCCGCCGCCAAGGACAGCTATCCCGGCGGGTACTACTTTTTTGCTGCCTTCTTTCATTGTGGTCTCTGTCCTCCTTTCTCAAACTTCTTCTGCGACGTCATGAACACATACGGCCTCCATTTGCTTGACTTCACCCCCAACGCCATCCTCACCATGGCTGTTTTCGCACACATGTGCGAAAACTTCATAGGAGTCCACCCCAATGTAGCACTCTTTAGACACTTCTTCACTCCTAGAGCCGAGGCCGATGCCCCCCTCTCCGGAGGAATTTCTTGGGTCTTTCGTCTGAATAAAAAGGGGGCGTACTTGCCGGGGGAGCTCTGCGGCAAGTGGGAGGAATGGCGAGCGGAGTGGTGCTGGATCGTAGAAGACCAGCCGCAAGCCTTCACCGCGCCGCGCACAACGCCCATCGTGCGTGGCAGGGACTGGAGTGAGCTGGACTCGGACGATATCAAGCTCGATATCGCCCTTGTCCGGATTCTTCGTCTTCGGATGGCCAAGCTGTCAGTTGCTGAGGTGGGCGCAGATTTCCTCCGCCGGCGCATCGCCCCCCTTCAAGACCGGAAGAGGCCGGCCTGGGAGTACGGCGGCCCGGCAGACATCATGAGGCTGCGCCCCGGGCTCAACTTCAACTTCACCACGCTGGAGCTGAGGGGAATGGTCCGGGAACTCTTCAAGTACGACCCGGCACACCCCGAATGGTTCAGGACTCCCCGGGAAGTGGTGCCGCTCTGCAATAACATCGTCAGGGATCGGATCCTCGCCATGATGCCCATGTGTGACTCGCACGGCTTGGACCGCACGTGGATTGCTCCGAAGCCCATCGACGTCCTCAACTTCTACGACAACCTCGCAGAGGTGGCGAAGAACAAGGACGACCTCAAGCTGCACACGCGGGACACCACCGAGCAGGAGATCGCCTACATAGCTTCCCGGGTTGAAGAGGCCGCCGCAGCCGCGGCGGCAGGAATTTTCGGATACTCGCCGGAACAGGCGGAGGCTGCGGACGCGTCCACCCAGGCGGAGGAGGCGGAGATCCGCAGGTTGCTGAAGCTTCCTCCCGACGCGCTCGCCGGGGTCCCCTCGCTGAGGCACTCCGGGATCCACGGGATCGCGGCCGAGGCCGCGGCAATGGAGGGTACCGCCGGAGGGAGCAGAGGCGCCGCGAGGGGCGGAGGCGCCAAGGGAAAGGGGGCCGCAGCGCAGGACGCTGGGCCCAGTGAGCCGGTCGGGGAAGAGGAGGAGGAGGAGGAGGAGGCCGAGGACTCCGGCGGATCCACGGAGTTGTACGCCGACGACCTCTCCTCGTCGGAGAGCTCCCCGCCCCCGGCAAGCCCGAGGCAGTCCCCGGCGAAACATCTCCGCAAGGCGGCGACGGGGGAAAGGGCGCAGGCGCCCCGGCAACAGCCAGCTCGCCGGGCAGCTCCCCGGGGGAGCCAAGCCGCGCCAAGGCCGTCCGGCGCACCAGCCGCAGCGGAGGCGGCCCGTGCGCGGACCACGACGGAGGCGCCTCGCAGGCCGGCAGCGAGCCGGCAGGGGTCTTCTCGGAGCGGAGCAGCGGCTCCGCCCGCCCCTCGGGCGCCGGCTACCACAGGGGCTGGGTCTTCGCAGCCCCCAGCCCCGGTGAACACCAAGCGCGCGAGGGAGTCTTCGTCTTCCGCTCCTCGCGCCGACGCGCCCACGGTGGAGTATGATTTCTCCGCCCTGAGCGAGGACGACGAGGAGGACCAGGAGTAAGAATCCAAGTCCTTTATATCTTCTTGATTTTTGTCTTGATTGTTTGTTGATGCTGACTCTGTTTATTGTTCTGATTTCAGGACCCTGGCCCATCGCGCGGCGAAGAAGGCCAAGGCGCCCGAGGTCGAGGTCGCGGAAGACCCGGCAGCTGCGGCAACAGGGGGTGTGCCGGAGCCGAGCCTGCCGGACCCGAGCGCTGCTCCGAGGAGCAGCCCCCAGCGCAGCCCGCAGCGCAGCCCCCAACGTAAGTCTGGGGTTTTCTCTTTTCGCTTGTCGGGGTACGCCTGAGGATTTGGTTTTGTCTTCATGTCTCGACGTTTCTTGTCTTGTTCTGTGCAGAGGTGGAGCCACAGCGGGAAGAGCGCCCGGAGACTGTCGTTGAGGAGCCGCAGGCCCCGCCGTCCCTGCCAAGGCAGAACTCTCCGGCAAGGGAGAGTGCTCCGCCAAGGGCGGGTACTCCGCCGAGGCAGAGTACCCCGCCAAGGGCGAGCAGCCCGGCGAGGGCGGCCACTCCGCCAAGGCCGAGCTCCCCGGCGAGGGAGCCCGCCGCTGAGGACGTCCGCCAAGGTATGTTTTGTGACTTGTTTTCTTGGCTTGCCTCTTTTTGGATATTTGCTTGAATCTTGAACTTCTTTTTCTTCTTCTTCTTTTTAGATCTTCCTCCTCCTGAGCCCATGGAGACGGAGGTTATCAACCTCGAGGAGGAGGGCGCGCAGGGCGGCGGCGGCGACGCTCCTGTCGTCGAGGAGATGGTCGAGGCCGCCGAGCCGGCCGCGCAGGAGACTGCTCCGGCTGCGGACGCAGCGGCCGGGGAGGGGGACGGTGACCGCACCGCCGACCCGGAGGCGGCGGGAGCATCAGATGCTGCACCGGCCACCGGCCCCTCCGCCAGCAAGGAGCAGGGGTATTATCTTGAGGCCCCCAACGGCGTCTTCATCCAGATGCCTTGGGGGTCTTCATCGCGAGCTCCTGCGGAGGGCGAGGCGTTCGACGGAGAAGTCCTCGCCTCCGCAGGCCTGAAGATCGTCGAGGCGCCCGGCGGGAGTGAGGGGCCCGAGGAGGAGAGATTGCTCCACCAGCTCCTGGACCTTTACCGGGCCAGGCAGGCGAAGCTCGCCTCCCGGGAGGCCCTCGCCGCCAAGGCCGCCGCAGAAATGGAGAAGCGCGCGGCGGAGCTCAGCGCCGCCAACCAGGCAGCCCTCCGCGAGGTGGCGGAGGAGCGGGAGCGTCTCGCCGGCGAGTACCAGGAGTGGGTGCTCGAGAAGGCTGAAGCTGACGAACAGCAGCGTCTCGCCGGGGTGGAGATGTCCCGGCGAGAGGGAGAGCTCGCGCAGCGGAAGGTCGAGCTGGACTCCCATGAGGAGGACCTTGCCGCTCGCGAGGCTGCCCTTGGCGGGGAGCTGAAGGAGGCGAAAGCCGCCGCGGTTGCCGCGGAAGACGCCAAGAAAGAGCTTGCCGCCAAGGTTGAACAGTTGGAGAAGGCGCTGAAGGTGAGCGCAGAGAAGGTTGCCGCGCTCATCTTGGAGCGCGAGAAGGATGCTCACACAAACTCCGAGCTTTAGGTGAGTCTCTCCAAGAGGGGCGACGAGTTGAAGGCCGCCAAGGACTCCATCGAGGACTTGGAACTGAAGGTCACCACTCTGAAGGATTCGCTTGACGCTGCCCGGGCACAGGAGAACAAGCTGAAGGAGGAGCTCCGCAAGGAGCGGACCCTGGTGGACAGCGTCAACAAGGCATCCGAGCTCTTCCGCCAGACCATCGAGGTATGGACCGAAGACTTGGTTTCTTCTGTGTCCAACATTGACCAGGAGCTGCTGGCGCTGAAGGTCGAACACCTCATCTACTCGCCGGATCCGGATCTCCCGCACAGCGCCAAGCTCAGCCTCTTCTTCAGAGGAATCGCGCCGGCTCTTGCAGGTCTCCGGAACCGCATCCCCGCGCAGCTGGCCGAGGAGTCGCGCCTGCTCTGCGCGGGAACTCTGGAGCGGGTGCTGACGAAGATCGTGTACCGCAACCCGGGAATCAATCTCACGAACGTTCTTCGCAGCTTGCCGGCTGATGCAGACACGGAGGCCCTGAAGGAGCAGGTCGGCCACATCATCGCCAAGGTGGCAAAGCTTGGCAGGAAGGAGGGCGACCGCGTAGACTAGGGCTCCATTATCTTTATCTTTTTGTTGCTGCACATTATGTCATGAACTTATTAGTCCATTGCGACAAGTTATCCTTTGTAAGATATTTACTTTATTTTGATCAATTAGTGCAATGTCATCTTCCTTGTCTTAATCCTTGACTTTGTATGTTTTTCACCCTACGCTCCCGGGGAGCTTGCCGGCAAGGGGCCTTTGCCGCGAGCGCTGAGTGCTAGACTCTGAGCAGCCTGCTGGCCAAGGTCCTCGCCGGCAAGCAACCTTGCCGCAGCTAGTCGCAACACACTTAGCTTGCTGAGCGTACTCGGAAACGAAGCAAGGGTGCGACACTTGTCGCAGCTCACTTAAATCGTTGAGTGAACTCGAAAACAAGATAAGGGTGCGGCAAGCTACGGGTAGGTTGCTCCGCGCACAGGTTTTCCATACAAAATGTGATCGTTCAAGGAAGACAACTAAAATTTAAAAGTTGAACTGGTCAAATTCTAACAACTTATCTTTCATATGCTGCTCGCTTATATTGCTTGCTTTCCGGTAAGACTTCTCTTTCTTGAACAGCACTTGGTTCCTCCTCCACCTCCTTCCCCCCCGGCAAACTTGTGCGCGAGGAACGTTCCTTCTGCTTAAGAGGAAAGAAAAGGGAGAGGAAAACAAGCATACGGCCTTTCGGCGTGCTTATGCTTACCGTATACTTGAGTGTTGCACCAAATGGCAAACAGAACATGCAAATAGCAAAGAAAAGCATGCAAAAGGCGATCGGTGCGAAGAACACAAAAACTTTACTGATGCACGGGGTCTGCGCCCGGCTTTGTACAAAGGGTTACATGCAACAGCGGCAAAGCTTGTACAAAAGGTGGTTGCCGGAGCGGATCACGGCAACCGCGCCTTAGGGGTGAAACTTGCGAAGATGCTCTATGTTCCAGGAGTTGCTCACCGGTAAGCCTTCTTCGGTCTCGAGGCGGACAGCGCCGGGCCTCGTAACTTGTCTCACCCGATAAGGGCCTTCCCACTTCGGCGTCAACTTGTTGGAATTCTTGGCGGACTGAACACGCCGAAGAACAAGGTCGCCTTCCTCGAGACTCCTGGCCTTGACTTTGCGGCTATGGTAGCGGCGCAAAGCTTGCTGGTATCGAGCAGCTCGTACAGCAGCCTGGAGACGTCCCTCCTCAAGGAGCAATGCGTCATCTTGCCGCAGTTGCTCTTGCTCGAGCTCATCATAAGCGAGTACTCGAGGAGATCCGTATACGAGTTCCGTGGGGAGAACTGCCTCTCCTCCATAGACTAGAGCAAAAGGTGTCTGTCCGGTGGCTCGACTTGGTGTCGTTCTGATTGACCAAAGAGCCGCCGGTAGCTCCTCTATCCAATTTCTTCCGCACTTGCGCAGCCTGTCAAAGGTCCTTGTCTTGAGTCCGCGCAGCACTTCAGCATTTTCCCTTTCCGCTTGACCGTTGCTCCTCGGGTGAGCAACAGAAGCGAAACAGACCTTGGCACCAAGGTCTTGGACGTACTGCATGAAGGTGCGACTAGTGAATTGCGTACCGTTGTCGGTGATGATCCTGTTAGGGATCCCGAAACGGCAAACAATCGACCTGAAGAACCTGACTGCTGATTGTGCTGTCACCTTTCTCACCGGCTCCACTTCTGGCCACTTTGTGAACTTGTCGATTGCAACGTACAAGTACTCAAAGCCCCCGACAGCACGAGGGAAAGGGCCGAGGATATCGAGCCCCCAGACCGAGAAGGGCCAGGACAAAGGGATTGTTTGGAGAGCTTGAGCTGGCTGATGGATTTGCTTTGCATGGAACTGGCACGCTTCACACTTGGTTACTAGTGCAGTTGCATCTTGGAGGGCTTCTTGCCAAAAGAACCCTTGCCGGAAAGCTTTCCCGGCAAGCGCCCTTGTGCCGATGTGGTGGCCGCATATGCCTCCGTGTATTTCCGCCAACAGCTTCTGTCCATCTTCTCTGGAGATGCACTTCAACCTGACACCATTGAGTCTTCTTCTGTACAGCTCGTTATCCACGAATTGGTACATACTTGACTGCCTGGTTATCTTCTCTATCTCTTGGGGGTCGTCGGGAAGTTCTCCAGTTTGAAGGAAGCGGACGATCTGCTGCGCCCATGCCGGAGCCCGAGGCTCGACGGCAAGGACTAAAGGCTCGAGGACCGCTGCGGGAACCTCAGCTTCTACGGCAAGGACCTCTGGTTCTGCCGGAGCTGGCGGTCCCCCGGCAAGCTCGCCGGGGCGAGGCTTGCCGGGAACGCTCGCTTCAACTGTACAAGCCCGAGGACTTGCAGGAGCAAACTGTTCCTCAGCGTTCTGGTTGTTGATCTTGGGGACCTTGGCGGCGGTTTCAGGAAGATCCGCCGGCAAGTAGTCGCCGGAGACCAACCTTCTTTTCTTGGATTGCCCAATTGATGGTGGCCCTCCATTCTTCGGCCTTGTCGGCCGCTGGAGGAAAGTCGAGGAGCAGTTGCGCTCTTGCGAGCGCTTCTGCTGGAGTGGAAGGGAACGCGGGCGAGCGGTGCGAGGAGCGGGATACGCTCGGACTTCTAACAACGTTAGAAGGAGCGGGGTCCCGCGCCGGCGCCTTTGCTTTGCTTGTGCCCGGACGGGGGTCCGGGGCGTCCCGCGAGCCTCCGGTTTGGCCTTGCCCCAGCAAGCGGATACCACCTCCCGTGGTATGGCGCTGCTGGGTTGTCGTGTGCTGGGATGGACGCGGCGCATCCACGGAGACCGAAGTTCGGTCGTCCGTCCTGTTCTTGGATCTGGTGGCGCCGTGAGTGTCCTCACCGGCGGTCACCCTTCCGACGGCATCTCCCCCGCCCACCGTTGGCTCTGGTGGCGGCGGGTGAGACGCAGACGGGCCTCCGACCTCCGAAGCCTTCTTCTTCGGGGCCATGGAGTTGTCGCTGATGAAGTTGCTGATGAAGCTGGAGAGGTTGATGAAGAATGCGCCCGCGCGAACGCCGGATCAGGTTCGCACAACCTCGACGCCCCCTACCTGGCGCGCCAAAGATGTCGGGGGAAACTGTCCGCCACGAACACCTATGGGACCGGAGCCCCTTTGTCTGTGCGGTACGAGGGCGGAGGGAGCACAAAGAGCAGATCGTAGCGAGCACGCGGGCAGTTTTACCCAGGTTCGGGCCGCGGTAGACGCGTAAAACCCTACTCCTGCTTGGTTGTGTATTGAGTTTGAGCGCTCGGGAGCTTGAAGAAGCAGCTACACCAAGCGCGAGAGTGATCTAGGTTCCGAACCCCCTCCACGTTGTGCATGGGCCTCCTTTTATAGTGCAAGGGGTCACCGACAGGTGTCAACGTAAGAGAAAGGGGTAAAAATGTAAAAGAGGTGGTAGTTGTAACAGTGCGGGAACAGTGGAGCTACAGTACAGAACAGTGGTCTATACCTACTTTAACAGTGGGGGACAAGGGCATTTAATGCCCGTCGCCGTCGACCCCAAAAGCTCCCGCCGTAGCGTCTCCGTCTGCCACGGCGATGGATCCACCACCGTGGAGTGCCACCGTGTACCCCAGGCCGCACAGCCATCCGTCACGCGTCCCTGGATAGGCCCCAGGGCGACGCGTGGGCCGATGCGTGGGCACACAGTGCAGTCTTCCCGGCAAGCACCTTGCCGGGGCCTTGATCTTGCCGGGCCCGGGAGCTCGCCGCTCCCCGGGCCCTTGCCGGGGCGCATATAGCGCCGAGGCGTTGTCTTCTAGTCTTCCTGGCAAGCTCCTCTTGCCAGGGTCTTGTGTTAGCGGGGCAATCTTGAGCCTGGTACGGCCTTCCCGGCAAGCTCCTCTTGCCGGGGTCTCGGTCTTATGTCTTGTATACTTTGTTTTCGAATGGTTTAATAAGGAGCAGGAAGGTCTCCGGCGAGCCCGCAGTAGACCTTGCCGCGGAAAGCTGCAACTGCCCGTGCACAAGTTGGGGTACTGAGGTACCCCTACCTTAGTACACCGACATTCGGTAACGCTAGGGTCGTAGAGATTAATGCACGTGGAAACCCAAAAGTTGTTCGGAGTCCCGGATGAGATCCCAGACGTCACGAGGAGTTCCGGAATGGTCCGGAGGTAAAGATTGATATATAGGAAGTCCAGTTTCGGCCAACGGGTGATCTCCGGGGGTCACCGGGAGCGTCCCGGGACCACCGGAGGGGCCCCGGGGGTCCACCAGGTGGGGCCACCCATCCCGGTGGGGCCCCTAGGCCGCAAGGGGAAGTGTCCAGCCCTCAGGGCTGGCGCACCACAAGGGGGCCCACCTCCCCATGCGCCTAGGGTTAAAACCCTAAGGGGGAGGGGGGCTCCACTTGCCTTGGGGGGCAAGGAACCCCCCTGGCCGCCGCCCCCTTGTAGATTGGATCTGCAGGGGGTCCAGGCGCACCCCCCTGGCCCCTATATATATGTGGGGAGGGAGAGGGCAGCCGCACCAAAGCACTGGCGCCTCTCCCCCTCCCGTCACACCTCCATACTCCCAACGCAGGGCGCCCGACGAAGCCCTGCTGCGATCTCCACTGCATCCGTCATCACGCCGTCGTGCTCCCGGATCTCTGACGACTTCTCCTCCCCCCTTGCTGGATCAAGAAGGAGGTGACGTTGCTGCACCGTACGTGTGTTGAACGCGGAGGTGCCGTCCGTTTGGCGCTAGATCATCGGTGACGAAGAACGTGAAGAGTTCGACTACTTCATCCACACTTCGTTGAAAGCTTCCGCACGCGATCTACATAACGGTCTGTAGATGCACTCTTACTTGCTCGTTGCTAGATGTATCCATAGTTGGATCTTGGTGAAGACGTAGAATTTTTTTGAATTATGCTACGTTCCCCAACAATATCCTACTCATGCTTGCACCCATTGTTGATTAATTTTAATGCATGTTCATGACTGTTGTCGCTCTCTAGCTGGTCGCTTCCCAGTCTCTTTCTAGCCTTCACTTGTACTAAGCGGGAATACTGCTTGTGCATCCACTTCCATAAACCCCAAAGTTATTCCATATGAATCCACCTTACCTTCCTATATGCGGTACTTACCTACCGTTCCAAGTAAATTTGTATGTGCCAAACTCTAAACCTCCAAATGAAATTCTGTTTTGTATGCTCGAACAGCTCATGTATCAACTAAGGCTGTCTATATCTTCCATGCTAGGTGGGTTATTCTCACAACGAGTGGACTCCGCTCATCATTCAAGAGAAAATGGCCGGTAACCGGGTTATTCTCATGATGAGTGGACTCCGCTCATCATTTATGAGAAAATGGCTGGTAATCGGGATGCCCAGTCCCATTCTCAAATCTAATCAAAATAACTAAACAAAACTCCCCCAGGATAGTTGTTGGTATGGACGGTACCCGTTGTTTCAGGCCAGCCGTGGAGTGTGCTCGTTGGTGGTGGGGGAGTATAAACTTTACCATTCAGTTTGGGAACCGCCTCTAATGTGTGTAGCATGGAAGATATCGAGATCTCTTGGTTGTTATGTTGACAATGAAAGTATGCCGCTCAAAATATTATTCATCTCTATTTCAAAACTCGAGCTCTGGCACATCTGCAAATCCCTGCTTCCCTCTGCGAAGGGCCTATCTATTTACTTTTATGTTGACTCATTATCCTCTTATTAAAAAGCACCAGTTGGAGAGCACCGCTGTCATTTGCATACATTGCTATTAATTTACATTGAGTATGACTGTGACTGGATCTCTTCTACCATGAATTACAATGTCTAGTCAGTCCTTGATCTTCAGAGGTGCTCTGCATTTATGTTTTGCGGTCTCAGAAAGGGCTAGCGAGATACCATCTTGTTATATCATATTATGATTGTTTTTAGAAAGTGTTGTCATCCGAGGTTTATTATTATTGCTCGCTAGTTGATTATGCCATTGATATGAGTAAACATGAGACCTAAAAGTTATTGCGAATGTGGTTAGTTCATAATCTTTGCTGAAAACTTGAATGCTGGCTTTACATATTTGCAACAACAAGAGCAAACCGAGTTTGTAAAAGTTTTTCTTTATCACTTTCAGTTTGTCAACTGAATTGCTTGAGGATAAGCAAAGGTTTAAGCTTGGGGGAGTTGATACGTCTCCAATGTATCTACTTTTCCAAACACTTTTGCCCTTGTTTTGGACTCTAACTTGCATGATTTGAATGGAACTAACCCAGACTAACGATGTTTTCTGCAGAATTGCCATGGTGTTATTTTTGTGCAGAAATAAAAGTTCTCGGAATGACGTGAAAATCCACGGAGAATATTTTTGGAATATATAAAAAATACTAGCGAAAGAATCAAGACCAGGGGCCCACACCCTGTCCACGAGGGTGGGGGCGCGCCCCCCTGTCTCGTGGGCCCCCTGAGGCTCCACCGACCGCGACTCCAACTCCATATATTCACTTTCGGGGAGAAAAAAATCAGAGAGAAGGATTCATCATGTTTTACGATATGTAGCCACCGCCAAGCCCTAATCTCTCTCGGGAGGGCTGATCTGGAGTCCGTTCGGGGCTCCGGAGAGTGGAGATCGTCGCTGTCGTCATCATCAACCTTCCTCCATCACCAATTTCATGATGCTTACCGCCGTGCGTGAGTAATCCCATCGTAGGCTTGCTGGACGGTGATGGGTTGGATGAGATTTACCATGTAATCACTACAAAAAAATACACTTCTGTGATGATACGTGTTTGTCACAGTAGGTCACGTTTTCTGTCATGCATGTACATCCATGACAAATTTATGACATAATCAAGATAGTCATACCCGTGCTATCATAGAAGTGTTCCATGACATTACCAAAATTATCATCACGGAAGTGTTCACTTCCATGACGATAAATCGCGCGTCACAGAAGTGCTTTCATCAAGGGTGACCGACACGTGGCATCCACCGTAACGGGTCACCGTTAAGCTACCAGGTCCGGTATTGGATCCGATAACCCGTTAACAGCCGCGACCAATGGGGATTTTCCACGTGTAAAATCATCATTGGTTGGAGGAAAGACGTGCCGGCTCACCGTTGGGACAGATGTCATCCACGCATTGGACCCAAAGTGCCTATGATACGTCGACATGTGGCACGGCCCAACAGAGGCCCATTCCTGTGAAAAGGCCGGCCCATTTGACTTGGTCAAAAGGTGGCGGGCTGGCCCAAGGCAAGCCTGTTAACGGCCTGTTCGCATATAGCCCATTTACAGCCCGCTAACCTAGGGCCCGTTTACGGCCTATCCAAATTAGGCCCAGTAGCGTCATCTGGGCCGTCCAATATAATTCCAGCTCGTTTTAACTTCCGGCCCATGTATGGCCCATGACGTATTTCGGCCCATATGAGTCCCTTTGTAACTCTTGGCCCATTAATGGCCCATGATGAAACTGGCCCGTAATGAACAGTGTATCGCTTATACCCATTAGCGGCCCATTATTCCATTGGGTCGTTTCCAGCCCGTGTTACCTTTCGGCCTTCTGAGGGCCCATTTATTCTTGGGCTCATTTCCAGCATTCGGTTACTTACTGCCTGTTACTGGCCTTTTCTGCTTGTGGGCCAAATTCAGCCCGTGGATACAGTCGGCCCGTTAATCTGTTGGGCCATTTTCATAGCATCATCAAATACGGCCTATTAACAGCCCGTTATGGTCAGCCCATAAAACGTACGATTTCCAGTCTAGCCCATTTACGGCCCATTATACGGCTCGTACAAGGCCCATAGATGAGACGGCCCGTAGAAGGCCCATGGATCCTACGGGACGTAGAAGGACCATTGACTCGACGACCCATAGAAGGCCCATTGATCCGATGGCCCATAGAAGGCCCATGGATCCACTGGCCCATAGAAGGCCCATGGTTCCGACATCCGATAGAAGGCCCACGGATCCGACAGCCCATAGAAGGCCCACGAATCCGACGGCCATAGAAGGCCATGGATCATCCGTCCCGTAGAGGGCCCATGGATCGTACGACTGTGGAGGGCCATGGTCACTACAACGTTAGGGCGAGTTGGCCCCCGTTTGAACGATATAGCATATTCAAAGAATTATCCTACTCTATACTATCACCTCTAAAAAACATACACTATACAATAAAGAGACTAAGGCATAGAAACGTAGAATAATCCTACACTATACAATAAAGAAATTACAGCCGATTATACCCACTGGGCATTATGGTTCGGCACCAGTGATAATAAAGCATACACAAGCAGCAAATTACATACACTTGGCAAATACAGCTCATACCTCATGGACGCGCATCAACATAACTTACCATTTGAACTATAATCTCTTCAGAAAATAGGATTGGCTGGATTTAGATAGCACAAATTTCAGTCTACAAAATCTCCAATTCCTTCATTGTTACCTCAGTGTCTTGTTTCATTTTTTGACTCCTGCATCTAATACCTGCATGTCCAGTCTCAACTTGTTGAATGTACATTCAGAATCATGTACACGTTGTCTTGCCACCTCTAGTTGATGCTCGAGAACATCAGCACATTCCAATTCCAATCCATAATCATTCGGTAACGGCCATGCCGCACTGCGCGCAGATCTTTGTGTTGATGTCACTTCATCCTGAAATGTTTCTATAAGTACACATGACTAGGGCAAAAATATAGTTACAACAGTGAAGCGAGCAAGACAGACTATTTTGTACATGGCAAAACATGACTAACAATAATGTTACATGTCATGAAGCATAAGCAGGTGATATTTTAAAAATTATAAAAAGGTAGTCTATGCAGCTTGCATACAGAAATCTCTCTTAGCTCACCAGAGGAGCATGATGTTGGGGCCCAATCCAAAACACATACAAGTTACAAATTTAGAAAGCACGTTGCGTAGAAGTAAGCAAGCAGTTGGCCATTCTGTAGCCAATTAAAGTCTTAGGGAGCATAATGAACAACAGAGGATTTCATACAAACATACTACATCAAGCAAAACTATGCAATCATTAGCCTAGTATAAACTAGATTGTGAGCCTCATCAATAATAGTTGGTTAATAGACTTCAAAGCTTCAGGCACACTTTGGCAGAGTAATTAAATGGTAAGGCCTTTAATTATGTCAACTAATAGTTATACAAGTACCCAACATCAGGCATCATTCTTTGGGCATCTCATTAACTGAGGACAAATAAAGTAATTGAAAAGAGCAAATTAACTATGCCTGAAACAAACAAGGAATTGAACTGTTGAGTTGGATACAATGACTTACCTTAACAGGTTGAAGAGGCTCAGCGCAGCTCCTACTTCTCTTGCAAGGCTCCTTCCTAACATCTTGTACTTGGAAATCCTCAATCTTATCTTCATTGCACCCCCTCTGCAAGGTGACACAAACTAGTTACTCGTCTCATTGGAAGATAAATATGCATACTTTCCAGTATGTGAACACAAAAGGATGAGATTATAATAAAACAACACCACATAATGAAACATGCCGCATCTCTTGCACTTGCACACAATGAAATGAGCATTTACTATGTCTGCAGTATGTAAAAACTAGGCATACCTTCGAACTGGATCTCCAGGTACTCTTGGAGAGCCTACTTTAGTGTACAACCAAACCTTTATGTCACCTATGAGTTAGAAAAGGCCCCACTACAACAACCCTTAGTGTTTAAATCGTTGACAAGCTCTATTAGAGTGTTAGGTCAAGAACAACAAGTAATCAAAGCAAACAGTGATGGTCATGCATTTTTCATTTAAATTAGGCAATGGGATCTCTATGGAAAACATTGACCAAAGTAGATTGTGCCAAGTAGATGATATCTTTGTATTTGCATTTTGAGAAAATAGTGGTGGTCTGTTTTGCTATCATATTAATTACTACACTGGGTTTGATTTGTGATTTTTGCAAGTCAAATTAATTTTCATATGGGCAACAAAATGAAAAAATATAATGCAATCTAGACTTTTCAATGATCATACCAAAGATAAGCTGAAAACGTAATGAAAAGAACTGGTTGGCTTATTAGATGGAGCTTATATTCACATGTGCTTATTTTCTTAGGATAACTCGTAATAACTGTCCCTAAGAAACTTGGCCAATAGAACTGATATACAAATAACATGTCACGCTGATTGCAATGGAGGAGTGACGTACCATAGCACACTTTATAGGCTCACCGCTGGCTCTCCTTTTTTTGCGATGTTCCATGAAATTGCCACATACATCTTGTACCTTTTCATTGTGTAACCCTATCTGCAAGTTGACATTGTGTAACCCTATCTGCAAGTTGACAAGAGAGAGAAACACGCTTACAGATCATAGCAATGCCTCGGTCTAGGATCTTGGTTGGCCAAGCTGTTAGATCCAGAAGAAACATCGTCCTTGTTGTTTTTGCGAGCTGCATAACAGGTAACAGCAACCTGTTAGTACATTTGAAGTACAACGGGAAGGTGATGCTGGACGGGTTTAAAGGTGACAAGTACCTAGGCCATGGCGGGTGCTTGGCATCTTGCCAGACGGTGGGGATCAGGTTAGAAACGTCAAGGGTGATGACGCTGCGCTGGCTGTCGGGGTCCGGTACGGAGATCTAGAACCGTCGAGTAGGGTGTTTGTGGAGCGGCTCTGGTAGGGTGGACTACTGTGTGGGCGAAGCGGATCTGTGGCCGTGGACGAGGGCGTAGGTGAAGCTGCTCCGGTGGTTGGGTTAAGGATGGTGTCGACGATGCAGATCTGCGTCTGTGGACGGGGCGTCAGAAGCTGCTCCGGTAGGTTGGATGAGGGTGAGAGGAAGTGGATCTGAGGCCGTGGACTTGTGAGTTGGCAAAGCGGCCCCGGTAGGGTTGAAAATGGTATAGGCGAAGCTACTCCGGTGGGGTTGACGATGGTGTCAGCGAAGCGGCTCCGGTAGGGTTGAGGAAGGTGTCAGCGAAGAGCATCAGAGGCCGTCGACCGGGGCGTCGGTGGGGCGGCTCCGGGGGAGGGGTGTGGACAAAGCTTCTCCGGTGGGGTGTACGAATGAGCCGCTGTAGATGCGCTGTGGTTGACGAGAGTACCGGCAAAGTAGCTCCAGCACCGTGGACAAGGCCGTCACTAAATGGGCTATGGTACAGTGGTGGATGAGCAGTCTACTTGTTTCTAGGGGAGGTGGGAGGGGTAGATGCAGTCGTAGAAGCAAATCCGATGAGGTGGATGCCACTGGCAATGAATGGGCTCTGGTACGCCGGTGGATGAGCAGTCTAGGGTTTCGAGAGGGGAGGGGAGAAAGGCCGATGAAGTACGGACTGCGTGATGTGAGATGCTCTGGTGCTGTGGAGTTAGTCGTTTTTGCGGGAGGGGGAGAGGAAATGGGGGTGCCGTGTAGTGGGGGGAACCGGAAGTTAGCAAAGCAGGCCCGACCCATTATGTAGATGAGGGCGGTATTGTAACTGTTGGTCTCCGTGCACCAAGGACAAAAGGGGAATTTCGCATGCTAAAGACTAAGGTGGCGGAAATTTTAGAAGGAGGCGGGAGATTTTGCCGCCCGCGGGATCGTTCGTATCCAGTTTCAACTAATTTTGGACCATGCTAGCGGGAAGGTCATGCGAGACTGTGTACACGGGACACGCGTCAGCAGTTAATAACTGGTGTGATGTCCACCCCAGAAAAAAGACAATAACTTGGGATGATGCGCCGATAAATTGGATGTTCACACGGGCGCGGCCAATCGTACAGGTGTAGTGGCGTGTTCACAAAAAGGGGTCAAACGCTTAGCCTATGTATTTCTCGTGTAAATAGATAATTTAGTGCAATTGGTTATTTACTTTAAACATAATGCATTGACGTGTTAGTGTAGAGGCGCACAAAAAGAAATGGATATTGTAGTCCGCTACTTAAAAGTGTTACCTCATATGATTACATAGCTTCCATTTCATAAAATGCGTACCCGTTGAATTCATATATGAATATTACATATATTACTTCATAATAGAACCTTAAATCATCCAAGACTAATGATTTTTAATGCAAGAGTAACAATGGTGCATGTACATGATAGCTACATTGGTTGTTTGAAGAAACATCACTGTAACTTTGGCATGCACAACTGAAAAGGTTTATTTAAATAGAAAAATGTGATATGTGAGTGTCCAATCTTTATAGCATTGAATCGATATTGTACCTTTGGCCACGATACGAAGTAGATATTGATTTATGTTCAAGCGATGCACGTCCACGATCGCTAGATAGTGATACATGAATGAATTCTGCAATCTCTCTCACACGCATACATATCTCATTTCCCTGTGGGCATCGGAATCACACACGCGCACTTCGTGTATTTCTCTTCCTCCGTCAAGGTTAGAATTCATCTTTCTACCCCGTCCTACAAGTCTCTCACACAGAAACACACACGCTCTCTCTGTTGAACACGCCCACCCCTTTAATTCCGCCCACTCACATCCACTAATGTCTCAAAGTATAATAATGTCTCTCACACATATGCCTAAGGTTAACTTGAGTTCCGGAACCATATGAATACATATAATGGGATTCCAACAGAGCACCTTTTGTTTTGAGATTTCGCTCTCTCTCTCTCTCCCTCTCTCTCTCACACACACACACGCGCGCGCACACACACACACACACACATTGTTTTGTTGGAAATATGCCCTAGAGGCAATAATAAATTGGTTATTATTATATTTCCTTGTTCACGATAATCGTTTATTATCCATGCTAGAATTGTATTGATAGGAAACTCAGATACATGTGTGGATACATAGACAAACACCATGTCCCTAGTAAGCCTCTAGATGACTAGCTCGTTGATCAATAGATGGTTACGGTTTCCTGACCATGGACATTGGATGTCGTTGATAACGGGATCACATCATTAGGAGAATGATGTGATGGACAAGACCCAATCCTAAGCCTAGCACAGATCGTGTAGTTCGTATGCTAAAGCTTTTCTATATGTCAAGTATCTTTTCCTTAGACCATGAGATTGTGCAACTCACGGATACCGTAGGAATGCTTTGGGTGTACCAAACGTCACAACGTAACTGGGTGGCTATAAAGGTGCACTACAAGTATCTCCGAAAGTGTCTGTTGAGTTGGCACGAATCGAGACTGGGATTTGTCACTCCGTGTGACGGAGAGGTATCTCTGGGCCCACTCGGTAGGACATCATCATAATGTGCACAATATGTGATCAAGGAGTTGATCACGGGATGATGTGTTACGGAACGAGTAAAGAGACTTGCCGGTAACGAGATTGAGCGAGGTATCGGCATACCGACGATCGAATCTCGGGCAAGTGCTATACCGATAGACAAAGGGAATCGTATACGGGATTGATTGAATCCTTGACATCGTGGTTCATCCGATGAGATCATCGTGGAACATGTGGGAGCCAACATGGGTATCCAGATCCCGCTGTTGGTTATTGACCGGAGAGTTGTCTCGGTCATGTCTACATGGTTCCCGAACCCGTAGGGTCTACACACTTAAGGTTCGATGATGCTAGGGTTATAGGGAAAGTATGTACGCGGTTACCGAATGTTGTTCGGAGTCCCGGATGAGATCCCGGACGTCACGAGGAGTTCCGGAATGGTCCGGAGGTAAAGATTCATATATGGGAAGTCCTGTTTTGGTCACCGGAAAAGTTTCGGGCGATATCGGTAATGTACCGGGACCACCGGGAGGGTCCCGGGGGTCCACCAGGTGGGGCCACCAACCCCAGGTGGCTGCGTGGGCTAAGTGTGGGAGGGGACCAGCCCCAAGGGGGCTGGTGCGCCCCCCCACCAAGTCCCAGGGCGCCCCAAGAGGGGAAGGGGGGCAAACCCTAATGCAGTTGGGCCCTAGGGCCCAATAGTGGTGCGCCTCCCCCTCTCTCCCCCTTTGGCCGCCCCCCCTAGATGGATCTAGGGCTGGCCGCACCCTAGGGGAGGGAAACCCTAAAGGGGGGCGCAGCCCTCCCTTCCCCCTATATATATGAGGGGTTTTGGGGCTGCTAGAGATACGAGAACATCTCCCTCTTGGTGCAGCCCTACCCCTCTCCCTCCTCGTCTCTTGCAGCGCTTGGCGAAGCCCTGCTGGAGTCCCGCGCTCCTCCACCACCACCACGCCGTCGTGCTGCTGTTGGTTGGAGGTTTCCCAACCTCTCCCTCTCTCCTTGCTGGATCAAGGCGTGGGAGACGTCACCGGGCTGTACGTGTGAAGAACGCGGAGGCACCGTCCGTTCGGTGCTAGGATCTTCGGCGATCTGAATCGCGGCGAGTACGACTCCATCAACCGCGTTCTAGTAACGCTTCCGCTTAGCGATCTACAAGGGTATGTGGATCCAACTCTCCTCTCGTAGATGTGCATCTCCTAGATTGATCTTGGTGAGCGTAGGAAAAATTTTGTTTCCCATGCTACGTTCCCCAACAGTGGCATCAAGAGCTAGGATCTTGCGTAGATGCTTTCACGAGTAGAACACAAAAGGGTTTGTGGGCGTTGATGTTTAAATTGCTGCCCTCCTTAGTCTTTCTTGATTCAGCGGTATTATGGGATGAAGCGGCCCGGACCAACTTTACATGTCCACGTACATGAGACCGGTTCCATCGACAGACATGTTACTTTTGTTGCATAAGATGGCTGGCGGGTGTCTGTCTCTCCTATCTTAGTTGAATCGGAATAGAACAAGGCGGTCCTTGTAGAAGGTTAAATAGCAACTTGAATATCACCGTTGTGGTTTTGCGTAGGTAAGAAGCGTTCTTGCTAGATACCCATAGCAGCCACGTAAAACATGCAACAACAAATTAGAGGACGTCTAACTTGTTTTTGCAGGGTATGCATGTGATATGATATGGCCAATGACATGATGAATTATATTTGATGTATGAGATGATCATGTTGTAATAGTTAATATCGACTTGCATGTCGATACATACGGCAACCGGCAGGAGCCATAGGGTTGTCTTTAATTTTTGTATGACCTGCGTGTCAATCATTAAGCGCTTTGTAATGCTTTACTTTATCGCTAAACGGTAGCAATAGTAGTAAGAGCATGGTGGGCGTCGACAACCCCGATGGCGACACGATGATGGAGATCATGATGATGGAGATCATGGTGTGGCGCCGGTGACGATGGAGATCATGCCGGTGCTTTGGAGATGGAGATCAAAAGCACGAGTTGATGGCCATATCATGTCACTTATGATTTGCATGTGATGTTAATCCTTTTATGCATCTTATTTTGCTTAGGACGACGGTAGCATTATAAGATGATCCTTCACTAAAATTTCAAGATAAAATTGTGTTCCCCCCGAGTGTGCGCCGTTGCGAAGGTTCGTCGTTTCGAAGCACCACGTGATGATCGGGTGTGATAGACTCTACGTTCGCATACAACGGGTGCAAGCCAGTTTTGCACATGCAGAACACTCGGGTTAGACTTGACGAGCCTAGCATGTACAGACATGGCCTCGGAACACGGAAGACCGAAAGGTCGAGCATGAGTCATATGGTAGATATGATCAACATGAAGATGTTCACCATTGACACCACCTCATCTCACGTGATGATCGGACTTGGGTTGGTGGATTTGGATCATGTCACGCTCGGATGACCAGAGGGATGTCAATTTGAGTGGGAGTTATAAGTAATTTGATTAGTTAAACTCACTTATCATGAACAATAGTCTAAGTTGACTTTGCAAATTATGTTGTAGACCAATAACTGCGTTGTAGCTCCCTGTTTAATACGATCCTAGAGAAAGACTAAGTTGAAAGATAATGTAAGCAAGGATGCGGACTGGGTCCGTAGTCCGAGGAGTGTCCTCACTGCTGCACAGAAAGCTTATGTCTTTGATGCACCGCTCGATGTGCAAACCCCTACAACGTTGTCTGTGGATGTTGTGAACACCTGACAGAGACGTCCTGATGACTACTTGATAGTTTAGTGCACCATACTTCACGGCTTAGAATCGGGATTCCAATGACGTTTTGAACGCCATAGAACATATGAGATGTTCTAAGAGCTGAAATTGGGATTTCAGGCTCATGCCCGTGCTGAGAGGTGTGAGACCTCTGACAAGTTCTTTTGCCAAAAAGATGGAGGAGAATGGCTCAACTAGTGAGCATGTGCTCAGAATGTCTGGGTGCTGAAATCACTTGAACCAAGTGGGAGTTAATCTTCCAGGTGAGATAGTGGTTGACAGAATTCTCTAGACACTATCACCAAGCTACTAGAACTTCGTGATGAACTATGACATGCAAAGGAAGGAGATGATCCCGGTGCTATTAGCGGTTCTTAGTACCGCAAAAGTAGAAATCAAGAAGGAGCATCAAGTGTTGATGGTTTAACAAGACCACTGGTTTCAAAAGGGTAAGGGCTAGAAGGGAAACTTCATGAATGGCAAACCTGTTGTCGCTCTGATGAAGGAACCCATGGTTGAACCCAAACCTCGAGACTAAGTGCTTCTATTGTAAGGGGAACGGTCACATGGTAGCGGAACCACCCCAAATACATGGTAGATATGATAGCTGGCAACTTCAACAAAGTATATTTGATATACGTGTTATTGATGTGTACCTTAGTAGTGCTCCTTGTAGCACCTGGGTATTGGATACCGGTTCAGTTGCTATTATTAGTGACTTGAAGCAAAAGCTACGCACTGAACGGAGACTAGCTAAGGGCGAGGTGACGATGTGTGTTGGAAGTGTTTCCAAGGTTGATAAGATCACCATCGCACACTTCCTCTATTTTCGAGATTAGTGTTGAACCTAGATAAATGTTATCAGGTGTCTACGTTGAGCATGAAAATGATTAGATCATGTTCATCGCAATACGGTTATTCATTTGAGTTAGAGAATAATGGTTATTCTGTTTACATGAATAATACCTTTATGGTCATGCACCCAATGGTTCGTTGAATCTTGATCATGGTAATACACATAATGATAATATTAATGCCAAAAGATGTAGAGTTAATAATGATAGTACCACTTTCTTGTGGCACTGCCGCTTAGGTCATTTTGGCATAAAATGCATGAAGAAACTCCATGCTGATGGACGTTTGGAGTCACTTGATTTTGAATTGCTTGACACATGCGAGCCATGCCTCATGGGCAGGATGACTGAGATCTCGTTTTCAGGTACAATGAAACGGGTAAGTGACTTATTGGAAATCATACATGCTGATGTATGTGATCCAATGAGAATTAAGGCGTGTGGTGGATATCGTTATTTTCTCATCTTCACTGACGATTTGAGTAGATATGGTATATTTACTTAATGAAGCAAAAGTCTGAAACGTTTGAAAGGTTCAAAAATTTCAGAGTGAAGATTAAGAATCATCATAACAAGAAGATCATGTTCCTACGATCTGATCAAGGGGATATTATCTTAATTATGAGTTTGGCAATCACTTAAGACATTGTGGAATTGTTTCGCAGTTGAAGTCCCCTGGAACACCACAGCGTGATGGTGTGTCCGGACATCGTAATCGAACCTTATGAGATATGGTGCAATCTATGGTGTGTCTTACCGATCTACCGCTATTATTTTGAGGTTATGCATTAGAGACAGCTGCATTCACTTTATATAGGGCACCATCTAAGTCCGTTGAGACGACGTCGTATGGTTTGGCAAGAAACCGAAGTTGTCGTTTTCTTAAATGTTTGGGGCTGCGATGCTTATGGCTTCAGCTAGGAAAAGCTCGAACCCAAAGCGGACAAATACATCTTCATGGAATACCCACTGGTAACGGTTGGGTATACCTTCTATCTCAGATCCAAGGACAAAAATGTTTGTCGCTAAGAATGGGTCCTTTCTCGAGAAGGAGTTTCTCTCGAAAGAATTGAGTGGGAGGAAGATAGAACTTGATGAGGTTGTCGAACCCTCACTTCAACCGGAGAGTAGTGCAACACAGAAAGATGTTTCTGTGGAATCTACAACAGTTGAAGAGGAAACTAATGATAGTGATCATGAAGCTCCAGATCAAGTTGCTATCGAACCTCGTAGGTTGACAAGGATATGTACTACTCCTGAGTGGTACGTTGATCCTGTCTTAAAGGTCATGTTGTTGGACAACGATGAACCTACGAACTATGGAGAAGCGATGGTGGGCCCATATTCCGACAAATGGTTAGAAGCCGATAAATCCGAGATAGGATCCATGTATCAAAACAAAGTATGGACTTTGGTGGACTTGCCCTATGATCGGCAAGCCATTGAGACAAATGGATCTTTAAGACTAAGACGGACGTGGACGGTAATGTCACCGTCTATGAAGCTCGACTTATGGCGAAGAGTTTTCCACAAGTTCAAGGAGTTGACTACGATGAGATTTTCTCACCCGTAGCGATGCTTAAGTCCGTCGGAATCATGTTAGCATTAGCTGCATTTATGAAATCTGGCAGATGGATGACAAAACAAGTTTCCTTACCAGTTTTCGTAAGGAAAGGTTGTATGTGATACAATCAGAAAGGTTTTGTCGATCCTAAGGATGCTAAAAGATATGCTAGCTCCAGCGATCCTTCTATGGACTAGAGCAAGCATCTCGGAGTCGGAATATATGCTTTGATGGAGTGATCAAAGTTTTTGGGTATACAAAGTTTGTTAGAAACTTGTATTTGCAATAAAGTGAGTGGGAGCACTACAACATTTCTGATAAGTGTATGTGAATGACATATGATTGATCCGAAATGATGTAGAATTTCTGGAAAGCATAAAGGGTTGTTTGAAATGAGTTTTTCAAAGGAAGACCTAGATAAAGCTACTTACATATTGGGCATCAAGATCTATACAGATAGATCAAGACGCCTGATGATACTTTCAAAGGAACACACACTTTTGACATGATTTTGAAGGAGTTCAAAATAGGTCAGTTAAAGAAGGAGTTCTTACCTGAGTTGTAAGGTGTGAAGTTGAGTAAGACTCAAAGCTTGACCACGGCAGAAGGAAGAGGAAGGACGAAGGTCGTCCCCTATGCTTTTGTCATAGGCTCTATACGGTATGCCATGCTGAGTACCGCACCTGATGTGTGCCTTGCCACATGTCTGGCAAGAGGGTACAAAGCTGATCCAGGAGTGGATCACTAGATAGTGGTCAAAATTATCCTTAGAGGAATAAGGAAATGTTTCTCGGTTATGGAGGTGATAAAGAGTTCGACGTAAAGAGTTACGTCGATGCAAGCTTAACACCTATCCGGATAACTCTAAGTGGAGATACCGGATACGTATAATGGAGCAACAGTTTGGAATAGCTCCAAGTGGAACGTGGTAGCAGCATCTACGATATGACATAAAGTTTTGCGAAGTACATAGGGATCTGAATGTTGCAGACCCGTTGACTACAACCTCTCTCACAAGCATAACATGATCAAACACAGAACTCATTGAGTGTTAATCACATATTGATGTGAACTAGATTACTGACTCTAGTGAACTCTTTGGATGTTGGTCACATGGCGATGTGACCTGTGAGTGTTAATCACATGGCGATGTGAACTAGATTATTGACTCTAGTGCAAGTGGGAGACTGGTGGAAATATGCCCTAGAGGCAATAATAAATTGGTTATTATTATATTTCCTTGTTCACGATAATCGTTTATTATCCATGCTAGAATTGTATTGAAAGGAAACTCAGATACATGTGTGGATACATAGACAAACACCATGTCCCTAGTGAGCCTCTAGACGACTAGCTCGTTGATCAATAGATGGTTACGGTTTCCTAACCATGGACATTGGATGTCATTGATAACGGGATCACATCATTAGGAGAATGATGTGATGGACAAGACCCAATCCTAAGCCTAGCACAGATCGTGTAGTTCGTATGCTAAAGCTTTTCTATATGTCAAGTATCTTTTCCTTAGACCATGAGATTGTGCAAATCCCGGATACCGTAGGAATGCTTTGGGTGTACCAAACGTCACAACGTAACTGGGTGGCTATAAAGGTGCACTACAGGTATCTCCGAAAGTGTCTGTTGGGTTGGCACGAATCGAGACTGGGATTTGTCACTCCGTATGACGGAGAGGTATCTCTGGGCCCACTCGGTAGGACGTCATCATAATGTGCACAATATGTGATCAAGGAGTTGATCACGGGATGATGTGTTACGGAACGAGTAAAGAGACTTGCCGGTAACGAGATTGAGCAAGGTATCGGTATACCGACGATCGAATCTCGGGCAAGTGCTATACCGATAGACAAAGGGAATCGTATACGGGATTGATTGAATCCTTGACATCGTGGTTCATCCGATGAGATCATCGTGGAACATGTGGGAGCCAACATGGGTATCCAGATCCCGCTGTTGGTTATTGACCGGAGAGTTGTCTCGGTCATGTCTACATGGTTCCCGAACCCGTAGGGTCTACACACTTAAGGTTCGATGACGCTGGGGTTATAGGGAAAGTATGTACGCGGTTACCGAATGTTGTTCGGAGTCCCGGATGAGATCCCGGACGTCACGAGGAGTTCCGGAATGGTCCGGAGGTAAAGATTCATATATGGGAAGTCCTGTTTTGGTCACCGGAAAAGTTTCGGGCGATATCGGTAATGTACCGGGACCACCGGGAGGGTCCCGGGGGTCCACCAGGTGGGGCCACCAACCCCAGGTGGCTGCGTGGGCTAAGTGTGGGAGGGGACCAGCCCCAAGGGGGCTGGTGCGCCCCCCCACCAAGTCCCAGGGCGCCCCAAGAGGGGAAGGGGGGCAAACCCTAATGCAGTTGGGCCCTAGGGCCCAATAGTGGTGCGCCTCCCCCTCTCTCCCCCTTTGGCCGCCCCCCCTAGATGGATCTAGGGCTGGCCGCACCCTAGGGGAGGGAAACCCTAAAGGGGGGCGCAGCCCTCCCTTCCCCCTATATATATGAGGGGTTTTGGGGCTGCTAGAGATACGAGAACATCTCCCTCTTGGTGCAGCCCTACCCCTCTCCCTCCTCGTCTCTTGCAGCGCTTGGCGAAGCCCTGCTGGAGTCCCGCGCTCCTCCACCACCACCACGCCGTCGTGCTGCTGTTGGTTGGAGGTTTCCCAACCTCTCCCTCTCTCCTTGCTGGATCAAGGCGTGGGAGACGTCACCGGGCTGTACGTGTGAAGAACGCGGAGGCACCGTCCGTTCGGTGCTAGGATCTTCGGCGATCTGAATCGCGGCGAGTACGACTCCATCAACCGCGTTCTAGTAACGCTTCCGCTTAGCGATCTACAAGGGTATGTGGATCCAACTCTCCTCTCGTAGATGTGCATCTCCTAGATTGATCTTGGTGAGCGTAGGAAAATTTTTGTTTCCCATGCTACGTTCCCCAACATGTTTCTCGCTTCATTTTTTCCGGCCCTTGCATGCACACAATTTTGTTTATCTTTGTGATGCTTTAAGTATGCCTCGCACAAATGCTATCTACCTATCCCTTAATATAGCTAGATATGTGTCACACAAACTCCTTCTCCCTACTAGCAAGATGCCCATGCGTTGCACCGAACATAAAGATGCATTTGTATGAGTAGTTTATCTTGTGGGAGAAAAGGATGAACGAGGGAATGCCTTATTTGCAAATGCGGAGAGGGGCGTGGGTATCTTTTTGCAAAATTGCCACAGTTTCCTTCCTATCCGTCGGGTATAAATCGGATGGCCTATATTGCAGGATGGCAGGAACACCATCATCACCAACTCTACCACACCCACACAACCACACACACACACTTCCCAACATCGAAGGAGTAGGGTGACATCTCGATCTTGATACTAATCTATCAACTGGCTTCTCTCTCAAACACACACACACGCACACACACTACCCGACACTGAAGGAGTAGGGCGGCACCTCGATCTTGATAGTAATCTATCTACTCCTCTTTCAAACACACACACATACACACTCACTCGCTAGTTGTGCCTCTGTGCCTACCGCGCACACTCTCGATACGTCTTTCTCTCCCTCCCCCTCCCCCACCCCAACAATGATAGCAGAAGGGTGACAACTCGATCTGATCGTAATATGTCAATTGGTTTCTTTCTCGAACATTGTGTCTCTGTGCCTCATCCAGTAGCCCCCTCGATATGTAGACTTCTCGCGCGCGCACAGTTGTAGTGACGATGACGCTGAACCCAGTGTGCCTCGTTTTTACCGGCCTCATGTGATAGTTTTCACACTGTTTTCTGTTAATTAACAAGGCAACCTTTTCTTTGTTACTACTAGTGAATCTCAAATCATTTGAGGCAGACATAAAATATATCACTTCAACCCAATTACCGCAGTAACTATTTTAAAAGAAACTAGCTAGATGCCCGTGCGTTGCACGGAACATCAAGATGCATTTGTATGAGTAGTTTATCTTGTGAGAGAAAATGATGAACGAGGGAAGGCCGTATTTGCGAACGTGGAGAGGGCTTTGGGTATATTTTTGCAAAATTTCCATAGTTTTCTTGCTATCCGTTAGATATAAATCCGACGGCCTATATTGCAGGATGGCACGCACACCATCATCACCAACTCTGTTTTCTACTCCCTCTGTTCCTAAATATTTATCTTTTTAGAGACTTCAACAAGTGACTACAAATGGAGCAAAAGGAGTGAATCTACACTCTAAAATATGTCTACATACACATCCGTACGTGGTATTCCATTTGAAATCTGAAAAAGACAAATATTTAGGAACGGATGGAGTATATGAGTAGACATGGAGATATATCTCCAGCATGGTCTACAACAAAAATGTGTTGGACTGGTTAGCGCCGGATGCTCGCAACGCGATGACATGAGTTCGAATTCTGTCTTTAACTTTAGATTTTTATATTATATATTACTCCCTCTGTCCCATAATATAAGAGTGTTTCTAACACTACACTAGTGTGAAAAACGCTATTATATTATGGGATGGAGGGAGTACTTATTTAATATATACTTCTTTCTCTACTGTACTGATAGTGGAACCCACCGAGTACTTAGAATACAAGATTAAAGATGGACTTGTTTCTTTTTAACTTTCTATACGAAGCTGTAGCCACCCTACAAGTCACGTGTAAAGTGTACATGCAATTAACTTTCTATAGAGGGACAATCATACACGCAATTAACTCAAATGGATTGGATGTCACTCTATTATTTCCAGCATAAGAGCATCTCCAACAGCAGCCGGAAAATTGCCTCCCGCTTCCTTCCGCGGAGGACGACATCAAGCGCGAGCATCATACATTTTCACAACTCTAACCAACCAGATGAATTTCATGCAAACACGGACTCATTTCATATAAGCATGAAGGATTTCGAATAAAAAAAGCCGGATCTTCATATAAACATGATGGATTCCATTACATTTACTTGAACTAAGCGGTGCCTATCCGGCCCTCTTGGTATAATTAATACTCCCTCCGTCCGAAAATACTTGTCCTAGAAATAGATGTATCTAGACTTATTTTAGTTATAGACACATAAAATTTATCCATTCTTAGAACAACCCCCCCCCCAGCTGGAGAGGGAGTACATAATCTTAATGGCCGCCCGCGTATCCCTTTGTCTTCCTCATGTTCGGCAGACACTTTGCGGAGTCGACGAAGGTCGTCGGAAGAGACGAAGAAGCAAAGAAACCACCTAAATGCGCAGTCGTCGCCTCAGCGTTGGCCTTCATGGGACCCAAGTGGTGGCGGCCTCTCGTGTTCTTCTTCTCCTTGATGATGGCAATGGACACGGAGAAGCTGGCCACCGACTCGTCGCTCTCCACGCACCCGGCTTCTGTCTCTGTCTGCATGGTGCTGCCGCAGGCACGGGAGGCGCGCCCACAGACAAGGGAGGCGCGACACCGCATACACTGGTGGCGCGGTACGATGCTGCAACGACGACACCTGTACCGGTGTGCTCGCCTCTGTGCCGGCGTGGAGCAACTCCCCACTCCTCATCGAGCTGAACTGGAGCGGCGAGTTGCTCAACCACGCGCCTGCTTGGGGCGGCAACTCGCTCGGTCGGGCCAAGCGTTGTTGGTGAAGCACCGAGCGGCCTCACCCGTATCCGGAGGGCTCAGCGGGCCACCAGGCCGCGTAATATGCCGGAGAAAGGCTCCTCAGAAGCCATCGGAAGAGTGGAGAAAATGGTGAAGTAGGAGATGGGGGAGTGGCGGAGGGGTGCGATTCTTGCCCGCTGTCTGTCTGGCCTCATGTAAATAGAGGGCGGACGGTAGGATCTTGGCCAGCGTCTGGCCTCTTTGAAATTGAGGGCGGACGGGAGGAGCTCGGCCGGTGTTGCATTTAATTCCGGCCCACTCATGAATGGTCGTAGTAGGTTTTTTGGTTTGCATGCGAGTTTAATGGAGGGGTTTGATGGAGGCGAGGAGGCGTGTTCAGCCGGGCGTGCAGCGAGCGGCGCAGTACTATTCAATTTGATAGCGGGCAGCGCAGTTCCCGATACGGCTTTAATGCAGACGAGGGAGGGAGTAGCGGTTCCCGAAATGTTGAACGGCCAATGCATCCTCCTTCAATTAATGCATGAGGGAAGTAATGGGAGGAAGACCGGGAAAAGAGGCTGCACGATGTGAATGCAACATAGTTTGCCCTCATATAAAGGCGCCCCTCCATTCCAATGCATCTACCACATCGTACGCACCTAAGCATTTGCCTAAGCACCTACACTAAGCGCAAAAGAGCTCATTCCAGACCCATGGCGGCGATGCGCGCGAGCGGCCAGCGGCTATGCCAGATGGTCCACGACGTCGGGCTGCGGCATGGCGCCAGGGATCGTCTCCAGACGGTGTTGGAGACCGACTGGTGGATGGCCGCCGCCGACGCCAACTACGACTCTCAGTTGGACCAGATGACCGTTGCCACCACCAACAAGTTCACCGTCCTCAAGAAGCTCGCGGACGACATCGCCGTACTCCTCCAGCCCGCGCGCCCGGGCTCGTCATTGCCTGCCACCCTAATCGGCCTCCATGGCCGAAACCTCTTTCAAGCACTGGTGGCCCTACGACTGCCCGCCGACGCCACAAAGAATGCCCACCTGGAGGTCGCGCTCGCCGCGAGGCACCTTGCCCTACAAGAATTCGTCGACCTACACATCCATGTGTACAAGCAAATCGTGTGCATACGTATCTACAAGGCCAGTGAGGACACTACAACGTTGGCCTTCCTCAACCGGCTGGAAGCCTTGGATGCCTTTGCTGAGAAGCACCTCGACCTCGCCACAAAAGCCGCCGCTCCTTAGCCACCGGTCGGTGGCCCGACGCACTAAGTTGAGGAGGAGGAGGTCGTACGTTGATGGATGCATCTTTATTCTTCCCTTCTGTAACTGCCACTGCGATCACATCATCATCGTGGCCTTAATTCTTATTGTGCTTTTGCATTCTCGTTCCAGTCAATACCGACATGTGCGATCCCTTTGCTTAATTATATGCATCACTGTAACTAGTACTCCATCCGTCAATTTATAAGTTGTTCTTACCTTTTCCATCAACTTCGTGCAACGCACGGGCATCTTGCTAGAAACACTAGAGCATGTCGGACCACGTGTGACCAAACCGACGATGCGCCAACCTAGCTACTATGTACCCTGCTTAACTGGCGGAAAAAGCCCCGCCCTAGCATTTCCAATCATTATTTCTATCTATCGATCGTGCCAAGGAGCAGAACCAAAATGTTACAATTTATACATGTTTCTCTACTCCTACTCCTATAAAAGACTCAGTTGGTGATGGTGGTGTGTCTGCCATCCGTCGTTTCTGACCATTAGATCTGCATCTAACGGCTGTGAGGTAAGTTGTAGCATTTTTGCAACAATAGCCTACTTCTCTGCTCCAATTTGCAGAAAACCCCTTATTATCTTGAAAGCAACCACATCCCTCCCTCACCTCATCAAAACAGCATGAGAAATATATATATACCCCTATAAAAGACTTAGTTGGTGTTGGTGGTGTGTCTGCCATCCGTCGTTTCTGACCATTAGATCTGCATCTAACGGCTGTGAGGTATGTTGTGGCATTTTTGCAACAACAGCCCACTTCTCTGCTTCAATTTGCAGAAAACCCCTTATTATCTTGAAAGCAACCACATCCCTCCCTCACCTCGTCAAAACAGCCTAGCATTTTCACTTTCATGTGGGACCGCCGTTGAGCAAACCGACTACTAGCAAACCGCACCCCGCCCGCCGCCGGGTTGGAAAATAGAAACGAGGGGAAGATCTAGCTGTAGCACAGAAGCCAAAAAAATTGGTGTCAGATGGGGCTCGTTGATAGAGTAGGAGCATTCCGTACTACTCTACTCCTATTAGTACCAAGTTTGTGCTATACAACTAGTACTACCACTATACAACTAGTAGGTACGTGCACGACACAGCATCGTAGGAACAAAAATCGGGAAGATCTTGTTTTGGGTGGTTTATCTTTTTTTCTGTCAACGTAGTATGAATAATATGATGTGGGGGGCACCCATGAAGCTTATGTGGCTTGGCTGCATGGCTATGAAAAGTTAGAGAAAAATAAATAGATAATGTGTTTAGAGTGCACTCCACTAAACAATTATACTTTGGATCCATTGCAACGGGCCGACACATCTATATCTATACCCCATATACAATGCGTGAATAACTTTGAAAGTTGGTCGTTGGATGAAGCCAATCCGATGGTACAAAGATGGCAAATCCGAGCACTACTGGCCGTTGGATATGATCAACATTCCACTAGATTCTGCCACATGTAGAATCTAGAAGACTCCATGGTTGAACTTCATTCATGACTAACTTTGCCACACTAAGCTTAGGCAAAGTGTGTCTGCCACAAAAAATGTGGCTAACAAAATGGCCACCACAAGTGTGGCAAGATTTGGCAAGAAGTTGAGTGCCAAATCTTCTTCTTCTTCTTCTTCTTCTTCTTCTTCTTCTTCTTCTTCTTCTTCTTCTTCTTCTTCTTCTTCTTCTTCTTCTTCTCCTTCTCCTTCTTCTTCTTCTCCTTCTTCTTCTTCTCCTTCTTCTTCTTCTCCTTCTTCTTCTTCTCCTCCTTCTCCTCCTCCTCCTCCTGATCCTCCTCCTCCTCCTCCTCCTCCTCCTTCTCCTCCTCCTCCTTCTCCTTCTTCTTCTT
>LR738713.1:754134552-754162514 GCA_902687465.1 Secale cereale | reverse complement strand
TCTTCTTCTTCTTCTTCTTCTTCTTCTTCTTCTCCTTCTTCTTCTTCTTCTTCTTCTTATCATTTTCTATGGGAGACGGCTTCGCAACAAGCTCTCTGGACCTTGCAACTATCTCGAAACTCACACGGGCATCGAGGGCAGCATATTTTATCTGCTCGTACGTCAAGGGATAATTCTCCCATCCAGATGGCCTTAATGCCAGCGTCTTGTCACCCTTCTGATGTTCCTAGCACAAAATTTGCTACGTTGAATAGGTATGGTGTCGGTTTATGACAATCTTCTATAGGAATTTTTATTCTGGTTTGTAGGTCAGCGATGCTTTTCAAATCAAGGTTGTACGGCTCCAACTTCTGTTTGTCCCCTGCGATGGCTGCCCCACAGAAGTATATGTCCTCCCGAGACAAGAAATTGTGAAGCTCACCTGGTATGGAGGGCGCGTGTATGATGTGGTACACCAAAACATCATCTTCGAGGCACAGCTGAAGGACGGCGGCGCGTTGGATCTTCCCAGTGGCACGCTCCGTGTACTCTGCGTCGAGACCGATGACATTCATCTCCACCTTTGGAGGGGAGTTGGATACATTGTTGATCCAATTCCGAACAACCCTTGGGTGGTCGGTGACTGTGGCAACTATGCTCAACGAGCCTTCAACAAGGACATGTTGGGCGCTAAAAACCTGCATCTCAATCTCTTCCGCCATTTGGAACCGCTGGACCGGAGGGCTATGGTTTGGAGAATTAGGATTATATGGCTAATCTAACTGAAGAAGATGATTATTTATAGGGGCTTCGGAATTACTCCAGGAGGATGTGAAGAGGTTAAAACAATGTGAATGCAGTGTGGTTTGGATGCAAATGAAGATCAAGGAGTAGTGAAGAAGCCGAGGAAAATCGGTTCGTGATGGAAAAGTAAATGGTAGAAGTGGCCTACAGGCAGTTGATTAGACGGCTAGGTAGACTAAACGAAAAGGCTACTGATACATCTATAATTATTGATTGTTCCATGCTATTATTTATGAAGTCTTGGATGTTCAATGGGCTTTATCATACACTTTTATATCATTTTTGGGACTAACCTACTAACCCAAAGGCCTAGTAGGCTGAGGAGTGGGGCCTATCCCTGTACGTGCCCATCCTTCCAGCGCTACATGTGCCACTGGCTAGTTGAGGTCACTCTTTCGAATCACCATGGCGAGACATTTTATGATTCCTTTTTATTTCCGCACCCCTCCTGACAGGTGGGACCTACGCAAACGAGAATTTGGTTCTGCTCGCAATATGGATGATACCCGGAGGATGAAGTGAACCCAGAGGCATGCTAGCATGGGATTACTACTCATGTTCCTTCTACTCCTACTAGTAGTAGTAGTACAACTGTGGTACACTTGATGGTCAAAATACTATTATTCATCGAGTCCTCACAGTGAAGTGACAAGACCCTGCGCCCGAGGTGACACCAGTCCAGGCGGCGTGTCCGGGTTACCAAAGTCAGCCTCACCTTGTGCACTTTGCAGTCACTGTCACCACCGCTGTATAGCATGCCTCGCCTCGTCTCCCTCTCCCCTAGCACCACTCCATCTCCATCTCCGTCTCGCCGGAGATCCTGAAGTCACTCTTCATTAACTCACTGTTCCCCCGCATACCCTCGCCTCGCTCGCCTTCCCCAGTACCACTATTCCCTCGCTAGCCGCTCCAGCACCAACAGCCTTCTCCCCCGTAAATCAAGCCCCCCAAAACCCCACCTTCCAAACTCCACCATGGCCGAACGCGAACTGCGCAGGATCCATATGAGTCGCGATTGGAGCAATCTCCCCAGTGACGTCCTCGACCTCTGTTGTTCGTGTATGGATATGTTGAGCGCCCTGCGGTTGGCTGCATGCTCGAGGGGCATGCACACGACCATCATCAAAGCGAGGCCAAAGCTTTACAAGACACCTACTTGTTGCTATATGGTCTTGCGAGATTGGCTCACCATGATACGGAGGCGTACATGATGACCATTGACTTCAATCTGATCTCTATTAGCAAAAACTTCTTTGCAGGTATGTAGTGGGTCGCCGTACATCATTTCCCTTGACTTCGATCCGATCACCATCGCCCAAAACTTCTTGGCAGGTATGTACTAGGTCGGCATGAACTCCCACTTGATGGCTGCTGATACGTCTCCAACGTATCTATAACATTTGATTGTTCCATGCTATTATTTATGAAGTCTTAGATGTTTAATGGGCTTTATCATTCACTTTTATATCATTTTTGGGACTAACCTACTAACCCAAAGGCCCAGTCCAGATTGTTGTTTTTTGGCCTATTTCAGGGTTTTGCAGAAAAGGAATATCAAACAGAGTCCAAACGGAATGAAACCTTCGCAGGAGATATTTTTGGAGGAAATCACGCGAGATAGACTTCGGGGCCAAGCCAGTGGACAGGGGGCCCACCCTCGAGGGTGGGGGCGCGCCCCCTTCCCAGGGCGCGCCTCCTACCTCGAGGGCAGGCCCGGTAGCCCCTGGTGCCCTTCTTCCTCCTATATATGCCTACGTACCCCAGAAACTCCATACGCAGAGAGAAAACCCTAATTCCACTGTCGTAGCTGTTGTTCCCGTGGAGATTCCATCTTGGAGCCTGTTCCGGGAGGGGGATCCATCACGGAGGCCTTCTTCATCATCATCATCACCCTCACCATGAGTTGTGAGTAGTTTACCACAGACCTTCAGGTCCATAGCTAGTATCTAGATGGCTTCTTCTCTCTCTCCGGATCTCAATACAAAGTTCTCCTTAGTCTTCGAGGAGATCTATTCGATGTAATCTCTTTTTGCGGTGTGTTTGTCGAGATCCGATTAATTGTGAGTTTATGATCAAGGTTATCTATGAAAGATATTTGGTTCTTCTCTGAACTTTTTATGTGTGCTCATAATATCCTTGCAAGTCTCTTCGATTTATTGGTTTGGTTTGGCCTACTAGATCTATAGTTCTTGCAATGGGAGAAGTGCTTGGCTTTGGGTTCAATCTTGCGGTGTCCTTTCCCAGTGACAGTAGGGGCATCAAGGCACATATTGTATTGTTGCCATCGAGGATAAAAAGATGGGGTTTTCATCATATTGCTTGAGTTTATCCTTCTACATCATGTCATCTTGCTTAAGGCGTTACTCTGTTCGTATGAACTCAATACACTAGATGCATGTTGGATAGCGGTCGATGTGTGGAGTAATAGTAGTAGATGCAGGCAGGAGTCGGTCTACTTGTCTCGGACGTGATGCCTATATACAATGATCATGCCTAGATAGTCTCATAATTATTCGCTTTTCTATCAATTGCTCGACAGTAATTTGTTTACCTGTTGTAGAATATTGCTATCATGAGAGAAGCCACTAGAGAAAACTATGACCCGGGTCTATCCTTATCATATTACTTTCCCGTCAATTTCTTTTGCCGGTGTCTATTTGCTGTTTTATTAAACTAAAAAAATACCAAAAATATTATCTTATCATCTCTATCAGATCCCACTCTCGTAAGTGACCGTAAAGGGATTGACGACCCCTTATCGCGTTGGCTGCAAAGTTCTTATTTGTTTGTGCAGGTGCGAGGGACTGGCGCATGATCTCCTACTGGATTGATACCTTGGTTCTCAAAAACTGAGGAAAATACTTACGCTACTGTGCTGCATCTCCCTTTCCTCTTCGAGGGAATACAACGCAAGCTCAAGAGGTAGCAAGAAGAATTTCTGGCGCCGTTGCCGGGGAGGCTTACGCAAAAGTCATATACCAAGTACCTATCATAAACCCTTATCCTTCGGATTATATTTATTTGCCTCTCGTTTTCCTCTCCCCCACTTCACCTTTGCCGTTTTGTTCGCCCTTTTTCCATCGTGCGTTTTTCGTTCGCTTGCTTCTTGTTCGCTCGTGTGTTGCTTGCTTGCTTGTCATCATGTCTAGCACACCTATCATTATCACCACTCCCGGGAGTGACATCCTCAACTTTAAACAAAGTGAGGAAGAAAATTTAAAAGATGCCTGGTATAGAATTTGCAATGCTCAAAATAGATCTAATCAGAATCTTTCCACTTCTGTGCTTCTTCGCAATTTTTATATTGGCATAACTCCTTGGAATAGATTTATCTTAGATACCATTACCGGAGGGTATTTCTTGGGAAATCACACCCTTAATTCTTATAATGTCCTGATAGATCTATTCGGGCAGCCTTCCACCCAGGAAGAGACTCAAGTTTTTGAGAAAATATGTGAAGTAACAAAAATATTACAAAAGTCTCTCGAACCACTTAAGAATATTAGTGGAAATATCCACCGTATGAATATGTTGATCACCCTTTGCAATAAACGGTTGGATGCTTTAGATCTAAACATCTCCGAAAATTAAGGGAAACGTAAGGAACCTCCCGGATTCGAGCCCGACACCATTAAAAAGGTGAAGACCAAAGATGGCAATACCTAGATCTATCTTGTATCGTGCCTAGCTAGGGGCGTAAAACGATAGCGCTTGTTGGGAGGCAACCCAATTTTTTGTTTTTTTGTTTTTGTTGCTGTTAGGGAATAAATATTGCATCTAGCCTCTGATTATATGTGTTTTCATGTTTTGTTTAGTGTTTGTGCCAAGTAGAACCTTTGGTAAGATTTGTGTGAAGTTTATTTGATCTTGCTGTGAAAAACAGAATCGTTAGCGCTGGCTAAAGTAGTGTTCAGATTTTACTGGAGCGTGATTTTTAGTTGATTCTTTTTGCTGCTGATTGGTAGACAAATTTCTCAAATTTACCAATTTAGTTCGAATTTTTTGGAGTTCCAGAAGTAGGCGAACCCAGCAGATTACTACAGACTGTTCTGTTTTTGACAGATTCTGTTTTTCGTGTGTTGTTTGCTTATTCCGATGCATCTATGAGTAATATTGGAGGATATGAACCATAGAGAACTTGGAGTACAGTAGGTTTAACACCAATATAAACAATGAATGGATTCCTTGCTGTACCTTTGAGTGGTGGTTTGCTTTCTCTTACTAACGGAGCTCACGTGAATTTTTGTCTAAGTTTTGTGTTGTGAAGTTTTCAAGTTTTGAGTATTGCTTTGATGGACTATGGAACAAGGAGTAGCAAACGCCTAAGCTTGGGGATGCCCATGGCACCCCAAGTAAATTCAAGATAATCAAAATCCTAAGCTTGGGGATGCCCCGGGAAGGCATCCCCTCTTTCATCTACATCCATCGGTAACTATACTTGGAGCTATATTTTTATTCGCAACATGTTATGTGTTTTGCTTGGAGCATCTTGTATAATTTGAGTCTTTGCTTGTTAGTTTTCCACAATCATCCTTGCTGGACACACCTATTTGAGAGAGTTAAATATGGCCTAGAAATTGTTAGAACACTCTATATGCTTCACTTATATCTTTTGAGTTGAATAGTTTTTGCTCTAGTGCTTCACTTATATCTTTTAGAGCACGGTGGTGGTAGTATTTTGTAGAAATTGTTGAATTCTCATGATTCACTTAGATCTATTTGAGAGACTATTAAAACAGCATGGTAAAGTGTTTAGGCTAAATAAACTAGTCTTCACATGATAAACATCCAATGTCAATGTAGTAAAAAAATTCACATCAAGTGCATTGAGTAGAAAGAGATGTTGGATGCTTGATAATTGTTTTGAGACATGAGGATAGTGATATTAAAGTCATGCTAGTGGAGTTATTACGAAATTGAGAAATACTTGTGTTAAGGTTAGTGATTCCTGTAGCATGCACGTATGGTGAACCGTTGTGTGACTAAGTTAAAGCATGAGGTATTTGTAGAGTGTCAACCTTTGTGTGGAGGTCGGGGGGCGCGATGGTTAACTCCTACCAACCTCCCCCCTAGGGGCATGCATTGATTGCTTTGTTTTGATGACTTGTAGATTATTGCAATAAGTATATCAGTTCTTATGACTAATGTTGATTCCATGGATTATACACACTCTCACCCTTCCACCATTGCTAGCCTCTCTTGTACCGCGCAACTTTCGCCGGTGCCATAAACCCACTATATATCCTTCCTCAAAACAGCCACCATATTGTTCCTCAAAACAGCCACCATACCTACCTATCATGGCATGTCTATAGCCATTCCGAGATATATTGCCATGCAACTTTCCACCGTTCCGTTCATATGACACGCATCATATTGTCATAGTGCCATGCACGATCATGTAGTTGACATAGTAGTTGTGGCAAAGCCACCATGCATAATTTTTCATACATGTCACACATGATTCATTGCTTATGCTGGTACACCGCCGGAGGCATTCATGTAGAGTCATACTTGTTGTAGTATCGAGTTGTAATATCGAGTTGTGATAAAAGTGTGATGATCATCATTACTAGAGCATTGTCCCGTGTGAGGAAAGGACAATAAAAAAGGAGATGGCCCAAAAATATATATAGAGAGGGGCTAATAAAAAAATGAGAAAGCCCCTCCAAAAAAAGAGAGAAAAGAGAGAAGGGACAATGCTACTATGTTTTTCCACACTTGTGCTTCAAAGTAGCACCATGATCTTCATTGTAGAGAGTCTCATGATTAGTCAATTTCATATACTAGTGGGAATTTTAATTATAGAACTTGGCTTGTATATTCCAACGATGGGCTTCCTCAAATGCCCTAGGTCTTTGTGAGCAAGCAAGTTGAATGCACACCCACTAGTTTCTTTTGTTGAGCATTCATTCATATTTAGCTCTAGTGCATCCGTTGCATGGAAATCCCTACTCACTCACATTGTTATCTATTGATGGGCATCTCCATAGCCCGTTGATACGCCTAGTCGATGTGAGACTATCTCCCTCTTTTTGTCTTCTCCACAACCAACTCTATTCCACACATAGTGCTATGTCCATGGCTCACGCTCATGTATTGCGTGAAAGTTGAAAGGTTTGAAAAGATAGCGCATGAAAAAAAAATGCTTGGCTGAAATCGGGGTTGTGCATGATATGAATATTTTGTGTGATAGCAAGGGAGCATAGCCGACACTATAGGATTTTGTAAGGATAACTTTCTTTAGCCATAGTATTTTGAGAAGACGTGATTGCTTTGTTAGTATTGCTTGCAGTATTGTTATTTCTTATGTCAATATAGAATTTTATATTGAATCTTTCAGATCTGAACATTCATGCGACAATTAAGAGAATTACATTGAAAAACTATATTGGTTAGCATTCCACATCAAAAATTCTTTCTTTATCATTTACCTACTCGAGGACGAGCAGGAATTAAGCTTGGGGATGCTTGATACGTCTCCAACGTATCTATAATTTTTGATTGTTCCATGCTATTATTTATGAAGTCTTAGATGTTTAATGGGCTTTATCATTCACTTTTATATCATTTTTGGGACTAACCTACTAACCCAAAGGCCCAATCCAGATTGCTGTTTTTTTGTCTATTTCAGAGTTTTGCATAAAAGGAATATCAAACGGAGTCCAAACGGAATGACACCTCCGCAGGAGATATTTTTCGAGGAAATCACGCGAGATAGACTTCGGGGCCAAGCCAGAGTACAGGGGGCCCATCCTCGAAAGTGGGGGCGCGCCTCCCTTACCAGGGCGCGCTCCCTGCCTCGAGGGCAGGCCCGGTGGCCCCTGGTGCCCATCTTCCTCCTATATATGCCTACGTACCCCAGAAACTCCATACGCAGAGAGAAAACCCTAATTCAACCGCCGTAGCTGCTGTTCCCGTGGAGATCCCATCTTGGAGTCTGTTCTGGGAGGGGGATCCATCACGAAGGCCTTCATCATCATCATCATCACCCTCACCATGAGTTGTGAGTAGTTTACCACAGACCTTCGTGTCCATAGCTAGTATCTAGATGGCTTCTTCTCTCTCTCCGGATCTCAATACAAAGTTCTCCTCGGTCTTTGAGGAGATCTATTTGATGTAATCTCTTTTTGCGGTGTGTTTGTCGAGATCCGATGAATTGTGAGTTTATGATCAAGGTTATCTATGAAAGATATTTGGTTCTTCTCTGAACTTTTTATGTGTTCTCATAATATCCTTGCAAGTATCTTCGAATTATTGGTTTGGTTTGGCCTACTAGATCTATAGTTCTTGCAATGGGAGTAGTGCTTGGCTTTGGGTTCAATCTTGCGGTGTCCTTTCCTAGTGATAGTAGGGGCAGCAAGGCACGTATTGTATTGTTGCCATCGAGGATAAAAAGATGGGTTTTTCATCATATTGCTTGAGTTTATCCCTCTACATCATGTCATCTTGCTTAAGGCGTTACTCTGTTCGTATGAACTCAATACACTAGATGCATGCTGGATAGCGGTCGATGTGTGGATTAATAGTAGTAGATGCAGGCAGGAGTCGGTCTACTTGTCTCGGACGTGATGCCTATATACAATGATCATGCCTAGATAGTCTCATAATTATTCGCTTTTCTATCAATTGCTCGACAGTAATTTGTTTACCCGCCGTAGAATATCGCTATCATGAGAGAAGCCACTAGAGAAAACTATGACCCGGGTCTATCCTTATCACATTACTTTCCCGTCAATTTCTTTTGCCGTTGTCTATTTGCTGTTTTATTAACCTAAAAAATACCAAAAATATTATCTTATCATCTCTATCAGCTCTCACTCTCGTAAGTGACCGTAAAGGGATTGACAACCCCTTATCACGTTGGTTGCGAAGTTCTTATTTGTTTGTGCAGGTGCAAGGGACTGGCGCGTGGTCTCCTACTAGATTGATACCTTGGTTCTCAAAAACTGAGGGAAATACTTACGCTACTGTGTTGCATCTCCCTTTCCTCTTCGAGGGAATACAACACAAGCTCAAGAGGTAGCAGCTGCCTTCAGAGAAGACGGTAAGAAGTTGGTGCTCGTGAACTTCCAGACCTCCCATGAGATTATCCTTCCTCCGTTGGATTATATAGAGTTTTACCATCGCGGTCCTAGTCATCTAGATTACCACGTCAGTTGGACGGACCTTGTTTTTCAGAAGATTGTAATCTTCCAAGTGCCCACACGACATGCGAATTACGCAGACTTCAAGCTAATTGCCTTGTTCGACCGCGGACTCGCCTATCTTTACACTGGTGCCTTCTTTAGCTGGAGACAACTCAGCTCGCAGTGGATCATCGTCAAACCTGATACACACTTCTGTGATGCTATTGAACACAATGGCATCATCTACGCGATCGACAAAGCAGATGGCACAACGTATTGCTGGGACGACGCGTGTAAGTTGTTTCCGTCTCATGTTAATGATGACGCCGTGAAACTGTTTGAACTTTTTGTGATGATTGGCATATCCCTGTTTGAGCAGAATTTGAGTAGAACTATGGCAATGTATTAGAGACGTAGTAAATCAGCTGTATTTGGAATGAGTTAATTCATGCGATTGTGATCATGTCATTACAGCCAAGTTGTACCCATGAATAATCAAACGGTTAGGAATATATGGCTATTCTCCTTATTTTATAGTAATCAATATACTACTACTAAATATGAGTGTGTATCAATGGCCATGTTAGTTTCCTCATTTTCATGATGTAGAAACATGCACCACACTATTGGTTTCATCTAACCATACATTAGGGAAGTAAATGTGCATATGGAGAACTCTATATTTGGAAGTAGTGAAATCCTGTAATGCTTACCATGTGTACATACCTATATTCGCCCTTCAGCAATCAATGGCTAGAATAATATCCTCACCAAAAATTTGCCCACAGATAACGAGTATATAACAATGCATGGTCTGTTAGTTACCTTGAAGAATTTGTTTGTGAGGACAAAGCATGATTCCATAACATGCATGACATGGTAGTTTCCCGTGAAGAATCGATTGCGAGATAACATGAGTATAACCATGCATGGCACTTCTATATTTTCGAACCCAGTATACATTTCCCTGTATTTTCCTCCCAGTTCCAACATGGACATATCAATGCTGTTTCTTGCATTATCCTACTCATACTCTGAACAATGCTGATCTTACATTAACAATGTCTGTCCTTTTTTATATGATGCAGTGTCCCTACAATTACTGCCCTTTGTAATCATACCACCTTTGCCAAAAACAGGGAAGCACAACTGGTTCCTCGCTCCATCAGACGACGACAAAAGAATGATGATCATTCGGACACATGAGCCGGAAAAGTTATATTACAAAAACCCCACTGTATACAAGCACCATGAAATACATGAGTATCCAGACAGTGGCTATTACGTCTATGAGCAGGATACCAGCTTGTTGGGGCCTTCAGGATTTTTTAGTTGGAGGCGGGTAAATAGCCTTGGTTCACACTCTCTGTTTCTCGGACTCAATTATCCGATTAACCAGGAGATCACCGTTGGCAAGGACCTTGATGGCAGAGAGGCTCTGTTTGCTATGGAAAACTGTGTCTACACGGCGTGCCCTAGGAGTTCGGGACCAACTCCCCTGATTGTCAACGATACAGCCTGCAGCCAAAAGAAGGTGAGAATGACAAAGGCATTTGGATTAACTTTGATCCTTGGATCTCTCAATTACGACAGGCAGTGATGTGGTTCAAGCCTTCAGGTTGATAGGTAATTGGGCAGTTGCGTCAAAAGGGTGGAGTACTGGTGTCTCCGGATCATTGGTCGCTGAAGCGGGGCTGCAAATTATGATGGTGTTGGATCATCTCTTCGAACGACTTTGTTGTCTTTGCTGCTTGTTCTGGATGGGTAGTTCTTTCTTTTGTTATGCATATTCCTTCTCGTTTGGTCATCCTCGTCTATGTCACTCTTACTATGTAATAGTTGGCTCTGTTTAGAATGTCATTCTCATCTGGATCACGAGAGTCAGAGCGCTGCAGATGGTTGCGTTTTGGTGGTGTAGCAAGACATCTTATGAACTATCATGTCTTGCTGTTTATGTCAGTAGTAGTCACTAGTCAGTGTTTGAATGTTGTATATATCGTTGTTTCAAACTGTTTATTGTCTCGAACTACCGGTGGGCTAAATGAGGGCATCACCATTCTCCAGTGTTCAGAGTGTATCTCCTTTTTTCAAGTTATATAATTTGAGCTCAGTGTCTTTTCGATGATGTACACTTGTTTGGGCTGGTGAGGTGTCGTTGAATATGGGCCGAGTAGTAATGCAATGCCAAACAGGTCAATTATGACTCTCAGCCCGGGCTCTCAAAAGATCCTAAAAAAAGGCCTGGCTCTCCAAAAAAGAAAGAATAAGGAATCTTAGGCCGACATGTGGGCGCCACCGGTTTTTTCGTGCGCTTGCGAGCCGAGAGCATATTGGTGCGTGTACTAAATTCAAGCTACCTTTTCATCCCCAATCTCCCGCCCCTCTCCACCTCTGGAATCTCGATTCCTACTCCAGTTCCCCCAAATCCCCCTCTGTACTCCATGTACTCAAGCTCACTATCATGTCGCCGGTCAACTTGGATCTCCGAGCCAGAGATCCTGAGGTCTGTCCTGCCTTCGGTCTCTGCGTGCTATCGCTCAACAATGGCATGGCGGCGCTTGACGACCAGTTTGCCGGCAAAGTGCTGATAGTAACCATCAACGGCGATCGGCCTCCCGTGTCGCCGGACGACCTTGTCAAAGCTCTTGGCATTGCGCACGACATCCAAATAAGTGACTTGCTCGTCGAAGTCTGTCCGCCACCGGCTGATTTCTTCGTCAGGTTCCGGAAAACTTTCGACTGCAGTCGTGTGTTCGAATCTTCTCGGCGTTTGTTCTGTGATGGCGCGCTGGTGAGCTTTGATCGGTGGCACCCAGGATGGGGCTCGGTGCCCTCTAAGCTTGAGTTTTTAACAAAGCTTACCTTCCACGGCATGGCTTGACGTGCTTGGAACAGCGAGTCCATGAATGAGCTTATCAACGACCTTGGAGGTGAGCTCGTAAGTATGTTTGTTCCGCCAGACAGCTGGGCTCTGACGGTTATGGCATGGATGAAGAAGCCGTCTACCATATCGAAGGTGATTGGTGTTGAGATACCGGTGCAGGAACCGGGGTTGTACTATTCGTCGCCACCAAGGCCGCCCCGGAGCACGTTAGGGATGTACCTATATCGAGTGTTCGTGCATGTCGAAGAAGTGATCAATCCATCAATCGAAGTCCTGCCACCGCCACTGGTGCCAGTGTCTGTCGGCGACGTCCATTACAGGAGTCAACGTCAGACTTTCCCCGTGTTGCTCGGAACGATGGATGGCACAGGGCCTACTCCATCGCGCGGCGGAGGCCACTGCTTCTTTGGGAGAAGAGGCTGGGCTGGCTGCCTGGATGTGCTCTAATTTGAGGTAACAATTGAATCTTGTCAGATACTAGTTAAATCCGAGCTATGGGTGTGAAGCAGTGATGTTCTAGTACATTTGATTGTGACCTGTTCTAATTTTGTACCTGAATTTTTTTTAGAAAGGGTTGTACGTCAACTTAATGTGCTAGCAGAACTTATTGTGTTCTCTGTCTGTTTTCTTTGCACAACATTCAAGATATTTCCCTGTCATTGATAAAGACGATGAACCATTATGTACGAGTTCGTTGGTTTCAACATAGCCCTACCGTAGCGATCCACTGCTTCCATCCTGATTGTGTCGCCTGCGTGAAATTTTTGTATGCGAGTTTAGTGTGCTATGATGTTCTATATGATTCTGTCAACTATATAAGTTTTTACTGAGCATCAACAATGCATATGGCTGAAAGATGTATTTATGGGCATCGACCAATGGGTCTCTCTCTCTCTCTCTCTCTCTCTCTCTCTCTCTCTCTCTCTCTCTCTCACACACACACACACACACACACACACACGCACAAGTGGGACCCGTTGAATTATTTCTTTGCTCGTGACAGCTTTTAATTAGGTTCCACTGTAATCTAACTTTTTTCTTAAGTTATTAATTGAGCTCGGTGACTTCAAAAAGTTGTACAGAAGTCTTGTTTGGGCCTCTCCGGCGTCGCTGAATGTGGGCTGAGTAGCCATGTTAGGTTGTACTGTACTACACATGCCTTTTTTCAACATCAGCAATGCAACTGGGCCGACAGTTGTACACATTATCCGGGTCAACTTGTTATTCTCCGCCCCGCTGGGCTGCAAACTTTCCTAGGAGGTATGTATTAGGCTTAACAAGAATGTGGACTTTAAGAAATAATAAATGGGATGTAATTATAATAATTGGGCAGTAACTATAAGAAATGCACCAAACGCGTAATTAGTTTAAAAAATATATTATTTTCGGAATTTGAAAATTTTAATTTCATTACTTGTTGCGTGCGCAATATTTCGTTGGATTTTAACGTAATACAACTTCATTTTGAAATTATATTTAATCTGACTAGAAATTTCGGATACAAATATTTCAGATACCATAAAAATGTGGGAATCTTTTTGAATTCTGTTTTGAGCGGTTGGTTGAAATTATTAATCGTTGTCCTAGCTAGAAAATAGGCTGTACTTTTAACAAACTGTAAATGGGATGTAGTAAATTCCATTAGAATTAAAAAATGGGCTATACATTCTTACGAATCGCAAATGGGCTATATGTTCTCTCTCACACACTTGTGGGCCTTCTAAGTTGATGCGTCCCCTAAAAAAAACTAAGTTGACGCGTATGCAAGGCTTTGTCAACAACACACGGTTCTGGCAGCTATGGCCATTGGATGTCCATCCAACGGATGTCCTGCTTCTTCTTCAATCTCGGATATTCTTGCTTTAGCTGCCCAAAAAATGATTCCTCCCCCTGACATCTGGGACGCATCGTTTCGGATGCTGACCTATGGGCCTACTAAGTTGACGCGTACCAAGGGCTTTGTCAACTTAGTCAATATAAACGATTCTAGCTACAGTGACCGTACGATGTCCATCCAACGGTCGTAGTGCTTCTTCAACCTCTGGTCTTCTTGCTCCAACCGCACAAAGCAGCGCCGGTCATGCCGCGTGCTCCTGCCTCCCGTGGCCGGCTGTGATGCCACGGAGGCCTCACCGCCCCCTACTACTCCCACCGCTGGCCAGACCATCCCTCTACTCACCCACACACCCTGTTATTCCGCGGCGACGGCAGCCTCACACTGCAGCTGAACCAGTGAACCCTCTAACTCCTCTCCGCGTGGGCTTCGACTGTCGCGTCGTCCCCAGCTCCGCGTCGTCCCCTTCCTAGGCCTCGTCGTCGTCCACCGCCCTGGTGCTCTCGGCGCGGCGTGGTCAACGTGGTCAAGGAACGGCTTCCATAGGACGTGGACTGTACGTGGAGAGGCTGACAGCTGGGTCCATGACGACAGCAAGGAAGCGCCTACTTATTACATGGAAAATAATGATTCCTCCACCTCACAGCAGGAACCCATCGGACGGGCAACCGTATTTCGCGAAAAAACGTTTCCCCCCTGGCTGCTGGGAACCACCGGACGGGTGATACGTCCAAAACGTATCTATAATTTCTGCTTGCTCCATGCCTTTTTTGTGTGATATTGCTATGATATTTATGCACTTCCATACACTTTTGATCATATTTGGACTAACCTACTAATGGTTGCAAAAGTGCACAATGTTCTTGTTTTACACTTTATTGTGTAGGAATTACTTGGAAATTGACAAAAACGCAAAAGGAGTCGTATTGGAGTAGGACTCTGACTTTCCTGAAATCTGTCTGGGAATGTTTTTTAAAGATGGTCACATTCCGGCAAGAAGACGACGTCAAACGGAAAACGTCTAGTTGCGAAAGTTGTGGGGAATTTCGAGGCGATTCTTCTGGATATAAAATTCGTCCAAATCGGAGTTCGGACGGCCGAGTAAAGCCCGTTTTACTCAGGCCTAAAATCTGATGATGGGAATCCGAGAGTCTATATAAAGAGAGAAAACCTAGGTCACCAAGGGCCACGAATTTTCCTCCTCCCGAGCCGCCGTCTTGGAGGGGAGGACCAGCACCATTGCAGCACCATCCACAAGGAAGAAGGGGGGCCAAGGAGCCGCTGCCCCCTAGGGCCGCCGCCGCCCCCTAGGGCCGCCGCCGCCGCCGCGCCCCCAAGGGCCGCCGCCGCCGCCTCCGTGGCTGCCACCGGCCGTCTCCTCCTCGCGGGGCTGCACCTCTCCATCAACACCATCATCAACCTCCTCCTCACCATGTCCATGCGTGAGTAGTTTCCTCCGGGGCCGAGGGCTCGTACGTGTAGCTATGTGGTTATCTCTCTCTCCCATGATGTGATCTTTGTTGTGATCATAGGCTATGTTAATCTAGGGTGATCCCATGATATTTCCCCTTCCTCTATGTATTGGATTGATGTACTCACTTGTCTTTATCTAGTATAATCCCCGAGACCAAGGTGACAGCGGTCTATTGGACATGGATTAGAAAAATATTTTCATGAGTGATTTCCTCTCTTGTGTGTTGATTGAAGATTGAGAGTCTCTTGGTGCTTGTCTTTGACTATCCTTTAGATATGTTGTGGTGATTGTGGGACTCTCTTTGGATGGCCGCGGTGACATTGGGAAATCCTTAGATTGAGAACTACGAACTTTGAGGTGTGCTTTTGTAGCCCTACATAATTCTCGTCCTCTCTTGACCACGAAGGAATGACCTCCGGGTGCGTCTCCATTGCATGTTTTATGGGAAATATCATGTGATTAGATTATGTTAATGTTGTTGGGAGTTGCCACTAGTGAAAGTATGAACCCTAGGCCTTGTTTCCACCATTGCAATACCATTTGTGCTCACGTTTACCACTTGTTTGCTTGCTGCACTTTTTATTACAGATTTATATTACTTTGTTTTGCCATTCATATCACTTGCCATTTAACATCTCTTCGCCGAACTAGTGCACCTATACATCTGACAAGTGTATTAGGTGTGTTGGGGACACAAGAGACTTCTTGTATTTTAGTTGCAGGGTTGCTTGAGAGAGACCATCTTCAAACTCTACTTCCCTGAGTTCGATAAACCTTAGGTCATTCACTTGAGGGAAATTGCTGCTGTCCTACAAACCTCTGCGCTTGGAGGCCCAACATAGTCTACAAGAGTAGAAGCGTGTGTAGACATCAAGCTATTTCTGGCGCCGTTGCCGGGGAGGTGAGTGCTTGAAGGTATATCTTTAGATCTTGCAATTAAATCTTTTTGTTTCTTGTTTTTATTTCACTAGTTATGCTTATGGACAACATTGCTATTCGATCGTTGCTTGTGGGAAGACGCCCCACACCTGTGGTGGTTGCTCCTCCCCCTACTGAAATTGTGCCCTATAAAATACCAGCTGGTATTATCGATTATGTTTTGGCTAATCGTTATGCAGGAGACAGACATCCCGGTGAACACTTGCTATATCTGTCACAACTCTGTTCATTATTTAAGCTTGCAGGTGTATCAAGGGAGTTTGTCATGAGGAAATTGTTCGCCGTATCACTTATAGATAAAGCTTCAGATTGGTATAAGCTTCTCGATAACTCGCACTTGCTTGATTGGCAAGAGCTTATGTCTCTCTTTTATACTAAGTTTTATCCTCTTCATGAAATTCATCGAGACAGGACTATATCTATAACTTTAGGTCTCGTGACGGAGAGAGCGTAGCTCAAGCTTGGGGGAGACTGAAAACGTTAATGCTAAAATGTCCTAACCATGGGCTCCCCAAAGATGCTTATGTGGAGAGTAAGAGTACCTTTTTGCATGTGGATCATGGTAACAATGCTTTATGTGATGCTTATATTGTTGAGTTTATTCGTGATCCCACTGAAAATTATTATGAGAAGGGAACATATGCTTATAGATATTTCAATAATATTAAGTTCCCTTTCTTTATGTTGAAGGTTTTGAAGCTGCACTTGTTTTGTCTTCCTATGCTTATTGCTTTGTGCTTAAATGAATTATTCCATTGAAATATTCCTATGCATAGGAAGCATGTTAGGCTTAAATGTGTTTGGTATTTGCTTCTTGATGCTCTCTTTTGTTCTTCAACTCTTATTCCTACGAGAGCATCATTAAAGTCTTATGCCTAGCTTAAAGGCATAAAAGAAAGCGCTTTTGGGAGGCAGCCCACAATGAATAAAATTTTATTTTGCTTTTGTTGTGTCTTGATGTTGTTACTACAGTAGCATCATCATTGTATCTTTACTTTTCAGCTTTGTGCCAAGTGTAGCCTCTGATTGCAAGAAAGTTCAAAAGTTGTGACGTGCTGTCCAGGAAACAGATTCTGTCCTTGTATAAAAAAAATTCGTATAAAATCACCAGATAATCTTTTTGGTCTGAATTGTTTCGACAGCGTGCTCTATACAATTGGCTTTCGGGCGTCTGTTCTGAGTTTTTTGATTTGAGTGGCAGAAGTGCCCCGAAAAAATTATTTACTACCTGTTGGTCTGTTTTTCACAGATTCTGTCCTGTTTTGCCTCTTCTTCGTTTTGCAAACCTTGAGCTTGCTTTTTCTTTGCAAAAACCTTTTGGCAATCTTGAGAAACAGTAGACCTTCAAGAATATCCTTATTTCCAGCAAGGAACAATTATTTTATTATGGGTACTAACCTCGCTAATCAGATTATGATGAGTTATGTATGAAGGGAGTTTTCAAGTGTGCGAGGGAAGATGATAAAAAGATTCAGGAGTGTCAAACGCTCAAGCTTGGGGATGCCCCCATGCACCCCCAAGAAATATTCAAGAAGACTCAAGCGTCTAAGCTTGGGGATGCCCCCGCAGTTCGTCTTTCGTTCCACTATATTTTTATCACTTCATGTGTTATGTGCTATGCTTGGAGCGTCTTGCTTTTAGTTTCCTTTTTAGTTTTCTTTAAGCTTTGCTTGCTTTTCATAACGAGTTGGAACTCAGCTTTCTTTATGTGGGAGAGAAACACGCTCCACTTCAACCTAGAACATAACATAGAATTTTCATGTCTATCTTTGCTGTGTGTGTTCTTTGTCTTTCAATAGCTACTGTCATGCTTAGCTCTTAGCTTTCACGCTTATCTTTTTAAAGAGCTTTTGTTTAGTTGGTCGCTGGAACTCTCTTTAGTTATCATGCTTATCTTATTAAGAGAGTTGGCTTCTGTTGCACTGGTCGATATGTCTATGATAAAAATGATATGTGCATAATGATGCTTAGTAGTTCATGTTTTCTTATGGTTAGTCTCAAATAGCTGGGGGGTTCTCAATGTGTTATTGGAGTACCAACATGATTTGTTTGCCTATGATGTGGTATGGTCTAGTGATATCTTCCTTCAAGAATTTATTTTGATTGACTTGGCGTATGCTCACGCATATTTAAGACTGTAAAGAAAGTCTATCAAGCCTTGATGATCTTTAGTTTCTGAGTAGCGATATAACTTCCATGCCTGATTCAATATTGCTTTGTCGCTCTACATGATTATGACCGTCATTCCTCTTTTAGTTGGTCGCTCCCAGTCTTTTGCTAACCTTCGCCTGTACTAAGAGGATTGACTGCTTGTGCATCCAAAATCTTTTAAACCAGTTATGCCATATGAGTCCACCGTACCTTCCTATGCATGGTATTTACCTGCCATTCCTAATGAATACTTTCATGTACCATCTCGAAATTATTCAAAAAAGTATTTCTCTTTTGTGCCTCTGTTTTAGTTCATGAGGAAGTAGTAGTTAATTCATGATCTTTTTAAGTTGGACGAGCTTCACCCCGGGATTGCATGTCTAATGTGCAAACCCATAATACGAGAAGGAACTAGCAAAGAGTGCGCTCGACTCAAAAATAATATAACAAACAAATCCTCCTTCACGCTTTGTTCATGAGAAATCAAAAAACTTTGGCAGTGATAAACGAAGGAGATTAAGAGGATGTGATCGCCCTCATTCGGGAGCCGTTCCTCGAAACTTGTCCAGCTCAAGAAGTAATTGAGTTATCTGGTAGCATTCGTTGACAGAACATGCATATTCCAAAAATAATAATTATTACCTCTGTTTTTAAAACCAAGAGCTCTGGTACATGTTTAGTTTTTGTTTCCGACCACGGGTTTTCAACCTTGCCAACAAAAGCCACGGTTCGAGAGTCTCCACCTTCTTTAAAGCACCAACTATTGAGTGCATGATTGTCATTCTGAGTGTAATGTGCATTGTCCCAAAGTACCATTGTCTTTTGCATGATTATGATATCATTTATTCTGAAATCATTGTATCTAGTCGTCACTTAAACTTTGGAGGTGCCCCTGCATTTATGTTTTGCTTCACTAAAGGGGGCAAGCGAGATATCACTTTATCATATTTTCACACCATGCTCATTACAAATCTATTGAGTATTTCAGTATCATATTGTAAAACTTTCAGTTCTTTGTGATTTTCTCACGAGGCAACTAAATTACTACAGATTCATTGTCTTAGTAAGCATTTGTCATGTGACTATGAAAAGTTCTTATATGGTTAATAGCATGTCACCACAGAAATTATGCTTGTTATCATTTACCTACTCGAGGACGAGCAGGAATTAAGCTTGGGGATGTTGATACGTCCAAAACGTATCTATAATTTCTGCTTACTCCATGCCTTTTGTGTGTGATATTGCTATGATATTTATGCATTTTCATACACTTTTGATCATATTTGGACTAACCTACTAATGGTTGCAAAAGTGCACAATGTTCTTGTTTTACACTTTATTGTGTAGGAATTACTTGGAAATTGACAAAAACGCAAAAGGAGTCGTATTGGAGTAGGACTCTGACTTTCCTGAAATCTTTCTGAGAACGTTTTTTAAAGATGGTCACGTTCCGGCCCGAAGATGACGTCAATCGGAAAAAGTCTAGTTGCGAAAGTTATGGGGAATTTCGAGGCGATGCTTCTGGATATAAAATTCGTCCAAATCGGAGTGCGGACGGCCGAGTAAAGCCCGTTTTACTGAGGCCCAAAATCTGATGACGGAAATCCGAGAGTCTATATAAAGAGAGAAAACCTAGGTCACCAAGGGCCACGAATTTTCCTCCTCCCGAGCCGCCGTCTTGGAGGGGAGGACCAGCACCATTGCAGCACCATCCACAAGGAAGAAGGGGGGCCAAGGAGCCGCTGCCTCCTAGGGCCGCCGCCGCCCCCTAGGGCCGCCGCCGCCACCGCGCCCCCAAGGGCCGCCGCCGCCGCCTCCGTGGTTGCCGCCGGCCGTCTCCTCCTCGCGGGGCTGCACCTCTCCATCAACACCATCATCAACCTCCTCCTCACCATGTCCATGCGTGAGTAGTTTCCTCCGGGGCCGAGGGCTCGTACGTGTAGCTATGTGGTTATCTCTCTCTCCCATGATGTGATCTTCGTTGTGATCATAGGCTATGTTAATCTAGGGTGATCCCATGATATTTCCCCTTCCTCTATGTATTGGATTGATGTACTCACTTGTCTTTATCTAGTATAATCCCCGAGACCAAGGTGACAGCGGTCTATTGGACATGGATTAGAAAAATATTTTCATGAGTGATTACATCTATTGTGTGTTGATTGAAGATTGAGAGTCTCTTGGTGCTTGTCTTTGACTATCCTTTAGATATGTTGTGGTGATTGTGGGACTCTCTTTGGATGGCCGCGGTGACATTGGGAAATCCTTAGATTGAGAACTACGAACTTTGAGGTGTGCTTTTGTAGCCCTACATAATTCTCGTCCTCTCTTGACCACGAAGGAATGACCTCCGGGTGCGTCTCCATTACATGTTTTATGGGAAATATCATGTGATTCGATTATGTTAATGTTGTTGGGGGTTGCCACTAGTGAAAGTATGAACCCTAGGCCTTGTTTCCACCATTGCAATACCATTTGTGCTCACGTTTACCACTTGTTTGCTTGCTGCACTTTTTATTACAGATTTATATTACTTTGTTTTGCCATTCATATCACTTGCCATTTAACATCTCTTCGCCGAACTAGTGCACCTATACATCTGACAAGTGTATTAGGGACACAAGAGACTTCTTGTATTTTAGTTGCAGGGTTGCTTGAGAGAGACCATCTTCAACCTCTACTTCCCTGAGTTCGATAAACCTTAGGTCATCCACTTGAGGGAAATTGCTGATGTCCTACAAACCTCTGCGCTTGGAGGCCCAACATAGTCTACAAGAGTAGAAGCGTGTGTAGACATCAACGGGCCACCGTATTGCGGGAAAAAAACGTCCCCCCCCGCTGTCAGCTCGGACACACCGGAAGCGCCTCCTTATTACGCACAAAAAAATGAATTCTCCCCCTGCTAGTTGGGACCCACCTTGGTGGGAGGTTGACTTGTGGGCCTACTAAGTTGATGGGGACAGAGTGCTTTGTTAACTTAATCAATATGAACGATTCTAGCTCAAGTGACCATACGATGTCCATCCAACGGCCGTAGTGCTTCTTCAACCTCTGGTCTTGTTGCTCCAGCCGCCCAAAGCAGCGCCGGTCGTGCCACATGCTCCTGCCTCCCATGGTCGGCTGTGCTGTTGTGGAGGCCTCACCGTCCCCTACTATCCCCACCGCTGGACAGGCCATCCCTCTACTCACCCACACCCCCTGTTATTTTACGGCGACGGCAGCCTCACACCGCAGCGAACCAGTGAACCCTCGTACTCCTCTACGCGTGGGCATCCACTGCCTCGTCTTCCCCGGCTCCGCGTCGTCCCCTTCCTAGGCCTCGCCGTCGTCCCCTTCCTAGGCCTCGCCGTCGTCCACTGCCCTGGTGCTCTCGGCGCGGCGTGGTCAACGTGGTCAAGAAACGGCTTCCATCGGACATGGACTGTACGTGAAGAGGCTGACAGCTGGGTCCACGGCTGCAGCAAGGAAGTGCCTCCTTATTACGCGCAAAATAATTATTCCTCCAGCTGACAGCGGGGACCCACCGGACGGGCCATCGTATTTTGCGAAAAAACGTTTCCCCCTGACTGTTGGGACCCACCAGCAACATCTTCGCACGCAAGGAAGTGCGTCCGGGCAAAAAAAAACGATTCACCCCCCTGACTGCTGGGACCCACCAGCTACATCTTCGCACGCAAGGAAGTGCCTGATAGTCGGGACCCACCTGATCGAAGCATACGTAGCGTTGTCATTCTAGTCGCGAACGTGTACGTACATACTGGTCGATGTATAGGCGCGCACGTGTCGTAGTAGAGGCGCACACGTAGCATGTACACGTACGTACATCGGCCAGGGTGCAAGAAAGTAAATACGGCCACGTACATACATACGGGCGGGGTCTCGAACGCCTACTCGCGCGTACGTACGGCTGAGCCTCGTGTACATGGCTGGGTCGAAACGGAGAAACATCGTTGTCGTCGTGTTCATGGAGAGCCAACTGGCTGGGTCGGAACGGAATGCGTCGTCTTGTTCATCTGGAGGGCTTGGACGGAACAGCCAATGGAAACCAGGCCTGGCGTACCGTAGAACGGAGGAACCGGCATTGTGTTCGACCGGCCACGGTCGAAACGGGATCCTGTTCATCGAGAGGGGTCTGGCGTACCGCAAAACGGAGGAATGGACCTCCTACGGTCGAAACGGGGTCCTGTTGATCGGGAGGGGTGTGGCGTACCGCAAAACGGAGGAAACGAACTTGTGTTGGAGCACTACGATCGAAACAGGGGTCCTGTTCATCGGGAGGGGTGTTGCATACCGCAAAACGGGACTCCACGGGATACTGTTCATCTCCACCGTCGACCCCCTCCAGCCTCCACGGGCTACTATTTATCCATCGTCAACCTCCTCCAGTCTCCACCTGCGACTGTTCATCCACGGGCTCCTGTTCATCCAGCCTCCACCGCGCGCTACTCCACCGGCTACTGTTCAACCAGCCCTCTCCACGGGCTCCTGTTCAACCACCCCTCCACGGGCTACTGTTCATCCAGCCCTCCACCGTCTACTGTTCATCCAGCCCTCCACGGCGTGGTCCTGTTCATCCTGCCCTCCACGGGGTCCTGTTCATCCAGCCCCAACCGGCTAGATAGATCGGGGTCCTATTCATCCAGAGGCAACACCACAGGGTCCTGTTCATCCACTCCCACCGGGAACTGTTCATCCAACCCCCCAGCAATGCTCACTGTTCATCCAGCGGCAGCATCGAGCGACTTCAGTTAGCAGTAGTAGCGAAGGAATCACTCGATTGGGTTCAGTTAACAGCCATCGATCGATCGCTCGGGTTCAGTAACGCGTAGCCTGCAGTGCAATCGCTCGGGTTTAGTTAGAGCCCAACGCCTCGCACCCACGCGCGTGCGTGTACGAGAGAAACACGCTCGGCCCCGACCACCCACCATAACCGGGAACACCCCGATATTTTCCTCGTCCTCGCTTCTTCCACGGTTTTTTCCATCATGGACGACCCAAAGAATGTCATGCAGCTGCGCCTCCGGCCCGCCCAGGATGAAAAGCCCATTTTCTTTCAGGATTTTTTATCATAGAAGTAGGACCCCACCACATCTATGATGATACCGGGTTTTGTCACAATTATCGTTATAGAAGTGTCATAAGTGTGACATATTTTGTTTTCGTTCGGCCCAAAATGTCACGGATGTGTCTTTCTTTTTTTGTAGTGAATCGAGTTAGTTTTGTTAGGGTTTGATCCCTAGTATCCATTATGTTCTAAGATTGATGTTGCTATGACTTTGCTATGCTTAATGCTTGTCACTAGGGCCCGAGTGCCATGATTTCAGATCTGAACCTATTATGTTTTCATGAATATATGTGAGTTCTTGATCCTATCTTGCAAGTCAATAGTCACCTACTATGTGTTATGATCCGGCAACCCGAAAATGACAATAATCGGGACCACTCCCAATGATGACCGTAGTTGAGGAGTTCATGTATTCACTAAGTGTTAATGCTTTGGTCCGGTACTCTATTAATAGGAGGACTTAATATCCCTTAGTTTCCAATAGGACCCCGCTGCCACGGGAGGGTAGGACAAAAGATGTCATGCATGTTCTTTTCCATAAGCACGTATGACTATATTCGGAATACATGCCTACATTACATTGATGAACTGGAGCTAGTTCTGTGTCACCCTATGTTATAACTATTGCATGAGGAATTGCATCCGACATAATTATCCATCACTGATCCAATGCCTACGAGCTTTTCACATATTGATCTTTGCTTAGTTACTTTTCCGTTGCCACTGTTACAATTACTACAAAACTGCTGCTCTTACTTTTTCCACCGTTACCGTTACTTCCATACTACTTTGCTACTAAATACTTTGCTGCAGATATTAAGTCTTTCAGGTGTGGTTGAATTGACAACTCAACTGCTAATACTTGAGAATATTCTTTGGCTCCCCTTGTGTCGAATCAATAAATTTGGGTTGAATACTATACCCTCGAAAACTGTTGCGATCCCATATACTTGTGGGTTATCAGTCGACGACAGTCGCGGAAGCAAGGGAAACAGCGATAAGCAGATCAAAGGCCAGAGCTGGATTCGTCGGAGCATAGGGCTCCCACCAAATGGTATTATCGTTGTCGCCGTAGAGGGGAACCCGATCCCCTCTCGCCCAGGCACATGGGCATCGACCTCGTTAGGGACCCTCTAGCCAGCAGCCTATGAAGAAACAATGAAGAAACCAAACCAAGCTGTCTCCCGCCACCATCACATCCAAAACCAAACTCTCTCGCCGCCCCTGCAATCCTCGGATGGTGCCTCCAAGAAGGGACACGACACGGCGTGACGTCGCCGCCCGAAGCAGGGGACCTAGGCTTTCAGCTAGCAGGGGATGGAAGGAGGTGGGAGGATCCACACCATAACCTCCAAGGAGGGGAACAGCGCCCAAGGCATCGCCTTTTGTGTGACCGCCATACCGGCCAGGGGTTTCCCCCGGATCCAACCCCGCTCGATGAGATCCGCGCAACCAGCAACCGGGAGCAGCGGCCTAAGCCACCAGGACCCACATCCAATGAAGGAAGGAGCAGATCAGGGCGGAGGGGATGGGCTTCATCAGGCAGTGCCATACCTGTGGGGAGGGATGCAGACCAGCGACCTATGACCGCCGCCGCCTCGACACCAGTGTGATTGAGGGGACGCCTAGCCAGCACCAGCAAGGCGACCCGCTGCCAGGGCCACCCCACCCTCACCTGCCGAGGCCTCCTCCTCGGGTGCTGAGGCCCTCCACGAGTCGTACAGCCGCCGAATCCCAGCCGCCACCTTCATGGGAGATTTCTTGTTACATGTAATCATGTGAATTTGGTATTCGTTCGATATTTCATTGAGATTTATGTTGTCTTTCCTCTAGTGGTGTTATGTGAACATCGATTATTATTTGGGCATAGGGGAAATCATTGGGAAGTAATAAGTAGATGATGGGTTGCTAGAGTGACAGAAGGTTAAACCCTAATTTATGCGTTGCTTTGAAAGGGGCTGATTTGGATCCACATGTTTTATGCCGTGGTTAGATTTATCTTAATTCTTCTTTCGTAGTTGCGGATGCTTGCGAGAGGGAATCATAAGTGGGAGGCTTGATCAAGTAAGGCAAAACCCAAGCACCGGTCCATCCACATATCAAATTATCTAAGTAACGAACGTGGATCATATGAGCATGATGAAAACTAACTTGAAAATAACTCACATGTGTCCTCGGGAGCACTTTGCTTTATATAACAGTTCGTCAAGGCTTATCCTTTGCTACAAAAAGTATTGGGCCACCTTGCTGCACCTTACTTGTTACCTGTTACGAATTATCTTATCACAAAACTATCTGTTACCGACAATTTCAGTACTTGCAGAAAATACCTTCCTGAAAACCGCTTGTCATTTCCTTTTTCTCCTCGTTGTGTTCGACACTCTTGCTTATCGAAAGGACTGTGATAGGTCCCCTATACTTATGGGTCATCAATACGTGGAAGTTACAAGTTGAGAAGGTTATTACTCTTGGGTGCTTGATACCCTTGGGCTTATTCCTCTTGGGTGCTTGGGCGTCCTAGATGGTTGGTGGTGTTTGGAGCTCAAACATTGTGGTGTAAAGATCAGGGCAAGCGTTGGGGGTCTTCAATTAGGTTGTGGAGATCGATCCGAGCAATTTGACGGGTTCTGGTGACCACCCTCAAGGGTTGCCAAAGCGTACGGGTTCGATGACAACCCTCAAGGGTTGCCAATTGTACGGGTTCGATGACCACCCTCAAGGGTCCCTTAGTGGAAACATCTTGCATTGTGCGAGGTTGTAAGGAGATTACGGTGGCCCTAGTTGCTTCTTGGGGTGCATTGTGCATCCACACCGCTCCAAACAAAGATTAACATCTGCAAGGGAGTGAACTTCGGGATACATCATCGTCTCTGCGTGCCTGAGTTATCTCTTACACGAGCCCTTTACTTATGCACCTTACTTTGTGATAGCCATAGTGTTTCATGATATATATCTTGCTTTCACTTTGTTATTTATCTTGACTAGCATAAGTTGTTTGTGCACATAGGTGAGTCTAGTTGTTTTAGGTTTCGTTCTTGACAAATTAAATGCTAGTTTTATTCTGCATTTCTTCAACCCTAAACCGTAATGATTTTAAAGCACCTATTCACCCCCTCTAGACGACATCCACGATCTTTCAACAGGGATGTGCCACAGGCTCCCTGCATGTTCATCTCCCTGTTGCACCTTCTTCCCCGGCCATCTCTTCGCTGTCCGTGACCCCAAGGTGCAACAATGGGCTACTTCCACTACCTCAGCGTCAGTATCTAAGTTTATGTATTTGTTCTTGGTGTTCTAATCTCTAGGCCTAAAGATCCTGAAAAGTTAATCCTATTGAATTAATCCAACAAGAAGAATGCCGAGCAGATGGATTAAACAACGGCGATCAAGCCATTGCAGCAGGCAGCAACGATGATAGTTCAGTCAATCAAAGGGAAGCTTGCGGTTGCAAACTAGTTACTGTCGCTGGCGAAAGAAAAGGCAAATGGGAACCCGTCCGTACCCTTTCAAGAAGTGGTGTCGCGGCGACACCGTCATGTGCAGAAGGCGCAGATCCTTCGACGCTGCTCGAGCGTTCGGCATCCCCGTCGTGGCCTTCGTCGTCTTCAACAAGTTTGTTCAAATCAATGTCCGGCCGTGCAGGAACCAGACCCGACGGTGGGGCGCAGTCGTGGGGGCTGGGCTCGCGCATGGATAGAAGGAGTGCGTCAGCCTCCGCCGTCACCGCCATGACAGCGCACAGGGCCGGCAGGGAAGGTTTGAGCAGGGGAGGCGGGCGTTTTCTGAGGGGGAGGAGCCCATCGGGGAGGGTGAGATAGACAGCAGCTGCATGGCGGCATTGATGGGGGCGGCAGCGGTAGCGGCAGCGGCGGCGTCAGCGTGCAGCAGAGTAGCAGCAGGCGGCGGGGCAGAGCTGGGGGCAAAAGAGGGCGATGACATGACCGGCGCGCCTTGGAAGTTGTGGAGAAGCAATTGCGTCGGGTGAGAAGGGCGGCTGGATGTCTGGTCTCTCTCTTCAACAAGACCGATGGCCCACACTCAGGAACCTAAGACTTCTGGCCCACATGTAATGGTTGATGTGGTGCTATTTCTAAATTTCTGACTAAAAAATAGTACAGTTTTGCTAAATAGTACTCCCTGTGTCTTAAACAAAGTTAGTACAAAGTTGTGTCACATATTTTGGGACGGATGGAGTATTACTATATGTAAAATCCTCCAGATCGTAAAAACTAGAAGTCCTATCACCTCAATTCCCCAATACCTTTCCAACGCCTATGAAAACGACGAAATCGGTGCTTGTTCTCACTTGCTTTGAGAGTCTCGATCAATTCGGACTCTAGGTTGATTTTTGTATTTTCTTTGATCACTGTTTCTTCGCGAGAGTTGGCCTAACACCCTATTGTATCCATACATGGGTGGGGCGCCAAGGACCTGAACACCAAAGTGATATGCCGGCTCATCAAAATTTGAGCTGTAATTGCGATAACTTTCACTTTTTCCAATCCTGCAGGCCATTTTTGAGGGCCAAGACGACCCTTTTTGGGCTCAAAATTTTCCACGCACGTGATCCTGTGTGTGCACGTATGTAAAATCCTCCAGATCGTAAAAACTAGAAGTCCTATCACCTCAATTCCCCAATAGCTTTCCAACGCCTATGAAAATGACGAAATCGGAGCTTGTTCTCACTTGCTTTGAGAGTCTCG
>LR738713.1:754024238-754134452 GCA_902687465.1 Secale cereale | reverse complement strand
GCTTGTTCTCACTTGCTTTGAGAGTCTCGATCAATTCGGACTCTAGGTTGATTTTTGTATTTTCTTTGATCACCGTTTCTTTGCGAGAGTTGGCCTAACACCCTATTGTATCCATACATGGGTGGGGCGCCAAGGACCGGAACACCAAAGTGATATGCCGGCTCATCAAAATTTGAGCTGTAATTGCGATAACTTTCATTTTTTCCAATCCTGCAGGCCATTTTTGAGGGCCAAGACGACCCTTTTTGGTCTCAAAATTTTCCGCGCACGTGATCCTGTGTGTGCACGTATGTAAAATCCTCTAGATCGTAAAAACTAGAAGTCCTATCACCTCAATTCCCCAATAGCTTTCCAACGCCTATGAAAATGACGAAATCGGAGCTTGTTCTCACTTGCTTTGAGAGTCTCGATCAATTCGGCTCTAGGTTGATTTTTGTATTTTCCTCAACAAAATTGCTTATATTTTTTTCTTAACCGAAACTATCATACTTGTTACTAAGTCAGACCAACAAAAGCAATCGTGGCTTTGTAGTGAGGCTTAGGTCCTGTTTCCAAGTCTAGCCGTTGCCGCTTCAATCAAGCTCCTTTCCACAATTCGGTGGCCTCGTTGATAACAAAAGGAGTGGGGATCCATGTGTTTTGTTTTTCTTTTCTCCAGGTTTTGTTTACTTGCTTACATCGACGAGGAAGTGGCATCAAGGGCGCGCTACAATAAAGTCTCCCCGGTCTTTCCCCCCCTCAATGACTCTGAACCGTCGTCGATGAAGGGCATGTGAGAGTTTACGTCATAGATTTGTTGGCTTTCTTCGGACCTTGGCCATTGGTGTGTGCATAAAGGAGAGCAATTGGTGCATCAACTTTGACATCTTCTTTTGTATGGTTCTACGCATTGTTTGATTTCTTCAACTCTCTGGATCCGTGGTGATGGATTACAAGTATGTACTACTCCTGGGTGATGCTTCATACGATGTTTCTTTAGCGATTTCTAGATCATGTGTCAAGCGGTCAGTGGGTAGTGCGGTCTTTAAAGAGAGGGCATTTGCGTGGGTTTCTTTTCTTTACTTTTATTTCGGTGTAATTTTTAATTTTAGACGGATGGCTTACAATCTAAAGAAATAGAAATGATGCTATTTTCTAAAATGTATTTTTTCGTTTATGCCAATTGTGCAAAAGACATCTGGAGTCAGAAGTAGATCTTCTTTTCAAGTGTAGATATACAACACACGTTCAGAATGAGGTGAGGGTCTGACTCGGGCCTATGTTGACATTGGCGATTGGAGAAACCTCACTATAGTCAAAGAACTGTGGCCATCCACGATCATCGTCAATGGCAATGCAAGGAAGGGCTTGGCATCTCTTTTTATGCTAGTCTTGTGGAAAATTTGAAATGAGAGCGGGCTCAAATTTCTTTCGAAATGGGAGATGTACTAGAGTTTTTGGGATTGCTTCATCTATGCTAACCGTAAGATAAAGGCCGATGCCAAACTTTCGGGCTCGTGGGTCCTAAGGGCATCCCCAATGTATGCCAAATTGATAGTGCCAAATGTTAGAATGTCTTTTGGCAGTGGTGAGAACATTGTGAAGGGTGTTGCCAAATTAGAAAAAGGAGGCATTGGTGATCCCTCTTGCTCCGATGCCAAACAACCTGAGCTAATAAATAATAGATGAACTTGTCTGAATAGCCCAAACGTTATGGGTAAAGAGAGATGTGGGGAACATCCATTTCTGAGTCCGGACTCATCTGCACCCGGTCAAGGAAAAAATCATAAAAATTTCACAAATATTCAAAAAAAAATATTTTTTTTCTGATGGTAGACATTTTGGTGCATGAGGTGCGCTCCAAATTTCGGATCATTTTGACATATGAGTAGCTTTCAGCAAAAAGACAAATTGAGGCCAGAACAGTACATGAATAGTACACTTTTTTATAGACCTCAATTTGTGTTTTTTGCTGAGAGCTACTTAGATGTCCAAATGATCTAAAATTTGAAACGCACCTCACACACAAAATTATCTACTACCAGATTTTTTTTGGAACCTTTTGAATATTTTTAGTATTTTTTTGAATTTTTTTTTTGAGCGCGGGTGCAGATGAGCCTGGGCACCGAATTGCTGCACTCGAGATGTGGTATTTTTTTATCCTATTCCATTCTGTAGTGGTCCCGAGTATGCATAAATCAGGAACCAATTACGTTGTGGACTGCTAGTCTATTTGACATCAGTGCCAAAACTCTGACGACGTCGCAAATTTGGCAGCATCACATTGCGGATGCTATAAGAATTTGAGATATTTGATGTCGTGAGATATAAATGTTACATGAAAACCTTGTATTCTACTACTTTTTATCAACCCACTTGTAAGGGAAACATTCATCGATCCACTTTGTATAACTCTTGTGTGTGGAAAGTTCCCGTAATGGTATCGAAGATCAGATTAGAAGTACATATCATGAAAAAAAAGTAGAAAGACCACATCAGAAGTATATATGATGTAAGGAAAAGGAAAGAAGTAATAGCATCACATGTCCTACAACTTGTCTTGCACGTGATGATGTGGTCTTAAAACTTTCAAAACGAGCGAAGGAGGATTGCATGTCCCATGCACGTATGGAGAAAACTAGGGGCATCGAAGCGCAGCTGAGGGAGGTCTACCTGAGGGAGGAGATCATGAGAAGGCAGAGGTCTAGAGTGGACTGGTTAAGGGCGGGGGACCAAAACACGCAATATTTCCAAAACTGTGCTTCACATAGAAGAAGGAAGAACACAATCAAAGCGCTCAAACGTGCAGATGGTTCGGTGTGCAAAGATGATGAGGGTATGAGGAGCATGGCCAGGGACTTCTACTCCTTGCTGTTTGCTTCCCAGGGATCGAACAATATGCACACTATCCTTGATAGCATTCAGGCTGCGGTCACAGAGGCGATGAATTCCAAGCTGGATGCCGAGATCAAGGACGAGGAGATAGAAAGGGCCCTTTTCCAAATGGGACCAACGAAGGCCCCTGGGCCGGATGGGCTTCCTGCCCTCTTCTACCAGAGGCACTGGCCTTTGGTGAAGAAGGAGGTCTGCGCGGCCATTCGGGATTTTCTAGGAGGAGGGCAAATACCTGAAGGGTTCAACGATACTATACTGGTGTTGATTCCAAAGGTCAAGGCGCCGGAGTTACTCTCACAGTTTAGACCGATTAGTCTTTGTAATGTGCTATATAAGATAGCAGCTAAGGTGCTAGCGAACAGGCTCAAGGGGGTGCTCCCGGTGCTTATCTCAGAAGAACAAAGTGCTTTTGTCCAGGGGCGCCTCATCACGGATAATGTACTAGTGGCGTACGAATGTGTTCACGCCATCAGGAAGAGAAAGAGAAAGAAGGCACTTTGCGCAGTCAAACTGGACATGATGAAGGCATACGATAGGGTCGAATGGGATTTTCTACATCGAATGATGACAAAGCTGGGGTTTTCACATACATGGACAGCCATGGTGATGAGATGCGTGACCTCGGCCAGGTTCTCCGTGAAGATCAACGGCAACCTTTCAGATGGCTTCCTTCCTGGCCGAGGATTGCGCCAGGGCTGCCCCATCTCTCCATATCTATTCCTTTTCTGTGTGGAGGGCTTCTCAGCGCTTCTCAAAAAGGCACAACAAGAGAAGGAGATTCAGGGCGTGGGGTTTGGGCGCACTGGCCCCACAATTACGCACCTGCTATTTGCGGACGATAGCATCGTCTTTCTTGAGGCGACAAAGGAGAGCATGACGACTCTCAAAACAATCCTACAATCTTATGAGGAGGCCTCGGGCCAAAAAGTGAACCTCGAGAAATCCTCCATCTTTTTTGGGAAGGGATGCAGCAACGAGAGCAAGGCTATGTTGAAGGAGGAGATCGGGATCCAGTCTGAGGCTCTAAATGAGAAATACCTAGGGCTCCCGACGGTGGTGGGAAGATCGAAAGATGGGTCCTTCAAGCATGTCAGAGAATCATCTAGAGGTAAGGTGTTGGGGTGGAAAGGTCAGGGTTTATCGAAGGCAGCAAGGGAAGTGCTCGTTAAATCGGTGTTGCAAGCCACACCGACGTATTCAATGAGCTGCTTCCAGCTCTCCAAGAAGATGTGCCGGAAACTGAAATCAATCTCTTCAAAATTCTGGTGGGGAGCGGCCAACGGTGAACGCAAAGTTCATTGGGTAGCTTGGGACAAAATGTGCACTAGGAAGCAAGCAGGGGGGATGGGCTTTCGGGACTACGCGGTGTTCAACCAGGCGCTACTGGCGAAACAAGTCTGGCGACTTCTAATGTGTCCCACATCGCTTTGTGCGAAAGTTTTAAAGGCCAGGTATTTCAATGACATGGATATCATGGCGGCAGGTTGCCCGCAGGGTTGCTCTTATACGTGGAGGAGCTTGATGCATGGCCGAGACCTCCTAGCTCAAGGGATGATTTGGCGCATCGGAGATGGGACGAACATAAACGTTCTACATGATAACTGGATCCCTAGGAAGGGAAGCATGACACCACTGGGTGCCACTTATGTACCGAACACAGTCAAAATAGCTGATTTGCTAAACGAGGAGGGAACGAATTGGGATGAAGACAAGGTGCAGGCTGTCTTTTCACCAACAGATGCCCAAGATGTTCGACAGATCAAGGTAGGAGGGCCGGGAAGAGAAGATTTCAGAGCATGGAACTATACCAAAAACGGGATCTTCTCCGTCCGCTCGGCATACCACTTGGGGATGTCTCTAAAAAGGGCGCAGCAGGCACCGGCCTCTTCCTCTAGCTCGGCGGCGGACCTGGGCTGCTGGTTGGCGCTCTGGGCCGCGGACGTACCCAACAAGGTAAAAATCCATGGATGGAGGATGCTCAACAACGGGCTGGCTGTGGGTGACGAGCTTCAGCGCCGCCATGTAAAACCGGGCGTGTTCTGTATTGCATGTGGCAGGGTGGAGACAGTCACCCATAGATTCTGGCACTGCCCGCACTCGCTGCAGTTGTGGAGAGCTCTGGCGGATGAGATGGAGTACCCATTACCGCAGCTACCAAAGCACCTGGAGGGGGGCCAGATCCTGAGGTCTTGGGCTCTGGACTGGCTGGGCTCAACCAAGGACGAGGAGAAGAGGATTGTGATGCGGGCATGGTACGAGTTATGGCTAGCTCGGAACAATGCAAGAGAGACAGGCAAGATTGAAGGACCGGAGTCAATTGCGGGTAGAGTGCTCCGCCTGGACGCTGAATGGCAAGATGCCAAGGAAAAGAGAAGGGATTCACTGCCCCCAAGGAGCGCGGAGGTCTGGGCGAAGCCGGAGGAGGGCTGGTGCAAGGTGAACACTGACGGAGCCGTAGCGAAGCAAGGTGGATCAGGAGGAGGTGGAGCGGTCCTTAGAGACCATCATGGCTCTTTCGTGGCAGGAGAGAGCCTTTTTTTTCCAGTTGCTGCAGATCCGGAACTTGCGGAACTCTTGGCGTGCCGCCGGGGAATCCTTCTTGCCCAAGCAAATGAGGTCCAGAAGGTGGTGATTGAGATGGACTCCCAAACAGCGGTCGGGAAGATCAACAGTGGCCAAAGGGATCTCTCAACGAACGGACATACGGTACAAGACATCAAGGAGCTGCTGAACCAATTCCAGGAACACAAAGTTATATGGGTTCGTCGCTCCGCCAACAAGGTCGCGCATCGACTAGCTAGGGAAGGTTGCTGCTCTTCTTTATCACATGTATGGCGTTTTGTAGCGCCGGATTTCATTAGTTCGGAACTAGCCTCTGATGGAGGCTTAGAAACCTAAATAACGCAGCAACGTTTTCCCCTAAAAAAAAAAACTTTCAAAAGTATATTATTTGGTCCTACAATTTGTCCTCAATGAGCACATTTGGTCCTGGGCCAATCAGCACCCGCCAAGTGGAGCCAGCTGGGCTGAGCCGGTCATCGCTGCACTTTCTGCATTTAGCCAACTGCCATTTGTTGATTTCAACCCACGGTGAAATCATCTTGATGCCAACCAAAACAATCAACAATTACACCACTAGCTAATCCATCCATAATCACCTACTTCCACCGTTTTAAAATAAATGACCCAACTTTGTACTAATTTTATCATCCGCCAAAGTTAGTACAAAGTTGGGTCATCTATTTTGGAACGGAGGGAGTACATGCTAATCCTATAGTACCAGCTAGTGCTACTACGCCTGTATACAAGCATCTGATCGATCAAGCCCTAAAAACACATCTGATCGATCAACTATCATCCTCCATCTACGTACATCAGCGCACAGTGGTTGCCATTGACGGGAGCAGAGGAGATTCCTCTGTTTGCTGCCGTCGCTACCCGAACAAGAGGCCGAGGTTGTCGAGGATGCGGTCTTGGAGGAGTAGGACGGCATGGGAGGAACGTCGCCGTCGTCCTCCTCTAGGAGGAGATGCGCCGCGAGGTCGGGGTGCGGCGGTTTCCCTGGCTCGGCGCAGCACTGGGAGGTCCAGACGAGGACGACGTAGGCCACGTAGATGGACACGAAGGATGCACCCACCCAGACGTTGACCGCTCATGAGCACGCCCACGAGGTAGTAGAGCGCGAAGAAGAGGAGGCAGAGGTCGCGCACGAACCCGGCATCTCCACGACGGCGCGACAGCGAGCGCGACGACGCCAGCGGCGACAGTGGACACGAAGAGCGTGCCGTTGCCGAGCGAGAGGAGCGTCACGCGGGCGACGGTGTGGGGCAGGCGCAGCTCGATGGAGAGCCCCTCGAGCGACAAACACCCAAAGCAAGCCAGGGAAACAAACAGACAATGAAATCATGCATAACTTTAATTAGTTTGATCTTCTAGACTGAATGAATCTTCTAGTAGTTCAAAAACTCCACGGTCACGATCTTCTTCTGTTTTGCAACGTGCAAATTAAAGCAGGCAGCGTTGCAGCAACAAAGAGGTACGCCTTCGTCAACCTCATGAGTCACGACAGCCGACGCAGCGCGCGAGCTGCACTATGCAATGCACGGCCGCGGCTGGAACTGCTGCTCGCTCGGAAGCGGCAGGATCATCAACATCGGCGCCGCGTACATGCACGTAACGAACGTGCACGCACGCACAAGCCTCCTCCATGCCGTCGATGGATGCTTGCATCCATGCGGATTGTTCTCACACCGTGAGCCGCTGGTCTTTGTAGGGAGGCTGGTGAGGCACTTCAGCCGCTCCACCTTCGCGTGCCACACCAACGAGTACCTCCCGAGTCCGACCGGCTTCTCGCCGCCACGTGACGGCGCCGCCGACCCACCCCCAGCCGAGCCTAGGCACCTAGGCCGAAGTGTCCCTCCGCGCGTCCCCGCCGGCGAGCAGCTGGCATGGGTGCGTCGAGGCAAGGTTAGAGCATCTCCAGCCGCGTCCCAAGAAGGCCTCTCCGGAGATTTTTCGGTCGTCGGCGTCAAAAAAATCGGCCCAGTCGCGCCCCAAGAGCCCAGTTTTCGCCGGCTCAGGCTGAAATTGGCGCCGGCGGACCCAACCCGAACCCGGCGCGCTGGGGTCGCTCGGGGGCGCCGGGCGAATCGTCTTTCGCGCGAAGAGCCGCGGGCCAGCTGCGTCAGCGACTCGACTCTTTTCTCGCCGCTTCGTCGTCCTCATCGCCTCGTTTCCCGCGGCGAATCAATGCCAAAGCTGCGCGCTCTGCCGCGCCGGTCAGCCTCCATTGATGCCTCACGGGCGGCGCAGTGAAGGCCGGGCGACGCGCATCCCCTCAGCCGCCACGCCATCACGCCACGCGTAACGCGCCGGTCAGGCCTACCACGCAACGCCTCCGCCTATATAAGCCGATCGCCAGCGCGCTGGAGACTCGCACAGAAACTCCACCGCCGACGCGCCCATTTCTCCCCCCTTCCTCCTCTCGCCGTCCCCAGTTGAGAAGAATGGCCGAGCGATTTCCAGGCGACGGCGCGGCGGCGAATGGCTTCGGGCGCCGCCATCTTCACGAGGACGAGGCTCGCCTCCTTTTCGAGGCCGAGTACCCGGTCCCGCCGGACATGCGGGTGCCCGGGGCTTGGAGGATCAGCGCCGGCGGCATGCCGGTGCCACCACCACCCACCGGGGCGGCGCGGCGTGCGGAGATCGCACGTATCCGCGCGTCCCTGCCGCGTGCGGCGAGGGAGGGGCCCCGGTACGTCCCCGACAGCCCGATCTGGGAGCCCTACTTCCGCCACCGTCACGACGATCAGCTCGAGGCCACCAACGGTGTCGTGCCCTCCGGCAGGCTCAACTCCGAGGGCCGGCGCCGGTGGTGGGGCGTGCCCGGCCGCACGTTGGAGGCCGTCCTCGCACTACTAGGAAAAGGCCTACTAACGGCGCACCTAATTTGGCCATTAATGGCGCATTAGTGGTGCGCCATTAGTGCCACGCCATTAGTATATTTTACTAATGGCGCACCTCTGGTGCGCTATTAGTATCTGGTATACTAATGGCGCACCACAGATGCGCCATTAGTATGCACAATAGTACGCCATTAGTATGCCTCCCAGGGGCCATGTGTACCCAGGTGCTTTGGCATACTAATGGCGCACTCCAGCAGCATGCGCCATTAGTAATTTCGGCATAGTAATGGCGCACTGTCTGATGATGCGACATTAGTATCCTTTGGCATACTAATGGCGCACTGTGTTGTGATGCGCCATTAGTATGAATATTAGGTTTTTTTTTTATTTTTCTGTTTTTTTGCACAGATTACAAAATGTATAATTGCACAGAATATAAACATCACACATCAACAATAAATTCATCGCATACAATAGAAGATTAGTCTCTGAATACAATTCATCATATTAGTCTCCGAATTAAAAAGACCGAACAAAGATAGAACAATATATTACAAGTCTCGAGACCGCGAGTAGCGAGTTTGTCTTCACATTACAAGTCGATATCGATCATCTAAACTACCATCACATAGAAGAGAGCTGCGGTCATCACGATGAGCATCATCACGATGAAACTCGTATTCATCCGGTTCCTCCAACGCTCCCTCCCCTCTCCCGCTAGATAGCGGGCGTATCTAGATTCGGCCTCGGCCCTAGTGGTGTACCCTTTGTAACTGTTACCGCTGAATCGGTGAACCTATCTCCGACACTCCTCCCAGTCGTCGTAGACTCCGGGAACCTTACCCTTGTACACGACATACGACGGCATCACTATGCACTAGCCAAACGAAACGTTAGTACCAATTCACAGACAATACATAAGCAATATATAAGTATGCAACAGAACGATCGAAAGAGAAAAACAAGACATTAATAGCATCAATTACATCTAAGTTGAACGACTCTCGAAACCAAAGAGACATACTACAAGTTCATTAAAGTTTAATTACAACATGAGCCAATCGATGTTTCAGAACTAGACACAGCATCACTGCTTTCGACTCGACTCAAGGGACCGGAGCGTGGATGAAGCCACCGTCTATCGTGGGAGTCATGAAATCACGGGCGTTGTCAGCCTGCATTTGTAGCATTGTGTCGATGTCACTGTTCGACGGTTGATTTCTGAGGTAGAACTGCCCCGAGGTACGAAGGACATCTTGATGGATGATTTCCGCAAACTCCGACTGGATGCGAAAGAATTCTTGTCTGATGTCCGCGTCCTAGATTGCCGACACGCTCGCGGCCCAATCTTTGAGTTTACTCGGTAGCAGAAGTTGATGATGGTCCCGTACGATCGCAAGCATGTGATGGATGGTGTAGTAGGCACCCTTCTGACCGCCAGGCGGCTGCTTGACGCAGCAGAACATCGTATTGTGGGAGAATACGTGCTTGCCGGTCTTATGAATATGCCTGGTGAAGGTGCCTCCAGATTTGGCGTAGCCGGGGAGAACATCATCAAGAACCTTCTTGACATTTGTGTAGTCTACGTTTGACTGACGGTCCGGGTCGAAATACGTGGCCATGGAATATTTGGGGCTTAGGAGGATGAGCGTGCAATGTGTGTCACTGCAGAAAACACGGAATGGTAAAAGAAGAACGATCGAAATCTAAGAATTCATATGTTACGGGGCGGTTGAGGCGGAGGACTTACTCGGGAAAGTAAGGCACGAGGAAGTTATCCTTATCTCGGTTTGCCAGAATGATGCCTTCGAGGTAAGAACTCGCGACTTGCCGGTCCCCAGCGCTACCCAAGATCTTGGCACGCATGTAGAAGGGGTCGACTATCACGATGTCCGGGTCTTGTCGCGAATGATTCGCATCTCCATACTCAGCGAAAATAGCCGAACGAAGGTGTAGTGCAGCGGAAGAAGGTTCAACATAGCGTGGATGTCATCAAACTGCAGGACGATCGTACCCCCGATGGAGTTATCCACAAAGCCCTTGCCCTCTGGCACCTTGGCCGCGAAAACCGGGTATGCCACATCCTTCTATCTGAGACGCCGCTTCTCCAAAGAAAGAACACTGTCATGCAGACTCCGCATAGCACCGGTTGCAGCATCGAGCATATTTCTCGGTAGCATCGGCCTACCCGCCACATGCACCCTCCTCATTACATCCTCAAGTGAAGGTGGCCCGTCCTGAGCACGGATCATACTCGGTGCCGGCTGGCTCGCACCCTTGTTAGTTTTTCTTTGGCGTGCCTTCTTCTTCTCCTGAATTGGGACCGAGTTCTGCTCAGAGACCGCCTTCTTGAGTGTGTTGGGGCTGATAATATTTCGCACCTCGCTTATCTGAGGTTCGGTGAAGTCGGCAGCTGGAGGCGTCTCCTGAGAGCTGAACGGCAGACGACGCCTGTTGCAACTTGGCTTCTCCGCGGTACCAGCTAGATCGCACACGTCTTTTGTTGGGTTGGGTTCTTGAGAAGGAGGCCCCATGAAGTCGCCACCGTACCCATGATCGGCAAAGTACTGATCGACGTTGGCAAATGTATCGTCATCGTCATCGTTCTGATCCTGTGTCATATGCATGTTTGGATCCAGTGGCATAGGGATGTCCGGCACCGTTGCGGCGGTCTTTCCATGGGGACGACTTGGCGCCGGCACGACTGGCGGTGTTGTCTTTGGGGTGGTGTCCCCCGCCCCCAAACGAATCTGGCTCTTCGGCCAAAGCAGGGGCCAGCTCAGGCAGGCGCTGAGGGTCATCACGTCATCATCGTCGGCCCCGACGGGTCGAATCGGAGGTAACACCTCGTCGCAGCCTGGCAGCACCCGAACCAGTTGAACCCTAAACAAGTTGGGTGGCATCTGGGTACCGTGGAACAAGGGGTTGCCCGGTTGAACGATTTTTCCCTTGGCGACATCGACCAACTCGTTGTTCACGAAGTGCAGGAGAGTGCACGGAACGTCGGCGGCGCCCTACGAAAATATGTAGGGCGTCAGGGATGCCCAGTCAAAGGCAAGGAGATGAAGTCCTCGGCCGAGAGAGGCTTATTTAGTTACCGTGATGATGGCGTCGAGCTCGGCTAATGTCGAGGCACCGCCAACGGCGGGCGTGCAGTTGACGGAGGGGCCGCTTGCTGCAGAGGTGCCGGCCGGCGTACACCCGGGTGCATTAAGCTCCCGTGCCGGCGTCGGAGACACCAATGCCGCCTCCGCCGGAGACACCAATGGCCCCGCCATCGCGTTCTGCGAGTTGCTGGCCGTGAAGCTGGGAATCGGGGGCGGCCCCTGTTGGCCGCCCGCAATCCACGCCTGCAACCCCTCGATCAAGCTAGGCACAATGGCGGTGATCGTCGCTCCGAGTTGTTGTTGCACTTGCTCTTGGACAGTCTCCGGAATCCGCGCCACCTGTGCCTTGAGTTCTTGAACCTCGCGCGCCTGGCTTTCCGAGCTGGTATTTTTCTCCTTTCGCCCACCAGCGTTATAGTATGACGGCCATTTTGTCGACAAGCCTTTGCCGGCCACACGACCAGCTGACGTCGGCTTACTGAGCTTATCCTTGTTCTTCATTACATTCAACGCCCTATTTAGAGTCGTGTCCCAAGGGTTGCTCTTAGTCGACCCCGCGCTACTGCTTTCAGTCGCCTGCGGAAGGAATGTGAATCATTTAGAAATTTGGCTTCATTAATTAGAATGCAACCATATGGAGCTAATTACGCGGGGGTGTATTCCTTACCAGAACAAGCTCAAGCGCCCTGGTCTTCGGATCCGTGGTAAGCTCCTTTGTTTTCGGGTCCTTCTTGTACCGGGCCCTGACAAAGTTCCTGGTCTGCTTGTCACCGTATTTATCGAAGAGGGGCGGTAGGCCTTGCCCGGCACGGTCCGCCTCCTCCTTGTCCCATATAGGCTCCGCCACTCTGTAACCGCCGGGACCGAGTGTGTGTTCCCCTAAGTTCAACTCCCGCATTTCTTTCCCCTACTGACTTGATTCGGAGGTTGCGGTGCTCGAGCACTTGATCTTGAAGTCATTGTAGTCATCTTCGGTGATCGAAGGATTTTTCTCATTGATCTTCTCATAACTCTCACCTTTCTCGATCATTCTCATCACCGTGCTTTTCCAAGTAGACAGGGCCGTGCTCATCTTCGTGAGGGCAGCATTGTTCACTTTATTCCCTTTGAGGCTCGTGTTTTCAAATTGAGCGGCGAACTTCTATCGTTCGTGCAGCTTCGTGAAGAGGAGGTTGCGCAAATTCCCTCGGTCAGGATGCCTCAGGTTCTCGGTGTTGATCGAGACGGTGCTCCGGAGAATGCACCCGAGCTGAAGCGAGTACCCCTTGACTATTCATTCGGGCGCCGTTGGATTCCCGTCGGAGTCCACTTCAGTAACTTCCTCCTTGAGGGTGCGGAGCACGGTCGGGCGCCGGTCCTTCCGTTGCCTCTTCGGTTGGCTGCCATCTGTGCGTGCGCCGCCATCATCAGTGGTGGCATCCTCGGCGGCACCATCAGTGGTGGCATCAGTGGGGTCATCCTCGGCGGTACCATCAGTGGTGTCAGGATCGGTGGGGAAGGCGGCGTCCTCATACAAGTGAGGTTGTTCCTCCATCTCCTGGGACAACTCCCAGAATGCCTTGCTGCCCGAACCGCCGGCCTCATCGTTGTTGGCCATGTTTCTCTCTAAATAGGAACAAAGTTTGGTCAAAAAGTTGGTTATTGTCAAGGAACAAGATCATGGTCTCATCATTTAGGGTTTGTCGACATCGAGGCATCCTAAAAGCTAAGCTTTTATAATTGAGGGTTTTTCGACGCCGAGGCACCCTAAAAGCCTAAGCTTTCATCATTTCGGTTTTTATCGACACCGAGGCACCCTAAAAGCCAAGGTTTTATAATTTATGGTTTGTCGACACCGAGGCATCCTAAACGCTAAGCTGGGAAGGAGAATTCTAAGTTGGGCCTAATCACTTGGCTCTATTGCCGCCTATGGTTTAATGCAGGTAGAATAAAGGGGCACTTGATCCTACTTAATTAACTACTAAGATACCCCGGCCCATGCATTAGTCACAAGTACCCTATATGTCGTATTTTTAGCAAAGTCATGCTAAAATTCACGGAAAATTTCAGCATGACCTTTGCTGAAAATAGGACATATGGAGTACCCGAATTTGCCGGAACGGATTTTAATCGACATTCCAGCAAACCCAAGGGCCTCTCGGGGTACCTGGAAAATCATTATCCCCGCCTAATGAAGTCGCCAATGGGTCATTTCAGAAGATCACAAGTAGCATCATCACAAGTACAACATCATGACAAGTACAGTAGCAACATCAGTGAATACAGGCATAACAGCAGCATCAACAGTTAAGAAAAAGTTGCAGAAGCTTGTAAAACAATAGTTTGAAGTTCAAATATTTACAACAAGGAACCAAATACATGACCACCATTATTATCATTGTGCTAGTGTGACATACAAGTAGTACTAGTGTACATGAAAAAAAAACCTAAAACCTAAAACCTAGTGTGACATACAGTCACGGCTTGACAGCAAACTGACAACAACTCAAAAATTGATGTTGCTGCCAGTATTAAGTAGAAAGCAGCAGCAATATGGCATATTTAAGTAACAGTGGCTATCCTTGACCTCATAAGGGCAGAGCCTCCAATAAGATTCTTTCCACACAGAAAAATAGAAGTTAACCTAAACGAGTGAGATACGTGAGAGTGGTTGAGCAAGAGAGGATTTATCAAATATGAAGAGTTGGTCATCTTCCTTTGAGAAATACTCCTATGTCAGAACTCGTTTAAAAGGGTGACACGTGAGCCTCTTTTAGCATAGTCTAAGTCAACCCATGGGTCCCATGTTCCAGTAACTCTCCCATCTTTCTTTACCCGTCTTGATTTTGGGTAAAATCAATTGCTTTTCACCCTTTTTTTTCAATTTCAGGGGACACAATTAGTTTCAAAATTCCTAATCAGGTTAGTATTTGAGCTTTTTAAGTTTCAACATTGCTACAACATACAAACTTGAAGCGCTTGTGACTTTCAGCAGAACCTCACAATCTGATTACTATCCTCTCTATAAACTCATTTTAAACGAGTTCAAAAAGTGTAAGATCTTTATCCTAAAACACCACCAAAAAATTAGGGCATGGCATCTAATAAGCAATGTTTGGAAATACAGTAAGTTTAATCTATGCCTAGCCATCCCTTACAAGGATATGTGGACATATTTCAGTTGTTTCAAACTTGAAACAGTAACATGTGATGACCAACTTCTTAAAAGTGCAGAGAACTAGTAACCAGTTGCAATTTTGCCATCATATTGTAGCAGACAGTATTGTGCCTGGCAGTATTACCACCATGTATAGCTTGGTCTTTGTGCATACATATAAATAACAATATAATCATAGTTCAGTAAAACAATTCATTTCATCATGGTCCCGATATTGTCAATATTTGCAACATTGGGCTCTCATGAATGCACAAAGAAACTGGAAGAGAGAACGCATCCCTGTTATTGTGCAAGATTATAAAACAGGATAACTGCAAGTTAGTGGTTCATCCATACAAATTTACTGACATAGGACAATATTTTCTAGTACATCATGGACAGCATAACATGCTGGGGCAGGAGTTCGGGACAACAAAACACATAAAGAAGCCGCATTGTCAAAACAGCTCCGATACTTGCATCATACAGACAGCGACACTTATTTTCGGACGGAGGGAGTATCCTGCAGCCAGAATGGTGAAACCCACCCAGGCATATTAACGGCAAGTCCGATCAGCTCTTAACAGTATATCATCAAATGACCCATTAATCAAACAGGGACTACCATTGAAGAGCAAGCTCGAATCTTAAAGGTATATCAGTATATCATCATCTTCATGAGAACAATAATCAGGAAACAGCAGATTTCCACTCTCACGTAGAATAGGTAGGGGGAATAGGTAGGGGCTAATCAAATTTTGATCCAAGTGACCTAAATTTTATGAAGCGAGCAAGCAGTTAGTTGGAATGATGAGGCATGTTAGCTGCTAAGTCAGACCCAGACTAACTGCATGTCCAGAAGGGCAGGCCATTCCCAAGTATGCTTTGAATAGAGAACATAACAAACTCATGCAGTAACAAACATTGAGGCATTGAGCATCTAAAACAGAAGTGGCATGAACGATAATCAATTGTTTACCTCACCAGGTTTCTATCATAGCCTACACATTCAGGTTGTTCGGTGGCCTAATCGATGCCCGATATTAACCTTAATTACAGAAATTTCATACTAGCATCCAAGTACTCATGCTAAGATAACTGAGTTGAACATACACCATATTGCATCTAATCACAAGACACTGGTCTGTAACAGACTACCTGGTATTGATATACAAGAGTACGGCTAGGCGCCAAGAAGGGGAAAACTATCTATTTGATCTGCTCCCCAAATGCAAGAATCCAAGGCACTACAAAAACTTGGGAAGCATTGGTCAACTTGGGAAGCCAGTACCCATGGCTCATTTTTCGCGGTGACGTTTGCGCCCGCGGTCTTGGATTTGGCTTCGGGTATAACCATGGTGGTGAAATACCGGTCTTCTTTTAGGACGCTCTTGGCCCATCTGACACGGAACATCGGGACCTTCTCTCCAGCGTAGCTCAGCTCCCAGATCTCCTCGATCCTTCCATAGTATCTGTCCTTGTCATTACCGGTGTAGGATTCCATCGTTACCCCGGAGTTCTGATAACCATCGCTCTTCATGTCCTTGGCCTCGGTGTAGAATGTGTAGCCGTTGATATCGTACGCCTCATAGGTCATCAGGTTATGCTCGGTGCCCTGTGACAACGCGAATATGAGTTGTTCTTCCGCGGAAGAATCATCATGTAAAGGGTACGACAGAAGCTTCTGCTTGAACCAACGCGTGAAACATGAGTTGTGCTCTTTGATTATATCTCCGTCCGTCCTCTGTTCGCCTCGGTCATTGTGCGTCTTCTCAATAAAGGTTTTGTGCTCTACCACCCAAGGATCGACCACGTCTATGTGTTGTAGCGCGACTAGGTTTGCTCTTTCAAAGTCGGCGAGTCGACCCTCGAAGTCGACATGCATTTCGCGGCGACCCTCACGGTGACCCATCCAGCGAGCCTGCTGAGGTGCCTGTTGACGGGCAGACCAACGGGGTTATCGATGCCTAGATAATTCGTGCAGTAGGAGATGCACTCTTCGGTCAGAAAGCCCCTGGCTATGCTTCCCTCTGGACGTGACATGTTGCGAACGTATCCTTTGATGACACCATTCATCCTTTCGAACGGCATCATGTTGTGCAGGAACGTCGGCCCGAGTTGGATGATATCGTCCACGATATGGACCAGCAGATGCATCATAACGTCGAAGAATGCGGGCGGGAAGTACATCTCAAGCTCGCATAGTATCACCACGACCTCTTCCTGTAGCCTTCTGAGTTGCCTCACGCCAACAGACTTTCGAGAGATGAAGTCGAAAAAGCTGCATAGGCCAAATAGGGTTTCACGGACGTGGGCGTCCATGATACCACGGATTGCAACTGGAAGTATCTGCGTCATCAGCACGTGACAGTCGTGAGACTTCATCCCGCTGAACTTCAGCTTCGCCCGGTCTAGGTATCTGCTTATCTTCCCCGCGTAACCGTAAGGAAGTTGTACTCCTACGAGGCAGGTGAAAAACTGCTCGATCTCCTCCTGACTTAGAGTGAAGCACGCGGGAGGGTAGTCATTTCCGGTCTTCTTGGCCTTTTGGCCTTTGCGACGACTTTCCGTGTCCTGCTTCGCCTCATCATCATCATCATCATCATGATCATCATATATAGCGTGAAGCTCCTGCCTGATGACCATTGATTTCAAGTCTGCCCTTGCTTTCGGCCCATCTTTGGTCCTCTCTGGCATGTTGAGCAGGGTACCAAGCAGACTCTCGCACACGTTCTTCGTGATATGCATTACATCAAGGCTGTGAGGCACACGGTGGATTTTCCAGTACGGCAAGTCCCAGAAAACAGACCTCGTTTTCCATACCTTCAGCAGCGGCTCTGGCGCCTTTCGCTTTTTTCCTGGCTCTGGCGCCTTTTGCTTCTTTCCCGGCAGTGGGCAATCTTTCCAATTTTTCAACAGCTCGTCTATTTCCTCGCCGCTCCTCGTACGCGGGCGTCCTCGGGGTTCGGTTTCACCATCGAACAGATCCTTGCGTTTTCTCCACAGGTCATCGTCGCGAAGCCACCTTCGATGTCCCATGAACACGGTTTTTGAAGACCATGGATCTCTATCTAGCTGGCGATACGTTGTGTCATCCATGCACCTGACGCATCCAGAAAATTCGTGGACCACCTGCCCCGCGACATATCCGTAACCGAGATAGTCGTGCACCGTCGTGATCAGCGCGACTCTCATAGGGAAATATTCTTTCTTTGCGGCGTCCCACGTATTGGCTGGCGTTTTCCACAGCGTGTCTAGCTCCTCTTTCAGCAGCCCCAGATACAGATTGATGTCGTTCCCTGGTTGTTTCGGTCCTTCAATTAGCATACTCATGTGAATGTACTTCCTCTTCATGCACAACCAGGGGGGAAGGTTGTACATCCACACAAACACAGGCCAGGTGCTATGTGTGCTTCTATGGCTGCCAAACGGATTGACTCCATCGGTGCTCGCGCCCAGCACGATGTTCCTTGGATCATTCCCAAATTCTAGGTCTTCGAAGTTCAACGCTTGCCACTGGCTCGCATCCTTAGGGTGACTCAGCATCTTGTCTTTTTTATCTATCTCCGGATCATTTGCGTCATCTTCTCGCTTCTTCTCCTCCCTATCCGCGTGCCAACGCAAGAGCTTTGCTACCTTAGGGTCCGCGAAATACCGCTGCAGACGAGGAGTGATCGGAAAGTACCACACCACTTTTCGAGGAGCTTTCTTCCTCTTCTTGTATTGAGTGACGCCGCACACCGGACATATGGTAGACTCCGCGTGCTCGTCCCGATAAATGATGCAATTGTTCATGCACACATGGTATTTCACGTGCGGTAAATCCAGAGGACACACGATTTTCTGCGCCTCCTCCAAACTGGTGGGGCACTTGTTCCCCTTGGGAAGACGTTCGTGCCAGAATGACATGTTCTCGTCGAAGCATGCGTCGGTCATTTTGTGTTTTACCTTCATCTCCAGAGCCATGAGCGTTACTTTCAGGCGGGTATCCTCGGGCCTGCATCCTTCATACAATGGAGTAACCGCGTCTAACTCAAGTTGATCCATCTTGGCTTTCTCTCGGGCGGCAGCTCTTGCGTTATCGGTCTGCTTGAGAAGCAGCTCTTGAATATGAGGGTCCTGCACCCAGCCCATCGATGGTCCAGCGTCGTCTGCTCCGCCGGCATCATCATCTTCATGATCATGCCCGTCGTCTGCTCCGGCATCTTCCTCATCATCATGTCCTGCATCTTCTACATGATGACTATGTACAGCATCACCGTCGTGATCATCTCCTGGGGATTCGTCGTTTTCTCGCCCGCCAGAGCCGCGGTGGTTGTCTTGCTGCCCTTCCTCATTTCTTGCCCGGCCCCCATGGACGACTTCGTAGTCATCTTCATCACCTTGCCACCGATAGCCATCCATGAAACCACGCAAGAGCAGGTGGTCCCGCACCTGCCCGGAATCCGGGTCCGCAATAAGGCTCTTCAGCTTTCATCTTCGACACGGACATCTTATCTCCGTCTCGTTCTTTTGAAGCATCCCGGCCTTCGCGGACCTCAAAAACCTATTCATGATGCCTCCGGTCATCGTGCGCACCATGGTCGCCTGCGGGGTAGAGCAAAACGATATTTTAGAACCAAGAAAAAATTTGCCATGACTTTCCCTAAAAATAGGACAAAAAAGAATGCTTAATGCCAAAATTCTCACCGAAACGGAAATGAATCAACATTCCGAGAAAATATTGGCAACTATCGCATTTCAAATACCGGTACACCTCCAAACACAAACACATATGCAACACAACAAACATATGCAACATCATGAACATACATAGATCTAGCTAGGCCATAAAAAGTGCATGTGCACATTGTTGTATGGAGAACAACATAAATATAGCTTCTCCCCTTACTTACCTATCAAAACAAGGTCATTTAATCACTTAATTTGAATGAATCTATGGTGGAAATGAGGTGAAAAAGAGGAGGGACCCGAGAGGAGGAGGAGGTGGAGAGAATGAAGTGGGGGAGAAAGTGAGTATGGGTAGGAGAGGCTGTCCAAAATATCTTGTTGATGCCTACTTACTAATGGCGCACCCACTATAAATGCGCCATTAGTAATCAAGGTTACTAATGGCGCATTTATAGTGGGTGCGCCATTACTAGTTTTGCAAAAAAAAATATACTAATGGCGCATTGTCGAACAGTACGCCATTACTAGTTTAAACTAGTAATGGCGCACTGTGGGACAGTGCGCCATTAATAGTTTTATAAAAAAAAGAATAAAAAATATCATAAAAAAAAGAACATTAATGGCGCACTTTACTGCTGGTGCGCCATTACTAGTTACAACTAGTAATGGCGCACTCCGTCTCGATGCGCCATTAGTATGTTTGGACAGGCGCACTAGTTCAAAAAAAAACTTTTTGATACTAATGGCGCACGCTGGCCCTGGTGCGCCATTAGTAGTTTGAACTTTAATGGCGTATCTAAGGTTGGTGCGCCATTAGTATATATTAATGGCGCACTGCTTGTCTGGTGCGCCATTAGTATCAATTCCATCTATAGCCCTTTTCCTAGTAGTGTCGAGTACATCGAGGGAGGCAACACACCGTGCCTCGAGTACCCCGCTCCCCCGTCCTTCTCACGCCGCCGTGGAAGCTCCTGGACGCCGAGGCGCATGGAGCAGCCCGGGGCGTCCTCCTCCTCGTCCGGCCGCTCGTCGGGCTCTCCCTGCCTCCGCCTCCGCCCCGTCAAGCCGGAGCCCCAGGACACGCCTGTCAGCGCGCGTACCCGCAGCTCCGGCGTCCTCATCGAGCCCAAGTCGGAGCCCGGCCTCTCCGCGGAGTACGAGGAGATAGCCCGGCGCGGCTTCTCCAACGAGGATGCCCTGCGGTGGGCGCGGGACGACTACCTCCGCGACGAGATGGTCCGGTAGTGCCGGGCCCTGGAGGAGATTGCCGCCCGCAAACGTGGGCGCGAGGACAAGCACGGCGTCGTGGTCCTCGATAGCGACGACGACGACGACTCCCCCGGACCGTCCAACCCGCCGCTCCAATCGGGGGAGGGATGCAGCAGGGACGGCGGCGGCGGAGGCAGGGACGACGACGACGGCGGTGACTACACGCGGTTCTACCGCCTCCTCGGCATGTAGAACTGCAAAGGCGGACGGCGGGCGGCGAGGTGGACGGCGAGGAGCGGCGATGGAGACGGCGGGGGCAGCCCGTGCTAGTTTTTTTTTTTGTAAAATATGTTTAAATTTGAGCGAACTCGCCGATGTTTGCGTTAAATTTAAGCCGTGTTTGCGCCGTATTTGACTTTTTCAAAAAAAAAACGTGGGCGCCGCGTCTGAGGGGCATCACGCCCCCAGTGTGCGGTTTAGCGCCGGTTCGCCCCCAAGGGGCGATTTTTAGCCCCTCCTGAGGGGCCAACGGCTGGAGATGCTCTTACAGCGAGCTAGCTAGCCACTTCAGCAGAGGTGTCCCACGGGTTAATTCTGATAAACAGCAGGGGGCTAAATGCAGAAAGTGCGGCGCTGACCGGCTGAGCCCAGCGCTCCACTTGACGACTGCTGATTTACCCAGGACCAAATGTGCACCTTGACTCTTTGACGACAAGTTGTAGGATCAAATAATCTATTTTTGCGAGTTTTATGATCAAACCATCACATGCAAGATAAGTTGTAGGATCTGCAGTGCTATTACCTCAAAAGGAAAATTTGTCTATACAAAACATCAAAGATTGTAGACAGATGATGATAGATTTGTTCATTAGGGCATGTACAATAGTCGATAAGGTAGTCTTATCTTAAATCTTGTATGTAATTTAGAGATGACAAAAAAACATGCATACAATGGGTCATCTCTTAATCTTATCTTCAATAACTAGTTATTCATAAAAACGTGTTGAGACATATCGTGCTAAGAGATCATCTTTTGCCTTCTCTTAATTAAGAGAAGATATGTCTTCTCTTATGTTTTCTCTCTCCTCCATCTCATTATTTATCCTACATGGCATTGCTAAGATAGAACCATGGTACATGCCCTTAGTATACTGCTACTGCCACATCTTATGTTAAATAAAAACAGAAAGCCGGTAACAACGTTTACTCAACACTAACAAACATAATTAACTATTGGATATAAATAATTAAACTGAGGAGAGATGCATATGTCTAACGTGGTTTGATACACAGTGCGTAGTAACTACTGATATACTCACATAGCATGCAACTCCCGAATCAGAATCATAGCAGTAGATGTGAGGCTCAAGCAAGCCATCTGCCGACTCCCTTGATGCAGAAGCGAAGACAATCCACAATACTAGGCGGACATACCAACTCATCAAGTCCGAGACTGCATGTGCTTCCATCCGCAATATTGTACCCCTGATTCTGACCATCACAATCGCGTCCTGGGTAGATTGTATCAGCAGCAATAGATGAAAAGGGGGTCTCGGCTGATACGGAAATCTCTGCACGCCCGTTGAAGCCCTTGATCGGGACCAGGGCCCCAGCTTCCAAATCCACTCTATAAACATCATAGCTCCTTTCATAGCCGCTGTACTGGTATAGGAAGGTCCGGTGCACCAGCATCAACTCCCCGCCATTGTCCACCAGGTGGTGGTGGTTGTCGATCATTTGGAAACGATCACACAACTTGCGCCGTTCAGCGACCATATGAAGCCGTGGCGGCTGCTGATCCGAGTTGGTCGTCAGCACCATGACCCCACTGTAGTTGGCGCAGTAGAAGCGTCCGGCAAAAGGCATAGTCGAACTCATGCATCCATTGCCGACCACGGTCCAGCTCTCATCGCCGGGCTTAGCGACGACAAGCACGTTGGGATCAAAGAAACTGACTGCCACCATGGAGGCGTCGGCAACAAGGCCCACGCCAGACACACTGATTGTTTCTCCTATCTTGAGGCCGCATCGTCTGGACCGATGCTGCCCTGGTCTCAGGAGCGCGGTCATCGGCGGAAGGTCGGTGAGCTGCCGCGTGAGTGGGTTAAGCAGGCGGACGACCAGGGTGGGCTCGAGGAGCAGGAGGAGGAGGCCTTCTGGGGTGAGCGAGAGCAACGTGTGCTCCGCGAGCTCCGGGAGGTCCATACGTATGCACTCGCCTGTAGACACGTTAAGGAAGCGATGGCGGCGGGGCCCTACATGTGCCTTGTCAAGCATGATCCACTTGCGGGGGAGGAAGCGACCGTCCAGGCCGCCGGCACGCGGGTCCGGCGAGCACCGCCGCCATGGTTGGCACACGGCGCGGAAGCGAACATAGTCTGCCACGTCGCTGGCGAGGGCAAGCTCGGCGATCATGCCGGCCGGCCCATCCCCGAGGTACGCCCAGTCCATACTGCAGGTTCGTGGGAGATAACCAGGGGGGCGCGGTCCGGCGGGAGAGGCTGCGGTACGACCGACCGCCTTCGCTTATTTGCGTGGAACTCGGGCCGATGGCGTTGCTTTTCTAGGTGGCTCCGGGCCGGGTACATATAGTAAATAGGAAGAGTTGTATTCGTATACGGTATGGTTTGGTCTCGTTCTCGCTAATTTTTTTAAATAATACATTTTTTATTAATTTTCATAAATATTACGTTGGATAAAAAAATTCAAAAATAATACACCGTCGGTCCGCTGCAGGCCGATTGGGCCTAGTCGGCCCACAGCAGGCCGATTGGATTCCAGTCGGCCTACAGCTGGCCGACTGGCCCCTGTCGGCCCACTGTGGGCTGATTGGGTCCAGTCGGCCCACAGTGGGCCAACTGGAGCTAATTTGCTCGCTGTGGGCTAATTGTTTTTGCAAAAAAAGTAGGCATAAAAATATATATTTAAACAAATGTAATTAAAAAATGTTAAACTTGTATCAAAAAATGTTCCAGATGTATACAAAAAATGTACAATATATATGCAAAAAAGTTGACTAATTTTTTTTAAAAAAGTGTTAATCATGTATTTAAAAATTGTTAAATGTGTGTATAAAAATGTTCCTTATCTATACAAAAAATATAGAATGTGTACGATAAAAAGTTGACACCAAAACAATATGTTTTAAAAAAAATGTTAGTCGTGTATTTGAAAAACATGTTAATCATGTATTTGAAAAAATGTTTCTTATCTATACAAAAAATATAGAATGTGTGTGAAAAAAAAGTTGACACCAAAACAATATGTTTAAAAAAAATGTTAGTCATGTATTTGAAAAAAATGTTAATCATGTATCTGAAAAAATGTTCCTTATCTATACAAAAAATATAGAATGTGTATGAAAAAAGTTGACACCAAAAAAAAAGTTAAAAAAAAGTTAATCATGTATTTGAAAAAATGTTCAACGAGTACACAAAAATGTTTCATGTATTGGAATGAAAGGTTAAACGTGTATAACAAAATGTTCCAGCTCCGGATCCGGTATGGGAGCATCACGGACCTAAGTATGATTGGTTGCTCTTTTTGTATGGAACTGGAACATTTTTTTCAAACATATTTTTTTGGTGTCAACTTTTTTTCATACAAATTATATATTTTTTGTATAGACAAGGAACAATTTTTATACACACATTTAACAATTTTTAATCATGTATTTGAAAAAATGTCAACTTTTCAAACATATTTTTTTGGTGTCAACTTTTTTTCATACACATTCTATATTTTATGTATAAATAAGGAATACACGCATTTAACAAATTTTAAATACATGCTTAACACTTTTTAAAACATATTTTTAGTCAACTTTTTTGCATATATATTGTACATTTTTTATACATTGGGAACATTTTTTTATACACGTTTAACATTTTTTAATTACATGATTAACATTTTTTAAACATATATTTTTTAAGCCTACTTTTTTTTGCAAAAACAATTAGTCCACAGCGAGCCAATTAGCTCCAGTCGGCCCACAGTGGGCCGACAGGACCCAATCAGCCCACAGTGGGCCGATAGGGGCCAGTCGGCCACCTGTAGGCCGACTGGAATCCAATCGGCCTGCTGTGGGCCGACTAGGCCCAGTCGGCGTGCAGCGGGCCGACGGTGTATTATTTTTGAAATATTTTTATCCAGCGTAATATTTATGAAAATTAATAAAAAAATATATTATTTAAAAAATATTGTTCCCATCTGCCTTTAAATACTGCTGGAGGTGGCGATGTCTCGTTATTCCCATTTTGTCAGAGAACGAACCAATACACACTAGTAGTAGAATGTTCCCGCGTTGCCATGAACTTTTAAAATATTTTACTAGAGTTATACTAACATAATGCATGTTAAATTTTACATGTAGAGACAAAATAGCACGGGCACAACCGGGTAATAAGTGAAGCCCACTTCATTTACAATGTAAATTGATGAAAGAGTGATGATCCAACTAAATATTCATTACAAATTAAACTCTACTTGTTGCGCTTAATAAATTCTCGCACAATATTATGAATGTTGTCTTTAGCCTTATTCGCACAATATTTGAGCAAGTATAAAAAAAACTTGTTTTTCAACTCGATCATACTCATCCCGCATAAGCAATATATGTTGTTAATAGGAGTACTTCATGTCGAAGGTCTTAAAATGTGCACCGGAGAATACTCACCGTTCAAACCGGGCAAAACAATTCTTTAACGTTCCACCAGAGCATAAAGAAAAACAAAATTGTGAGACACATCCCTGCAATTTCCTAAATTAATGTTATATTAAAAATAGTGATAACAAAAACAAATGCTTGTATTTTGATTGTTATGATAATGAAATATATAGATTTATTACCCGTCTCTGCTCGTTGGAATATCTGGCTGAAATAACGTTGCCATGTAGATATATCAGAATTCCATCTAAGTTGCTTTATTTTGAATGTGTCTTTGAATTTGCTCGCAAATCTTTGTAATTTCAGTAAATGCCTCAGAACTTTAACCTCCAGCGACTGTGATGTATGTATAGGGTCCAGAATAATGCACGGCGTGCATGTTTTTCCGGAAAGAATTAGACACGACGGTCATTTCCGTCCTTACATTGCTGCCTCCGGCAACACAAACACCCAGTGCGTGAATTCGTTTAAATTCCCGCGGTTACACCCACCCTTCCGGAAGTCTGGCTACCTCGTGCTGGAGTAGCAGCGCATGATCGGGTCCCTCCATCGTGCCTTCTTCCTAGTGTCGCGAATAGGCAGGCAGTCCAGCCTTGCCTTCGCCTGCACATGCCGCCGCACACATATGCATCCATCATTACAGCAGCATCCTCACCAACCTCTTATCCGGCTCGATGTGCAACCATACGATGAGAAGATTAATCGTGTGAGGTGCATGCAGCTAGCCGTGCAAGCGTATGTGAGCCGATTGATTTTCCCGGTCAATCCAAGCACTCACACTATTTGCACTTTAAAATATGTGTAATTTAATAAAACATATTCAATGTTATACTCTCTTCATCGTATAATATAAATATTTTATTACATCCATCATAGTCACATATTACGTCCAACGTCTTATATCTTCATCTGTAAATTCGGTGATAAGCTCGGTGTTCCCTAGCTTCTCCTTTTTCGAGGCTACCTTCTCTTTGTTCTTCCTTTATAATCACCTTATCCTTGCCCCTGCGTAGAATCATCTGTTGTGATATCCATGGCATCACTATGAAACATTGATAAATTTATGCTAATAAGAATATACAAGGTACAAAAGAAGAAGAAAATAAATATTTCCTCCATATCAAAATATAAGACGCTTTTTGACACTATGACAGTGTCACGAAACGTCTTATATGAGGGAGTAGTTTGTAGAACATGAGATTGTAAACACGTAGGAATACGAAAAACACACGTGGATGAAATTCTTACATAGGAAATTTCATCCACATAGCCATATGTTGCAATCATTTAATGACAAAAGTAAAAAAAACTGAGGAAAATGCAAGGAGGGAACAATATTGTGTGATTTTACAATTAAAACATGGTCCTAACCACAGAAGAAACAAATAGAGCAATTGTTGGCATATATTTCAAAGTTACCATCAACCACCTCCTCTAATATATGTATCCACTCTCTGCTCCCAAGAAAATAGCAATTTCTACATATTTGTGGTTGAGTTGTCCCTCGGTAATCTGGTAGAAACTTTTTGGCTAACTTGCCCATTAAGTTTGCCAAAATTAAGTGTCAGAATTAGGTGTCTATAAAAAAAATTGACTTTCCAAACTGAAGGAAAAGAAATAAGAAAAATACATAGGTACTTTAATCAAACAATTGCTTAGAAAAAGAAGTTTAGATTGTTGTTCCGTCTTAGGTACCTGCTATATCATTCCATTTGCATGTAACAATAACATATGTTCCCCTTGGTTGTGTCACCGACAAATAAAATAAAATGTCATCGCTGCTTATTGGAATTTCTGGGTTCAGGCATCATAAGAGTCCATTCCAGACCCCATGGGTCCTTGAGTTTCGGATGTCCTTTGGACTTGCATAAAAGGTGTCCTTCTCACGTATCTTTATGGTTGAACGTCATGCCCCTTGACGTTTTCTGAATGAGGCAGCAATAAGCTTCAAAAAGTGAACAAAAAAACAAATATAGTAGATGTCATATTCATGGGAACAACTTAAAATATAATAAATTTAGAAAAGCGAAATGAAAAGTTATGAATGTGCAACTTGCCATGGTTGACTGGAAAAAATATTCGGAACATGAAACCAGAAGCTACATAGTTTGTGAATGTAGCAAGATTTATCCGAGTTGTGACATTGTTGCCTACCTCTTGTGCTTTGACCAAAATAAGGATTAGTTGCTATACCATGTTTTTAGGTAGTTTTTTTACCATAAGGATAATGCTACAACTGAGTGGTATGCATTTGAAAGATTCCCGTTGTAAGTGCATCTAGTGCCCCTTAGTGATTTTGGTGTATTGAAGACTTATATGTTAAGGGACTAATGTGTTTGTGAGTGTACACATGTACTATAAGTCTATGAGGAGTTTAATATTTTACGAAGAATGTCAACCCCTAAAAATGTATGTCTTCAGTTGAAGACTTAGGTTTTATTGAAGACTTTGAAAATGAGGAAATTGGTGTGACCATGAAGACTTGGATATTCATGCAAGGATTATGAAGGCTGAAGACTTTTGTTTCCGTAGTTTCATTTCTCTTTCTTAAGTCATAGGAAACACCGTACTGTTAAACGGGATCGAGGTAAAACTAAGGAAACATATTTCCAAGTGATGCTCAACACAAAGCCTACACTGCCCAATCCCTTCGAGTGAAGCCATTGGAAATATCATACAGTTCAGTCAATTTCTTTAGTGACAGAGACGAAGTTCTTCTGTTCTCTAAGGAATTTGTTCTGACTGAGGAGTTAGGAATTCTCCAGTGCGGATTGCCTACAAGTGAGGAACATGATAGCCCTGAGGAATTTGAGAGCTCAAATTTCTGACCTTTCATGTGCTATGCGCCATCTGTCCCAGAATATCCTATCCACCTAACGGTCATATCATCGAAGGGCATTTATATCTTATCATGTTGGGCTGCTCCCTGGGCTATAAATAGCCGGCCCCTACAACCACTAGTTGGTTGGATGCTCCGAGAGAAACTGACACTTGTCATTAGAGCAACCCATCCTCCGAGGACTTTGAGCGAAAACCATCAAGTGAGGAAAAACCCAAATCCCAACACCTAAAACCCCAAAGTGATTGAGCATCACTGAAGCGAGTGTTCCTATGTGGAACTGACGCTTGTTACCTTTGAAGATTGTGATCTTCCAGACGGTTAGGCGTCAATGGTCTAGAGCATTGTCAAGACCGGTATTCCAGTAAAATATTTACCGATAAACCGACCTTTTTATCGAACCAGTACCGAAGAATACTTCTCACTGGTAGACAAATCGTTGATACAGAATTCCAGAGTACTGAATATTATACATGGTTGAGCTGAGGTTGCTCAACAATTTATTACAAGCACGCGGATGTTATACATAAGGGCGGATATGACACAAGGGTAGGGTGGCATAACTACTGACTCGTAATGAAAAGTGGTGGAGGATATGTCACAGTGTAGTGGGTGACGTGACTCAAATATCTTACAGCTCATCGAGTGTTGGAGTGAGACCCGATGGATTTATTTGGTGGTTGGCCGAAGCGGTTATAATACAGTGATCAACTCCAGGATCGCAAGAGACTGACTGGGACTCCACTAGACGTCGGACTCGATATCGAACTCTTCATCCATGAGATCGCCTTCGTCAACATCTGGCCAAATCAACAAGCCAGGTGAGTACTTTGAATGTAATCGCAAGACAGTTCGGACATAAGATATAACAAATGCAAACACGATGCAAATGAGCATACTAGTAGTATGCATTCAAGGAATAAGCTCGCGCTACATAATACAAATAAAATGGGAGTCGGACGGTAGTCCTCCCAGAATCCCAGGGAAATAAAAGAATACCGATCGAGTGTCTGAGCGACGCCTCGTAACTGAAAATGAGTAAGACATGCCGCAGTCGGACGTCTGAGCGACATCACATAAAGGGCTTATAACGAAAATAAATAATGAGAATGCCACAGTCGGGCGTCTAAGCGACATCACATAAAGGACTTATATTCAAGAGTAAATAACAAGAATGCCACAGTCGGACGTCTAAGCGACATCACATAAAGGGCTTATATTCAAAAGTAAATAACAAGAATGCCACAGTCGGACGTCTAAGCGACATCACATAAAGGGCTTATATTCAAAAGTAAATAACAAGAATGCCACAGTCGAACGTCTAGGCGACGTCACATAAAGGGATTATATTCAAAAGTAAATAACAAGAATGCCACAGTCGGACGTTTGAGCGACATCACATAAAGGGCTTATATAATCATGAAGGTAAATCATCTCACGAGACTAATTGGTGCAGTAATAGTTGGTTAGCTCATCTACCAGAATGACTCTTGACTAGATCACTATTCTTATCATTGTCATAAATTATCTGAGACGGTCACTGAGGTTGACACGGAGATTGACTCTAGACCATAGACATGACTACTTGGAAGATTTTTGACTCTTCAGAGTTTGTACTCTTAAATCACAGCCAACGAATTTCACTAGCCACAAGGACTAGTTCCGTCTACGGTGTTTTAGCAGAAACACAACTAACCAGAACACACCCATTTCACATCCTGCTGCCCGGAATCACCCGAGACAACATTCATGAAAAACTTTAAGACGGGGAGGCTACAACCTCGAATAGCATGGGATCAAATTTATATCGCGCGCTCTAAGGGGTGCCCCCTCTCGGTCCCAACCGGAAACACCCATGCCCCCTGACCGGATGACGGGCTTTAATCTAGGGCCATGGAACTCTCATCCCGGCCCCTCCATTTGGTGTGTACACAGAAAGAGGTTTGCAGCTGACTAAACCGTAATCTTTGCAGAAGACATGTGACAGTACCAAAAAGGAGACGAACGGGATCATGACTAGATCCACGTTAATATTAGAGTTAACAGTTGACTGGCATGCTTCAATAATACCAGCTCACAACCCACCATGTCACCACATGATCAGGTTGGTTCATCATCATCTTTCGGGGCTCACCCAAAGCTTGCTTTGCATGAAATATAACATCCACAAATGCTTATATAACCATACCATGAAGAAGAACTACTCAAGCAAACATGCAACACCCTCATCATATCAAAGGTTCAAACATTCTTGCTTGGTTCGGAGTAGTCGGAGTCTAACTCGGTGAAGTTCGCGGCTCCGTCACTTCCTTCGATATCTACGTATACAAATAAAACGGGTACTAACATAAATACCGCGTGTGTATAAAAGTTATCCCAAATATTTTTCAAATAAATATGATAAAAAACTAGACAGAAAACTAAAGAGGACAGAAAAAGAATCAACTCAAAATCCTCTTTTGTTTAAAAGTTATTAAAGTTTCTGTCCAGGGACTTGTCTGTAATGAAACAGAAAGTTTCCACGGGCTAGAATATAAAAACAGAAAACGATTCGGTAAGCAGTACGCCAGCCGAGTAGGGAAAATATACTTTGGCCGAAGGAGATTTCCATTAAAAATGATTCGAATGAGATTGAGAGACCGACGAGGGGGTCCCACCCGTCAGGTTTGAATATTGAAACAGAAAACAGAGTCGCGCCGGCGCCAGAGGGCTGCGGTGGTCGCCGGCGCCGATCCACAGCGAGGTAGGGGGAGTGGGTGGTACCTACCTGTTCCTGGTGCTCTTCCGGGTCGGTGGGTGGTGGAGTTGGACGTCGGCGAGCACCACGTCGACGGCGACCTTGTCTCCGACGGACGGCGGTTCGGGTGGTCGTGGGTCTCGTTGGAGAGAGCTGCTGGGGTCCAATTGGAGTGAGGGTTAGTCGCCTAGGAGTGTCAGGAGACTACTGGCAAGTCTAGGGCGGTGGAGGAGCTCTCACCAGAGAGGAAGCTGCCAGAGCCCGAAGCGGATCGAGGCGGCAGGAGTTGGGGAAGAAGGGCCCCCTCGAGGCTCTTCCAGTGGCTGGGCGGGGTCTGGTGAGGTGGTGGAGTTGTGCGGGGTCGAGAGCGAGCATGGGGGTGCTATTTATAGCTGGCCCGAGGCGGTTGCCGCAAACGGGATAAGTCCGGCGAGCGATTACGACGATGTTGTGGCTGGGCGGGTGGCTTAGGCGCTTGAGCATCGACTAGACGGTGCACTGGTTCCATTCCGGTGCAGAACTTAGCAAGGCAGGGGCGCTTACGACATTTCTCGAACGGAACGGCCGTGCGGGCACGTCGGCGGCAGAGAGCGCGCTCTGTGCATGTCAGGCCATGGCGATGGTGCTGCAGCGTGCGCAGGCAAGGAGACGGCCACGCGGAGCTTCCAGGTGGCTTGGGCGGTGCCGAACGGCGTTGCGTTGCAGTGTGCACCCTGAAGGCCGCCACGGGTGGCTCTGCCGCCGCGGAAGACGACGGCGCAGGCAGGCCACGGCACCACCGACGCTCGCAACGAGCCAAGCGAGCGTGCGGCGCTCAGGATAAGCGCGAGGAGCAGTGCAGCGAGGAGCCAAGGCGACACTGGTGAGATTAACGAGAGGTTCTGACGAAACTGACAAAACTGCATTGTCGACTGCATTCTTCAATTAACTTTTCAGAATTTTGACAGAAACAGTGCACGCCAGGTGTTCGATGAAATGTTTTGGCATGTGGGAAATCTTTCTAGAGCTGATATTTGGTGAGGTGGTCTCTTGATGCATCCAGAGGCTGCCTGAATATTCACAGATTTTTAGGAAGAGAAAAAAAATATGAATTTCATCAAAAATGGCAAATCTGGTCCAAACTTGCAGCAAGTGAAATTTGAAAATTTTGAACTGTGGACCAGTGAAACAAGATGGATCTAGGTTGAGGGTACTAAGGACTAGCCAGGGGAGTTGGTTTGGAATCAAAAATCAAAAGGGAATTGGTGGTTCCTTTGTAAATCACCAAGGCTCAAAATAATAGACATAATTTGTTTTTGGGATAAAATAATTAGAAGAAAAATCCCCAATGAGGTTGAAACCTACTGGAATTGATGAGAGACTTGTTTCAAGGTGGAAACGAGGTTTTGGAGAGAGAGACTTTCATTGGGTGACATGGCAAGAGTAAAAGTTTGAAAGGGGAAGACAAGTCCATGGTTTTTAATATGAAGGTATTTCCTGAAGGGAAAATTGTCAAACAAAAACCTTTTTGAAAATAACTTGTGTTGAGCTAACACAAGTAGAAAACCTTCAAGACCAGAATCAAGGTTGAGAAGAACACACAAACTCTTGCCAGAAAAGGTTTTAGAAAGGGGTTTTAACACAAGATCAAATATCCACCTTCCAAAAGACCAAAAAGCTTGAAGAAAACAAAATCCAAAAATTTGGAGTGTTACAACACCTACCCCCTTAGGAAAACTCTCGTCCCATTCATTTCAGCTGATCCTCAAATAGGTGTGGGTACTCTGTCCGAAGAAAATCCTCTCTTTCCCATGTTGCCTCATCTTCGGTGTGATTGCTCAACTGAACCTTGAGAAATTTAATTGTCTTCTGACGGGTTCTTCTTTCAGCCTCCTCCAATACTTTTACTGGGCGTTCCCTATAGGCGAGGTCTGGTTGTACATCAAGGTTTTCATGCGACACATGCTTCTCCGGGTTGCTTACACATTTCCTTAGCTGTGAGACGTGGAATACGTCGTGGACGTCTGATAGTTCTTTGGGAAGGTCCAACTGGTAGGCCACTGTGCCTCTCCGTGCAACTATACGAAAGGGTCCGATAAACCGTGGTGCTAGCTTTCCCTTGACTTTGAATTGTTGCAGGCCCCTCATAGGAGATACACGTAGATATACATTTTCACCGGGTTCAAAACTGACTTCACGATGCTTTTGATCGTAATAACTCTTCTGTCGGCTTTGGGCTGTCTTGAGTCGATCTCGTATTAGTCTAACTTTCTCCTCAGCTTCCTTGAGCATGTCCGGGCCGAAGATACGATTGTCCCCTGTTTCTGGCCAATTTAATGGGGTACGGCATCTTCGTCCGTACAAGGCTTCAAAAGGTGCCATTTTCAGACTGGCTTGGTAACTATTGTTGTATGCGAACTCGGCATATGGCAAGCTTGCTTCCCAACTGGTTCCATAGGTGAGAACACATGCCCTCAACATGTCTTCTAGAATTTGATTTACCCGTTTGGTTTGTCCTCCAGTCTGGGGGTGATAAGCTGTACTGAATACTAGTTGCGTTCCCAGAGCTTGCTGTAAATGATCCCAAAATTTAGAGACGAACTGAGTGCCTCGGTCGGATATTATGGTCTTCGGAACTCCGTGCAGGCATACTATACGGGCGAGGTAAAGTTTTGCAAGCTTCTGGGTGGTGTGGGTTGTCTTGACTGGGATGAAGTGTGCCACCTTAGTTAGTCTATCTGTGATGACCCATATGGCATCATTTCCGTGCTGTGATCGTGGTAGTCCAACAATAAAGTCCATCCCAATATCGTCCCATTTCCACTCAGGTATCTTGTTTGGCTCTAATAGTCCTGCGGGTTTTTGGTGCTCGGCTTTAATGTGTTGACATGAATCACGACATGCAATGTATGTGGCTATATCCCTTTTCATACCGTGCCACCAAAATCTTTCCTGAATGTCCTTGTACATTTTGGTCCCCCTGGATGAATTGAATATGGGGCGGTGTGGCTCTCTGCTAGAATTTGCTGTTTGATGTCTTTGTTATTGGGTACGCAAAGCCTGTCTCCGAACCATAATATTCCCTCACAGTCTATGACAAATTCTGAGGCCTTGCCCAGACTCACTTTTCTTTTTATGCCTTCACTGCTGGGGTGTCCATGCTGAGCTTTCTTAATCTGTTCTATTAGTGTAGGCCGTATTTCCATATTTGACACTTCGCCTTCGGTGACCATCATCAAGTTGAGCTTGGTGAATTCCTGCTGAAACTCAGGTCTCAAGTTTTGTAGGCTGCCGTTGTCCGTGCTGGGGTTACGGCTGAGAGCATCTGCTACTACGTTCGCCTTTCCTGGATGATAGTGAATACCAACGTCATAATCTTTCACCAATTCCAACCAGCATCGTTGTCGTAAATTGAGTTCTGGCTGTGTGAAAATATATTTGAGGCTCTTATGGTTCGTATATATTTCACAACGATTCCCAAGCAAAAAGTGCCTCCACTCCTTGAGTGCATGAATGACTGCTGCCAATTCCAAGTCGTGAGTATGATAATTTTCTTTGTGCTTTCGTAGTTGCCTGGAAGCGTATGCGACTACCTTGCCTTCTTGCATTAGTACGCATCTGAGGCCCTTCCGGGATGAGTCGCAATATACTTCAAAACTTTTGTGTATGTCTGGTACGACCAATACTGGGGCTGTTGTTAATTTCTTTTTGAGTTCCTCTTTTGTCACAAGCTTCAGTCCATACGAATTTCTTATCCTTCTTGAGTAACTGTGTCATTGGTTTGGCTATGGTGGTAAATCCCTCAATAAACATTCGGTAATATCCAGCCATTCCGAGGAAACTTCGTACATCTGTTACATTGGCTGGTGGCTTCCAACCAAGTACGACCTTGACTTTTTCGGGTCCACAGCAACTCCTTCTTGCATCAATACGTGGCCAAGAAAACCAACCTATCTTAACCAAAATTCGCATTTGCTGAATTTGGCGTATAGTTGATGTTTCCTTAATTCTCCTAGTACAATTCGGAGGTGTTCAGCATGTTCTTCTGGTGTCTTCGAATATACCAGGATGTCATCAATAAACACCACAAAAAATTTGTCCATAAATTTTATAAACACTTTATTCATGAGGTGGACAAAATATGCGGGGGCGTTGGTCAGTCCAAACGGCATTACTATAAATTCATATAGTCCGTATCTGGAGGTGAATGCTGTTTTCGGGATATCTACTGTCCGTACTTTTAATTGATGATAACCCGACCTTAAATTAATTTTTGAGAAAACCTTGGCTTGGGCGAGCTGGTCAAATAAATCATTTATCCGTGGCATCGGATATTTGTTCTTGATGGTGACCATGTTGAGCGCTCGGTAGTCTATACACAATCTCATGGTCCCATCCTTCTTCTTGGCAAATAATACCGGCAAGCCCCAAGATGAGGAGCTGGCCCGTATAAATCCTTTGTCTAGTAATTCCTTTATTTGCTTCTTTAGTTCAACCAATTCAGACGGTGCCATTCTGTATGGTTTCTTGTAAATGGGGGTGGTTCCAGGTGCTAGCTCAATAATGAATTCTATTTCCCTGTCTGGTGGCATGCCTGGCAGTTCTTCGGGAAATACGTCCGAAAACTCATATACTACTGGAACCTTGCTTAACTCAGAAGTGTCTACCTTGTTCAATTTTGGTTGCCGTGATACTTGTCTTTCTTGAGCTGCGACTCTTATCGTCTTTCCTTGATGATGAGTAAGAATCATAGTTCGGTTGAAGCAGTCGATAAATCCTTTGTTGGTGGTCAGCCAGTCCATACCTAGGATAACATCCAGTCCTTTATTTTCCAACACGATGAGGTTTGCGTGAAACTTTAATCCTTCAATCTCAATAATCACACCTTGACAGTAACTCTGAGTGATCTGCTTACTTCCGGGGGACTTGATGGTCATTGATTTTCCCAAGGGAAGCATTGAAAAATCATGTTGCAAAGCAAAGTTCTTCGAAATGAACGAATGAGAAGCTCTAGAATCAAACAAAACCGTGGCAGGTATTGTGTTGACAGGGAACGTACCGAGTACGATATCTGGGGCATCCTGTGCTTGCTCCTTGGTCACATGGTTCAGGTGGCCTTTCTTGTGCTTGTTATTGGGATTGAAGTTGTTACGCTTGGGCGCTGAATTGTTTCCATTGCTGTTCGGCTTCGGGGTCGAGTTCCTTGGTTTTGGGCACTGTTTGGCATAGTATCCCTCTTCTCCACAAGCGTAGCAAGTAACACCTGGGCGATACGTAAAATCCTTGTCCCTTGCATGAATTTTTTTTGTTCGGACGCGTATCACTGGTCGTGGATTTGTTCGCCCCATTTTTCCGAAAATTAGTCTTGTTCCGGTTGTTGCGAGTGTGGGTAGTCTTATCCCTTTTTCGTTTGCGAATATCTTCCAGACTGCGGCGCTCATTTTCCAGGGTAATATCCTTGTCCACAAGTGTCTTGAAATCTGGAAATGTGTGTACGACTAGCTGGCATTTAAGTGCTGGTGCCAGACCGTCTAGGAATTTTTCCATCTTTTTATTTTCAGTCATACATTCTTCGTTGGCATAACGAGATAATTGGGTAAACTGGCTGTTGTACTCAGTCATTGTCATGCCTCTCTATTTGAGATCATCAAATTCCCTTTTCTTCATCTTCATAATGCTTCTAGGGATGTGCGCCCCACGAAAACCTTCTTTAAAATCCTCCCAAGTGATGTCATTTTCATTGGGGTGCATATGCAGAAAATTCTCCCACCATGATGCAGCTGCTCTAGTAAGATAGTGCGGTGCATAGAGTACCTTTTCACGATCCGAGCATCGTGCAATAATCAATTTCCTTTCAATGTCTCGAAGCCAATCATCGGCCTCAAGTGGTCTGTCTGTGTGAGAAAATGTTGGCGGACGTGTCTTCTCTAGTTCAGACAATTTTGAATGCTGCTGATGTGGCTCACGGTGATTTCCCATATTGATAACATGGTTCATCATTTCTTGGTGCTGCTGCTGGCTTTGCTCGTAAAGGCGGCATACTTGAGAAAATGTTGTTTCACTGCCCTGCTGACTTGACTACCCCTGCGTGAAATTGTTACTTGTCTGTGTGCCATAATTTTCCTCTGGCGGACTTGGCATGGAACGAGTCCAGGGACGAGTCATTTTCCACTCTGGAGTATTATTGCAGAACTCATGAGAAAAACTGAGCGGCAAAAATAAACCAATGATTTTGCAATTGCAGTAAACACAAACTCCAAAGATTTTTAAAGAAATACTTGGTTGCGCATGGAGAAGGACCGCTTAGTACATATCTTACACGCGAGTCGTAATTATACAATACGTCACTTAGGATGCGCGTACACACTCCTGACATGTTATTTAGGCTAGTGCACTTCTCTGGGTTCCTACATGATGCGCAAACAGTCTACTACTCATCAACTTATTTTACATATAAAACATATCACACAAGCGGACACATCGCGTCGCGGACAGGCGTACTTAGTCGGAGATGTTGAAGACTTCCTTCGGCCTGCCGAGGGTAAGACTCAGTGGCGATGGAGACTCCACCTCCTCTTCACTAATAGGCTCCAGGCGTGGAATACTGGTTCGAGGAGTTGGTGCGGGCGTGGCAGGTGGTGCAGCTCTGACTGGAGTAGGGGCAATGACATGGTCAAACTCCTCAGTGGTAGGTAGGCGACGAGCGGTGGCTAAGATGGCAGGTGCATAAGATGCTGAGGACAAGACATATGTAAGTGGTGGTGAAGTGTGGAGAAGTTCCCTCCTGTTGGCGGAACCGCTCTGAACTAAGTCCATACGAGCAGCCACCAAGTCGTCCACAAGGTTATCAAAGGCTGCCTCAAGAGCCTTGAGGTACTCAACCAATGATTCGATGGCTTCATCACGTTCTCCCCTTGCGCAAGCAAACACATAGTGGCACGTGTAAGGTACGTGGCAGGGGAGGTAACGGTAGCGACGAGTCTTCATTGAAGGAAGAGCATCCTGGAGACGAGCTATCGCCTCACGGGCAGCCATCTGCATGGCATGCCTCTCCGTAGGCATGGCCCTGCCCACAAATCGGAAGCGGCGTGCTTCAGAACGCCCTCCCTTGAATTGCACCACGGCCTGGTGCATCGACACGCTGTCGCTGATCTTGTGCCGGTAGAGTGTGAACTCTAGACGAGTCGATGGCCCGATCGCGACCTTGGTGATGGCGCTGAGGAGCTTGATAAACCCCTCAGGAATGTTGACGAACACTTGTGAATCACAGTCGTTGCTGGCCATCTACAAAAGTAGACAAAAATTCTGAATAGTCAAATCATAAATTTATGATGACTAACAGAAAATTGCTACAAAGGTAAAAATGCTGAAATAGCACTCAATATGCTAATAACCGATTAGCGATCGCACCTAGTGGCTTCCTACAGTCAGCCTGGCTCTGGTACCAAGGTTGTCAGGACCGGTTTTCTAGTAAAATATTTACAGATAAACCGACCTTTTTATCGAACCAGTACCGAAGAATACTTCTCACTGGTAGACAAATCCTTGATACAGAATTCCAGAGTATTGAATATTATACATGGTTGAGCTAAGGTTGCTCAACAATTTATTACAAGCACGCCGATATTATACATAAGGGCGGATATGACACAAGGGTAGGGTGGCATAACTACTGACTCGTAATAAAAAGTGGTGGAGGATATGTCACAGTGTAGTGGGTGACGTGACTCCAATATCTTACAGCTCATCGAGTGTCAGAGTGAGACTCGATGGATTTATTTGGTGGTTGGCGGAAGCGGTTATAATATAGTGATCAACTCCAGGATCGCAAGAGACTGACGGGGACTCCACTAGATGTCGGACTCGCTATCGAACTCTTCATCCATGAGATCGCCTTCGTCAACATCTGGCCAGATCAACAAGCCAGGTGAGTACTTTGAATGTACTCGCAAGACAGTTCAGACATAAGATATAACAAATGCAAACACGGTGCAAATGAGCAGACTAGTAGTATGCATTTGATGGCTTCTCGCCCCTCGTTGGTTACCCCAAGTGGAAGGTTGAGATGTAGCGTAGCGGCAAGTTTCCCTTGGCAAAGACACCAAGGATCGAATCCCGTGAGACTCCGAGGGTCGACAAGTAGGTGTCAACGGCGCCAGAAACTTAGCGGTTGACAGGACCTGCACACAGATACAGATAACTTTGCTCCCAACGAGTACATAGAGGTTGTCAATCCCTCGGGCCTTGTTGTTTACAAAGGATCAAACACAAGAGATAATAATGATAGCTATGACTGCTACTAGGGAATAAAAACAGGAAGTAAATAGAAGGTGTGATCAGCGGTGGTAATATGGACCGGGGTCCCATGATGTTCACTAGTGATGTCTCTCTCCCAAAAGACGATAAAACATCTAAGCGAGGTAAACAAATTACAGCTGGGCAATTGACAGGATTATGTGCGCAAACCAATGCTAACTATGCTGCAAAGAAAGGTAGAGGCTCAAAAGCATGGGCGGTACGCCAAGGCAAGTAGACCGAAATCCATCTGCATCTACTACTAATCATCCACCTTGAGATATCTATCCAGAACATCTCGCTTGTATTAAGTTGCGAGTCCCACCCAAAGTGTAAACTCAAAGCAACAGACAACTGCATTAAAAGAACTTTGCGTAAAGTAAACAATCCTTGCACCCGCAAGTACAAGCACCGTCGTTTTCCCCCTTGTGGCAACATCACATCCCCTAGACTCATGTTTCTGTCACTCAAGCTAGTCATCAGGGGGCATGAACCCACAATCAAGCATAACACTCCCTCTTGGAGTTACTACCTACTACTTGGCCAAAGCAATAAACAGCAACGGAGAACATGCAAGAATTACTTAAGAACAAATATATAAAAGAGGTGAATCAAATATATTACTCAAACACAATCTGAACATAGTCTCATAATCCATCAGATCCCAGCAAACTCAGCAGAGCAACAGCATAAAGATTACATATGTGCCTCGATCATGTAGGGCAGCTCACGAGGTCTAAACCATGAAGAACAAAGATGGGAGGAGAACATCACATAGCTACTGGTCATGGACCCATGGTCCAAGGGGGACTACTCACAACTCATCCGGGAAGCGTCCATGGTGGTGGAGAAGCTCCCGGTGGTGGTTCTCCCCTCCGGCAGGGTGCCGGGAAGAGTTCTCCTGATGCTCCCGATCTTGGAAGCGTTGCGGCGGCAGAACAGAGGCGAGATCGCGAAAAAGGGTTCCGTCCTCGAGGGTTTCGGGACGAGAGGAATATATATGCGAAGGGGGGCAACCAGAGGCGGAGAGGGGGCCCCAGGCACCCCCCTGGCGCGGCCAGGGGTGGGGCCGCGCCAGGTGGCCGCCTGGGCCACCCCTGGCTCCCCTCTGGCCCCGCTTTGGTTCTTCGTGAAGCTTCTTGTACGCTGATTTTTCCTGTATTTTTCCCGGAATTTTTGGAGCACTTTTAATATGGGGGAAATCTGAAATAGAAAAACAGCAGAAAACAGGAACTAGCACTGTGGTGCACTGAGTTAATAGGTTAGTCCAAATATGATCAAAAGTGTATGGAAGTGCACAAATATCATAGCAATATCACACAAAAGAAGCATGGAGCAAGCAGAAATTATAGATACGTTTTGGACGTATCAACATCCCCAAGCTTAATTCCTGCTCGTCCTCGAGTAGGTAAATGATAACAAGCATAATTTCTGTGGTGACATGCTACCAACCATATAAGAACTTTTTAAGTAAAGCAATCAAGGCATGTAATTCAATTCAAGTCATAACAAGCAAGAGTCTATATTAGCATTGTAACAAGCAACATAAGAACATAAAGGTGCAAGAGCTCTCGCTGTCCGTGACTCGAATGTCTCCAAATGGTGTTTGCGTGCAAGAAAGGGGATATGGATATACGAGAGAGTAAAACATAGTTTTTGTATTGTTGAGAACTTAATCTACTAAAGTTTCACACTTGGTCTTCTTTGGAATCTTATCTTGACTCATCCCCAGACCACTAGCCAGGTACAAGTCAAAATGATCCACTCCCTTTCGATATTTTGAGCACTCATGCAATGGATGAGCGTAAGCAAGAAAGTTGACACTTAGGATGGCAAAGAGAGAAAAATGATGAAGGGGGAAGACAAAAAAGGTGTGAAAGGCTCACATCAATGAGGACAATCATGGGCGAGAGAAAGCCAAATGATATATATGATGTGAGGAGTAGGGATTGCCATGCAACGGATGCACATATGAGCTAAGGTAAGCTCTCCAATGGAACTAGTGGGGGTGCATCCAGCTTGCTTGCTCAAGAAGACCTAGAACTCTTTTGAGGAGGCTCATCATTGGAATATACAAGCCAAGTTCTATAGTGTGAAGGTCCCCACATAGCTATATGCATGAATGATAATCTCTATGGAGTGCAAGGTATAAGATGGAGTACGAGTGTGGATCTCTCAAAAGGAATATTAGTGTGCCCCCTTCTCTCTTTTTATTTCTTTTTCTCTTTTTTCTCTTTTTTTTATTTTTTTGTGGCCTCAATGGCTCTTTCTATTTAACTCTCATTTGTCCTCTTTGGGATCTTTTGATTTTGTCCTCTTTGGGATCTTTTCCTCACTTTAGGGGCAACACTCTATATATTACAAGAAGTATAGAAGATATTTCACACTTTACAAAAGTACTCAACATAAAGAAAATGAAACTATCATGATGTATGCAAATGTATGCCTCTGCCGGTGTAGCAGGATGTGCAATGATACTAGCGCGTCATGTAGCAATGATTAGGGCAAGGCCCAACTAGCATGCGGCTCATCGATCAAGCAAAAAGCATGTATGACATGAAGATCAAGTCATGAGAAGATGGATGTTGCATGGCAATGTATCTCGGAAAGGCTATGGAAATGCCTTAATAGGTAGGTATGGTGGCTGTTTTGAGGAAGGATATAATGAGGCTTATGATGACAGAGCGTATCGTGCCAAGGATTTGGATGCACCGGCGAAGTATGCGCCAACTCTCGAGGTGAGGAAGGTCAATGCACGGTACCGAAGAGGCTAGAAAAATATGGTTAGGTGGAAGTGTCAACCTTCGAATACTCACATTAGTCCGAAGAACTCATGCACTTATTATCGGTAACTCTCAATCTAATTAGGAGGTTCACAAAGAGACAAGTACCCCGAGGAGGAGTGTATGGGGGTTTGGTTATCCTTGCGCATCCTCGACTCATGGTACGTGAGTGTACTCTAATATTCGACCCCTCCAAAGATTAGTGATCCATCTAGTAGCTAAAGTTCTCAACTATTTTGTAGGTTTTCGAAAATAAACACGGATTGCCCAAAATACGACATCTATCACTAATAGGCTAAAGCTCTTGACACCAAAAGTTCAGACATTACTCATGGCAATTCCTCAAAACTATTGCAAGTTACTACTAAAATTAAATAGCAACCTCAATTACCTACTTTAAGTTAAGACACACAACTCAGTGCAACAGGCAAACTCAAGAGAGTTCAGCAACCAACTAAACAAAAGCTCTTTAAAAATAAAAGCATGAAAACTAAGAGCTAAACATGACAGCAGCTATGGAAAGACAAAGAACACACACAGCAAAGATAAGCATGAAAATCCTATGTCGTGTTCTAGGTTGAAGTGGAGCGTGTTTCTCTCCCACACAAAGAAAGCTGGGTTCTAACTTGTTATGAACAGCAAGCAAAGCTAAAGAAAACTAAAAAGGAAACTAAGAGCAAGACGCTCCAAGCATAGCACATAACGCATGAAGTGATAAAAATATAGTGGAACGAAAGACGAACTGATAATTGTTGATGGAGAAGGGGATGCATGGGGGCATCCCCAAGCTTAGACGCTTGAGTCTTCTTGAATATTTCTTGGGGGTGCACGGGGGCATCCCCAAGCTTGAGCGTTTGACCCTCCGGAATCTTCTTTTATCATCTTCCCTCGCACACTTGGAAACTCCCTTCATACATAACTCATCATAATCTGATTAGCGAGGTTAGTACCCATAATAAAATAATTTTTCCCTACTGGAAATAAGGATAATCTTGAAGAGCTACTGTTTCTCAAGATTGCCAAAAGGTTTTTGCAAAGAAAAAGCAAGCTCAAGGTTTGCAAAACGAAGAAAAGGCAAAACAGGACAGAATCTGTGAAAAACAGACCAGCAGGTAGTAAATAATTTTTTCGGGGCACTTCTGCAACTCAAATCAAAAAACTCAGAACAGACGCTCAAAAGCCAATTGTATAGAGCACGCTGTCAAAAACATTCAGATCAAAAAGATGATCTGGTGATTTTATACGAATTTTTCTGTCCAAGGACAAAATCTGTTTTCTGGACAGCACGTCACAACTTTTGAACTTTCTTGCAATCAGAGGCTAAACTTGGCACAAAGCTGAAAAGAAAAGATACAATGATGATGCTACTGTAGTAACAAACATCAAGACACAACAAAAGCAAAATAAAACCTTATTCGTTGTGGGCTGCCTCCCAAAAGCGCTTTCTTTTATGCCTTTAAGCTAGGCATGATGCACAAAGAGAAGATCAAGTTTTATCAAGAGTAAGAGAATAGCTAGCCCGTGTAATGGACTCAAAAGGCAACTTGATTCTTTCTAGGGAAGTGTTACATCCCTTTCTTGAGAGGGAATTGGAATTTTATATTCCCCTCTTTCATGTCAATGATAGCACCGACGGTGCGAAGAAAAGGACGTCCCAAAATAATTGGACAAGAAGGTTCACATTCAATATCAACGAGAACATAATTGTCATTGACAATGATAAGAACATCGTTGATCTTCCCCAAAGGTTTCTTTACGGAAGAATCAACCAGACGAACACCAAAAGAACAAGGATCAAAAGGTTTCAATTCAAGCATATCATACATTCTTTTGGGCATAACGGAGGTACTAGCTCCAACATCACATAAAGCATAGCAAGAGAAGTTATTCAACTTTATTTTAATCATAGGATCCCAACCATCTTCTAGCTTTCTAGGTATGGAGGCTTCTACCCTAAGCTTCTCCTCCCTAGCTTTGATGAGAGCATTAGTGATATGCTCCGTGAAGGCAAGGTTAAGTGTGCTAGTGTGGGGGTCTTTAGACATCTTATGAAGAAAACCAATAACTTCAGAAAGGGTACAATTATCAAAATCAAGGTCATTACTATCAAGTAAAGTGGTAGTGGTGTCCTTTAGGCTCACTTGTTTGGTAGCTTCTATGGTTATAAGAGTTTCTTCTTTTACGGTTGAGGTCATAGCATCACCATTAATAGGTCCAATGGGACTAGGAGTGCATTGGGTGCTAAGAGTTTGGATATCCTCAACAACTTGGATAGTAGCAACAGTGTGGTGGGTAGGAAGGCTCTTAATTCTATCTTCTTCCTCCTTTTCTCTAGCCCATCTCTCTTTAAGTTTAGCCATCATCCTAATGTTTTCATTAATTTGCACTTGAATAGCATTCATAGGAGTGGTCTTCCTCTCCTCAAGAGGAGAAGTTCTAATTTTAAGCAACTCTACCTCATGGGCTAAATTGTCTACCTTCGAAGAGAGATTATCTAGTTTGTCTAGTTTTTCTTCTACACTCTTATTGAAGGCCTTTTGGGTAGTGATGAAGTCTTTAAGAATAATCTCTAGTTCAGAAGTGGAGTTCTTGGTGCTAGGATAAGCATTGTTGTTCCCATAGGAATTAGAGGGGAACGGTCTAGGGTTGCTACCAAAATTACTCCTATAAGCATTGTTATTGAAATTGTTTCTAGAGATAAAGTTCACATCTACTTGATCTTGAGCAATCAGAGAATTTAAAGGAACATCATGAGGATCAATAGAAGATTGCTTAGAAAGTAGAGACATGATCAAGTCAACTTTTTCATTTAGGGAGGAAATCTCCTCGATAGAGTTTACCTTCCTACCTGTTGGAGCGCGTTCGGTGTGCCATTGGGAATAATTGGTCATCATCTCGTCGAGAAGTTTCGTGGCAGCACCAAGTGTAGTTGACATAAAGGTTCCTCCTGCGGCCGAATCTAACAAGTTCCGCGAGGTAAAGTTCAAGCCTGCATAAAAAGTTTGGATAACCATCCAAGTAGTCAAACCATGAGTAGGGCAGTTCTTGACAAGAGATTTCATGCGTTCCCACGCTTGGGCAACGTGTTCATTATCCAATTGTTTAAAATTCATTATGTTACTCCTTAGTTGGATAAATTTAGCAGGGGGATAGTACTTCCTAATAAATGCATCCTTGCACTTGTCCCAAGAATCTATACTATTCCTAGGCAAGGATTGAAACCAGATTTTAGCTCCTCCTCTCAAGGAGAAAGGAAAAAGCTTGAGCTTAACAATATCACCATCTACTTCTTTGTACTTTTGCATATCACAGATCTCAACAAAATTATTTAAGTGCAAAGCAGCATCATCTCCAGCACCGGAGAATTGATCTTGCATAACTAAGTTCAGTAAAGCAGGTTTAATCTCATAAGAAGGTGCTGAAGTGGCAGGTGTAGCAATAGGCGTGCAAATAAAGTCATTGTTATTATGACTAGTGAAGTCACACAACTTGGTGTTCTCGGTGGAACCCATAGCAGCAGCAAGCAAGATAACTATTTTTGTGATTTTTGATAAAGGACACTAAAGCAAAAACTGAAAGGTAAACTAACAAGACTAAAAAGCAAAGATAGAAGATAGCGTGCAACTCCCCTATCTTGAAGAGTGGAGTCCCCGGCAACGGCGCCAGAATTTGCTTGACGGCTTCTCGCCCCTCGTTGGTTACCCCAAGTGGAAGGTTGAGATGTAGCGTAGCGGCAAGTTTCCCTTGGCAAAGATACCAAGGATCGAATCCCGTGAGACTCCGAGGGTCGACAAGTAGGTGTCAACGGCGCCAGAAACTTAGCGGTTGACAGGACCTGCACACAGATACAGATAACTTTGCTCCCAACGAGTACAGAGAGGTTGTCAATCCCTCCTGCCTTGTTGTTTACAAAGGATCAAACACAAGAGATAATAATGATAGCTATGACTGCAACTAGGGAATTAAAACATGAAGTAAATAGAAGGTGTGATCAGCGGTGGTAATATGGATCGGGGTCCCATGATGTTCACTAGTGATGTCTCTCTCCCAAAATACGATAAAACAACTAAGCGAGGTAAACAAATTACAGCTGGGCAATTGACAGGATTATGTGCGCAAACCAATGCTAACTATGCTGCAAAGAAAGGTAGAGGCTCAAAAGCATGGGCGGTACGCCAAGGCAAGTAGACCGAAATCCATCTGCATCTACTACTAATCATCCACCTTGAGATATCTATCCAGAACATCTCGCTTGTATTAAGTTGCGAGTCCCACCCAAAGTGTAAACTCAAAGCAATAGACAACTGCATTAAAAAAACTTTGCGTAAAGTAAACAATCCTTGCACCTGCAAGTACAAGCACCGTTGTTTTCCCCCTTGTGGCAACAGAACATCCCCTAGACTCATGTTTCTGTCACTCAAGCTAGTCATCAGGGGGCATGAACCCACAATCAAGCATAACGCTCCCTCTTGGAGTTACTAGCTACTACTTGGCCAAAGCAATAAACACCAATGGAGAACATGCAAGAATTACTTAAAAACAAATATATAAAAGAGGTGAATCAAATATATTACTCAAACACAATCTGAACATAGTCTCATAATCCATCAGATCCCAGCAAACTCAGCAGAGCAACAGCATAAAGATTACATATGTTCCTCGATCATGTAGGGCAGCTCACGAGGACTAAACCATGAAGAACAAAGAGGGGAGGAGAACATCACATAGCTACTGGTCATGGACCCATGGTCCAAGGGGGACTACTCACAACTCATCCGGGAAGCGTCCATGGTGGTGGAGAAGCTCCCGGTGGTGGTTCTCCCCTCCGGCAAGGTGCCGGGAAGAGTTCTCCTGATGCTCCCGATCTTGGAAGCGTTGTGGCGGCGGAACAGAGGCGAGATCGCGAAAAAGGGTTCCGTCCTCGAGGGTTTCGGGACGAGAGGAATATATATGCGAAGGGGGGCAACCAGAGGCGGAGAGGGGGCCCCAGGCGCCCCCCTGGCGCGGACAGGGGTGGGGCCGCGCCAGGTGGCCGCCTGGGCCAACCCTGGTTCCCCTCTGGCCCCGCTTTGGTTCTTCGTGAAGCTTCCTGTACGCTGATTTTTCATGTATTTTTACCGGAATTTTTGGAGCACTTTTAATATGGCGGAAATCTGAAATAGAAAAACAGCAGAAAACAGGAACTGGCACTGTGGTGCACTGAGTTAATAGGTTAGTCCAAATATGATCAAAAGTGTATGGAAGTGCATAAATATCATAGCAATATCACACAAAAGAAGCCTGGAGCAAGCAGAAATTATAGATACGTTTTGGACGTATCAGCATTCAAGGAATAAACTTGCGCTACATAATAAGAATAAAATGGGAGTCGGGCGGTAGTCCTCCCGGAATCCCAGGAAAATAAAAGAGTACCGATCGAGTGTCTGAGCGACGCCTCGTAAGTGAAAATGAGTAAGACATGCCGCAGTGAGACGTCTGAGCAACATCACATAAAGGGCTTATAACGAAAATAAATAACGAGAATGCCATAGTCGGACATCTAAGCGACATCACATAAAGGGCTTATATTCAAGAGTAAATAACAAGAATGCCACAGTCGGACGTCTAAGCGACATCACATAAAGGGCTTATATTAAAAAGTAAATGACACGAATGTCACAGTCGGACGTCAAGGCGACGTCACATAAAGGGATTATATTCAATAGTAAATAACAAGAATGCCATAGTAGGACCTCTGAGCGACATCACATAAAGGGCTTATAAATCATGAAGGTAAATCATCTCACGAGATTAGTCGGTGCAGTAATAGTTGGTTAGCTCATCTACCAGAATGACTCTTGACTAGATCACTATTCTTATCATTGTCATAAATTATCCGAGACGGTCACTTAGGTTGACACGGAGATTGACTTTAGACCATAGACATGGCTACTTGGAAGATTTTTGACTCTTCAGAGTTTGTACTCTTAAATCACAGCCAACGGATTTCACTAGCCACAAGGACTAGTTCCGTCTACGGTGTTTTAGCAGAAACACAACTAACCAGTACACACCCATTTCACATCCTGCTGCCCGGAATCACCCGAGACAACATTCACGAAAAACTTTAAGACGGGGAGGCTACAACCTCGAATAGCATGGGATCAAATTTATATCGCGCGCTCTAAGGGGTGCCCCCCTCTCGGTCCCAACCGGAAACACCCATGCCCCCTAACCGGATGATGGGCTTTAATCCAGGGCCATGGAACCCTCATCCCGGTCCCTCTATTTGGTGTGTACACGGAAAGAGATTTGCAGCTGACTAAACCGTAGTCTTTGTAGAAGACATGTGACAGAACCAAAAAGGAGACGAACGGGGATCATGACTTGATCCATGTTAATATTAGAGTTAACAGTTGACTGGCATGCTTCAACAATACCAGCTCACAACCCACCATGTCACCACATGATCAGGTTGGTTCATCATCATCTTTCGGGGCTCACCCGAAGCTTGCTTTGCATGAAATATAACATCCACAAATGCTTATATAACCATACCATGAAGAAGAACTACTCAAGCAAACATGCAACACCCTCATCATATCAAAGGTTCAAACATGCTTGCTTGGTTCGGAGTAGTCGGAGTCTAACTCGGTGAAGTTCGCGGCTCCGTCACTTCCTTCGGTATCTACATATACAAATAAAACGGGTACTAACATAAATACCGCGCGTGTATAAAAGTTGTCCCAAATATTTTTCAAATAAATATGATAAAAAACTAGACAGAAAACTAAAGAGGACAGAAAAAGAATCAACTCAAAATCCTCTTCTATTTAAAAGTTATTAAAGTTTCTGTCCAGGGACTTGTCTGTAATGAAACATGAAGTTGCTAGGGGCTAGAATATAAAAACAGAAAATGATCCGGTAAGCAGTACGCCAGCCGAATAGGTAAAACGTACTTTGCTTGAAGGCGCTTTCCATTAAAAACGATTCGAATGAGATTGAGAGACTGACGAGGGGGTCCCACCCGTCAGGTTTGAATATTGAAACAGAAAACAGAGCCGCACCGGCGCCAGAGGGCTGCGGTGGTCGCCGGCGCCAATCCACGGCGAGGTAGGGGGAGTGGGTGGTACCTACATGTTCCTGGTGCTCTTCCGCGTTGGTTGGTGGTAGAGTTGGACGTCGGCGAGCACCATGTCGACGGCGACCTTGTCTCTGGCGGACGGCGGTACGGGTGGTCGTGGGTCTCATCGGAGAGAGCTGCTGGGGTCCAATTGGAGTGGGGGTTAGTCGCCTAGGAGTGTCAGGAGACTACATGCTAGTCTAGGGCGGTGGAGGAGCTCTCACCAGAGAGGAAGCTGCCGGAGCACGAAGTGGATCGAGGCGGCCGGAGTTGGGGAAGAAGGGCCCCCTCGAGGCTCTTCCAGTGGCTGGGCGAGGTCTGGTGAGGTGGTGGAGTTGTGCGGGGTCGAGAGCGAGCATGGGTGTGCTATTTATATCCGGCGAACGATTACGGTGATGCTGTGGCTGGACGGGTGGCTTAGGCGCTTGAGCATCGACTAGACGATGCACTGGTTCCATTCCGGTGCAGAACTTAGCAAGGCAGGGGCGCTTACGGCATTTCCCCAATGGAACGGCTGTGCGGGCACTTCGGCGGCAGAGAGCGCACTCTGCGCATCTCAAGGCACGGCGACGGTGCTGCAGCGTGCGCAGGCAAGGAGACGGCCACGCGGAGCTTCCAGGTGGCTTGGGTGGTGCCGAACGGTGTTGCGTTGCAGTGTGCACCCTGTCGGCCGCCACGGGTGGCTCTGCCGCAGCGGAAGACGACGGCGCAGGCAGGCCACGTTGCCACCGACGCTCGGAACGAGCAAAGCGAGCGTGCGGCGCTCAGGATAAGCGCGAGGAGCAATGCAGCAAGGAGCCAAGGCGACACTGGTGAGATTAACGAGAGGTTCTGACGGAACTGACGAAACTGCACTGTTGACTGCATTCTTCAGTTAACTTTTCAGAATTTTGACAGAAACAGTGCACGCCAGGTGTTCGATGAAATGTTTTTGGCATGTGGGAAATCTTTCTGGAGCTGATATTTGGTGAGGTGGTCTCTTGATGCATCCAGAGGCTGCCTGAATTTTCACAGATTTTTAGGAAAAGAAAAAATATGAATTTCATCCAAAATGGCAAATCTGGTCCAAACTTGCAGCAAGTGAAATTTGAAAATTTTGAAATGTGGACCAGTGAAACAAGATGGATCTAGATTGAGGGTACTAAGGACTAGCCAGGGGAGTTGGTTTGGAATCAAAAATCAAAAGGGAATTGGTGGTTCCTTTGTAAATCACCAAGGCTCAAATTAATAGACATAATTTGTTTTTGGGATAAAATAATTAGTAGAAAAATCCCCAATGAGGTTGAAACCTACTGGAATTGATGAGAGACTTGTTTCAAGGTGGAAAGGAGGTTTTGGAGAGAAAGACTTTCATTGGGTGTCATGGCAAGAGGAAAACTTTGAAAGGGGAAGACAAGTCCATGGTTTTTAATATGAAGGTTTTTCCTGAAGGGAAAATTGTCAAACAAAAACCTTTTTGAAAATAACTTGTGTTGATGTCGGGGAAACTGATCCACGAACACCTATGGGACCGGCGGACCGAGTCCCTTTCGGTACGGCGGGGCCGGAGATCGCACGAAGAGCAGATCGAGGCGAGGCACACGAGCAGTTTACCCAGGTTCGGGCCGCACGGATGTGTAAAACCCTACTCCTGCTTTGTGGTTTGTATTGAGTTCTTGCTCGGGAGCTCTGAGTTCTACAGTACACACCAGCCGCTAACGAGACCGAGCGTGAAAGAGTCCGTCCCCCTCTACGTTGCGCATGGGCCTCCTTTTATATGCTCAAGGGGTCACCGACAGGTGGCAACGCAGATGAGGGTAAAAATGGAAAGATGTTGTAGTTGGTACAACTACATGTACAGTGCATCATACCTAACCCTGACGGCAGCGGACAAAGGCATTAAATGCCCGTCTGTGTCGCCCAAACAGTGCAAAAAGGGACCGTCAGGGACGCCACCGCTTGCCACGATGGTAATCTTGTCAGCACCGCCTGCCACCGTGCACCTCTGGCTGCACAGCCTCCCGCCACGTACGCCTGGAAGGGTCCCAGAGCGACACGTTGGTGGGTGTGCTGGAGCGCAGGTACAGAGTGGAAGCTTGCCGCGGCAAGTGCCTTGCCGCGGTCGCTGTCTTGCCGCGTCCGGGAGCTTGCCGCTCACCGGGCCTTGCTGGGACGCGTGGCACGTCGCGGCAAGTTCCTTGAGATGCCTTGGTTGGCCTTCCCGGCAAGCTCCTCTTGCCGGGGTCTTGTCTCCTTGGCTTGAATACTTTGTTCTTGAATGGCGCCAAAGGAACCACGGAGGACCTTGGCGGTCACCCGGCAAGCTTTGCCGCGGGACGCTGCGACTGCCCGTGCACAAGTTCGGGATACTAGGGTACCCCTACTCTAGTACACCGACAGGAGCCCCCGGGCCTGGGCCATACACGGTGCCGAGCGCTGTTGGGCCAGGCCCAAAACAGGGCACGGGCACGCGCGGCCTGGTTCACGTCGTATCTTGCTCCGTATCCACCGCGCTCTCCCCGAACGGCACGCGTTGATTGCGGCATCGTGGGAGAGATCGTGGGTGGTTTCTTTAATCGGAAAGGCGGAACGTCCGCCCCCCTCGTTATAAGCAGGGGAAACAGGGGCAGTTCGTCCACCCGCCCGTTGCTACTCTAACCTTGAAAACCTCCGCCGCTCCTCTTCTTCCCAAAAGCCGAAAGAGAGCAGCGCTCCGCCCCCCATCGCCACCAGCACCACCAGCGCCGTCGACCTCCCTCACTGCTTCCGCCATGGCTCCGAAAGGCGAGAAGGGGAAGGCCGTGAAGTCGGCCGAGGCGCAGCGGCTCACGGCGCTGCGGAAGGAGCGGGCAATCTCCCCCCCCCCCCCAAGCTTGCCGCGAAGGAGCTGCGGGAGTACTATTACCTCTTCTGGTCGGGGGAGACACGGGCGCATCCGCGCACCAAGGTACTCCCAGCCGTCGCTTGTAAAATGGCTCCGAATGGATACCCTTTCTTCGCCTTGTTCTTCTACTGCGGGCTCTGCCCAACTTTCTCTGAATTTTTCTGCGACATTATGAACACCTACGGGTTCCACCTCCTTGATTTCACCCCCAATGCCGTTCTGACCATGGCAGTTTTCGCACACCTCTGCGAAAACTTTGTCGGAGTCCATCCCAATGTAGCCCTTTTCTGCCACTTCTTTACGCCCCGAGTTCAGAGAGGAGAGCCTTTATCCGGCGGAGTCTCCTGGATCTCGAGGGCCCACAAGAAGGAAGCTTATCTGGAGGGAGAGCTCCACAGCAAATGGGAGGAATGGAGAGCACGCTGGTGCTGGATCGTCGAGGAAAACCCGCAGCCATTTACCGCCCGGCACCAAGCCCCAGTAGTACGCGGTAATGATTGGAGCGACTTGGCCCCGGAGGACGGTAGGCTGAAGATCGCCGTCGCCCGGATCCAACGCCTCAGGCTTGCCGGGCTCACTGTAGGCGCAGTTGGCGCATATTTTCTTCGCCGCCGCATCGCCCTCCTGCAAGAGAGGAGGAGACCCGCCTGGGAGTTCGAGAATGCGGCGGATATCATGAGGCTGCGCCCGGGCCTCAACTTCAACTTCACTGTTATGGAGCTTAATGGGATGCTACAGGAGCTGTTCAAGTACGACCCTGAACATCCCGAAGTGTTCAGGTTGCCGAGGGGTGTCGTTCCGCTGTGCAACAACTCCGCGCTCAGCTGCATCCGCGCAATGATGCCGCTGTGCGACTCGCATGGGATTGACCCAACTTGGAAAGAGCCTACAGATGACGCTGTGCAGGTATTCTTTGACAGCTTGGAAGAAGTGCCGATTTGTTCTGACGAGAAGAAAGGCCTCACTCGCGACACCACTGATAAGGAGATGGCGTACATTGCCACTAGGCTGGAAGAGGCGGCGGCAGCCGCGGCCGCGGGCGAGTTCGGATTCACCATGGAGGAGGCAGAGGCAGCAAAGGCGGCAAGCCTTGCCGAGCAAGGGGAATTTGCCGGCGAGGGAGAGCTTGCCGGGCATGATGCTGAGTCGAGCGAGCCCGTCGGGCAAGGCGTCGAGTCGAGCGAGCCCGCCAAGGATACGAGCGGCTCGTTGGAGATCGACTCCTCCTCCTCCTCTTCAGGCAGCTCGCCGCTAGCAGAGCTCCCAGCTCCACCAAGAAGGCGTCTCCGCAAGGCCGGGGACGTAACGGAGCGGCAGACGAGTCGACAGCAGCCGCGCCGCGCGACACGCTCCACCGCGGCAAGCACTGTTGCCGCGGGGGCACCTCGCGCTGCTGCAGCAACTGGAGCGGGGTCCTCCCGGACCACCGCTTCTGCTCCTCCCGCTCCTCATGCCACGACGGCAGCCGGAGCGGGGTCGTCTCAGACCACCACCACTGCTCCCGCCAAGCGGCCAAGGGAGCCTACTCCTCCACCTCCTCGCGCTGGACGTGAGCCGGACTTCGACTTCTCCGCACTCAGCTCCGACGAGGAAGAAGAAGAGTAAGATTCTTGTTGTTCTTGTATCTCTTCAATTTTTGCTGTTTTGTCTTGTATCTCATTTGCTTTTCTCCGAACCTTTTCCTTTTCAGGACTCTGGCCAAGAGAGCGGCGAAGAGAGCCAAGGTCCCGGCGAGGAGAGAGGAGGTGATCATCGTCAAGGACGAACCCGCCGAGACCACCTTGCCGGACCCGGCAACTAATCTTTAGAGCAGCCCCCAGCGCAGCCCCCAGCGTAAGTGTATGGTTCACTTTCCGCTGTTAGGCGCGCGTGGGTGTTCTTTCTTTGCTGATATCTTGATTGTTGGTTTGTGTAGGAGCAGAGCAGCCACCCCAGGAGCGCCCGGAGACCGCCCCCGACATGCCATCTGCTTCGACTACGCCGCCAAGGGGGAGTTCTCGGGCAAGGGAGAGTCCTCCGGCGAGGGGGGGCTCTCCGGCGAGGGACGGCACCAGCGGCCCTCCGCCGGCGGAGACCACGACTGCGCCGCCAAGGGAAAGCTCTTCGGCAAGGGAACCTGCCGAGGAGCCGGCTCGCGCAGGTAATCCTCTCGCTTCAAACTTCCCTTGGGCTTTTCTTCTTTTGATTCTTTTTGGATATTTGCTTGACTTGTTTTCCTTTTCCGGCTGTCAGATCCATCTGCTGCTGAGCCGATGGAGACTGAGGTTGTTGCTGACGACGCCGCCGCCACCGAAGAAGCAGCCGGCGCTGACGATCCCGCCGACGCAGAGGCCGCCAAGGCTGCCGCCGCAGTAGCTGGCGAGGGGTTTGGCAATCGCACTGACGGCCCTGAGGCCGCAGGAGCACCAGGCGCTACACCGACCGCCGAGCCCTCCGCCGCTGCCGCAGCCCCAGGCTCCGAAGAGCCCGAGCCAGGCGCCTACTTGAAGGCCGGCGACAGCGTCTTCATCAAACTCCCCTGGGCATCAAGCTCCAGGGCGCCGGTCGAGGGAGAAATCTTTGACGGAGAAGTGCTCGCCTCCGCCGGGCTGACGCTTGTCGACGCGCCGAGCAGCAGCAGCGGCGAGCCTGAGGAGGAGCGGCTGCTGCGTAAGCTGCTGTCGCTCTACCGTGCTCGACATGCCAAGCTGGAGTCCCACGAGGCGCTTGCCGCGAAGGCGGGAGCCGACATCGAAAAACGCATGGAGGAGCTCCGGGCCCTCAACCAGGCAGCTCTCCGGTCCCTGGCAGAGGAGCGGGAGCAACTTGCCGAGGATCAGCAGGCCTTCTTCCTCGAGAAGGCTGAAGCCGAAGAGCAGCAGCGGCTTGCCGCTGAGAAGCTGTCCGCGCGGGAGGGCGAGCTGGCGCAGCGGAAAGTCAATCTTGACAGCCACGAGGAGGAGCTTGCCGCGCGGGAGCGATCACTTGGTGGAGCCCTCAAGCAAGCAGAGGACGCTGCCGCAGCTGCTGAGGTCGCTAAGAAGGAGTTGGAGACGAAGGTGGCGCAGCTCGAGGCCGATCTCAAGGCGAGAGGTGAGGAGATTGCCGCGCTCAAGCATGAGCGGGAGAAGGACGCCCACAGCAACTCGGAGCTGCAGGTTCGCCTCACCGAGAAGGGCAAGGAGCTTGCCGCCGGCAAGGACTCCAACGCGGATCTTGAGTTGAAGCTAAGCACTTTGACCAAGACGCTGGACGGCGCCAAGGAGCGGGAGGCGGCCTTGAAGGAGGAGATCAAGGCCGAGAAGGCGCTGCTGGTGAGTGCTGCTGTCACCCAGAACACCTTTAGGGAGATTGTGGAGCATTGGACGGAGGGTCTCGTCAATGCTGCCGCAGATATCGACACGGAGCTGGCGCAGCTGGGGGCGGAGTATCTCGGGTATTCCTCCGATGAGAACCTCCACCCTAGCGCCAAGCTCACCCTGTTCTTCAAAGGCGTGGCGACGGCCCTCCAGCGACTCCGGGAGAGGGTCCCAAAGCAGCTGGCGGACGAGTCGCGCAAGCTATGCGCGGGAGCCCTTCAAAAGGTGTTGGTGAAGGTGGCCTTCCGCAATCCAGGCCTCAACCTCACCAACGTCCTCAAGTCCCTGCCGCCGGATGCTGATCATGAGGCGCTCAAGTCCCTTGTCGCACCCATTGTGGACAAGGTGAGCGGGATCAAGAGGGTTGAGGGCGATCGCGCAGACTAGGCTGCCCATTTTCTTCTTTCCTTGTCGCTGCTGCTCATGTTATGAGAACAATCTATTAGAGCCGCGATAAGCTATCTTGTAATATAACTCTATTTTGGGTAGTGATTGTAATGTTATTTCCTTTACTTGATCCCTTCCTTTGTATGTTTTTGCCCTACGCTTTTAGGGAACTTGCCGGCGCAGGCACCTTAGCTGTGAGCGCTGAGTGCGGAACGTCAGCAGCCTGCTGGCGGTGCCGCTACCGACAAGAAACCTTGTCGCAACTAGTCGCAGCTCACTTAATTTGTTGAGCGAACTCAAAACAAAGTTGTTGAGCGGACTCGAAACAAAGTTGTTGAGCGGGCTCGAAACAAAGTCAAGGGCGCAACTAACTACGAGTTGGTTCCTCCGCGCATAGGTTTTCCATACAAAGCACGGTCGTTCAAGGAAGATAACTTAAAAATTTAAAAATCTGATTGCTCAAACTTTGGAAACTTAGCATTTGTGTTGTTTGCTTCCCGGCAAGGCGAAACTTTCTTGAACGGCGCTTGGTCCATACCACTATCTTCTCCTCCCCCCCGACAAACTTGTGCGTGAGGGAACCTTCCTTTGCTTGAGAAAAAAGAAAGAAGAGAAAATACAGATATGGAGCCTTTGGGCTCGTTATGGCTTACCGGGGGTAGGCGCTGCACAAAGTGTCAGATAATACATGCGTAAAATAAAAAGCATGAAACTGACAAGATGTGCGGGGCACATGAGCTTTACTTATGCACGGGGTCTGCGCCCGGCTTTGTATAAAGGATTACATGCAACAGCGGCAAGACTTGTACAAAAGGTGGTTGTCGGAACGAGTTCCGGCAACCGCGCCTTACGTGTAAAACTTACGAAGATGCTCGATGTACCAGGAGTTGCTCACCGGAAAGCCATCTTCGGTCTCAAGGCGGACAGCGCCGGGCCTAGTGACTCGTTTCACCCGGTAAGGGCCTTCCCACTTCGGCGTCAACTTGTTGGAATTCTTGGCGGATTGAATGCGCCGAAGAACAAGGTCGCCTCCCTCGAGACTTCTGGCATTTACTTTGCGGCTATGGTAGCGGCGCAAAGCTTGCTGGTAGCGAGCAGCTCGCACAGCAGCCTGAAGACGGTCTTCCTCAAGGAGCAGCGCGTCATCTTGCCGCAGCTGCTCTTGCTCAAGCTCATCATAAGCGAGCACTCGAGGTGACCCGTATACGAGTTCCGTGGGGAGAACTGCCTCTGCTCCATAGACTAGAGCGAAAGGTGTCTGTCCAGTGGCTCGATTTGGCGTCGTCCTGATCGACCAAAGAACCACCGGCAGCTCCTCAATCCAGTTTCTTCCGCACTTGTGCAGCCTGTCGAAAGTTCTGGTCTTGAGGCCACGCAGCACTTCAGCATTTGCCCTCTCCGCTTGACCGTTGCTTCTCGGGTGAGCAACAGAAGCGAAGCAGACCTTGGCGCCAAGATCTTGGACGTACTGCATGAAGGTGCGACTCGTGAATTGCGTACCATTGTCGGTGATGATCCTGTTAGGGATCCCCAAGCGGCAAACAATCGACCTGAAGAACTTGACTGCTGACTGTGCTGTCACCTTCCTCACTGGTTCCACTTCCGGCCACTTTGTGAACTTGTTGATTGCAACGTACAAGTACTCAAAGCCCCCGGCTGCGCGGGGAAAGGGTCCGAGGATGTCGAGCCCCCAGACCGAAAATGGCCAGGAAAAAGGGATCGTCTGGAGAGCTTGAGCTGGCTGGTGTATCTGCTTGGAATGGAACTGGCACGCTTCACACTTGGTTACTTGTGCAGTTGCATCCTGGAGGGCTGTCGGCCAAAAGAAGCCTTGCTGGAATGCTTTGCCGGCAAGTACTCTTGCGCCAATGTGGTGACCACATATGCCTCCATGTATCTCTGCCAACAGCTTTTGTCCGTCTTCCCGGCGAATACACTTCAATTTCACACCGTTGAGTCTTCTTTTGTACAGTGTGTTGTCAACAAACTGGTACATACTTGACTGCCGGGCTACTCTTTCCGCTTCTTCTTGCTCTTCGGGAAGTTCTCCTGTCTGGAGGAAACGGACAATCTGTTGTGCCCATGCTGGAGCCTGTGGCTCGACAACAAGGACTAAAGGCACATCTGCTGCTGCGGGAACATCCGCTTCTACGGCGAGAACCTGCGGCTCAGCCAGAGCTTGATGTTCCCCGGCAAGCTTGCCGAAGCAAAACTTGTCGGGAGCATTTGCTTCAACGGAACAAACCCTGGGGCTTGCCGGAGCAGACTGCTCCTCAGCACTCTTGGTGTTGATCTTGGGGACCTTCTTGGCGGCGGCTTCGGGAAGCTCTGCCGGAAAATAGTCGCCAGAAATCAACTTCCTCTTCTTGCTTTGTCCAGTTGATGGTGTTACGGATGGTTGAGTCAGCTTGAGCACAAAGATCCCTGGTTCCACAGGTAACTTAAGTGCGGCGCACTTAGACAGGCCGTCAGCAATGTCGTTCTGAGCTCTTGGAACATGTTCCATCTGTAGGCCATCAAAGTGCTCTTCTAGCTTCCTCACTTCATCAACGTAAGCTTCCATCGACGGACTCTGTAATTCTTGTTCACTTGGCGGACGACAAGCTGCGAGTCACCCCTGACAATGAGCTTCTTGATCCCAAGGTCTGCCGCGATCCTGAGACCGACAAGCAAACATTCATACTCTGTAGTATTGTTTGTTGCTTGCTTCTTGGGAAAGTGCATCTGGACTACGTACTTGAGGTGCTCTCCGGTGGGTGCGACAAGCAGCACGCCAGCACCGGCACCTTACAGCGAGAAGGCACCATCAAAGTACATCAGCCACTCTTTGCTTGCTTCCTTGGCGGGGATGCTCGTTTCTGGAATCTCTTCATCTGGTGTTGCCGTCCACTCTGCTATGAATTCTGCCAATGCTCTACTTTTTATAGTTGAAGTGCTTTCAAACTTGAGGCCAAAACTTGACAGTTCCAGTGCCCACTCAACAATCCTGCCCGTTGCTTCTGGATTCTGCAGTATCCTCTTCAGTGGAAAGTGAGTGACAACTGTGATCTCATGTGCTTGAAAGTAATGGTGCAGCTTTCTCCAGGCCATGAGAAGGCCGAAAAGCAATTTCTGCACACCAGAGTACCTTGACCTAGCCCCCTGGAGGAGGGAACTGACAAAGAAAACTAGGCACTGCACCATTCTCTTCCGTATCTCCTGCGCAGATCCATCTTTGTCGGGACCAGAGCTTGTCGGGGAAGCCCCCTGCTTGTCGCTGGACGTGCCTGCCGTGGTTGCTGGCTCCTCATCTGCCTCCCTCTCCGCAACTAACGCATCACTAACCACTTGATTGGTTGCCGCTAGATACAACAGCAACTTTTCTTGTGGCTTAGGTGCGACAAGTGTTGGAGTGGAGGACAGGTACCTCTTCAAGTCTTGCAGCGCAGCCTCTGCTTCCGGAGTCCATTTCATTGGACCTGCCTTTTTCAATATTTTGAAAAATGGCAGGGCGCGCTCAGCAGACTTAGAGATAAACCTGCTGAGAGCAGCCATGCAACCGGCAAGTCTTCGTACATCCTTGACGCGCTTCGGTGCTTCAATCTGCTCAATGGCCTTGATCTTGTCGGGATTGGCTTCAATTCCCCTCTGAGACACGAAGAACCCGAGAAGCTTGCCGGAAGGGACTCCAAACACACACTTCTCGGGGTTGACCTTGAGGCTGATCTTGCGCAGATTTGCAAAGGTCTCGTCTAAATCTTGAATCAGGGTTGCCTTGTCTTTGCTCTTGACCACTATGTCATCCATGTAGGCTTCCACATTTTTGTGTATTTGTGGCTCAAAAGCGGTATGGACTACCCTTAGAAATGTTGAACCAGCATTCTTCAAACCAAAAGGCATCCGTTTGAAACAGTACGTGCCACATGGAGTGATGAATGCGGTCTTCTCCTTATCCTCTTCAGCCATGAAGATCTGATGGTATCCTGAGTATGCGTCAAGAAATGAAAGCAAGTCACATCCGGCCGTGGAGTCAACAATCTGGTCAATGCGCGGCAAGGGAAATGGGTCTCTGGGACAAGCTTTATTGACATCGGTAAAGTCGATACAAAGCCTCCATTTCCCGTTTGCCTTGCGCACGACTACAAGATTGGCCAACCACGTAGGATGGAGCACACCTCTGACAAGGCCTGCAGCTTCCAACTTCTTGATCTCTTCTGCGATGAATTCTTGGCACTCCACTGCTTGCTTCCTGACTTTCTGCTTGACGGGCCGCGCATGAGGACAGACGGCAAGATGGTGCTCAATTACTTTCCTAGGTACACCGGGGATGTCAGACGGTTGCCACGCAAACACGTCGACGTTCGCCCGCAGGAAAGCAATGAGCGCGCTTTCCTATTTAGGGTCAAGAGTGGCACTGATGGTGAAAGTACCACCAGTGCTGTCCTCCTTGGCGAACACCTTCTTGGTCGCTGGCGGAGCTGCCATTGTCTTCTTACACTTGCCGGTGGAGCTCGATGGTGCGTCCTCGACGGTAGCGCAGCACTCCGAAGAGGTGTGCTTGCCGGAGTGGGCATCAGAACTCTTGCCGGACTTGGTCTTCTTCTTCCCCCGGGAGCTTCAGCGGCAAGTGACTTGTGATCCGTTGCGGTTGCCGCTTCCCGGTAGATCTTGTCGGCGCAGATAAGAGCATCCTTCTTGTCGCCAGGGACAGAGATGACACTTATCGGGCCTGGCATCTTCAGCATGTTGTATGCGTAGTGAGAGGCTGCCATGAACTTGGCGAGTGCTGGACGGCCAAGTATCCCATTGTAAGGCAATGGAAAATCGGCAACGTCAAAAGTGACCCTTCAGTCCTGAAGTTCAACTCGCCGCCAAATGTTACTGGCAACGTGATCTTCCCCTTCGGCTTGCTCCTTCCCAGGTTGATTCCTTGGCATGTGCCGGTCTCCTCGAGCTCGCTGTCAGGGATCTGGAGTTTCTGGAGTACATCGGAGGAGATCAGATTCAAGCTGGCCCCGCCGTCAACTAGCATCTTAGTGACATTGAGGTTGCGGATAGTTGGTGAAACCAACATTGGCAAGCACCCGACCGCAGTTGTGCGATCAGGGTGGTCCTCAATATCAAAGATGATAGGCGTGCTGGACCATTTCAGAAGCTTGCGCGATTCGACAGGTGGTTCTGCCGCATTGACTTCCCGCACCCACTGTTTGAGTTGGCGGTGTGAAGTATGCAGAGAAGCACCGCCGTCAACGCACAAGACCTCCGTGGCTTTCTGGAACTCTTGCTCACTGTTCTCGACATCATCCATGTCTTCATCGTCGTCGTCATCTTCATCCTTGTCGCGGCCGCGGGGTGGTCTGTCTCCTTGCCACTGCTTGGCCTTGCCACGGCGTCCTCCCCGGCTGGTATTCTTCTTGCCGGATCCTCCAACACCTCCTTGGGCCTTCTCCTTGTCGCGCCGCTCGTACTCAGCCTTTTGCTGCTCGACAAGCTGCTCGACCCTCTTGCAGTTCTGGAGGTCATGACCCTTTGTGCGATGGATCTTGCAGTACTGCTTGTCGGTGCCGTCCTGCTTGTCGGCGGCCGCCACAGCCTGGCAGTTGGTGCAAGCGGCAATCTCCTTGCCGGAGCTACCAGCTTTGGCTTTCTTGGCGCCACCTTCGTTGCCGGACTGCTCAACGACTAGCACATCTTTGCCTCTCTTCTTCCTATTGTTCCGCCGCCGGTTTTTCTTTGCCGGGGCAGCATCCTCGCTGTCAGATCCTCCTGCTCCTGTATCCTCTCCGGGGAGTTTCCTCCCCTCCTCAGCACGTGCACACTTGTCGGCCAGGGCATATAGCTCACTGACGTCTCTGATCTTGCACATCGCCATCTCCTCCCGCATCCTGCGGTTACGCACGTTCTGATGGAACGCGCTGATGACCGCGGCAGGGTGGACATCTGGGATGTTGTGCTGTACACGGCTGAATCTCTGGATGTACTTGCGCAGGGACTCTCCTTCCTTCTAGGCGAGCAGATGAAGGTCACTCTCTTGGCCATGGGGTTTGTGGCCGCCTGTAAAGGCACCGACAAACTGATGGCATAGGTCTGCCCAAGAAGATATGGAGTTGTCCGGCAAGTGCATGAGCCAGGATCTGACGTTGGGTTTGAGTACCAGCGGGAAGTAGTTGGCAAGGATCTTGTCGTCTCGCCCCCCGGCAGCTTGCACCGCGGTGGTATAGATGCTGAGGAACTCCGATGGATGTGTCTTGCCGTCGTACTTCTCTGGCACGTCTGGCTTGAAATTCTTCATGCTGGGCCACTGGACTTGCCGCAGCTCACGAGTAAACGCAGGACAACCTACCGCGTACGGCAAGTCGCCTGGTCCCCCTGGCGCATGCATGTCGACAGCGGGCCCAGCGCGCTGGTCTGATTGACGCCGCGCTTCTCTTCGGTGCTCGATGCGAGTACGAGCGTCTTCTTGTCGTCGTTCGTGAAGAACTTGGCGCTGATCGCGACGAGCTCGTGGATCCGATGACGCTGTGGAGTCGCTGTCGAGGTGGATCCGGCGAGTCGGCGATCTTGGTCATCGGGGCGGAGAGTGCACGGTGGTTGCACCCCCACCGGTCTTGTCGCCATCGGCTCGTGCCTGGCTGACTTGCCGCGGCTGCGACATATTCGGCTGCCGCGGAGTGTCGCCGTTGGCGAAGCCGATGAGACTCTGAATGGTGGCCCTCCAGTCGTCGATTTTGTCCGCCGTTGGAGGGAAGTCTAGGAGCAGTTGAGCTCGCGCCAAAGCTTCTGCTGGAGTGGCGGGTAGCGGTGGCGAACGGTGTGAGGAGCGGGATATGCTCGGACTTCTAACTATGTTAGAAGGAGCAGTATCCCGTCCAGGCGACCGTGCCTTGCTCGTGCCGGCATGTTGGCGTGCATGCTGGTCTTGAGCATCCCAAGATCCACCAACTCGATCTTGGTCTAGCAAACGTATGGTACCGTGAGTACCATGACGCTGCCGGTCCCGCGCCTCCTGAGATGGGCGCGGCGCATGTACGGACGCCGAGGTCTTGGAGTGCGCCCGGTCGTTGTGGGAGTCGACTACGCCGCCGATGGGCAGCGCAACTTTGTCCTTGGACTTGGCGGCACCATGAGTTCCCTCGTCGACGCCTGTTCTTCCGCCGGTGTCTACCCCACCAGCCGTTGGCTCCGGCGGTGGTGGGATCGACGCAGACGGAGCAGCTGCCTCGGAAGCCTTCTTCTTCGGCGGCATGTCGATGAAGACGATGAAGATCTAGCTCGTGTGAACGCCGGATCAGGTTCACACAATCTCGACGCACCCCCTACCTGGCACGCCAAAGATGTCGGGGAAACTGATCCACGAACACCTATGGGACCGGTGGACCGAGTCCCTTTCGGTACGGCGGGGGCGGAGATCGCACGAAGAGCAGATCGAGGCGAGGCACACGAGCAGTTTACCCAGGTTCGGGCCGCACGGATGCGTAAAACCCTACTCCTGCTTTGTGGTTTGTATTGAGTTCTTGCTCGGGAGCGCTGAGTGCTACAGTACACACCAGCCGCTAATGAGACCGAGCGTGAAAGAGTCCGTCCCCCTCTACGTTGCGCATGGGCCTCCTTTTATATGCTCAAGGGGTCACCGACAGGTGGCAACGCAGATGAGGGTAAAAATGGAAAGGTGTTGTAGTTGGTACAACTACCTGTACAGTGCATCATACCTAACCCTGACGGCAGGGGACAAAGGCATTAAATGCCCGTCTGTGTCACCCAAATAGTGCAAAAAGGGACCGTCAGGGACGCCACCGCTTGCCACGATGGTAATCTTGTCAGCACCGCTTGCCACCGTGCACCTCTGGCTGCACAGCCTCCCGCCACGTACGCCTGGAAGGGTCCCAAAGCGACACGTTGGTGGGTGTGCTGGACCGCAGGTACAGAGTGGAAGCTTGCCGCGGCAAGTGCCTTGCCGCGGTCGCTGTCTTGCCGCGTCCGGGAGCTTGCCGCTCACCGGTCCTTGCCGGGACGCGTGGCACGTCACGACAAGTTCCTTGGAATGCCTTGGTTGGCCTTCCCGGCAAGCTCCTCTTGCCGGGGTCTTGTCTCCTTGGCTTGAATACTTTGTTCTTGAATGGATCCAAAGGAACCACGGAGGACCTTGGCGGTCACCCGACAAGCCTTGCCGCGGGACGCTGCGACTGCCCGTGCACAAGTTCGGGATACTAGGGTACCCCTACTCTAGTACACCGACAATTGATCTAACACAAGTAGAAAACCTTCAAGACCAGAATCAAGGTTGAGAAGAACACACAAACTCTTGCCAGAAAAGTTTTTAGAAAGGGGTTTTAAGACAAGATCAAATATCCCCCTTCCAAAAGACCAAAAATCTTGAAGAAAACAAAATCCAAAAATTTGGAGTGTTACAAGCATCCAAGAGGAATTGTGGATCACCGAATGACCAAGTCTGTGAAGGTTTAGAAGTCACCTGTGAAGACTTACCACGAGTGATTGGGCGAGGTCTATGTGACCTTAGCTCAAGGGGAATACAGAGAGGACTAATTGTCCTGGACTGTGTGTACAGGACTGGGTGTTCGGGATTGTGTGTCCTCAGGTTTGAATACCTAGCCGCCCTAACCAGATGTACAACTGTCACATCAGTTGGAGCTGGTCTACCAAATCATTGTCTTCACCAAGCCTATTGGTTCTATTTCCTCAACCCTTTCATTTCCTCATTCATGTGTTGATGAACTTGATTTGTACCGTTTGAAGACTTCTACTGAAGACTTTCTCAATTTCCTCAATCCTAATTCTTCATTCTTTTGTCTTCAGCCTGCTTATCATGTTTACACGCTACTTGTGCTCTGTGTATGCTTTCATTTCATCATGATGACTATGCTACTGCTTTGTTGTGCATGCACTTAAGTATCTATTCTGCTGCTAGTAGTTCATTGCTTAGGAAATTCCTCAGTTAGAATTTCCCTAGTGACGAATTTGTAAAAATCGCCTATTCACCCCCCTCCAGTCGATATAACGCACTTTCAGTTGGTATCAGACCAAGGTACTTCCTTGTTCTGTGTGATTTTTGTTTAACCACCTGGAGTAGTTATGTCGACTGCAGGCATGATCAAAGTCTCGGCTCGGTGTCCTACCTCCGATGGGACGGACTACTCCTACTGGAAGAACAAGATGCGTATGCATCTTGAGGCAACTGACAATGATATCTGGTACGATGTGGAAATTGGCGTTCCATCCGACTCACCTTCGGTGAACGCTGCTGATGTGAAGAGATTCAAGCAACTCGACTCTCAAGCAAAGAATATCATATGTGGCCATGTGAGAAAAGGGCAGTATGACAGAGTGACTGCTTTGGAGACAACAAAGCTTATCTGGGACAGGCTGTCCAAGGTCAACGAGGGAGTCTCAACTCAACGTGAATCTCGATTTGATGTTCTTCACAATCTCTTCAACCGCTTCAAAAGTCTCGACAACGAAAATGTTAAGCAAACCTTCGATCGCCTCACTAACATCTCAAATGAGCTTCAAGCACTTGGTGCTATAGACATCACTGACCACGAGGTGGTAAAGAAATTTCTGTGATCACTTGATTCCTCATTCGACACTCTAGCACTGATGATTCAAGAGTGTGGAGACTACAAGTCACTGGATCACGCTGATATTCTTGAGAGGATGAACACTCATGAGTTCCAACAAGCTGAAAAGAGAGATCTCTACGGTCCAAGCTATGGTAGATCACGTGCACTAAAGGCCAAGGCAGTTTCCTCATCTGAAGGTGAAGATTCTGATAGAAGCCTTGGTGATCCTGAAGAACTAAGCCAGGTTCTAGCAATGCTCGTGAGGAAATTTCAGAAGTTCTGAAGACGTGGTCGCTTTGGAAGATCTTCAAGAGGTGATGACGTCAGATCAGATTCCTCATCTCGCGATTACAAGAAGAGGAATTGTCACAAATGCAAGAAACCTGGTCGCTTTATCACTGATTGTCCTAAGTGGGCCAAGGAATCGAAGAAGAAGAAATACAAGGATTACAACTCAGACGATTCGAAGAAAAAGGAGAAATCTTCAAAGTCCTCATCATCAAAATCTTCAAAGTCTTCATTCCACAACAAGATCAATTCCAAAAAGTCTCGGGCATTCATTGGCAAGGAAATGGACTCAGAAGCCGAATCTGAAGAAAATGAGGAAGAGGAGGAATCTGAGGAGTCAGACTCTTGTGTGGCGAGCCTAGATCTTGCTACCGCATTCGTCAGCAAGTCCACCTTCAACACTGAGGAAAATGACTTTCCCAACACTGCCGACGACGGCAACGATAACTACGCTCCCACCTATTGCTTCATGGCAAAGGGTGCCAAGGTACTCAATCGTCCCTCCTCTGATTCTAGTGAAGATGAATCTGATGAAAACCTCAAACCTAGCTATTCCAACTTGCAAAGATTGCCATTAAACAACAAAAGGCTTTGGAAAAGGTTCAAAATAAGCTTGTCCAAAGTAATGACCTGTTGGGTGAAGAATTGGATCGATCTAAAATCTTGACTGATAATCTTTAGAGACTACAGTCTAAGTTTGATAACCTTCAGGATCTTCATAACACTCTCCTAACTGATCATGAGAAGCTTTCCTATGAATTTATTCAAAGAAAGCGAAGAGCTTAGGGTGAGTTATGCAGATCTTCAGAAGGAAAATGATTCATTACTCGCTCAACAGATCAGTTCCTCTAACGAAAAATTCATTCCACCATGTCTGAAATGCATTGAACGTGAAAACTGCTAATTCTTCACCTGAAAGTTCAAATGCTTATATTGCTGCAAATTCTTCAACTATTTTTGTGGTGAAAATTTCCTCAACTGAGGAAACCACCGATTCTACTAACGAAAATGCAGGGTTGAAGGAATTGTATGTGACAGGCATGTACAAAATCCTCAAAGGTTATCAGACTCTTTGCGATGTGCTTAAAAATCCGATTCTGGAGAGGAACCCTAGGAAAGAGGGTATTGCCTTTGAGACGAAACTCAATATTGATGGGACCTACTAGAAAGCTGAGCAGTGCTTCAAAACCTCATGGGTTGCTGCAAAAGGACCTCCAATAGATCCATCTACTTTATCTAGCTTTACTTGTGAATCATCACATTCTTCTCATGAGTCATTTGACTCCAACTATAAACTGTTTAAATATCAGAATGGTGAAGTATTTGCTAGGTATGTTGGAACTAACTGCAGGAATGCCCCCCCTATGAAGAAAATCTGGGTTCCCAAAAAGCACCTTGAACATCTTCAAGTGAATGTCCTCATGACACCACCTGTGAAGAATAGGAACCCCAGAGTAAATTCTTCATATGGATCAAAATTTTCATATGGATCCAAGTCCTCATTTGGACCAAATTCCTCAAGTGGATCAAATTCCTCATATGAACATCATCGTGCTACTGCTTCTGTTTCCCAGGGAAAGAATAAGGATTATGAATATGTGCATTCTTCTTAAAATCATTATGTTCACAAGTCCTCGAAGAATTTCTCTGCTTACTCATATTCATAGTCTAACCCCTCGCATATGAACTGAAATGCGCTGGCTTCAATGCCCCCATTCTGAATTGGTGCTCGCAGAATGATGAACTCTTTGTCACCCCTTTAGAGGTTGGTGGTGAAGAAACGAACTAATCTCTTATGCAGGGTCAGGTCTCCAAACGAACTTAAACGTCTGAAGAATTTGCTGGAGACCTGAGAATGTTTGAAAGGGCGCAAGCTAATCATGAATAAATGATTCATTCATTTCTCACGTCCTCATTCTTCATATATTGCTCTTATTGATGAAATTCATTCTGATGAAATTGATTTTATATACTTCACTATGAAGCATATGAGTTGTAAGATGCACTAATTCTTCTACAGGGTGATTCTCTCAAAGCTATTGAGTAGGTCCTCGACAGTGGATGCACAAATCACATGATCGGTGACAAGAACCTATCGATGTACTCTACTGTATATCCATCTCATCTGAAGCATATCACCTACGCTGACAAAGGAAAAAAAGCAAGGTATTGGGTCTAGGTAAGGTTGCAATCTCAAAAGATCGACACATGGACAAAGTCATGCTTGTTGAGTCTCTTGTATTCAACCTCATGTATGTCTCAATGCTTTGTGATCTTGATATGCTTGTTGTCTTTGGCAAATACAGCTGTGTTGTAATCTTAGAATCTGACAGATCCAAAGTCCTCAAAGGTTTTAGGAGAGGAGACTTGTATATTGTTGATATCTCTGCAGGACCACAGCCTGCCACATGTCTACTTGCAAAAGCTTCAGGAGGATGGCTATGGCATCGACGACTTGGTCATGCTGGCATGAGGAACTTGCACACACTTGTGAAGAAGAAGCACATCCTTGGAATTGAGGGTGTCAAATTCCTCAAGGATCATCTTTGTGGGGCTTGCGAAGCTGGAAAGATGACCAAATACAAGCATCCCTCAAAGACTATCATGACTACCACTCGTCCTTTTGAATTGCTTCACATGACCTCTTCGGCCCTAAACATTACTCTGCATTCACAAATGCAGCATCTCTTTATGGCTTTGTCATTGTTGATGACTATTCTCGTTATACATGGTTGCATATCATCACATTTAAGCATGAAGTGCAGGAAATCTTCAAGCGATTCTCCTCAAGGGCCTCGACGAATTTTGATGTGAAGATCAAGCATATCTGGAGTGACAATGGGACCGAGTTCAAGAACACTGGTCTTGATGACTATCTTGATGATCTTGGTATTACTCATGAGCTATCAGCCCCTTACACTCCTTAGCAGAATGGCGTTGTGGAGCGCAAGAACATGACTCTTGTTGAGATGGCTCACACTATGCTTGATGAAAATAGATTTTGCAATTTGCGGTGTGAGCTATCAACACTGCGTGTCATATCAACAAGACGCCTCTCTGTTTCTAGCCTGAGGCTTTCAACACCGCGTGTCATATCATCAACATGGTATATCTCCACAAACTCCTCAAGAAAACCTCATACGAACTCCACACTGACAAGAAACCCAATGTGAGTTATCTCAAAGTCTTCTGTGCTAAATGTTGGGTTAGAGATCCTCATCACAATTTTAAATTTGCACCGAAAGCACGTGAGGTTTCATGCTTGGTTATGGAAAGGACTCACACACCTACAAAATCTTCATCAATCATCTTCACAAGATTGTTGAGACTGTAGATGTGCGGTTCGATGAAACTAATGGCTCGCAAAGAGAGCACCTGCCTCATGTGATAGGTGAAATACCTCTCGAGGAATCCATTAAGATCAAAGCAACTGAGGATATCATCCCCACTGATGAATTTGCTGAAGAAGTCATTCCTGACCATGAAGAAAATCATACTGGTGCTCCTGGAGAAACTGTTGCTGAAGAAAATGCTCAGCCAGATCAAAGTCATCAACCAGCTCATCCTCGAGTGGAAAAAGAAGTGCAGATCAAGAAAATCATCGGTGACATCAATGCACCAGGTCTCCTCACACGCTCAAGAGCTTCACACTTATCTAAATTTTGTGGGCACTTTGCTTTTGTCTCTATCACATAGCCCACCAAAGTTGATGAGGCATTTCTGGAACCTGAGTAGATTCAAGCTATGCAAGAGGAATTATATCAATTCAACCTCAACCATGTGTGGGAAATCGTCAAGAGACCAGATCTTCGGAAGCACAATATCATCGGCACCAAGTGGATCTATCGCAACAAGCAAAATGAAAATGGCCTTGTGGTAAGGAATAAGGCTCGTCTCGTAGCTCAGGGCTACACACAGGTTGAAGGAATTGACTTCGATGAAACTTTTGCTCTTGTTGCTAGACTTGAAGCTATTCGCATACTACTTGCTTATGCTAACCATCATAATATCATATTATATCAAATGGATGTGAAAAGTGCATTCCTCAATGGTAAAAGCTTGAGGAAGATGTATATGTTTCTCAACCCCCAGGTTTTGAAGATCGTAAATATCATGACAAAGTCTTCAAACTCAACAAGGCCCTCTATGGCCTCAAGTAGGCCCCTCCGGCGTGGTATGATACTTTGAAGGAATTCCTCATGAAGAAATGCTTTAAACCCGGTTCACTTGACCCAACTCTTTTCACCAAATCATATGATGATGAATTATTTGTGTGTCAAATCTATGTGGACGATATTATCTTTGGCTGTACTAATGAACGTTACAGTGACAAATTTGGCTACATGATGCGTGAAGAATATCAAATGTCCATGATGGGAGAACTAAAATTCTTCTTAGGCCTTCAAATTCATCAACAACGCAATGGCATCTTCATATCTCAAGAGAAATACCTCAAGGATGTTCTGAGGAAATTCGGCACGCAAGATTGCAAAGGCGTCAAAATCCCTATGCCCACAAATGGCCATCTTTGCACCGATGAAAATGGTAAAGACTTTGATCAAAAGGTATACATCTCCATGATTGGCTCTTTATTGTATCTATGTGCATCTATGCTAGATATTTTGATTAGTGTTTTCATGTGTGCCGAATTTCAAACTATACTGAAGGAATCATACCATAAGGTTGTGAAGCATATTCTTCGATATCTAGCTCACACACCAACACTTGGATTATGGTATCCAAAGGGCTTTAATTTTGATCTCATTGGATATTCTGACTCTGACTATGCTGGTGATCGAGTGGATCGCAAGTCTACATCTGGCACATGCCATTTCCTCGGACAATCCTTAGTTTGTTGGTCCTCGAAGAAGCATAACTGTGTATCACTCTCTATTGTTGAAGCTGAGTACATTGCTGCTGGTTCATGTTGCGCTCAATTGTTGTGGATGAAGCAAATCCTCAAGGACTATGGCATCAACATGAAGAATGTGCCACTCTATTGTGATAATGAGAGTGCCATCAACATTGCCCACAACCCAGTTCAACACTCGAAGACAAAGCACATCCAGATCCGTCATCATTTTCTTCGTGACTATGTGTTCAAGGGCGACATCTCCATCTAGATGACACTGCTGAAGAAAATCATTATGCTGCTTCTTTAGAGCAGTTGGATGATGAAATTGAAGCGGAAGAAATTCCTTCAACCCCACTGGTATCATCGCCCACGCCTCAATTCACTACTGAAGAGGCCAACATTGAAGAAATGGAAGAAGATGAAGATGTGGATATGGGCTCTACCACTCCTGTGCTCAACGATGATTATTGGGAAAACACTCATCCCAATTCACCCTTGACCACACCGCTACAGCAAATTCCTTAGTCCCCTGCTCAAACTGAAGAAATTCACGCGGGCTCTAAAGAACTTCACGCCCCTCTTCTGTCCTTTCCTGAAGGAGCTCCATCTGCAACAGCTGAAGAAGTTAAAAAACCAACCACTGCTGAAGAACCTGAAGCTTCAATTCCTCAGGCAACAACTCCAGAAGTTTTGCATCAAGAGGCTGCAAAGTAATCATATGTAAATCTATAGCCCAAGTAGAAAAACCCTCATGCAACAAAGCAAAAATTCGAAGCTGATGATTTCTTCGATGAACATCAATTCTTCACATAATTCGACCCTTATGACTCAGCAAGGCTTTGTCGCAAGCAGTTCTGGACAGCAAGTCAGATGAATTTCTATTCTTCACTTCTATTCGACAAGGACAAGGTATTTGAGCATCGGCAAATTCCTCATGTTGACATGGAATCCATCCCTTGCTTTGAGTCTGTGCTGAATTTACTTCACGAAGCGGGGCTTCTGAGTTTCTGCTCTGACATCTGCGATTGGAATGAAGAACTCATTCTTCAGTTCTATGCCACTTTGCATCTCACTGGTGATGTAAATGATGTGAGTTCATGGGTGCTGGACTGGATGTCTGAAAATACTCACTACAAAGCACCAACAACTGAATTGCTTCATGCTATCCCAGTTCATCCTCCTGCTGACGGCGCAAGAAGAATCTATGATGAACCTGAACTTCAAAATCATCTGATGCAAGTGCTGATGAAGCCTTTGAAGGCTGGCCAACCTCCAAGAACAACCTTCCTTGTGAAGGATTTTCTTTATGTGCCAAGGACCATCTACCACATTCTAACCAAAACCCTTAGTCCAATTAAGGGCCACAACTCTGAAGAAGAAGACGTTGTTGGCATCATGAAGAATCTGCTGTTCAATATCATGCGCGGGATTCCCATCAACTATCATGATTTCTTCATGAGGACTTTGCGAATGTTGCACTATCACCTTTTGAGTTGAACCCTTATACTCCTTGGATTATGAGATTCATCAAAACAAGGTCTTCAATTGCATACAAGGCTGACTTTCAAAATCATCTCAGCTATCTACCTCCCGTTGAAGTCCTCAAACAGACTATTTTCTTAGTTGATGGAAAGGGCAAAGTTGTTGTTATTCATGAAGGTACTCGTTGATTGGATGGCCAGATTCGCAAAGATGCATCCTATTCCACCAATGGTGATTTTGCAACCCAAGACACTACCGCAAATGCTTCAAAGCAAATTCCTCAAGCAACTGTTCCGCGTGTAATGACTGATCGTGAGCTTCTCCTCGGTCTTCATCAGAAGGTAGATCGCAATCACAAGTGGGTCAAGCGCCAGTTTGGTTCAATTCTTCATGACTGTCACACAGAAAACTGTGAAGAAGAATCACTACTATGCGCATGAAATCTTTGATCACACTTGGGCTATTCTTTCACATATGTATAGTGCTGAATAACTCAAGGAGATGGACTTCCAACAGGACTTTGACTGGCCTCAGCCACCTTCGAAGAAATTCAAGAAGGTCAAAGTTCCTCAGCTGGTCACAAGTTCATTTTCTTCATCGCGCGCGACGGACGAAGCTGATGATTTGGACGAGACTGCTGTTGGGGAATGTAGTATTTTAAAATTTTCCTACGATCACGCAAGATCTATCTACCAGATGCATAGCAATGAGAGGGAAGAGTGTGTCTACGTACCCTCGTAGACCGGAAGCGGAAGCGTCAAGTGACGCGGTTGATGTAGTCGAACTTCTTCGCGATTCAACCGATCAAGCACCGAACGTACGGCACCTCCGCGTTCAGCACACGTTCAGCTTGATGACGTCCCACGAGCTCTTGATCTAGTTGAGCTTCACGGGAGAGTTTCGTCAGCACGACGGCGTGGTGACGGATATGATGTATTCACCGGCGCAGGGCTTCGCCTAAGCACCGCGACGGTATGACCGAGGTGTGTTTCTGTGGAGGGGGGCACCGCACACGGCTGGAACAATTCAACTTGTGTGCCTTTGGGTGCCCCCCGCCCCCGTATATAAAGGAGCAAGGGGGAGGCCGGCCGGCCCTTGTTTGGTGCGGCTAGGTGTGCAATCCTACTAGGAATAGGACTGCAATCCTATTCCTAGTAGGAATCACAAAAGAAGGAAGAGAGGGAAAGGAAAAGGAGGAAGAGGTGGTGCCCCCCCAATCCTAGTCCAACTAGGAACCCTAGGTGGGGCGCCGGCCAGCCCTATGGGCTGCCTCTCTCTTTTCCATAAGGCCCACTATGGACCATCCCCCTTCGTAGGGGGTTCCGGTAACCCCCTCCGGCTATCCCGTTAAATCCGAAACTTTTCCGGTATACTTCCGGTGTCCGAATATAGTCGTCCAATATATCAATCTTTATGTCTCAGACATTCCGAGACTCCTCGTCATGTCCGTGATCTCATCCGGGACTCCGAACTACCTTCGGTACATCAAAACTCATAAACTCATAATACCGATCGTCATCAAACGTTAAGCGTGCGGACCCTACGGGTTCGAGAACTATGTAGACATGACTGAGACTCATCTCCGGTCAATAACCAATAGCGGAACCTGGATGTTCATATTGGCTCCTACATATTCTACGAAGATCTTTTATCGGTCAGAACCGCATAACAACATACGTTGTTCATTTTGTCATCGGTATGTTACTTGCCCGAGATTCGATCGTCGATATCTCTATACCTAGTTCAATCTCGTTACCGGCAAGTCTCTTTACTCGTTCCGTAACACATCATCTCGTGACTAACTCATTAGTCTTTTGCTTGCAAGGCTTATTGTGATGTGTGTTACCGAGAGGGCCCAGAGATACCTCTCCGACACTCGGAGTGACAAATCCTAATCTTGATCTATGCCAACACCACGAACACTTTCGGAGACACCTGTAGAGCATCTTTATGATCACCCAGTTACGTTGTGACGTTTGATAGCACACAAGGTGTTCCTACGGTATTCGGGAGTTGCATAATCTCATAGTCGTAGGAACATGCATAAGTCATGAAGAAAGCAATAGCAGTAAAACTAAACGATCATAGTGCTATGCTAACGGATGGGTCTTGTCCATCACATCATTCTCCTAATGATGTGATCCCGTTGATCAAATGACAACTCATGTCTATGGCTAGGAAACATAACCATCTTTGATCAATGAGCTAGTCTAGTAGAGGCATACTAGGGACATACTGTTTTGTCTATGTATCCACACATGTACTAAGTTTCCGGTTAATACAATTCTAGCATGAATAAAAGACATTTATCATGATATAAGGAAATACAAATAACATCTTTATTATTGCCTCTAGGGCATATTTCCTTCAGTCTCCCACTTGCACTAGAGTCAATAATCTAGCTCACATCACCATGTGATTTAATACCGATAGTTCACATCGTTATGTGAATAACACCCATAGTTCACATCGCCATGTGACCATCACCCAAAGGGTTTACTAGAGTCAATAATCTAGTTCACATCGCTATGTGATTAATACCCAAGAGTAATAAGGTGTGATCATGTTTTGCTTGTGAGAGAAGTTTAGTCAATGGGTCTGTCACATTCAGATCCGTATGTATTTTGCAAATTTCTATGTCTACAATGCTCTGCATAGAGCTACTCTAGCTAAATTGCTCCCACTTTCAATACGCATCCAGATTGATACTTAGAGTCATCTGGATTTAGTGTCAAAGCTTGCATCGGCGTAACCCTTTACGACGAACTCTTTATCACCTCCATAATCGAGAAACATTTCCTTAGTCATCCCGTTACTAAGGATAATTTTGACCGATGTACAGTGATCTACTCCTGGATCACTATTGTACCCTCTTGACAAACTCATGGCAAGGTAAACAATATGTTTGGTACACAGCATGGCATACTTTATAGAACCTATGGCTGAGGCATAGGAAATGACTTTCATTCTCTCTATATTTTTCTGCCGTGGTCTGGCTTTGAGTCTTACTCAACTTCACACCTTACAAGTCAGGCAAGAACTCCTTTTTGACTGATCCATTTTGAACTACTTCAAAATCTTATCAAGGTATGTACTTATCGAAAGTCTTATCAAGCGTCTTGATCTATCTCTATAGATCTTGATGCCCAATATGTAAGTAGCTTCACCAAGGTCTTTCTTTGAAAAACTCCTTTCAAACACTCCTTTATGCTTTCCAGAAAATTCAACATCATTTCCGATCGACAATATGTCATTCACATATACTTATCAGAAAGGTTGTAGTGCTCCCACTCACTTCTTGTAAATACAGGCTTCACCGTAAGTCTGTATAAATCTATATGCTTTGATCAACTTATCAAAGCATATATTCCAACTCCGAGATGCTTGCACCAGTCCATAGATGGATTGCTGGAGCTTGCACATTTTTGTTAGCACCTTTAGGATTGACAAAACCTTCGGGTTGCATCATATACAATTTTTATTTAATAAATCCATTAAAGAATGCAGTTTTGTTATCCATTTGCTAGATTTCATAAAATGCGGCAATTGCTAACATGATTTGGACAGACTTAATCATCGCTACGGGTGAGAAAGTCTCATCGTAGTCAACTCCTTGAACTTGTCGAAAACCTTTCGCAACAAGTCGAGCTTTGTAAACAGTAAAATTACCGTCAGCGTCGGTCTTCCTCTTGAAGATCCATTTATTTTCGATGGCCTGCCGATCATCGGGCAAGTCAACCAAAGTCGACACTTTGTTCTCATACATGGATCCCATCTCAGATTTCATGGCTTCAAGCCATTTTGCGGAATCTGGGCTCATCATCGCTTCCTCATAGTTCGCAGGTTCATCATGGTCTAGTAACATGATTTCCAGAACTGGGTTGCTGTACCACTCTGGTGCGGAACGTACTCTGGTTGATCTACGACGTTCAGCAAAAACTTGATCCGAAGTTTCATGATCATCATCATTAACTTCCTCACTGATTGGTGTAGGAATCACTGGAACAATTTTCTGTGATGTACTACTTTCCAATCCGGAAGAAGGTACAATTACCTCATCAAGTTCTACTTTCCTCCCACTCACTTCTTTCGAGAGAAACTCCTTCTCTAGAAAGGATCCATTCTTAGCAACAAAGACCTTGCCTTAGGATCTGTGATAGAAGGTGTACCCAACAGTTTCTTTTTGGGTATCCTATGAAGATTTACTTCTCTGATTTGGGTTCGAGCTTATCATGTTGAAACTTTTTTTCACATAAGCATCGTAGTGCCAAACTTAAAGAAATGACAGCTTAGGTTTCTCGTCAAACCACAGTTCATACGGTGTCATCTCCACGGATTTAGATGGTGCCCTATTTAACGTGAATGTAGCTGTCTTTAATGCATAACCCCAAAAGCGATAGTAGTAGATCGGTAAGAGACATCATCGATCGCACCATATCTAATAAAGTACGGTTATGATGTTCGGACACACCATTACACTATGGTGTTCCAGATGGCGTGAGTAGTGAAACTATTTCACATTGATTTTACTGAAGGCCAAACTCGCTAACTCAAATATTTTACCTCTACGATCATATCGTGGAAACTCTTATTTTCTTGTTATGATGATTCTCCACTTCACTCTGAAATTCTTTGAACTTTTCAAATGTTTCAGACTTGTGCTTCATTAAGTAGATATACCCATATCTGCTCAAATCATCAGTGAAGGTCAGAAAATAACGGTACCCGCCGCGAGCTTCAACACTCATTGGTCCACATACATCTGTATGTATGATCTCCAACAAATCTATTGCTCGCTCCACAGTTCCGGAGAACAGAGTTTTAGTCATCTTGCCTATGAGGCATGGTTCGCAAGCACCAAGTGATTCATAATCAAGTGATTCCAAAAGTCCATCACTATGGAGTTTCTTCATGCGCTTTACACCAATATGACCTAAACGGCAGTGCCACAAATAAGTTGCACTATCATTATTGACCTTTCATCTTTTGGCTTCAATATTATGAATATGTGTATCACCACGATCGAGATCCAACAAACCATTTTCATTGGGTGTATGACCATAGAAGGTTTTATTCATGTAAACAGAACAACAATTATTCTCTAACTTACATGAATAACCGTATTGCAATAAACATGATCAAATCATATTCATGCTCAACACCAAATAACACTTATTTAGGTTCAACACTAATCCCGAAAGTATAGTGAGTGTGCGATGATGATCATATCAATCTTGGAACTACTTCCAATACACATCGTCATTTCATCCTTTAACTAGTTTTTGTTCATTATGCAACTCTCATTTCGAGTTACTACTCTTTAGCAACTAAACCAATATCAAATACCGAGGGGTTGCTATGAACACTAGTAAAATACACATCAATAATCTGTATATCAAATATACCTTTGTTCACTTTGCCATCCTTCTTATCCGCCAAATATCTAGGGCAGTTCCACTTCTAGTGACCATTTCCTTTGCAGTAGAAGCACTTGTTTCAGGCTTGAGTTTAGCTTTGGGTTTCTTCACGGGAGTGACAACTTGCTTGTCATTCTTCTTGAAGTTCCCCTTCTATCCCTTTGCCCTTTACTTGAAACAAGTGGTCTGGTTAACCATCAACACTTGATGCTCTTTCTTGATTTCTACCTTCGCCGATTTTAGCATCGTGAAGAGCTCGGGAATTACTTTCGTCATCCCTTGCATATTATAGTTCATCACGAAGTTATACTAACTTAGTGATAGTGTCTAGAGAACTTTGTCAATTACTATCTTATCTGGAAGATGAACTCCCACTTGATTCAAGCAATTTGTACTACCCAGACAATCTGAGCACATGCTCACTGGTTGAGCTATTCTCCTCCATCTTGTAGGCAAAGTACTGTCAGAGGTCTTATACCTCTCGACACGGGCATGAGTATGAAATACTAATTTCAACTCTTGGAACATCTCATATGCTCCGTGGCATTTCAAAACGTTTTTGAAGTCCCGGTTATAAGCCGTAAAGCATGGTGCACTAAACTATCAAGTAGTCATCATATCGAGCTTTTGTCAAAACGTTCATAACGTCTACATCTGCTCCTGCAATAGGTCTGTCACCTAGCGGTGCATCAAGGACATAATTCTTCTATGCAGCAATGAGGATAATCCTCAGATCACGGAACAATTCCGCATCATTGCTACTAACATCTTTCAACTTGGTTTTCTCTAGGAATATATGAAAAATAAACGGGGAGCAACTTCGCGAGCTATTGATCTACAACATAGATATGCTAATACTACCAGGACTAACTTCATGATAAATTAAAGTTCAATTTAATCATATTACTTAAGAACTCCCACTTAGATAGACATCCCTCCGGTCATCTAAATGATCACGTGATCCAAATCAACTAAACCATGTCCGATCATCACGTGAGATGGAGTAGTTTCAATGGTGAACATCTTATGTTGATCATATCTACTATATGATTCACGCTCGACCTTTCGGTCTCCAGTGTTCCGAGGCCATATCTGCATATGCTAGGCTCGTCAAGTTTAACCCGAGTATTTTGCGTGTGCAAAACTGGCTTACACCCGTTGTATTTGAACGTAGAGCTTATCACACCCGATCATCACGTGGTGTCTCGGCACGACGAACTTTCGCAACGGTGCATACTCAGGGAGAACACTTATACCTTGAAATTTAGTAAGGGGTCATCTTATAATGCTACCGTCGTTCTAAGCAAAATAAGAAGCATAATAAGATAAACATCACATGCAATCAAAATATGCGACATGATATGGCCATCATCATCTTGTGCTTTTGATCTCCATCTCCAAAGCACCGTCATGATCACCTTCGTCACCGGCGCGACACCTTGATCTCCATCGTAGTATCGTTGTCGTCTCGCCAACTATTGCTTCTACGACTATCGCTACCGCTTAGTGATAAAGTAAAGCAATTACATGGCGATTGCATTTCATACAATAAAGCGACAACCAAATGGCTCCTGCCAGTTGCCGATAACATTACAAAACATGATCATCTCATACAAAACCGTATAACTCATCATGTCTTGACCATATCACATCACAACATGCCCTGCAAAAACAAGTTAGACGTCCTCTACTTTGTTGTTGCAAGTTTTACGTGGCTGCTACGGGCTTAGCAAGAACCTTTCTTACCTACGCATACAAAACCACAACGATGTTTCGTCAAGTATGTGATGTTTTAACCTTCACAAGGACCGGGCGTAGCCACACTTGATTCAGCTAAAGTGAGAGAGACAGACACCCGCCAGTCACCTTTAAGCAACGAGTGCTCGTAACGGTGAAACCAGTCTCGCGTAAGCGTACGCGTAATGTCGGTCCGGGCCGCTTCATCTCACAATACCGCCGAAGCAAAGTATGACATGCTGGTAAGCAGTATGACTAGTATCGCCCACAACTCATTGTGTTCTACTCGTGCATATCATCTACGCATAGACCTGGCTCATGATGTCACTGTTGGGGAACGTAGTATTTTAAAATTTTCCTACGATCACGCAAGATCTATCTACCAGATGCATAGCAATGAGAGGGAAGAGTGTGTCTACGTACCCTCGTAGACCGGAAGCGGAAGCGTCAAGTGACGCGGTTGATGTAGTCGAACTTCTTTGCGATTCAACCGATCAAGCACCGAACGTACGGCACCTCCGCGTTCAGCACACGTTCAGCTTGATGACGTCCCACGAGCTCTTGATCCAGTTGAGCTTCACGGGAGAGTTTCGTCAGCACGACGGCGTGGTGACGGATATGATGTATTCACCGGCGCAGGGCTTCGCCTAAGCACCGCGACGGTATGACCGAGGTGTGTTTCTGTGGAGGGGGGCACCGCACACGGCTGGAACAATTCAACTTGTGTGTCTTTGGGTGCCCCCCTGCCCCCGTATATAAAGGAGCAAGGGGGAGGCCGGCCGGCCCTTGTTTGGTGCGGCTAGGGGTGCAATCCTACTAGGAATAGGATTGCAATCCTATTCCTAGTAGGAATCACCAAAGAAGGAAGAGAGGGAAAGGAAAAGGAGGAAGAGGTGGCACCCCCCCCCAATCCTAGTCCAACTAGGAACCCTAGGTGGGGCGCCGGCCAGCCCTATGGGCTGCCTCTCTCTTTTCCATAAGGCCCACTATGGACCATCCCCCTTCGTAGGGGGTTCCGGTAACCCCCTCCGACAATCCCGTTAAATCCGAAACTTTTCCGGTATACTTCCGGTGTCCGAATATAGTCGTCCAATATATCAATCTTTATGTCTCGGACATTCCGAGACTCCTCGTCATGTCCGTGATCTCATCCGAGACTCCGAACTACCTTCGGTACATCAAAACTCATAAACTCATAATACCGATCGTCATCAAACGTTAAGCGTGCGGACCCTACGGGTTCGAGAACTATGTAGACATGACTGAGACTCATCTCCGGTCAATAACCAATAGCGGAACCTGGATGTTCATATTGGCTCCTACATATTCTACGAAGATCTTTTATCGGTCAGAACCGCATAACAACATATGTTGTTCCTTTTGTCATCGGTATGTTACTTGCCCGAGATTCGATCGTCGGTATCTCTATACCTAGTTCAATCTCGTTACCGGCAAGTCTCTTTACTCGTTCCGTAACACATCATCTCGTGACTAACTCATTAGTCTTTTGCTTGCAAGGCTTATTGTGATGTGTGTTACCGAGAGGGCCCAGAGATACCTCTCCGACACTCGGAGTGACAAATCCTAATCTTGATCTATGCCAACACCACGAACACTTTCGGAGACACCTGTAGAGCATCTTTATGATCACCCAGTTACGTTGTGACGTTTGATAGCACACAAGGTGTTCCTACGGTATTCGGGAGTTGCATAATCTCATAGTCGTAGGAACATGCATAAGTCATGAAGAAAGCAATAGCAGTAAAACTAAACGATCATAGTGCTATGCTAACGGATGGGTCTTGTCCATCACATCATTCTCCTAATGATGTGATCCCGTTGATCAAATGACAACTCATGTCTATGGCTAGGAAACATAACCATCTTTGATCAATGAGCTAGTCTAGTAGAGGCATACTAGGGACATACTGTTTTGTCTATGTATCCACACATGTACTAAGTTTTCGGTTAATACAATTCTAGCATGAATAAAAGACATTTATCATGATATAAGGAAATACAAATAACATCTTTATTATTGCCTCTAGGGCATATTTCCTTCAACTATGGCAGGCCCTACCTCAACGGACGACACCAACAACGTTGGCGCTACTCCATCGACATCATGATGATATTCTTCAGGGGCGTTAGTCCTCATTTTTCATCCCTTTTGGTCATTTGATGACAAAGGGGGAGAAATTTGAGTTAGTCTTCAGGCGGGTCTTATATATGGGCTATATTTTCGTTAAGTTACAATTGTTGCTCTTCTGAGGTGTTTGCTCAGATGAGTTGTACTCTGATGTCTACACACGCTTCTACTCTTGTAGACTATGTTGGGCCTCCAAGCGTAGAGGTTTGTAGGACAGCAGCAATTTCCCTCAAGTGGATGACCTAAGGTTTATCGAACTCAGGGAAGTAGAGGTTGAAGATGGTCTCTCTCAAGCAACCCTACAACTAAAATACAAGAAGTCTCTTGTGTCCCCAACACACCTAATACACTTGTCAGATGTATAGGTGCACTAGTTCGGCGAAGAGATGTTAAATGGCAAGTGATATGGATGGCAAAACAAAGTAATATAAATCTGTAATAAAAAGTGCAGCAAACAAACAAGTGGTAAACGTGAGCACAAATGGTATTGCAATGGTGGAAACAAGGCCTAGGCTTCATACTTTCACTAGTGGCAACTCCCAACAACATTAACATAATCGAATCACATGATATTTCCCATAAAACATGCAAAGGGGACACACTCAGAGGTCATTCCTTCGTGGTCAAGAGAGGACGAGAATTATGTAGGGCTACAAAAGCACACCTCAAAGTTCGTAGTTCTCAATCTAAGGATTTCCCAATGTCACCGCGGCCATCCAAAGAGAGTCCCACAATCACCACAACATATCTAAAGGATAGTCAAAGACAAGCACCAAGTGTGATGGCCTGGATTATTAGGGATGATAGACTACTCATATCAATAAGGAATTCCTTCTTTTCCGGGAGCCCATTCGGATAGAACTCCAAAGTTAAGCGTGCTCAGCTTGGAGTAGTTTCAGTATGGGTGACCGACCGGGAAGTTGCTCCCGGGTGCGCACGAGTGAGGACAAAGTGCGCAGAAAAGACTAGTATTGATATGTGGGGCCAGTCTAGATCCCGCCAGGAGTAACGACCACCGGCGGGTGTGTCTGGGGCGTTACAAGTTGGTTTCAGAGCCGACCCTCGCGGTTACACGGATCTTTGCGGACAGTTTGCAGTCATGTTGTGCATGAAGGTTGTGACCCGTCGTGGCACACGGCATGGCACATGTGCTGTCCTGGAAGCACAGACGGTTGTGCCAAGAGGGAACGTTCCTGTGGACCGACGAGGACGTCGGTTCCTCTGAGTGAGGGTGTATGTGATGGCCTGGATTATTAGGGATGATAGACTACTCATATCAATAAGGAATTCCTTCTTTTCCGGGAGCCCATTCGGATAGAACTCCAAAGTTAAGCGTGCTCAGCTTGGAGTAGTTTCAGGATGGGTGACCGACCGGGAAGTTGCTCCCGGGTGCGCACGAGTGAGGACAAAGTGCGCAGAAAATACTAGTATTGATATGTGGGGCCAGTCTAGATCCCGCCAGGAGTAACGACCACCGGCGGGTGTGTCTCGGGCGTTACACCAAGAGACTCTCAATCTTCAATCAACACACAAGAGAGGAAATCACTCATGAAAATATTTTTCTAATCCATGTCCAATAGACCGCTGTCACCTTGGTCTCGGGGATTATACTAGATAAAGACAAGTGAGTACATCAATCCAATACATAGAGGAAGGGGAAATATCATGGGATCACCCTAGATTAACATAGCCTATGATCACAACGAAGATCACATCATGGGAGAGAGAATTGACCACATAGCTACTGGTAGAAACCTCAGCCCCGAGGAGGAACTACTCCCGCATCATGGAGGGAGGAAGCAACGTCGATGGAGATGAATCCGGGGGCACTTCCCCGTCCCGGCAGGGTGCCCGCACAGGAATTCTGGTCCCCCGAAGCTTGATGGCGATGGCGGCGGATATCGGAATTGCGTCTGGAGAAAAGGGGTCCGGAATCAGGGTTTCTGCGACGGGTGTTAAATATATGCCAAAGGGGGGCATCAGCGGAGGTCCGGGGGGCCCAGGCGCCCCCTCCCCCCCCGGCGCGGCCAGGAGGGGGGCCGCCTGGGCAGGCCGCCTGGAGCCCCTGTGGCCCCCCTCTGGTCGTACTTTGGCCGCATGGAAGCTTCCGGAACGCTGATTTTTTATATAATTTTTCCGGGATTTTTCTGGCAGTTTACGTGATGGGAAAACCTGAAATACAAAAACAGCAGAAAACAGAAACTGGCACTGGGGTGCACTGAGTTAATAGGTTAGTCCAAATATGATCAAAAGTGTATGGAAGTGTATAAATATCATAGCAATATCACCCAAAAGAGGCATGGAGCAAGCAGAAATTATAGATACGTTTTGGACGTATCAACATCCCCAAGCTTAATTCCTGCTCGTCCTCGAGTAGGTAAATGATAACAAGTATAATTTCTGTGGTGACATGCTATTAACCATATAAGGACTTTTCAGAGTCGCATGACAAAAGCTTACTGAGATAATGAGTCTGTAGTAATTAAGTTGCCTCATGAGAAAACCACAAAGAACTGGAAGTTTTACAATATGATACTGAAACACTCAATAAGATTTGTAGTGAGCATGGTGTGCAAATATGACAAAGTGATATCTCGCTTGCCCCCTTCAGTGAAGCAAAACATAAATGCAGGGGCACCTCCAAGGTTTAAGTGACGACTAGATACAATGATTTCAGAATAAACGATATCATAATCATGCAAAAGACAATGGTACTTTGGGACAATGCACATTACACTCAGAATGACAATCATGCTCTCAATAGTTGGTGCTTTAAAAGAAGGTGGAGACTCTCGAACCGTGGCTTTTGTTGGCAAGGTTGAAAACCCGTAGTCGGAAACAAAGACAAAACATGTACCAGAGCTCTTGGTTTTAAAAACAGAGGTAATAATTATTTTTTTGATTATGCATGTTCCGTCAACGAATGCTAGCAGATAGCTCAATCACTTCTTGAGATGGACAAGTTTCGAGGAACGGCTCCCGAATGAGGACGATCACATCCTCTTAATCTCCTTTGTTTATCACTGCCAAAGTTTTCTGATTTCTCATGAACAAAGCGTGAAGGAGGGTTTGTTTGTTATATTAATTTTGAGCCGGGCGCACTCAATGCCAGTTCCTTCTCGTGTTATGCGTTTGCACATTAGACATGCAATCCCGGGGTGAAGCTTGTCCAACTTAAAAAGATCATGAATTAACTACTACTTCCTCATGAACTTAAAACAGAGGCACAAAATAGGAATGCATTTTTTTTGAATAATTTCGAGATGGTACATGAAAGGCTTCGTTAGGAATGGCAGGTAAATACCATGTAGGAAGGTATGGTGGACTCGTATGGCATAACTGGTTTAAAAGAATTTGGATGCACAAGCAGTCAGTCCGCTTAGTACAGGTGGAGGTTAGCAAAAGACTGGGAGCGACCAACGAAAAGAGCAATGACGGTCATAATCATGCAGAGCGACAAAGAAACATTGAATCAGGCATGGAAGTTATATCGCTACTCAGAAACTAAAGATCATCAAGGCTTGATAGACTTTCTTTACAGTCTTAAATATGCGTGAGCATACGCCAAGTCAATCAAAATAAATTCTTGAAGGAAGATATTACTAAACCATACCACATCATAGGCAAACAAATCATGTTGGTACTCCAATAACACACTGGGAACCCCCCAGCTATTTGAGACTAACCATAAGAAAACATGAACTACTAAGCACCATTATGCACATAGCATTTTTATCATAGACATATCAACCAGTGCAACAGAAGCCAACTCTCTTAACAAGATAAGCATGATAACTAAAAAGAGTTCCAGCGACCAACTAAACAAAAGCTCTTTAAAAAGATAAGCGTGAAATCTAAGAGCTAAACATGATAGTAGCTATTGAAAGACAAAGAACACACACAGCAAAGATAGACATGAAAATTCTATGTTATGTTCTAGGTTGAAGTGGAGCGTGTTTCTCTCCCACACAAAGAAAGCTGAGTTCCAACTCGTTATGAAAAGCAAGCAAAGCTAAAGAAAACTAAAAAGGAAACTAAAAGCAAGACGCTCCAAGCATAGCACATAACACATGAAGTGATAAAAATATAGTGGAACGAAAGACGAACTGATAATGTTGATGGAGAAGGGGATGCACGGGGGGCATCCCCAGGCTTAGACGCTTGAGTCTTCTTGAATATTTCTTGGGGGTGCATGGGGGCATCCCCAAGCTTGAGCGTTTGACACTCCTGAATCTTTTTATCATCTTCCCTCGCACACTTGAAAACTCCCTTCATACATAACTCATCATAATCTGATTAGCGAGGTTAGTACCCTTAATAAAACAATTGTTCCTTGCTGGAAATAAGGATATTCTTGAAGGTATACTGTTTCTCAAGATTGCCAAAAGGTTTTTGCAAACAAAAAGCAAGCTCAATGTTTGCAAAATGAAGGAAAGGCAAAACAGGACAGAATCTGTGAAAAACAGACCAGCAGGTAGTAAATGATTTTTTCGGGGCACTTCTGCAACTCAAATCAAAAAACTCAGAACAGATGCCCGAAAGACAATTGTATAGAGCACACTGTCGAAAAAATTCAGACCAAAAATATGATCTGGTGATTTTATATGAATTTTTCTGTCCAAGGACAGAATCTGTTTCCTGGACAGCACGTCACAACTTTTGAACTTTCTTGCAATCAGAGGCTACACTTGGCACAAAGCTGAAAAGTAAAGATACAATGATGTTGCTGCAGTAGTAACAAACATCAAGACCACTAAAAACTGAAAGAACAAATTGAAAGCAAAGATAACAAGGGTTGTCTCCCTAGAGCTCTTTCTTTATAGCCATAAAGATAGGCTTAAGACTTTAATGATGCTCTCGTAGGAATAAGAGTTGAAGAACAAAAGAGAGCATCAAGAAGCAAATACCAAATACATTTAAGCCTAACATGCATCCTATGCATAGGAATATTACAATAGAATAATTCATTGAAGCACAAAGCAACTAGTATAGGAAGGCAAAACAAGCATAACTTCAAAATATTCACCATAAAGAGAGGAAACTTCTTATTATTAAGATATTTAGAACCATGTCTCCCTCTCTCATTATAAATTTCAGTGGCATCATGGATGAACTCAACAATATAACTATCACATAAGGCATTATTTCCATGATCCAAAAGCATAAAAGTGTCATTACTCTTCATATAAGCAAAATCTTTGTTATTAGGAATAGTGAGAGTAAGACTATCATAACCATCATGGTAATCATTGTATTTAGGAGGCATATCATAATCATAATAAATTTTATCCTCAATAGTAGGTGGACTGAAAATATCATATTCATCATTGTAATCATCATATATAGGAGGCATAGTATCATCAAAGTAAATTTTCTCCTCAAAAGTTGGGGGACTAAAAATATCATGTTCATCAAACGTGTCATCCCCAAGCTTAGAGCTTTCCATGTCATTAGCAATATTGATATTAAAAAGAAACATACTAATAACATCACCACCATCATGATTGTTATGCAAATAATAAAGTTCCAAAGGTTTTTTTAATTTTCTCTTCGAACACATCATGTCCAAGTTCAAGGTAGAGCTTATAAAGCTCTCTCATATTTTTGTTGTTTTCCATTAAGCAAAACTAGTGAAAATAAAAACAAGAAACAAAAAGATTTAATTGCAAGATCTAAAGATATACCTTCAAGCACTCACTTCCCCGGCAACGGCGCCATAAATAGCTTGATGTCTACACACGCTTCTACTCTTTTAGACTATGTTGGGCCTCCAAGCGCAGAGGTTTGTAGGACAGCAGCAATTTCCCTCAAGTGGATGACCTAAGGTTTATCGAACTCAGGGAAGTAGAGGTTGAAGATGGTCTCTCTCAAGCAACCCTGCAACTAAAATACAAGAAGTCTCTTGTGTCCCCAACACACCTAATACACTTGTCAGATGTATAGGTGCACTAGTTCGGCGAAGAGATGTTAAATGGCAAGTGATATGGATGGCAAAACAAAGTAATATAAATCTGTAATAAAAAGTGCAGCAAACAAACAAGTGGTAAACGTGAGCACAAATGGTATTGCAATGGTGGAAACAAGGACTAGGCTTCATACTTTCACTAGTGGCAACTCCCAACAACATTAACATAATCGAATCACATGATATTTCCCATAAAACATGCAAAGGGGACACACTCGGAGGTCATTCCTTCATGGTCAAGAGAGGACGAGAATTATGTAGGGCTACAAAAGCACACCTCAAAGTTCGTAGTTCTCAATCTAAGGATTTCCCAATGTCACCGCGGCCATCCAAAGAGAGTCCCACAATCACCACAACATATCTAAAGGATAGTCAAAGACAAGCACCAAGAGACTCTCAATCTTCAATCAACACACAAGAGAGGAAATCACTCATGAAAATATTTTTCTAATCCATGTCCAATAGACCGCTGTCACCTTGGTCTCGGGGATTATACTAGATAAAGACAAGTGAGTACATCAATCCAATACATAGAGGAAGGGGAAATATCATGGGATCACCCTAGATTAACATAGCCTATGATCACAATGAAGATCACATCATGGGAGAGAGAATTGACCACATAGCTACAGGTAGAAACCTCAGCCCCGAGGAGGAACTACTCCCGCATCATGGAGGGAGGAAGCAACGTCGATGGAGATGAATCTGGGGGCACTTCCGCGTCCCGGCAGGGTGCCGGCACAGGAATTCTGGTCCCCCGAAGCTTGATGGCGATGGCGGCGGAGATCGGAATTGCGTCTGGAGAAAAGGGGTCCGGAATCAGGGTTTCTGTGATGGGTGTTAAATATATGCCAAAGGGGGGCATCAGCGGAGGTCCGGGCGGCCCAGGTGCCCCCCCGGCGCGGCCAGGAGGGGGGCCGCCTGGGCAGGCCGCCTGGAGCCCCTGTGGCCCCCCTCTGGCCCTACTTTGGCCACATGGAAGCTTCCTGAACGCTGATTTTTAATATAATTTTTCCGGGATTTTTCTGGCAGTTTACGTGATGGGAAAACCTGAAATACAAAAACAGCAGAAAACAGAAACTGGCACTGGGGTGCACTGAGTTAATAGGTTAGTCCAAATAAGATCAAAAGTGTATGGAAGTGTATAAATATCATAGCAATATCACCCAAAAGAGGCATGGAGCAAGCAGAAATTATAGATACGTTTTGGACGTATCATACACTTATGTCGGATGGTGGTCTGGCACTTTTTGAACTGCTTTATGCATGCTTATTTCCTCAGTACCTTAATGCACGCATGCTTATTTTCGTCAGACACCATATTTCATCATGCATTTCAAATTCTTCAAATCATATGTTAAATGCGTGTATGAATTACAAGATATAGGGGGAGATCTCTATGATTTTACTCTACAATGTGCAATTGCTACTCAAGAAAAATCCTCAAACATGCACATCTTCAGGGGGAGTTCTTCTATATCGTGTAATCAAATTCCTCAATATCAGTTGTTACACTTCATATGCTTATCGCCGTTGAAAACTTAACCTATTTGTCATCAATCACCAAAAAGGGGGAGATTGTAAGTGCATCTAGTGCCCCTTAGTGATTTTGGTGTATTGAAGACTTATAGGTTAAGGGACTAATGTGTTTGTGAGTGTACATAGGTACTATAAGTCTATGAGGAGTTTGATATTACCGAAGAATGTCGACCCCTAAAAATGTATGTCTTCAGTTGAAGACTTTTGTTTTCTTGAAGACTTTGAAAATGAGGAAATTGAAGTGACCTTGAAGACTTGGATATTCGTGCGAGGATTATGAAGCGTGAAGACTTTTGTTTTCATAGTTTCATTTTCTCTTTGTTGAGTCATAGGAAACACCGTACTGTTAAAGGGGGTCGAGGTAAAACTAAGAAAACATATTTTCAAGTGATGCTCAACTCAAAGCCTACACTACCCAATCCCTTTGAGTGAAGACATTGGAAATCTCATACAATTTAGTTAATTTCTTCAGTGACAGAGACGTAGTTCTTCTGTTCTCTGAGGAATTTGTTCTGACTGAGGAGTTAGGAATTCGCCAGTGCGGATTGCCTACAAGTGAGGAACATGATAGCCCTGAGGAATTTGAGAGCTCAAATTTCCGACCGTTGTTGTGCTATGCGCCAGCTGTCCCAAAATATCCTATCCACCTAACGGTCATATCATTGAGGGCATTTATGTCTTATCATGTCGGGTTGCTCCCTACGCTATAAATAGCCGCCCCCCTAAAATCACTAGTTGGTTGTCTGCTCCGAGAGAAACTGACACTTGTCATTAGAGCAACCCATCCTCCGAGGACTTTGAGCGAAAATCATCAAGTGAGGAAAAACCCAAACCCCAACACCTAAAACCCCAAAGTGATTGAGCATCACTGAAGAGAGTGTTCCTGTGTGGACCCGATGCTTGTTACCTTTGAAGACTGTGATCTTCCAGACGGTTAGGCGTCAATGGTCTAGAGCATCCAAGAGGATTTGTGGATCGCCGAGTGACCAAGTTTGTGAAGGTTTGGAATTCACCTGTGAAGACTTAACATGAGTGATTGGGCGAGGTCTGTGTGACCTTAACTCAAGGGGAATACAGTGAGGACTAAGTGTCCTGGACTGTGTGTCCAGGACTAGGTGTCCGAGACTGTGTGTCCTTAGGTTTGAATACCTAGCCGCCCTCACCAGACGTGCAACTATCACAACAGTTGGAACTGGTCTACCAAATCATTATCTTCACCAAGCCTACTGGTTCTATTTCCTCAACCCTTTCATTTCCTCATTCATGTGTTGATGAACTTGATATGTACTGTTTGAAGACTTTGACTGAAGACTTTCTAAATTTCCGCAATCCTAATTCTTCAGTCTCCTGTCTTCAGCCTGCTTATCCTGTTTACACGCTAGTGTGTTCTGTGTATGCTTTCATTTCATCATGATGACTATGCTACTACTTTGTTGTGCATGCACTTGAGTATCAATTCCGCTGCTAGTAGTTCGTTGCTTAGGAAATTCCTCAGTTAGAATTTCCTCAGTGACGAATTTTCATCCCCCCTCTAGTCGATATAACGCACTTTCATCTGTACATCATGGCACTCTGCAATTATTGCCTGGATTATTTATAAGAATCTCTTTGATAATTGGAGAGCCAAGTTCACGATTGGGAGAGAAAATACATAAGAATAGAATGAAATACTTTATTCAGATAAATCTTGAAGCATATTCACCAGCAGCCAGCATCCTTCTTATCACTCGATCTACGACCAAAAGAAATCAAAAAGAAAATTCAATCTCTTCCCAGCTAAGAAAAAAGAAGAGGATAGATGTGATAGGACATCGTGTGTTCTTGACCAGGAGCCCAATTGAATCCAAGGTACGCGTATTCTTCTCAGTTCCCACATAACCAATGGGAGGAGAATATAGATGGAAGAATACCTTACGACCTTGGATTGAATCGGGCTCCACGTCAGCAAAACACGATTTCCTATCATCCATCCTCTCTCTCTATCTATTGGTTTCCCAATACAACACGTGGAAACACGATGCCCTATCATCCATCCTTCTCATCTCCACCTTCATTGCTAGTGACTCCCCCCCTTCATCCATCGCCACTCGTAATTCCTACGGACTCTCGTAGAACCTATCGATCCAGCAATACAAATTACTACTACATTTTATGATCGGTTGTTGTTCTACAACATATAGTGATGAAATGTTAGTAGACAAAAACATATAACTTACTGTGTTACCAATTTTCCATTTATTAGCCGTCTTGACATCAACGGATTTAGCGGGTTCACAATGAAAGAAAACTACTTCCTCAAATGATAAAAACATCATTAGAGTATATATGTAGAACTTTTAATTCATGTCAAACATTTTCAGCTCATGTCAATGAAATAAATGATGAAGTATATGCACAAAAATGACGATCTTCTTAGTAAGTAAAATCCAAATATCATAAATGATTTGGTGACCATGATTTGTATTTGGAAGATATATGTTTTAACTCAATACATGCTTTGTTCAGAGTAGAGGGCTTCTCTCTTGTTTATGCTAAGAAAACAAATTTTATTAAGAGAACATAGAGATGTATGAAATAACAGAAACAACTTTCACATAGTACGTGTGGAAACATAATGTTATAAGAGAAACATAATGTTATGTGGGGTAACACGTACCTATAGGAGACCGGAAGCAGGGGTCAATTAATAGTGGTTTGAAACGCGCTTAGCACTGCAATCGCTACAATTCAACTTTATATTCAAATTATCTATAGACGTGAATGCAAGATAGTAGAGCTGACAGAGTGGCAATAGAAGAAGAAATAATCAATAAATGGATTCACGCTTGATCAAAATGACACAACAAGGGTTAAACAGGCCCACAAATTATGTTAACCAACACCATAAAACAACCAAGCACAAACATCAAGGAATTGAATATACCCCGAACAATAATGATATAACAAAAATAAAAATCATAAGGCTATGAAGGACTAGCGCCAGTAGCATTAATGTCTCGAAAATCTTCAGCAGTAGCATCCTATTGGACATATCTAAGAATGTGGGCTAATAGCAGTTCGGCGGATCTAGAGTTGTGAATATGCGGATTGCACTATCCATACATACGTAATAGTTATTCATCAGAAAATCAATTTGGGTCTTCCTGAAATAGTTGAAGTAATGCTATAATCCAATTTCTTCCTGCAAAAAAGTAATAAAATTTCACGGTCCTTGTATATGAGAGTGAAATTGTATAGTTCACTATAGTATCAATAATCACATATCTTGTCATGATATTTGAAGGCAGGACAAGCTTACACGAAATACCGGCATCAATAGCAGCCATACAGTGTGCATGGACTAGTGGAAAACAGCCCATTTACCTGGTTCCAGAGGCCCTTTAGCCCCGGTTCTGCAACTGGGACAAAACAATCGGGACTAAGGCCGAAAACATTAAGTCCTGGTTGTCTTACAAATTGGGACGAAAGGGGCTCCACATGGCTGATGTGCAGCGCTCAGGTAGGAGGACCTTTAGTCTCGGTTGGTATTACCAACCGAGACCAAAAGGCTCCACGTGGCTGCTGCGCAGTGCTCAGGTAGGAGGACCGTTAGTCCCGGTTAATAATACCAACCGAGACCAAAAGCTCACCACACGTTAGCAGCCCCAGGCGTTGGGTTTTTTTAAAGGGGGGGTAGGGGTTTTGGAGGGTTTAGGGGTTTCATGTTGTGTTAGCTAGCTACTACATATAAGGAGAAGTGACCTCTCGTTCTCCGTGCTTGGTCGGCGCTAGCTACTACATACGTCGACCAAGCACGGAGATAGAGAGGTCACTTCTCTTTATATGTAGTAGTAAGGTCGACGCTAGCTACTACATATCTACATATAAAGAGAAGTGACCTCTCTTTCTCCGTGCTTGGTCGACGCTAGCTACTAAATATAGAGAGAAATCGACGCTATAGTAAGCAAATGATGAAAACCTCATTAATTACACAAGATCGTCATGAACATATATATAGAGGGAACAACAAGTTTTTGTATATCTATCCGATGCGACTACATATATACAATATATAACATCCCTCACATCATCAAGCACCAATGTCCCATTCAATTTCCGTATGGCATTCTCTCTTTTCAGATATGACATGGCAAGAAAGAATTACGCCAATTCCACTTGAATAGCTCGTATGCGATAAGTTGGTAGGAGTTCATCCCGCATCCACTAGATCTAATTTAAAGAAGGGGGTCAATACATATATATGAATTGAATGTGATAAAATAAAATTGTGAATATTGTTTATGTACTTCATATTGTTTCGGTATGTTTGCCAGAACACTATTCATATTTTTTATATCATTATCTAATATATATGCACACAACTAATATATGCATATTGAACTCTCTTCAAAGATGTCGAAGATGCGGGATGAGCTCCTACCAAAGGATCGCATACAAGCACTTCAAGAGGAACTGGTGGGATTTTTGCTTGACTAGGTCATAGATCCCGAAGGAGAATACCATTACACCTAATGCATGCCTTGTTGCCCCTGCTGTCGCTAGGAAAGGACACCGCAAGATTGAACCCAAAGCCAATCACTTCTCCCATTGCAAGAACTATAGATCTAGTAGGCCAAACCAAACCAATAATTCGAAGAGACTTGCAAGGATATTATAATCATACATAAAAGATTTCAGAAAAGAATCAAATATTGTTCACAAGTAATCTTGATCATAAACCCATAATTCATCGGATCTCGACAAACACACCGCAAAAAGATTACATCGAATAGATCTCCTCGAAGACCGAGGAGAACTTTGTATTGAGATCCAAAAAGAGAGAAGAAGCCATCTAGCTAATAACTATGGACCCGAAGGTCTGTGGTAAACTACTCACAACTCATTGGTGAGGCTATGGCGTTGATGTAGAAGCACTCCGTGGTAGACCCCCCCCCCCCTCCGACGGAGCTCCGGAACAGGCCCCATGATGGGATCTCACGGGAACAGAAGCTTGCGACGGTGGAATTAGGGTTTTCTCTGTTGCCTCAATGTTTTCAGGGTATATGGATATATATAGGAGGAAGGAGGGCATCGGGGGAGCCATAGGGGGCCCACGAGGGTGGGGGCGCGCCCTCGACCCTCGTGGCCACCTCCTTCGTTCCCTCGCGTGTACTCCAAGTCTTCTGGGTAGATACGGTTCCGAAAATAACTCTCCCGAAGGTTTCATTCCGTTTAGACTCCGTTTGATATCCCTTTTCCGTGAAACTCTGAAATAGGCAAAAAAAAACAATTTGCACTAGGCCTTGGGTTATTAGGTTAGTCCCAAAAATAATATAAAAGTGTATAATAAAGCCCATTAAACATCCAAAACAGAATATATAATAGCATGGAACAATCAAAAATTATAGATACGTTGGAGACGTATCAAGCATCCCCAAGCTTAATTCATGCTCGTCCTTGAGTAGGTAAATGATAAAAACAGAATTTTTGATGTGGAATGCTAACCAACATAATTCTCAATGTAATTTCTTTATTGTGGCATGAATGTTCAGATCCGAAAGATTCAAGACAAAAGTCTATATTGACATAAGAATAATAATACTTCAAGCATACTAACAAAGCAATAATGTCTTCTCAAAATAACATGGCCAAAGAACGTTGTCCCTACAAAATCATATAGTCTGGCTATGCTCCCTCTTCATCACACAAAATATTCATATCATGCACAACCCCGGTTTCAGCCAAGCAATTGTTTTCATACTCAAAAAAATTCAAACCTTTCAACTTTCACGCAATACATGAGCGTGAGCCATGGATATAGCACTATAGGTGGAATAGAGTGGTGGTTGTGGAGAAGACAAAAAGGAGGAAGATAGTCTCACATCAAATAGGCGTATCAATGGGCTATGGAGATGCCCATCAATAGATATCAATGTGAGTGAGTAGGGATTGCCATGCAACGGATGCACTAGAGATATAAGTGTATGAAAGCTCATCAAAAGAGACTAAGTGGGTGTGCATCCAACTTGCTTCCTCATGAAGACCTAGGGCATTTGAGGAAGCCCATCGTTGGAATATACAAGCCAAGTTCTATAATGAAAAATTGCCACTATTATATGAAAGTGACAAAACAAGAGACTCTGTATCATGAAGATCATGGTGCTACTTTGAAGCACAAGTGTGGAAAAGGATAGTAGCATTGTCCCTTCTCTCTTTTCTCTCATTTTTTTGGAGGGGCTTTCTCTCTTTTTTAGCCCCTCTCTATATTTTTTTGGGTCATCTTTTCTTTTTGGCCTTTCCTCACATGGGACAATGCTCTAATAATGAAGATCATCACACTTTTATTGACTTACAACTCGAAGCTAGAACAAAATATGACTCTATGTGAATGATGATGAAGCATGTCATATGAATGGAACGGTGGAAAGTTGCATGGCAATATATCTCGGAATGGCTATGGGAATGCCATGATAGGTAGGTATGGTGGCTGTTTTGAGGAAGGTATATGGTGGGTGTATGGTACCGACGAAAATTGCACGGTACAAGAGAGGCTAGCAATGGTGGAAGGGTGAGAGTGCGTATAATCCATGGACTCAACATTAGTCATAAAGAACTCATATACTTATTGCAAAAATCTATGAGTCATCAAAACAAAGAATTCAACACATGCTCCTAGGGGAAGGGTTGGTAGGAGTTAACCATCGCGCGATCCCGACCTCCACACAAAGGATGACACTCAATAAATACCTCGTGCTCTAACTTCGTCACATAACGTTTCACCATACGTGCATGCTACGGGAATCACAAACTTTAACACAAGTATTTCTCAAATTCAAAATTACTCCACTAGCATGACTCTAATATCACCATCCTCATATCTCAAAACAATCATCAAGTATCAAACTTCTCATCATATTCAATGCACTTTATATGAAAGTTTTAACTATACTCATCTTGGATGCCTATCATATTAGGACTAGTTTTATAACCAAAGCACATTACCATGCTGTTCTAAAAGACTCTCAAATATATATAAGTGAAGCATGAGAGATCATCAATTTCTACAAAATAAAACCACCACCATGCTTTAAAAGATATAAGTGAAGCACTAGAGCAAAACTATCTAGCTCAAAATATATAAGTGAAGCACATAGAGTATTCTAATAAATTCTAAACCATATATATCTCTCTTAAAATGTGTGTCCAGCAAGGATGATTGTGGCAAACTAAAAAGCAAAGACTCAAATCATACATGACGCTCCAAGAAAAACACATATCATGTGGTGAATAAAAATATAGTGTCAAGTATAGTTACCGATAGATGAAGACGAAAGAAGGGATGACTTCCCGGGGCATCCCCAAGCTTAGGCTTTTGGTTGTCCTTGAATTTTACCTTGGGGTTCCATGGGCATCCCCAAGCTTAGGATCTTTCCACTTTTTGTTCCATAGTCCATCAAATCCATACTCAAAACTTGAAAACTTCACAACACAAAACTTAGCCAAAAATCTCGTGAGCTCCGTTAGTATAAGAAAACAAACCACCACTCAAAGGTACTGTAATGAACTCATTATTTGTTTATATTGGTGTTAAACCTAATGTATTCCAACTTCTCTATGATTCATATTCCCCAATACTACTCATAGATTCATCAAAATAAGCAAACAACACACGGAAAACAGAATCTGTCAAAAACAGAACAGTCTGTAGTAATCTGTAACTTTCGAATACTTCTGTAACTCCAAAAAAATCAAACAAGTCTTCCCAAAGGTTCTACTTGGCACAAGCACTAATTAAAACAAAAAGGCACATCTAAACAGAAGCTAGATGCAATATTTATTCCTAAACAGAAGCAAAAACAAATAAAATAAAATTGGGTTGCCTCCCAACAAGCTCTTTCTTTATAGCCATTATGATAGGCTTGAGAATTCAATGATGCTCACATGAAAGACAAGACTTGAAGCACAAAAAGAGCATCATATAACATGTGAAAACACATCTAAGTCTAGCATACTTCCTATGCATAGGCATTTTATAGGAAAACAAATTAGCAAGACAAACAAGATCTACCATATGCAAGGAAGAAGAAAGGAACAATAACAATCTCAACATAACGAGAGGTAATTTAGCAACATGAAAATTTCTACAACCATATTTTCCTCTCTCATAATAATTGCATGTAGGATAATAAGCAAATTCAATAGTATAGCTATCACATAACATATTCTCAACATGATCTACATGCATACGGAGTTGACACTCTTCCAAAATAGTGGGAGAAACATGAACTCAAGTCATGACCTCTCCAAACCCACTTTTATAAAAAAAATCCATAAGATTGAAAATTCTCCAATATGTGGGATCTAAAGTTGACACTCTTCCAAACCCACTTTCAATATTATTGTGACAACCTGGATTTTTGCCCTTTTCTTTTTCCTTTAATTTTCTTGGATTTCTTGATTTTATTTGCTTTTTAGTGGCTATGTGGTTCTGAAACTTTGGAAGATCATGTATTCCTAGGCTTTATAGTGGCTTGCCATCCTTTTCATCATTCCAAGACCCTGTCATTTTCATCCTTGACCCAACCCAAAATGCTTTTTCCAAGGAATATTCCTTTTCTATTAAAGGAATAATTCTTTTTGCCCTAGGTTGTGAAACAACCTATATTTCTGTCATTCTAAAAATTCGCATATAATTCTCATAAATTGTTTGGGTCATATCTTACTCAAATATGGCAAAAGTTTTCATTGCCATGTTCAAAAATAATTCTCCAAAAATCATTTTCCTATTCTGCCCTAAATGGCACTTTGCAAAGCAAGTGCTATTTATCTTTTCCCATTTGCCTTCAAACATTTTGGACATCTTGTGCTGTCCATATCATTGCCCTGTGACAAATTTCAACCTCATTTGCCTAGTAATTATTTTTAGCAATTTTCCAAAGTTTTTGTCCCAAAAGGAACTTTGTGAAGGAAGTATATTCTAGGCATGTCCAAATGAGTTGAAACTTGGTCACATCCTTCATTTGACCAAATCATGCATCTCCACCAAATTTTAGCTCATGGAGATCATCTATGTGAGCTCAGCTCCAAATCTTGGTTTCTGGACTGATTTTCACTTTGTGAAGCAACCCTATTTTACCTTGCTTAATTTGAGCTGAAATTTTACCAGGGCATTCTTACATCTACACCTACTCCCTCCACCAAGTTTTGGATCAATCCACTTAGCCATTTACCCTCAGTAAATCTTCCTAGTTTCTCGTCAGAATGGAGCTTTGTGAAGGAAGTGCCTGATAAGTCTCCAACGTATCTATAATTTTTTATTGTTCCATGCTATTATTTATGAAGTCTTGGATGTTTAATGGGCTTTATCATTCACTTTTATATCATTTTTGGGACTAACCTACTAACCCAAAGGCCCAGTCCAGATTGCTGTTTTTTGCCTATTTCAGGGTTTTGTAGAAAAGGAATATCAAACGGAGTCCAAACGGAATGAAACCTTCGCGAGAGATATTTTTGGAGAAAATCACGCTCGGGAAACGTCAGGACCAAGTCAGGGGGCAAAGAGCCAGCCCTCGAGGGTGGGGGGCACGCCCCCCTTCCCAGGGCGCGCCCCCTGCCTCGAGGCTGGCCCACACGGCGCCCGGTGCCCTCCTTCTTCCTATCTATACCTACGTACCCCAGAAACTCCATACGCGGAGAGAAAACCCTAATCCAGCGTCGTAGCTTCTGTTCCCGTGGAGATCCAATCTTGGAGCCTGTCTCGGGAGGGGGATCCATCACGGAGGCCTTCATCATCATCATCATCGCCCTCACCATGAGTTGTGAGTAGTTTACCACAGACCTTCGGGTCCATAGCTAGTATCTATATGGCTTCTTCTCTCTGTGGATCTCAATACAAAGTTCTCCTCGGTCTTCGAGGAGATCTATTCGATGTAATCTCTTTTTGCAGTGTGTTTGTCGAGATCCGATGAATTGTGAGTTTATGATCAAGGTTATCTATGAAAGATATTTGGTTCTTCTCTGAACTTTTTATGTGTGCTCATAATATCCTTGCAAGTCTCTTAGAATTATTGGTTTGGTTTGGCCTACTAGATCTATAGTTCTTGCAATGGGAGAAGTGCTTGGCTTTGGGTTCAATCTTGTGGTGTCCTTTCCCAGTGACAGTAGGGGCAGCTAGGCGCGTATTGTATTGTTGCCATCGAGGATAAAAAGATGGGGTTTTCATCATATTGCTTGAGTTTATCCCTCTACATCATGTCATCTTGCTTAAGGCGTTACTCTGTTCGTATGAACTCAATACACTAGATGCATGCTGGATAGCGGTCGATGTGTGGAGTAATAGTTGTAGATGCACGCAGGAGTCGGTCTAGTTGTCTCAGACATGAAGCCTATATACAATGATCATGCCTAGATAGTCTCATAATTACTCGCTTTTCTATGAATTGCTCGACAGTAATTTGTTTACCCACCGTAGAATATCGCTATCATGAGAGAAGCCATTAGAGAAAACAATGGCCCCCGTGTCTATTCTCAACATATCAATCTACATCTACTTTACTTTTCTTGCTTTCATTTGTTGTTCTATTAAACCAAAAATACCAAAAATATAATTATCATCTCTATCAGTTCTCACTCTCGGAAGTGAACTTAAAGGGATTGACAACCCCTTGTCGCGTTGGCTACGAAGTTCTTATTTGTTTGTGCATGGGCGAGGGACTGGCGAGTGGTCTCCTACTGGATTGATACCTTGGTTCTCAAAAACTGAGGGAAATACTTACGCTACTGTGTTGCATCTCCCTTTCCTCTTCGAGGGAATACAACGCAAGCTCAAGAGGTAGCAAGAAGAATTTCTGGCGCCGTTGACTAGGAGGCTTACGCAAAATTCATATACCAAGTACCTATCACAAACCCTTATCCTTCGCATTACATTTATTTGCCTCTCGTTTTCCTCTCCCCCACTTCACCCTTGCCGTTTTATTCGCCCTTCTTATGTCGTGTGTTTACCGTTCGCTTGCTTCTTGTTTGCTTGTGTGCTGTGTGCCCTCAATTAGCTTGCATCTTTGCTTGCTAAGTTATGGATCCTCATCCACTTGCTAATATCTTTAAGAGATCCAATTATGTTGAACCTATTTCTAGTGAGTTGGGTGCACTAGATTATCTTTATGGGATTTTGCTTGAAATTTATGAATCTAAAAATTGTGAGGAATTGTTGAAAGAAAAAGTGATTCATGTTAGCTCCTTAAATAGAAAGCATGATTGCAATGATGTTATTGTAAATTCCATTAATGTCAATTGTGCTAATGATATGCAAAACCCTAAGCTTGGGGATGCTTATTTTGCTATGCCCACCACTTGTTGCAATGTTCATGATTGGGGTGATTCTTCTTATGATCTTTAAAATTTCATTAATCCCCATGATGAATATAAGATTGATAATAATGTTTGCGTTAATCTTGAAAGTGGGTTTGGAAGAGTGTCAACTTTAGATCCCACATACTTGGAGAATATTCAATCTTATGAAACTTTTGATAAAAGTAGGTTTGGTGAGGTCATGACTTTAGTTAATGTTAATCCCACTATTTTGGAAGAGTGTCAACTTTGCATGCAGGTGGACCGTGTTGAGAATATGTTATGTGATAGCTATTTTGTTGAATTTGATCATGATCCTACATGCAATTATTATGAGAGAGGGAAATATGGTTGTAGAAATTTCCATGTTACTAAATTACCTCTCGTTATGTTGAGATTGCTATTGTTTCTTTCTCCTTCCTGGCATATGCTAGATCTTGCTTGTCTTGGTAATTTGTTTTCGTATAAGATGCCTATGCATAGGAAGTATGTTAGACTTAGATGTGTTTGTCACATGTCTTATGATGCTCTCTTTGTGCTTCAACCCTTGTCTTTCATGTGAGCATCAATGAATTCTCAAGCCTATCTTAATGGCTATAAAGAAAGAGCTTGTTGGGAGGCAACCCAATTTTATGTTTTTCGTTTTTGTTTATGTTAGGGAATAAATATTGCATCTAGCCTCTGATTAAATGTGGTTTCATGTTTTGTTTAGTGTTTGTGCCAAGTAGAACCTTTGGTAAGACTTGTGTGAAGTTTATATGATCTTGCTGTGAAAAACAGAATCGTTAGCGCTAGCTAAAGTAGTCTTCAGATTTTACTGGAGCGTGATTTTTAGTTGATTCTTTTTTATGCTGATTGGTAGACAAATTTCGCAAATTTAACAATTTAGTTTGAATTTTTTGGAGTTTCAGAAGTAGGCGAACCCTGCAGATTACTACAGACTGTTCTGTCTTTGACAGATTCTGTTTTTCGTGTGTTGTTTGCTTATTCCGATGCATCTATGAGTAATATTGGAGGATATGAACCATAGAAAACTTGGAGTACAGTAAGTTTAACACCAATAAAAACAAAGAATGAATTCCTTGCTGTACCTTTGAGTGGTGGTTCGCTTTCTCTTACTGACGGAGCTCACGAGAATTTTTGTCTAAGTTTTGTGTTGTGAAGTTTTCAAGTTTTGAGTATTGCTTTGATGGACTATGGAACAAGGAGTAGCAAAGGAAAAAGCTTGGGGATGCCCATGGCACCCCAAGTAAATTCAAGATAATCAAAAATCCTAAGCTTGGGGATGCCCCGAGAAGGCATCCCCTCTTTCGTCTTCATCCATCGGTAACTATACTTGGAGCTATATTTTTATTCGCAACATGTTATGTGTTTTGCTTGGAGCGTCTTGTATAATTTGAGTATTTGCTTGTTAGTTTGCCACAATCATCCTTGCTGGACACACCTATTTGAGAGAGTTAAATATGGCGTAGAAATTGTTAGAACACTCTATGTGCTTCACTTATATCTTTTGAGTTGAATAGTTTTTGCTCTAGTGCTTCACTTATATCTTTTAGAGCATGGTGGTGGTAATATTTTGTAGAAATTGTTGAACTCTCATGCTTCACTTATATATATTTGAGAGTCTATTAAAACAGCATGGTAAAGTGTTTAGGCCAAATAAACTAGTCTTCACATGATAAACATCCAATGTCAATGTAGTAAAAAAATCACATCAAGTGCATTGAATAGAAAGAGATGGTGGATTCTTGGTAATTGTTTTGAGGCATGAGGATAGTGATATTAGAGTCATTCTAGTGGAGTTATTATGAAACTGAGAAATACTTGTGTTAAGGTTAGTGATTCCCGTAGCATGCACGTATGGTGAACCGTTGTGTGACTAAGTTAAAGCATGAAGTATTTGTAGAGTGTCAACCTTTGTGTGGAGGTCGGGGGCGCGCGATGGTTAACTCCTACCAACCTCCCCCCTAGGGGCATGGGTTGATTGCTTTGTTTTGATGACTCGTAGATTTTTGCAATAAGTATATGAGTTCTTATGACTAATGTTGAGTCCATGGATTATACGCACTCTCACCCTTCCACCGTTGCTAGCCTCTCTTGTACCACGCAACTTTCGTCGGTGCCATAAACTCATTATATATCCTTCCTCAAAACAGCCACCATATTGTTCCTCAAAACAGCCACCATACCTACCTACCATGGCATTTCCATAGCCATTCCGAGATATATTGCCATGCAACTTTCCACCGTTCTTTTTATATGACACGCATCATATTGTCATATTGCCATGCATGATCATGTAGTTGACATCGTATTCGTGGCAAGGCCACCATGCATAATCTTTTCATACATGTCACTCTTGTTTCATTGCACATATCGGTACACCGCCGGTGTCGGTGTACTAAGATAGGGGTACCTTAGTACCCCAACTTGTGCACGGGCAGTAGCAGCTTCCCGCGGCAGGGTTTACCACGTGCTCGCCGGAAACCTTTTCAGTCCCTATAAAGCCATTCAAAAACAAAGTATACAAGACAGAAGATCAAGGCCCCGGCAATTGGAGCTTGCCGGGAAGGCCATCCCAGGCTCAAGATTATCACATTAACACAAGACCCTGGCAAGAGGAGCTTGCCAGGAAGACCAGAAGACTGCTCCTCAGAAAACATGCCTCGGCGCACCCTGCGCCCCGGCAGGACCCGGGGAGCGACAAGCTTCCGGGCCCGGCAAGATCAAGACCCCGGCAAGGTGCTTGCCGGGGGAAGCCTGCGCTGTGTGCCCGCGCTCCAGCTCATCGGTCCACGCGTCACCCTGGGGCCCTGCCAGGGACGCGTGGCGGATGGCTGTGCAGCCTGGGGGACACGGTGGCACGCCACGGTGACGAGGCTACCGCCGTGGCGAACGGAGACGCATGGACGGGTGCTTTTTGGGTCGACGGTGACGGGCATTTAATGCCCTTGTCCCCCACTGTCAAGGTTAGGTGAAGACCACTGTTCATCCACTGTTCATGCACTGTTCCCGCACTGTTACAACTACCACCAAAGTTACATTTTTACCCTCCTCTACGTTGACACCTGTCGGTGACCCCTTGGGCTATAAAAGGAGGCCCATGCACAACGTAGAAAGGGTTCGGAACCTAGACAGCTCTCTTGCTCGGGGTAGCTAGTTCTTCAAGCTCTCGAGCCCAAGGACTCAATACAATCTAAGCAGGAGTAGGGTTTTACGCGTCCGCGCGGCCCGAACCTGGGTAAACTGCCCGCGTGTGCTCCTCGATCCGCTCTTTGTGCTCCCTCCGCTCCCTTACCGCAACGTACAAGGGGCTCCGGTCCCATAGGTGCTCGTGGTGGACAGTTTCCCCCGACATCTTTGGCGCGCCAGGTAGGGGGCGTCGAGGTTGTGCGAACCTGATCCGGCGCTCACGCGGGCGCAATCTTCATCAACCTCTCCAGCTTCATCAACTTCTTCAGCGACAGCATGGCCTCGAAGAAGAAGGCTTCGGAGGTCGCAGGCCCGTCTGCGTCGATTCCCCCGCCACTAGAACCAACGATGGGTGGAGGAGACGCCGGCGGAAGGGTGGTCGCCGGCGAGGAAACTCACGGCACCGCCAAGTCCAAGGACAAGACGGACGACCGGGCAAACTCCAAAGCCTCGGTCTCCGTAGACGCACCACGACCATCTCAGCAGACGACAGGCCAGCAGCGCCGTGGTACAGGAGGTACCATCCGCTTGCTGGGCCAAGGACAAGCCGGAGGATCACGGGACGCTCAAGGCCATCGTCCTGGCACGAGCAAGGCACGGTCGCCGGGACGAGAGACTGCTCCTTCTAACCCTGTTTGAAGTCCGAGCATATCTCGCTCCTCGCACCGCTCGCCGCCGCTCCCCTCCTCTCCAGCAGAAGCTCTCGCAAGAGCGCAACTGCTCCTCGACTTCCCTCCAGCGGCAGACAAGGCCGAGGACTGGAGGGCGACGATCCAAAGCCTGATCGCCTTCGCCAACAACGACACGCCGCAGCAGCCGGCGACATCGCGGCCACGGCAAGTCGACCAGACGAAGGCCGACGGTGACAAGACCGTCGGGGGTGCGACCACCGTGCACTCCCCGCCGCGGAAGCAGAAGACGCCTCCCCGCCGGATTAACGTCGACGACGACTCCAAGGCGTCGTCGGATCCGCGGGCTCGTCGGGACCAGCGCCAAGTCCTTGATGATCGGCGGCAAGAAGACGCTCGGACGACAATCGAGCGCCGACGAGAAGTGTCGTGGAATTAACACGGCGGATGTCCGGTTTAATGGACTTGATGATGGAACCACCGCACGGGTTAGCTTGAAAGGATTCATGGCACACAAAGGACACAAAGGATTTATACTAGTTCGGCCCCTTCGAGAAGGTAAAAGCCTACGTCTAGTTGGTTTGGTATTGCTTGGGCGTCGGTTTACAGGGAGCGAATTCGCTTTGCCTGTGTCTTGACGGATTGATTGTTGCTTGTCCTTGAACCGGTACCGGGTCGTCCCTTTATATAGAGGTGACGCCTGGTCCGGTTTACAGAGTCCCGAGGCCGGCTCATAATCGTGTCCGCCTCGGTCTCTGCCCCTTTCTTTCTTATCTCTCAAGTTACATCTCTTGGCGGTTTACAAACCGTATCTCTATACCTGGGCCCTGAAATCTCATGGGCCGTAATCTCTAAAATAATAAATCAAGTACAATATAACTAAGCCGGTTTACAATATCCGGTTTATACCTACTAACCATATCCCTGACATTAGGCCCCAGAATGATTTGAACTTGTTCATATCAATCTCCGTCGTCTCATATAATTCTGTTCTGTCTTCATCTTATTGTGAACCGGCTCTGACGTCATCCTCCGAAATCATTAAAGTCTGACAATGACATCATCTCCGCATTTAACGCTGTGAGTTGTACTGTAGCGTATTTTAAGGGTTATCCCGAAGATCGAGGCATCACGGGATCTTTATCCGATTTCTGTCTCCTCGAATCTCGCTCCTGTCGTTTCAGACCTAACCTCTGGCTATAAATACTGCCCCGCTCCATTCGTTATCTTCTTCTCCCTTCGTCCTCTTCCTGCGTCTTCCTCCTCCATTGCTGCTCGAGCTCAAACCGCCGCCGACGACCGCCGGATCTTCAGTCCTCGACCGGCCGCTGCATCAACCTGAGCCTTGACCAGATTCTCTCCGCCGCCGATTCTCGCTGTCCCTGGTAAGTTTACCCTCCTCGTTTTAGATCTGCGTCCGCCATTGCTTTACTTGTGTTCTTCCGCCATTTAGGGCTTCCAATGAAGTTTCGTCTCTTTGTAGATATGTTTCTCATAAGAGTCTTGTGATCTTTATGCCCTAGACAGTAGATCTTCCGCTTAGTGTTAGATTAGATCTTACCGTCATAACGCTGTAGATTTATCCTTCCGCCATTAGAGCTCTCAGCAAGCTTTGTATTGTTCGTTCTTTGGACCTGTGACTCGTAATAGTCTTATTTATCGATCTTCTTCCATTTTTACTCCGTTGTAGATGCGTCGAATCTTTATTGCACTTGTCTGACATGTAAATCCGTCCCTTTGGTATGAGGTCTGCGTAGCTTTCCCCCTTAGCAACTATTACTCCGCTGTAGATTAGTTTCTTTTCCTCAGCATACTCAGATCTTTCCCCCTTAGCAGTTATTTAGAAACCTGTTTTTCTTCCTCGGCAGATTTGCTAAGTATGTTCCGGTTTAGATTGTCATGCCATAAACCGGAAATGATATAAACTGATGCAATGACTTAACTGTTCCTCTTCAACTGCCATTAAAACCGGAAATAATATAACTTGTTTTATGATTGCCGGTTTAACCTTGCCAGCTAGTTCTCCGTTTCAACCATTGTATAATATGAATAGATCCCGGATCACTGTACGTTCATAATCCGTCTCTGTACTTTCTCTTCTTCAGCATCTTGTTCAAATGGCTAAGCAATATGTTTCGTGCGATTGGGTTCGTTCTGTCGTGACTGAGGAAGACTTAGTCAAGCTGTCGAGCATCGGCACCTTAGGTCCTCGGGCTGAGCTAAAATGGCGTGCTCCGGGTAACGAGTGCCCTCCTACTCCCAGATCCGGGGAAGTCATCGTATTTCTGGATCATATCTCCAGAGGCTTCTCTCCACCCGGTTCAAAATTTTTCCGGGATGTTCTTGCCACCTTCCAGCTGCACCCGCAGGACATCGGACCAAACTCTGTTTCCAACATTTGCGATTTCCAAGTCTTTTCTGAAGTGTATCTGCAAGAGGAGCCTTCAGTTGATTTATTCCGGGATTTCTTTCATGCAAACCGGCGCACTGAATTCACCAGCGGGCCTCACCAAGAGCTTGGCGGGATTAGTATTCAGAAAAGGAGGGATGCAGTTTTTCCTCACGCCTCCTTACACACTCATCCTAAGGATTGGAACAAATCCTGGTTTTATTGTGTAGACACATCTCCTGAAGGTGAAAATCCTTTGCCGGGTTATCACGAAACTCGTATCCCGGCGAATCACCCCCTGCCACAACGGCTAAGTGTTGCTGAACGGATCCAGTTTTCACCACAGCTCTATAAGCTGAGAGCCTTTATGGCAAATGGTCTGATCGGCACTGACTTCCTTCGCTGTTGGCTATCCTGGAGCATCCTTCCCTTAAGCCGGCGCCCTAAGCTGATGTGCAAATATTCTGGTAAACCGGATGATCCTCAGAGGTTTACTAAGGATAAGCTTTCTGAAGCGGAGGTAGTGGAGTCAGCCAAGAAGATCGTTAATCATGCCTTAACGGATTGCTCTAAAGTTGGCTTGGCCCCGTATTTTAAGAAGAATAAGCTGCCTGAAGTAAGTTTGTCTTTAACTTGTACTTTTTAAACCGTCCTCTTTGAACCGTTTTTCACTTGCCTTTGCTTTTTTCATTTAGGATGATGACCCCTTCTGGAGGAGAAAACCTCAGGAAAAAACTGTAAAGCAGGCTCGCCGGAAAACACCTGCGAACAAGAAGAGAAAAGCAGCCGTTGATGCCGGTTCTCCTTCTGAAGATGATGATCCGGACTCCGAGGTATGCCTTATTCCGGTTTACGTTTCGCTTTCATGTACTTGAACTCATATCTAATGATACCTTTTCACAGGAACCGCTTGAAGGTGATAACCCGGCTGAGATTGAGGTAACCCTTATTTCTTCTGATTCAGAACCTCCTCCTCAAAAAAGCCGTCGGACTGTCAGAAAATATCAATTTTCTCACCCTTATGCTAAGTTGGATCCTAATTTTACTTTGAAGAAGCAACAGCACGAAGCTTTGCGCCGGACCACTCGCCATAGCGGCTTGGCAGTGGAGTCCTCTGGGATCTCATTAACTCCGGTTCGAAAGCGCCGTGCTGAGGTGATGCTCTCTCCAACCCTTCTTCATCCCAAGGCCGGACTTATCCGAAAACCACTTAAACCGTCTGATCCTGACTATCAGGAAACTCCACTGTCTTCTTCCGGCGAATCGACTGCTACACAGCTTCCTCCCTTGAAGACCGTCCCGGGGTAATTCGCTTCACCTTTTCCGGTTTTTGACACCCTCTTCCTTTATAATGCTAACTTATTTTGCTTGTTTTTCCAGCAAACCGAAACCTAGCAAAAGAGCCAAGGCGAAAAAGCCTGTTGCTGACCCTTCTGCTGATGAACCGGTGATAGATCCGTCTACCGCCGTTCCTCCTGAAGGTACTCCTGCTGCTCCGATTGACGAACCCACTCTTGAAACTCCTGCCGTTGAAGACGTCCAAGACCCACCAAGTCCGGCCCGGGTTAATTCTCCTCAAGTTAACCCGGCGTCTCCTGATCCGGCTCAAGCTAAAGTTACTCCTCCCAATGCACCCACTTCCCCTGATGTCGTGGTTACTAGCACTGCTTATGTTGCGCCAGCCGAAGCCACCGTTTTAGCAAAACATACAGCTAAAGCGGAAAAGATGACTCGGGAAAAGGGGAAGTGGAGTACTGATATATCCAGTCTTTCAAGTATTAGTGCTCAAGATATCTATTCCGGATATTTGAACCGGCTCCACAGCAGCCGGGATTATGAAGCCAGCCTAGTAAACCTGATGAGAGAAAAATATGAAGTAAGTTTTCCTCTTCCGACTTTGCCTTTTTCGACGCACCTTTATCTTATAACAGCCCACAAGTTCCGGTTTATCTGCTTTATTGAAGGTAATCCGGAACTTTGTAGTTTTGAACTGCTGATCCATACATTAGCCCCCAAGTATCAAGTAGATAACTTAGTTATGTAGTTGATACTTGTAATTTCAAAATTGTCTCTGATGCATTGCTTCAACTGCCATTAGCCCCCAAGTGTCAAGTATACAACTTGGTTGTGTGCTTGAGACTTGCATTTTCAAATTGTCTTTGCTGTATTACTTCAACTGCCATTAGCCCCCAAGTGTCAAGTATACAACTTGGTTGTGTGCTTGAGACTTGTAATTTCTAACCTTACTTTTGAACTTTTTGTCTACAGGCTGAGCTGAACCGGAATGCTTTGGAAATCAGTGAACTTCGAAGCCGGCTTATAGAGACTGAGTCAGCCGCTTCAAAGGTTAAAAAGGAACTCCAAGTGAGTTTAAAGACTGCTGAAGACTTGAAGAGGTTCTTTGACGAGGAGCGGACGACGTTTGAAGTCCAGAAAAAAGATCTGGAGAAATGTGTTCAGGATGCCGAAGGAGCACTTAACCCGGTTACCGAAGAATTGACCGGGTTAAAGCGCCAACTTGACTTGATGACTTCTGCTATCTTTGGTAAGCATGACCTGAACTCCTGTCTTTTATCTTTGCAACCTGTGACCTACGCCGGTTTAACTTTCATTTGTTGTATGTAGGACGCCGTGTCTCCCATCTTGGGGATGACGTACGGAAGAAGCTGAAGGCCTGTTATACCTTGGTTGAACAATTATACTCTGGAGCACAAAGGATTATCAGTGCTACTTCCTTTGGTAAACCGGCTCCTTCAACCATCAAGGATACTTTGAATAGTTTGTCCATTCTGCCAACTCGTCTTGAAGAGGTGAAGAAATCGGCTGCTCGGGGAGGTGCTCTTCTGGCCCTTACGAGGGCTAAAGCTTGGGTCCCGGATATTGATCCGGCAGAAGTGTTAACCGGATTTCCTGATACCAAGGAGGACGGTTCAACGTTTGATGAAAAGGATCTGTATGCTCTGACAAAGGAAATGCGTCCCCTCGCTAGCAAGATTGCGGTGGAATCTGACTTGTCTCGATACCATCCAGCATATAACCTGCAGAACGAGCGGGTGGATCGACCGGTTTACGATATTGTAAACTTAACTCCGCCGGTTCGTCCTCACACCTTTGCTCCTGATATTGATCCTGCTGAGCTGATCAACGATGAAGTGTATTTCCGTGCCTTGGCCAAGATTGATTGGCGTGCACCAGATTTCCCGCCGCTTCACGAGGAGGAAGATGTTCCGGAACAAGACGGTGGCCAATCATCCCGGCAAGGAGAAGCACAATGTTGAATGCTACTGTTGTAATCATGATTGTTATTCCGTAAACAATGCTTCCAACTATTTGGCTTTCATGCCTTGTAATAGGTTTAGCTGAAAACTTAAAGCGCCGTGATCCGACATTTGGTCTTTATGAAATATTCGTTCGCTGACTTGTTTGATTGATGCGGATGCCTTGCTCTGTTCATAAAAAATATCAAAAAACATGTCCTAGTGGCTTACCACTGGACGAATTAACTTGTTCTCTTGATACATCTAATAAACATATCTTTAAAAAATAACTGTGAGACCTGAATTGTATGTAGCCAAAATACCTTAAACCGGTCAGGATGTTAAAATCACCTTAATCAGTCTTCATCACTTCTAATAAACCCTTAAAAACTCTTCGGTTCATCTTGTTGATAAATCTTTCTCATCTTGGTTCAGAAATTGTAACTTGTACCTGATCGTGTACCGCCGACCTGTCGGTTCATCATGAAGTCGATCCGGGTTATGATGAACGCCGGTTTGATTCTTGCTGGTGTTCCTGACCCAGATTGATAACATTATAGATAGGAGGTCAACTTCTGGAGCTGTTCCACTCGGTTAAAAAGGTTTATGGAACACAAAAAACATCAATCAACACACAATTCTTGTAAATCAAACCATGTAGTCGAGGCTTTTTCAAAGAGCTGCCAGGCTCAAAACAAAGTTCGGCCAATCAATGGGATGTGGGCAAACCGACTGTCCCAAGGAGCTTAGCCAATCATTGAACGTGAGCGTATCAACTGTTCAAGGGGCCGATAAAACTATAAACATAGCCATCATTGGGACGTGGGCAAACCGGACTGTCCCAAGGGGCCTAGCCAATCATTGAACGTGAGCGTATCAACTGTTCAAGGGGCCGATAATCGTAACATAGCCAATCATGGGGACGTGGGCAAACCGGACTGTCCCCAGGGGCCGGGCCATCATTGAACGTGAGCGTATCGACTGTTCAGGGAACCCAAAAAATCGTAACATAGCCAATCATGGGGACGTGGGCAAACCGGAC
>LR738713.1:753890982-754024102 GCA_902687465.1 Secale cereale | reverse complement strand
GGGCCGGGCCATCATTGAACGTGAGCGTATCAACTGTTCAGGGAACCCAAAAAATCGTAACATAGCCAATCATGGGGACGTGGGCAAACCGGACTGTCCCCAGGGGCCGGGCCATCATTGAACGTGAGCGTATCAACTGTTCAGGGAACCCAAAAAATCGTAACATAGCCAATCATGGGGACGTGGGCAAACCGGACTGTCCCCAGGGGCCTCTGACGTTCCTCCTAACCCAGCAGGTTTTTTCTTTTTATGGGGTTTTTCTCTTTTTGAACCGGATATTATCTCTTGTTCCGAGAGTTCTACCGCTCCTTCACATACCATGCAAAAATTAGTTTCTAAAACCAGCCAATATTTGTAATTTGATCCTTGATAACAAACTGATATGATTATTTGCCGCAAAATTCATATATATAGGAAAAAGGCTGAGCCCCCGGTTTACCGAGGGTGCCGGTTTATTCATTATTCATAATATATACATAGGATACATTGGAGCCCATGGCTCAAGTGTAGTATGGCCGTAGATGAGCAATGTTCCACGGCCTTTTCGTCTCCTCTTCTGATGTCCGTGAATCCTTGTGTTCTCGAATGTCTATCAAATAATATGACCCGTTCTGTAAGTTTTTGCTGACCACAAAGGGCCCTTCCCATGGCGGGGATAGCTTGTGCATATCTGTTTGATCTTGGATAAGCCGAAGTACCAAGTCACCCTCCTGGAATGTCCTGGTTCTAATCCGGCGGCTGTGATATCTGCGCAGATCTTGCTGATAAATCGCCGACCGTGCTGCAGCTATATCACGCTCTTCATCCAACCGATCCAAACCATCTTGTCTTGACTCCTCATTAATGGCTTCCACATAGGCCGCTACCCTCGGTGAATCATGGCGTATGTCACTTGGAAGAACTGCTTCTGCACCATAAACCAAGAAAAAAGGTGTATAACCTGTAGACCGGTTGGGTGTAGTGCTAATGCTCCAAAGGACAGACGGTAATTCCTCAACCCAACACCCTGGGGTTCTCTGCAAAGGTGCCATAAGTCTGGGTTTGATTCCTCGCAAAATCTCCTGATTTGCCCTTTCTGCCTGACCATTGGATTGGGGGTGAGCCACAGAAGATACGTCCAAACGAATATGCTCTCGTTGACAGAATTCTTCCATCTCACCCTGAGATAAGTTGGTGCCATTATCTGTGATGATGCTGTGTGGAAAACCAAACCGGAATATTACTTTTTTGATGAACTTAACCGCTGTTGCCGCATCACACTTGCTTATAGGCTCCGCTTCAATCCACTTCGTAAACTTGTCTACTGCTACTAATAGATGAGTTTTCTGATCTTGGGATCTCTTGAAAGGACCAACCATGTCAAGCCCCCAAGTTGAAAAAGGCCAAGTTATTGGTATCATCCGGAGTTCTTGTGCCGGAACAAGGGCACGTCTTGAAAACTTCTGACAAGCATCACACTTGCGGACCAGGTCTGCCGCATCTGCATGCGCGGTTAACCAATAAAAGCCATGTCGGAAAGCTTTAGCCACTAAAGATTTTGATCCGGCATGATGACCACAATCCCCTTCATGAATTTCCCTTAGAATCTCACAACCTTCCTCAGCTGAAACACACCGTTGAAATACTCCAGAAGTGCTACGATGGTGCAGCTCCCCGTTGGCAATTGTCATAGATTTGGAACGCCGGATTACCTGCCGTGCTTCATCTTCGTCCTCTGGTAACTCTCCTCGGCTTAAATATGCCAAATAGGGTAACGTCCAATCCAGAATAACATGGGTTGCTGCAACCAACTGTGCCTCTGGATCCGGAACGGCTAGGTCGTTCTCTGAAGGTATTTGAACCGAAGGATTGTGCAATTCATCCAAAAAGGTGTTAGGTGGTACCGGTTTACGTTGCGACCCTAGCCGGCTTAAAGCGTCGGCTGCTTCGTTCTTCCGCCGGTCTATATGTTCCACCTGATATCCTTTGAAATGTCCTGCGACCGCTTCAACCTCTCGTCGATAAGCCGCCATGAGGGGATCCCTTGAATCCCACTTGCCCGAAACCTGCTGTGCCACTAGGTCTGAATCGCCCAGGCACTTAACCCGGCTCAAATTCATCTCTTTTGCCAATCTCAAACCATGAAGCAGCGCCTCATATTCTGTTGCATTATTAGTACAAGGAAATAATAACCGGAGTACATAACAAAATTTATCACCTCTGGGGGAAGTTAGGACAACTCCGGCCCCCGAGCCCTCCAACTGCTTTGAACCGTCGAAGTGGATCGTCCAATAAGTAAGATCCGGCTTCTCCTCAGGAGTCTGTAATTCCGTCCAGTCATTGATGAAGTCGACCAGTGCCTGAGATTTTATAGCAGTACGTGGTACATACTTCAACTCATGTGGACTGAGCTCAATGGCCCATTTGGCTATTCTGCCTGTTGCTTCTCTATTCTGGATTATATCTCCCAACGGAGCTGAACTAACCACAGTTATTGGATGCCCTTGGAAATAATGCTTCAATTTCCGGTTTGCCATGAACACCCCATATACCAATTTCTGCCAATGAGGGTATCTTTGCTTAGACTCGATGAGTACTTCACTCACATAATAAACCGGGCGCTGAACTGGATGTTCCTTCCCTGCTTCCTTGCGTTCAACCACAATCGCAACGCTGACTGCCCGTGTGTTTGCCGCAACATATAACAGCAAAGGCTCTTTATCGATAGGAGCGGCTAAAACTGGCGGTTTCGCTAGTTGCTGTTTCAGATTCTCAAAAGCTGTATTCGCTTCATCACTCCAAATGAACCGGTCCATTTTCTTCAACATTTGATAAAGCGGGATCGCCTTTTCTCCTAAGCGACTGATAAACCGGCTCAACGCCGTGATCCGGCCAGCTATGCGCTGAACATCATTAATGCAAGCCGGTTTTGTCAAAGATGTGATGGCCTTGATCTTCTCCGGGTTGGCTTCTATTCCCCTGTTCGAGACCAGGAATCCCAAAAGCTTACCAGCCGGGACACCAAAGGCACATTTCTCCGGATTAAGCATCATCCTGTAAGCCCGAAGATTATCAAAGGTTTCTCTGAGGTCTTCTATCATTGTCCTTTCCTCCTTTGACTTAACCACGATGTCATCCACGTAAGCATGTACGTTCCTTCCTATCTGCCCCTTCAAACAATTCTGAACACAACGCTGATAAGTTGCCTGTGCACACTTGAGCCCAAAGGGCATAGACACATAGCAAAAAGTACCAAAAGGGGTTATGAACGTTGTCTTCTCTTGATCTTCAACTGCCATCTTGATCTGGTGATACCCTGAATATGCATCCAGAAAACTCAGCCGCTCACACCCTGCTGTGGCATCAATAATCTGATCAATACGAGGCAGAGCAAAAGGATCAGTCGGGCAAGCTTTATTGAGGTCTGTGTAGTCCACACACATCCTCCACTTCCCATTCTTCTTTAGAACCAGCACCGGATTAGCCAACCATTCCGGATGAAAGACTTCCACTATGAATCCTGCCGCCAAAAGCCTGGCCACTTCTTCTCCTATAGCCTTGCGCCTCTCTTCGTTAAAGCGGCGCAGATACTGTTTTACCGGTTTAAACTTTGGATCAATATTTAACTTGTGCTCAGCGAGTTCCCTCGGTATACCTGGCATGTCAGAAGGTTTCCATGCAAAGATATCCCGGTTTTCACGGATGAACTCGATGAGCGCGCTTTCCTATTTAGGATCCAGGTTAGCACTGATGGTGAATTGCTTAGACGAATCTCCAGGCACAAAATCAACCTGCTTAGTTTCTTCCGCTGATTTGAACTTCAAAGCCGGATCATGCTCGGTAGTTGGCTTCTTCAGCGGAGTCATATCTGCCGGATCAACATTATCCTTATAAAATTTTAACTCTTCCGTGGCACATACTGCTTCTGCATAAGCTGCATCACCTTCCTCACATTCCACTGCTATCTTACGACTGCCATGCACCGTAATTGTGCCTTTATGACCCGGCATCTTAAGCTGCAGATAAACATAGCATGGCCTAGCCATAAATTTAGCATAAACCGTCCTCCCAAACAAAGCATGATACGGACTTTTAATTTTGACAACTTCAAAGGTGATCATCTCCGATCTGGAATCATGCTCATCCCCAAAGGTAACTTCTAAGTCAATCTTACCAACTGGATAAGCTGACTTACCCGGGACCACCCCGTGAAACACTGTGTTTGATGTCCTTAACTGTTTATCTGTCAGACCCATACGGCGAAAGGTCTCGTAATATAATATATTGATACTGCTACCTCCATCCATGAGGACTTTAGTGAACCTGTATCCTCCCACCTGAGGTGCCACCACCAGGGCTAAATGTCCCGGATTATCTACCCGTAACGGGTGGTCCTCTCTGCTCCATACAATGGGCTGCTCTGACCATCGTAGAAACTGTGGCGTCGCCGGTTCTACCGCATTAACAGCCCGCTTTAAAACCTTCTGGTCCCTCTTACATAAACTTGTGGTGAAAACATGATATTGACCGCTGCTCAACTCCTTCGGATTACTCTGGAATCCGGATTGCTGCTGTGGCTGCGGACGCTGTTGCTGCTGGTTTCCTTGGTTATTGTAACTCCCTTGACCCTGCTGCTGATTACTCTGATTGTTGTAGCCACCTTGATGATGCGATTGATTTCCCTGACCATTGTAACCACCTTGATGATGTGATTGATTTCCCTGACCATTGTAGTTTCCTTGACTACTTTGGCCGCCTGGCCGGGATTGATAACCGCCGTTGTTCCCTTGATAACCGCCGTTGCCCCTATATCCTGATCCGGAGTTGTTTCCTTGATAACCCGGACCATAAAATCCGGGCCCCGAACCGCCGTATGGGGGCCGGCTAGGAGGATTAAAACGGCCGTTCCCTGGTTTCGTAGGGGACAGGCATTCTCTTATAGAATGTCTTGCAATCCTCCCTCTTCCACTATGCTTCAGACAGGGTTGATCCAAATCCTGCTCCCAACCCGGGTTTCCACAGCCGGTTTGGAGAGTGGAGCCCTGCTGATTAACCTGAAGACCACCTTGAGCCTGCGTACTGGCAACAAAATCGGAGCTGTTTTCTGCCTTTCGTTTGCCCAAAAAACTGGAAGTAACCGGATTAACCGGCGCCGGTTTACCAGACTTGCTGGCCTTTCCTATTTTATCTCCTTTTGACTCCGGATACTTGGTATTATCTGAGTCTCCGTACTTTACCAGGGCGCTCATCAAAGTCCCCATGTCATTGCACTCCCGTTTGAGCCGTCCGAGCTTTAATTTCAAAGATTCAAACCGGCAATTATTCTCCAATGTTACAATTGTTGTGCTCGGGTTAATGCCGTCTGAGGAGTGCAAGATCTCTGCCACTCTGCGTACCCAAGCTGTTGTAGACTCCTGTTCTCCTTGCACGCACGCTGCTAAATCTATCACCGACATAGGTTGTTTGCACGTATCCTTGAAGTTTTTGATGAACTGGCTGCACAGCTCCCCCCATGATCCGATAGAATTCGGAGGTAGTGCTTTTAGCCAAGTCCGGGCCGTGCCCTCAAGCATCATAGTGAAATATTTGGCACAAGCCGATTCATCCACGTCCAGCATCTCCATGGCCATCTCGTAACTCTCCACCCAAGCTTCGGGCGGTAAATCGGCTGTGTAATTAGGCACCTTGCGAGGTCCTTTGAAATCCTTGGGCTACTTAACGCTCCGCAGGGCGGGAACGAGACATTGTATTCCAAAACCGCTCGCTGTAGTTCCTGTGCCTGTAGCGCCTGTGTGAACCGGCGTCGACTGACGAACTTCCTCCCTGGCCTCCGATCTAGGCCGGTTTCGATCCGGGGCTGGCATCTCTGCCCTTGCCGGATTATCCTGCCTGTGCTGATGTCTCCTACGTTCACTGCTAGACACTTCTGGCTCCTCCCAATGTCTAGAGTAACTTCGGTTGGGACGCGGTGTCGAATGCAACCTTTTCCTGCTATGAGAGTATGCTTGCTGCTGTATCAACGCCGTATTGAGCAGTTTCTGGGCCCTGCGCGCCTCTATTGCCACCGGAGATGTTTCTTCCACAGGTAAAGCGGCCAACCGTGCTGCCGCTGCAGCAATATTATCCACAGGGTTTGAGTAGTGTCCCGGAGGGACGGGAACATAGGGTGCCGATGTAATCCGTCGCTCCCGTTCTGCGGCGGGCTGCTGAACCGGCTCCTCCCGAGCCGTCGGGCTCCTCCGGTTTAGGACCGGATTATTACTGGCCCCAGCCCCAGGTGTTTTGAACAAATTCGCCGATTCGTAACCTGGCGGTAGGCGGGATCGATACTTTCGCCCCCTTACTGCTTCCACAGAAGCCTGCTCCATCCTCAAGTGAAAAGCTTGATCATCCAACTCTGCTTGTCTTATGGCTAACATCTCCCCTTCTGCCTTTAAATCCTCTCTTAACTGATCGATCCGGGCTTTCAACTGAAGAAGCACTGCATCATGTTGCGCCTTGTCTGCTGGAGCTACGACCTCCACTGCCTTAGCTGTGAACTCCTCGATCAAGGTGGATAGAACTGCAGTAATGGAGGGATTTGAACCGCTTCCCCCTGCACCAGCCTCTGCTGTTGTTCCGTTCGTCGGGGGTTGTGAACCGGCCATGAAGACCGCCACCCGGTTTGGCGGGCCGGAGGGGTCCGGAATACTGTTTCCATCGGACTCGCCCTCAGACCGGCCGTCCCGCAACTAATACAGAGATTCAGTTTCCCCGGACGAAGCCTCGTCATCTGAATAGACGACGGTTGCACCATCAGATTCCGACCCGTCCTCGGCTTGGCCTCCGTGAATCGCTCCAACGAACACATGCTTCATGGCAGGCTGAATCCGGGCCGATCTCGCACGCTGAGCCGGCTCGACGATGTTGGGGAAGGTGTCCGGCTCAGGTCCCGGTTCTCCAATTTTGCCGATGAAGACTTGGATGCTGCCGAAGGGGACCCGGTACCCGTATTCGATCGAATCGGCCTCCGGTCCCCAACCGGCATCGTCGATGTAGATCCGGCCACGACGACTCCTGGTCATCCGGCCGACTGCGTAACCCTTTAACCCTTCGAAGCCGCCTTTCAAGAACTCGAAACCATCGTGCGCAGGCCCCACGGTGGGCGCCAACTGTCGTGGAATTAACACGGCAGATGTCCGATTTAATGGACTTGATGATGGAACCACCGCACGGGTTAGCTTGAAAGGATTCATGGCACACAAAGGACACAAAGGATTTATACTAGTTCGGCCCCTTCGAGAAGGTAAAAGCCTACGTCTAGTTGGTTTGGTATTGCTTGGGCGTCGGTTTACAGGGAGCGAATTCGCTTTGCCTGTGTCTTGACGGATTGATTGTTGCTTGTCCTTGAACCGGTACCGGGTCGTCCCTTTATATAGAGGTGACGCCTGGTCCGGTTTACAGAGTCCCGAGGCCGGCTCATAATCGTGTCCGCCTCGGTCTCTGCCCCTTTCTTTCTTATCTCTCAAGTTACATCTCTTGGCGGTTTACAAACCGTATCTCTATACCTGGGCCCTGAAATCTCATGGGCCGTAATCTCTAAAATAATAAATCAAGTACAATATAACTAAGCCGGTTTACAATATCCGGTTTATACCTACTAACCATATCCCTGACAAGAAGCCCGGCGACAATCGGATCAGCGCGCTGGGACCGCTGTCGACACGCACGCGCCCGGTGAACCAGGCGACTTGCCGTACGCGGCAGGTTGCCCTGCGTTCACCCGTGAGCTGCGACGCGTCCAGTGGCCCAGCATGAAAAATTTCAAGCCCGACGTACCCGAGAAGTACGACGGCAAGACGCACCCCTCGGAGTTCCTCAGCATCTACACCATCGCGGTGCAAGCTGCCGGGGGACGCGACGAGAATATATTAGCCAACTACTTCCCGCTAGTGCTTAAGCCCAACGTTCGTTCTTGGCTTATGCACTTGCCGGAAGGCTCCATTTCTTCGTGGGCAGATTTGTGCCACCAATTTGTTGGCGCCTTCACGGGCGGCCACAAACCCCACGGCCAGGAGAGTGATCTCCACACCTTGGCCCAGAAGGAAGGAGAACCTCTGCGCAAGTACATTCAACGATTCAGCCGCGTGCAGCACAATATTCCCGACGTCCACCCCGCCGCGGTTATCAGCGCGTTCCACCAGAACGTGCGTAACCGTCGCATGCGGGAAGAGATGGCCATGACCAAGATACGGGATGTCAGCGAGCTCTACGCTCTGGCTGACAAGTGCGCGCGCGCCGAAGAGGGGAGGAGACTCCCCGGAGAGGATGCTGGCGCAGGGGGAAGCGACAGCGAGGATGCCGCCCCGGCAAAGAAGAGCCGGCGGCGGAACAATAGAAAGAAGAAGAGCAAGGAAGTGCTGGTCGTCGAGCAGTCCGGCAAGGAGGCTCCCGCCAAGAAGGCACAGGCTGGCAGCTCCGGCAAGGAACCTGCCCCTGTAGCGGCAGCCGACAAGCAGGACGGCTCCGACAAGCAATATTGCAAGATCCACCGCACCAAGGGCCACGACCTTTCCAACTGCAAGCGAGTCGAGTACCTCGTAGAGCAGCAGAAAGCTGAATACGAGCGGCGCGACAAGGAGAAGGCCCAAGGTGGCGGGGGAGAGCCAAGCAAGAAGCGGCCGTTCAACGGCCGGGGAGGACGCCGCGGCAAGGCCAAGCAGCGGCAAGGTGATCGACCTCCCCGGGGCCGCGACAAGGATGAGGAAGAAGACGACGACGACGACATGGAGGAAGGTGATAACAGCGAGCAGGAGTTCCAGAAGGTCATAGAAGTTCTGTGTGTCGACGGAGGCGCCTGTCTGCACACTTCCCACCGCCAACTCAAGCAGTGGGTGCGGGAAGTAAACGCAGCTGAGCCGCCCGTCGAGTCATGCAGGCTGCTGAAGTGGTCCAGCACGCCCATCATTTTTGATCTTGAGGATCACCCCGACTGCACAACGGCGGTCGGGTGCTTGCCGATGTTGGTCTCACCAACCATCCGCAACCTCAAGGTCACCAAAATGTTGGTAGACGGCGGGGCCAGCCTGAACTTGATCTCCTCTGCTGTGATCAAGAAACTCCAGATCCCAGACGGCGAGCTCGAAGAAACCGGGTCGTTCCAAGGAATAAACCCGGGGAGGAGCAAGCCGAAGGGGAAGATTACTCTGCCAGTGACCTTTGGCGGGGAGCTCAACTTCAGGACGGAAAGGATAACCTTCGATGTTGCCGATATCCCATTGCCATACAATGGGATACTTGGACGTCCTTCCCTCGCCAAGTTCATCGCAGCTTCCCACTACGCCTACAACGTGCTCAAGATGACGGGGCCGATAAGCGTCATCTATGTCCCTGGCGACAAGAAGGACGCGCTTATCTGCGCCGACAAGATATACCGGGATGCAGCAGCCGCGGCGGAGAGCAACACACTTGCCGCTGAAGCTCCCGGGGGGAAGAAGACCAAGACCAAGTCCGGCAAGTGCTCTGGGGCCCACTCCGGCAAACGCACCTCTTCGGAGTGCTGCGCTGCCGTCGAGGACGTTCCATCGAGCTCCACCGGCAAGTGCAAGAAGGGGATGGCCGCTCCACCGGCAACCAAAAAGGTGTCCGCCAAGGAGGACGGCACTGGTGGTACCTTCACCATCAGTGCTACACTTGATAACAAATAGGAAAGCGCGCTCGTTGCCTTCCTGCGGGCGAATGTCGATGTGTTTGCATGGCAACCATCCGACATCCCCGGTGTTCCAAGGAAGGTAATTGAGCACAAGCTTGATGTTTGTCCTCATGCGCGGCCAGTCAAGCAGAAGGTCAGGAAGCAAGCCGTGGAGCGCCAAGAATTCATTGCCGAAGAAATCAAGAAGCTGGAAGCAGCAGGCCTAGTTAGAGGCGTGATCCATCCCACGTGGTTAGCAAATCCAGTTGTCGTGCGTAAGGCCAACGGGAAGTGGAGACTGTGTATAGACTTCACAGATGTGAATAAAGCATGTCCCAAGGATCCATTTCCCTTGCCGTGCATTGATCAGATTGTTGACTCCACTACCGGATGTGAGATGCTTTCCTTCCTTGATGCATATTCAGGATACCACCAGATTTTCATGGCCAAGGAAGATGAAGAGAAGACTGCATTCATTACTCCATGTGGCACATATTGTTTCATACGCATGCCCTTTGGATTGAAGAATGCAGGCTCAACTTTTGCAAGGGTGGTGCACGCTGCTTTTGAGCCACAGATGCACAGAAATGTAGAAGCTTACATGGATGACATAGTGGTCAAGAGCAAGAGCAAACATACCCTGATCCAAGACTTGGAAGAAACATTTACAAATCTGCGCAAGATCCAGCTCAAGTTGAACCCCGAGAAGTGCGTCTTCGGAGTCCCTTCCGGCAAGCTTCTCGGGTTCTTTGTGTCCCAGAGGGGGATTGAAGCCAATCCCGACAAGATAAAAGCCATCGAGCAGATCGAAGCCCCGAAGCGCGTCAAGGACGTAAGGAGACTTGCTGGTTGTGTGGCTGCCCTTAGTAGGTTCATTTCAAAATCCGCAGAACGCGCCCTGCCTTTCTTCAAAATTTTGAAGAAGGCAGGTCCTATGAAATGGACTCAGGAAGCGGAGGCAGCGCTGCAGGATTTGAAAGGATACCTGTCCTCCACTCCAATACTTGTCGCACCTAAACCACAAGAGAAGTTGCTGCTGTACTTAGCGGCAACCAATCATGTGGTTAGTGCTGCGTTGGTAGCGGAAAGGGAGGCAGAGGAAGAGCCCACACCTCCGGCAAGCAAATCCAGTGACAAGCAGGGGGCTCCACCGGCAAGCTCTGGCCCCGACAAGGAAAACTCTGCGCAGGAGCAAGGAGAAGTGCGAAGGAAGATGGTGCAGCGCCCAGTGTATTTTGGAAGTTCCCTCTTGCAGGGGGCTAGATCGAGATACTCTGGGGTGCAAAAGTTGCTTTTCGGTCTCCTCATGGCCTCGAGAAAGCTGCGCCATTACTTCCAAGCACAGGAGATAACAGTGGTCACTCGCTTTCCGTTGAAGAGGATATTGCAGAATCCAGAAGCAACAGGCAGAATCGTCGAGTGGGCACTGGAGCTGTCAATCTTTGGTCTCAAGTTTGAGAGTACTTCAACCATACAGAGCAGAGCTTTGGCAGAATTCATAGCTGAATGGACCCCAACGCCCGATGAAGAAGTTCCAGAGACAAGCGTCCCCGTACAAGAAGCGACAAGCGATTGGGTAATGTACTTTGATGGTGCCTTCTCGCTGCAAGGCGCCGGTGCCGCCGTGGTACTCATAGCGCCCACCGGAGAGCACCTCAAGTATGTTATCCAGATGCACTTTCCCAAGGAACAAGCGACAAACAATACTGCTGAGTATGAAGGCTTGCTTGCCGGCCTCAGGATTGCAGCCGAGCTTGGGATCAAGAAGTTGATTGTGTGGGGAGATTCTCAATTGGTGGTCCGACAAGTAAACAAAAGTTACCAGAGCCCTTTGATGGAAGCTTATGTAGATGAAGTGAGGAAGCTTGAAGAGCACTTTGAAGGTCTGCAAATGGAGCACGTTCCAAGAGCTCAAAACGATATTGCAGATGGCCTCTCAAAGTGTGCTGCAATGAAGTTACCTGTGGAACCAGGGACCTTCCTGCTCAAGCTAACTCAGCCATCCGTTACACCATCAATTGGACAAAACAAGAAGAGAAAGTTGGTCTCCGGCGACTACTTGCCGGCGGATCTTCCCGAAACCGCCGCCAAGGTCCCCAAGATCAACGATCAAAACGCTGAGGAACAGTTTGCTCCTGCAGGCCCAACGGTCTGTACAGTTGAAGCAAACGTTCCCGACAAGCCTTGCCCCGGCAGGCTTGCCGGGGAACCATCAGCTCCGGCAGAACCAGAGGTTCTTGCCGTAGAAGCTGGGGTTCCCGCAGCGGCCCTAATGCCTTTAGTCCTTGCCGTTGAGCCTCGGGCTCCGGCATGGGCACAGCAGATCGTCCGTTTTCTGCAAACTGGAGAACTTCCCGACGACCCAGAAGAGATAGAGAAAATAACCACGCAGTCAAGTATGTACCAGTTCGTGGACAATGAACTGTACAGAAGAAGGCTCAATGGTGTCAGGTTGAAGTGCATTTCCAGAGAAGATGGGCAGAAGCTGTTGGCAGAAATACATGGAGGCATATGTGGCCACCACATTGGCGCAAGGGCACTTGCCGGAAAGGCGTTCCGGCAAGGGTTCTTTTGGCAAGAAGCCCTCCAAGATGCAACTGCACAAGTAACCAAGTGTGAAGCGTGCCAGTTCCATGCAAAGCAAATTCATCAGCCAGCTCAAGCTCTCCAGACGATCCCTTTGTCCTGGCCCTTCTCGGTTTGGGGGCTCGATATCCTCGGCCCCTTCCCCCGCGCTGTCGGGGGCTTTGAGTACTTGTACGTTGCAATCGACAAGTTCACAAAGTGGCCAGAAGTGGAACCAGTGAGAAAGGTGACAACACAGTCAGCAGTCAGGTTCTTCAGGTCGATTGTTTGCCGTTTCGGAATCCCTAACAGGATCATAACCGACAACGGCACACAATTCACAAGTCGCACCTTCATGCAGTACGTCCAAGACCTTGGCGCCAAGGTCTGTTTCGCTTATGTTGCTCACCCGAGGAGCAATGGTCAAGCGGAGAGGGCAAATGCTGAAGTGCTGCACGGACTTAAGACAAGAACCTTCGACAGGCTGCGCAAGTGCGGAAGAAACTGGATAGAGGAGTTACCGGCGGCTCTTTGGTCAATCAGAACGACACCAAGTCGAGCCACCGGACAGACACCCTTTGCTCTTGTCTATGGAGCAGAGGCAGTTCTCCCCACGGAACTCGTATACGGATCTCCTCGAGTGCTCGCTTATGATGAGCTCGAGCAAGAGCAACTGCGACAAGATGATGCATTGCTCCTCGAGGAGGAACGTCTCCAGGCTGCTGTACGAGCTGCTCGATACCAGCAAGCCTTGCGCCGCTACCATAGCCGCAAGGTTAAGGCCAGGAGTCTCGAGGAAGGCGACCTTGTTCTTCGGCGTGTTCAGTCCGCCAAGAATTCCAACAAGTTGACGCCGAAGTTGGAAGGCCCTTATCGGGTGAGACAAGTCACAAGGCCCGGCGCTGTCCGCCTTGAGACCGAAGAAGGCTTACCGGTGAGCAACTCCTGGAACATAGAGCATCTTCGCAAGTTTCACCCATAAGGCGCGGTTGCCGTGATCCGCTCCGGCAACCACCTTTTGTACGAGTCTTGCCGCTGTTGCATGTAAACCTATGTACAAAGCCGGGCGCAGATCCCGTGCATCAGTAAAGCTTTTGTGTTTCGCACTATTTGCCGTTTCCATGCTTTTCTTCGTTATTTGCATGCATTGTTTGGCATCTTGTGCAACACGCATACCTAGTAAGCATTAGCACGCCGAGAGGCCCTATACTTGTTTTCCCTCTTCTTTCTCTTTCCCTCTTAAGCAGAAGGAATGTTCCTCACGCACAAGTGTGTCGGGGGGGGGGAGGAAGTGGAGGATGAACCAAGTGATGTTCAAGAAAGAGAAGCTTACCGGAGAACGAACAGATTATGAAAGCTAAGTTACCAGAATTTGAGCAGTTCAAATTTTTAAATTTTAGTTATCTTCCTTGAACAACCACACTTTGTATGGTAAACCTGTGCGCGGAGGAACCTACCCGTGGCTAGCCGCACCCTTACTTTGTTTTCGAGTACGCTCAACGACTTAAGTGAGCTGCGACAAGTGTCGCGCCCTTGCTTCGTTTTCGAGTTCGCTCAGCAAGCTAAGTGCGTTGCGACTAGCTGCGGCAAGGTTACTTGCCGGTAAGGACTTTGCCAGCAGGCTGCTCAGAGTCCAGCACTCAGCGCTCGCGGCAAGGGCCCCTTGCCGGCAAGTTTCCTAAAAGCGTAGGGTAAAAAGCATACAAAGTAAAGGACCAAAGCAAGGGAGATAACATATTACAGAGATAACATATTGCATTGATTGATCAAAATAAGATAATATATTACAGAGATAACTTGTCGCAATGACTAATAGATTCATGTTCATGGCACACTTTGCAGCAGCAAAGGAAATAGAAAAAAAGAGGCCTAATCTACGCGGTCGCCTTCACGCCTGGAGATCTTGTTCACCTTGGCAACGATGTGGGCGACCTGCGCCTTCAGCGCCTCCAGATCTGCGTCGTCCGGCAAGCTGCGGAGGACGTTGACAAGATTAATGCCAGGGTTGCGGTAGACGATCTTCGTCAAGACGCGCTCCAAGGTGCCCGCGCAGAGCTGACGCGACTCCTCGGCCAGCTGCGCGGGGAGCTTCTCCTGCAGCCGTGCAAGCGCCGGCGCGATTCCCCTGAAGAAAAGACTTAATTTGGCACTGTGGGGGAGATTCGGGTCCGGAGAGTACATGAGGTGCTCCACCCTCAGCGCCATCAACTCCTTATCGATATTGGCAGCAGAAGCGACCAGGTCGTCAGTCCATTGTTCCACCGACCGGCTGAAGTTGTTCGCTGAGGTGGCGGCGCTCTCCACCAGGCCTCGTTCCTTGCGGAGCTCGTCCTTCAGCTTCGTCTCGCGATCCCGGGCAGCGTCCAACGAATCGGTCAAAGTAGAGACCTTCAACTCCAAGTCAGCAATTGAATCCTTGGCGGCTTTGAGCTCGTCGCCCTTCTTGGAGAGACGTACCTGAAGGTCAGAATTGGTGTGGGCGTCTTTTTCCCGCTCCACGTTGAGCGCGGTGATTCTGTCCGCACTCGCCTTCAGGTACTGCTCCAGCTGCGCCACCTTGACCTCAAGATCCTTCTTGGCGGTTTCCGCGGTGGCGGCGGCAGCTTTTGCCTCCTTTAGGGCCCCGCCAAGGGCCTGCTCCCGGGCGGTGAGGTCGTCCTCGTGGGCGTCGAGGTCGACCTTCCGCTGGTTGAGCGCTCCTTCTCGCCGGGACAGCTCTTCACCAACCAGTCGCTGCTGCTCCTCGGCCTCAGCCTTCTCCAGGAGGAACTCTTGCTGTTCTCCGGCAAGCCGTTCACGCTCCTCCGCCAAGTCGCGGAGGGCCGCCTGGTTGGCGGCGCGGAGCTTCGCGGCGCGCTTCTCCAAGTCTGCTCCAGCCTTGGCGGTGAGGGCTTCCCGGGACTCCAGTTTCGCCTGCCTGGCCCGGTAAAGGGCCAGGAGCTGGCGAAGAAGCTTCTCCTCTTCGGGCTCGTCGCTCCCGCCAGGCGCTTCAACAATCTTCAACCCCGCGGAGGCGAGGACCTCTCCATCCAAGGTCTCTCCCTCCGCGGGGACTCGCGACGAAGACCCCCACGGGACTTGTATGAAGACACCATTGGGGGCCTCAAGATAAACGCCCGCCTGCTCCTTGGCGGCGGAGGGGTCGGTGGCCGGTGCAGCGCTTGACGCTCCTGCAGCCTCCGGGCCAGCAGTGTGGTCGCCGTCCCCCTCCCCGGCCGCGGCGTCTGCGGCCGGGGCGGTCTCCTCAGCAGCGGGCTCGTCGGCTCCAGCCATGCCCTCAGTGGCAGTGGCGTTGCCGTCGCCGCCGTGCGCCTCCTCCTCGACAGTGACCTCCATCTCCATCCGCTCCGGGGGAGGAGGATCTAACAGAAGAAGAAGAAAAGAAAAGATCAAGCAAATATCCAAAAAGACAAGTTCGAGAAGAAGAAGTTACAAGACTTACCTTCACGGACTTCCTCAACGACAGGCTCCCTCGCCGGGGAGTCCTCCCTTGGCGGTGGAGCGGTGGCCCCTGCTGGCGGAGGGCCGCCTGCGCCCTCCCTTGGCGGGGTGGCCACCCTTGTCGGGCTGCTCACCCTTGTCGGGCTACCCGCCCTTGGCGGGGAGCCCGTCCTTGGCAGAGCGTCCTCCCTCGCCGGGGAGTTCGCCCTTGGCGGGGAGGGTGGAACATGCAGCTCCTCGGGGGTGACCTCCGGTTGCTCCTGCGGCTGCGGCTCCACTTCTGCACGAGACGAACAAGGCAACCAGATGTTAGTACAAGCTAAAACCTCAAGCGCGCCCGACGAACAAAAAAATCCAAAACTCAGACTTACGCTGGGGGCTGCTCCTCGGAGCAGCAGGTTGGTCCGGCAAGCCCGCCGCTGGCGCGTCTCCAGTCGCCGCGGTGGGCGAGTCGTCTTCAACCTCGACCACAGGGATCTTGGCCCTCTTTGCCATCCGCTGGGTCAGGGTCCTGCAAGCAAAGCAAAAACAAAATCAGAATCATCAAAGAAAGAATCAAGACAGAATCGAAGAAGTTACAAATTACAAATACTTACTCCTCTTCCTCGTCGTCGTCGGAGCTGAGGGCGGAGAAATCGAACTCCACCTGAGTTGCTCCCACGCGAGGAGCAGGAGGAGAAGGCTCCCTCGGGCGCTTGGCGGTCTCCGGGGCAGGGGGCTGCGAAGACCCAGCCTCCGTTGGCGCCGAGGCCCGAGGAGCAGGCGGAGCGGCCGCTTCGCTCCGGGAGGATCCTCCTCCGCTTGGCGCTGGTGCGCGGGGCGCCCCCGTCGCGGTTTGGCTCGCCCTGGTGGCGCGCGTCGCCCGGCGAGTAGGCTGCTGTCGGGGCGCTTGCGTCCTCGTCGCTGTAGCCGCCTTGCGGAGGCGCTTCAGCGGTGCTTGCTTAGGACTTGCCGGAGGAGGGGAGTTCTCCGAAGATGAGGAGGCGTCGTCGTCAAGTCCCAGAGACCCGCCGGTGTCTTCGTCGGCCTCGACGTCCTCCTCCTCCTCCTCCCGGGCAGGCCCGCTGGATTCAGCATCATGTCTTGCGGCCCCGCTCCCTCCGGCGGTCCTGCTCCCTCCGGCAACCTCGCCTCCTGCGGCAGCCTCGCTCACAACCCCGGGAATCCCGACATGCCTCAGGGAAGGAACCCCGGCAAGCTCGTCGGGCGGAAGCTTAAGCAGCCTGCGAATCTCTGCCTCCTCTGCTTTGCACGACGCATCCGCAGCCTCTGCATCGTCGACGGTGAATCCGAAATCTCCTGCCGCTGCAGCTGCGGCGGCTTCTTCCATCCGGGAAGCAATATAAGCAATATCCCGCTCCGTGGTGGCCCGGGTGAGACCCTTATTCTCCTCGGTGTTCTTCGGCACCTCGACCAAGTTGTCGAAGAAACTCAGAATCGCGTCCGGCGGAGGCTCTATCCAGGTGGGGTCGACGACGTGGGAGTCACACGCGGGCATCATCGCGCGCAAGGAGTCCCGGGCAGTGCTGTTGCACAGCGGCACCACTCCCCGGGGAGATCTAAACCACTCCGGATGGGCCGGGTCGTGCTTGAAGAGCTCCCGGACCATCCCCTTCAGCTCCAAAGCCGTGAAGTTGAAGTTCAATCCCGGGCGCAGCCTCATAATATCCGCCGCATTGCCAAATTCCCATGCTGGCCTTTTCCTCTCCTGTAAAGGGGCAATGCGGCGGCGGAGGAAATCTGCCCCTACCTCTCCAATGGTCAACTTGGCTACCCGGAGATGAAGTATCCTGATAAGGGCGATGTTGAGCTTGCCGTCCTCTGGGGCCAACTCGCTCCAGTCTCTGCCGCGCACTATGGCTGTTGTGCGCGGCGCAGTAAAAGGCTCCGGCTGGTCCTCCACTACCCAACACCAATCTACGCGCCATTCTTCCCACTTGCCGCGGAGTTCTCCTTTCAGATATGAGTCCTTCTTATTCAACCGGAAGATCCAGGAGATACCGCCGAAGAGGGGAGCGCCAGCCTCTACTCTAGGCATAAAGAAATGGCGAAAAAGTGCTACGTTTGGATGGATCCCCACATAGTTTTCGCACAGATGTGCGAAAACCGCCATCGTAAGGATGGCGTTGGGGGTGAAGTCTAGGAGGTGGAGGCCGTATGTGTTCATAATGTCACAGAAAAACTCCGAGTACGGAGGGCACAATCCACAATGGAAGAAGACAGCAAAGAAGAAATACCCGTCGGGAAACAGATCTCTGGCGACGGCGGGGTAGGTTCTGGTGCGGGGATGAGCTTTGGTCTCCCCGGACCAGAAGAGGTAGTACTTGTTCCACAGCTCCCTCGCACTGAGCCGCGACGCGAAGACCACATTCCTCTTCCGCAGGGCGGCAAGCTTCGCCGCCTGCTCGGACTTCTCCTTCTTGGTCTTCTCCGCTTTCGCCTTCTCGCTCTTCAGAGCCATGGCGGAGGTGGCGAGGGAAGAGGCGAGGAGCTCGACGACGCCGCGGATGCGGAAGATGGCGGAGGAGGGGTGGAGGCAAGGAGCAGCGGAGGTTTTCTGGAGGTTGAAGACGCAATGAAGACGAAGGAGGGAAACTGCCCCTGCTTCCTCTGCTTTTAAGGGGGAAGTGGGGGACGCTCCGCATTTCCCATTAAAGAACGAGGCCACGATCTCTCCCACGACGCCGCAATCGACGCGTGCCGTTAGGGAGGGGCGCGGCGGATGCGGAAGGGGATTTACGGCTTGCCGTGGGCCGCGTGTGCCCGTGCACTGTTTTGGGCCTGGCCCAACAGCGCTCGGCACCGTGTGTGGCCCAGCCGGGGGCTCCTGTCGGTGTACTAAGATAGGGGTACCTTAGTACCCCAACTTGTGCACGGGCAGTAGCAGCTTCCCGCGGCAGGGTTTACCACGTGCTCGCCGAAAACCTTTTCAGTCCCTATAAAGCCATTCAAAAACAAAGTATACAAGACAGAAGATCAAGGCCCCGGCAAGTGGAGCTTGCCGGGAAGGCCATCCCAGGCTCAAGATTATCACATTAACACAAGACCCTGGCAAGAGGAGCTTGCCAGGAAGACCAGAAGACTGCTCCTCAGAAGACATGCCTCGGCGCACCCTGCGCCCCGGCAGGACCCGGGGAGCGACAAGCTTCCGGGCCCGGCAAGATCAAGACCCCGGCAAGGTGCTTGCCGGGGGAAGCCTGCGCTGTGTGCCCGCGCTCCAGCTCATCGGCCCACGCGTCACCCTGGGGCCCTTCCAGGGACGCGTGGCGGATGACTGTGCAGCCTGGGGGACACGGTGGCACGCCACGGTGACGAGGCTACCGCCGTGGCGAACGGAGACGCATGGACGGGTGCTTTTGGGGTCGACGGTGACGGGCATTTAATGCCCTTGTCCCCCACTGTCAAGGTTAGGTGAAGACCACTGTTCATCCACTGTTCATGCACTGTTCCCGCACTGTTACAACTACCACCAAAGTTACATTTTTACCCTCCTCTACGTTGACACCTGTCGGTAACCCCTTGGGCTATAAAAGGAGGCCCATGCACAATGTAGAAAGGGTTCGGAACCTAGACAGCTCTCTTGCTCGGGGTAGCTAGTTCTTCAAGCTCTCGAGCCCAAGGACTCAATACAATCTAAGCAGGAGTAGGGTTTTACGCGTCCGCGCGGCCCGAACCTGGGTAAACTGCCCGCGTGTGCTCCTCGATCCGCTCTTTGTGCTCCCTCCGCTCCCTTACCGCAACGTACAAGGGGCTCCGGTCCCATAGGTGCTCGTGGTGGACAGTTTCCCCCGACAGCCGGAGGCATTCACATAGAGTCATACTTTGTTGTTGTAGTATCGAGTTGTAATATTGTGTTGTAATGAAAGTGTGATGCTCATCATTTTTAGAGCATTGTCCCATGGGAGGAAAGGCTGAATCTATAAAGCCCCTCCGCAAAAAAGAAGAAGAAGAAAGGCCAAAGAAAAAAAGGCCCAAAAAAAGAAGAAAAAGGGACAATTGCTACTATCTTTTTCCACACTTGTGCTTCAAAGTAGCACCATGTTCTTCATTGTAGAGAGTCTCACATTTAGTCACTTTCATATACTAGTGGGAATTTTCGTTATAGAACATGGCTTGTATATTCCAACGATGGGCTTCCTCAAATGCCCTAGGTCTTTGTGAACAAGCAAGTTGGATGCACACCCACTAGTTTCTTTGGTTGAGCTTTCATTCATATTTAGCTCTAGTGCATCTGTTGCATGGCAATCCCTAATCACTCACATTGATATCTATTGATGGGTATCTCCATAGCCCGTTGATACGCCTAGTCAATGTGAGACTATCTCCCTCTTTTTGTCTTCTCCACAACCACCTCTATTCCACCCAAAGTACAATGTCCATGGCTCACGCTCATGTATTGTGTGAAAGTTGAAAGGTTTGAAAAGATAGAGCATGAAAACAAATGCTTGGCTGAAATCAGGGTTGTGCATAATATGAATATTTAGTGTGATAACAAGGGAGTATAGCCAACACTATATGATTTTGTAGGGATAACTTTCATTAGCCATAGTATTTTGAGAAGACATGATTGGTTTGTTAGTATTGTTTGAAGTATTGTTATTTCTTATGTCAATATAGACTTTTATCTTGAATCTTTCAGATCTGAATATTCATGCCACAATTAAGAGAATTACATTGATAAACTATATTGGTTAGCATTCCACATCAAAAATTCTTTCTTTATCATTTACCCACTCGAGGACGAGCACGAATTAAGCTTGGGGGTGCTTGATATGTCTCCAATGTATCTACAAGTTTTTTTTTCATGCTATTATTTATGAAGTCTTGGATGTTTAATGGGCTTTATCATTCACTTTTATATCATTTTTGGTACTAACCTACTAACCCAAAGGCCCAGTCCAGATTGCTGTTTTTTGCCAATTTCAGGGTTTTGCAGAAAAGGAATATCAAACGGAGTCCAAACGGAATGAAACCTTCGCGAGAGATATTTTTGGAGGAAATCACGCTCGGGAAATGTCAGGACCAAGTCAGGGGGCAAAGAGCCAGCCCTCGAGGGTGGGGGCGCGCCCCCCTGCCTCGAGGCTGCCCACACGGTCCCCGGTGCCCTCCTTCTTCCTATATATACCTACGTACCCCAGAAACTCCATACGCAACGCGAAAACCCTAATTCCAACACCGTAGCTTCTATTCCCGTGGAGATCCCATCTTGGAGCTTGTTCCGGGAGGGGGATCCATCACGGAGGCCTTCATCATTATCATCATCGCCCTCACCAAGCGTTGTGAGTAGTTTACCACAGACCTTCGGGTCCATAGCTAGTATCTAGATGGCTTCTTCTCTCTCTCTGGATCTCAATACAGAGTTCTCCTCGGTCTTTGAGGAGATCTATTCGATGTAATCTCTTTTTGCGATGTGTTTGTCGAGATCCGATGAATTGTGAGTTTATGATCAAGGTTATCTATGAAAGATATTTGGTTCTTCTCTGAACTTTTTATGTGTGCTCATAATATCCTTGCAAGTCTCTTCGAATTATTGGTTTGGTTTGGCCTACTAGATCTATAGTTCTTGAAATGGGAGAAGTGCTTGGCTTTGGGTTCAATCTTGCGGCGTCCTTTCCCAGCGACAGTAGGGGCAGCAAGGCACGTATTGTATTGTTGCCATCGAGGATAAAAAGATGGGGTTTTCATCATATTTCTTGAGTTTATCCCTCTACATCATGTCATCTTGCTTAAGGCGTTACTCTGTTCGTATGAACTCAATACACTAGATGCATGCTGGATAGCGGTCGATGTGTGGTGTAATAGTAGTAGATGCAGGCAGGAGTCGGTCTACTTGTCTCGGATGTGATGCCTATATACAATGATCATGCCTAGATAGTCTCATAATTATTCGCTTTTCTATCAATTGCTCGACAGTAATTTGTTTACCCGCTGTAGAATATCGCTATCATGAGAGAAGCCACTAGAGAAAACTATGGCCCCCGGGTCTATTCTCAACATATCAATCTACATCTACTTTAGTTTTCTTGCTTTTATTTGCTGTTCTATTAAACCAAAAATACCAAAAATATAATTATCATCTCTATCAGTTCTCACTCTGGTAAGTGACCGTAAAGGGATTGACAACCCCTTATTGTGTTGGCTGTGAAGTTCTTATTTGTTTGTGCAGGTGCGAGGGACTGGCGCATGGTCTCCTACTGGATTGATACCTTGGTTCTCAAAAACTGAGGGAAATACTTACGCTACTGTGCTACATCTCCCTTTCCTCTTCGAGGGAATACAACGCAAGCTCAAGAGGTAGCAGTGCCACTTTGTAATTCCAAATGGCATGAAATTTTTACAGCAGCTTCATATGGTCAAATAATCCCACTCCACCAAATTTCAGCTCAAGTGGCCTCACCATGCGAGTGCATCATCAAAATCTTATTTCTGGACCAAATATGCAGTTGTGAAAGAACTATATTAAACCTTGGTCCAAATCTTCTCAAAGTTACCAGAATGAAAGTCTTCGTTACCTAAACCTCGCAGACAACCCCATTGCTCCCAATCATCTTCCTGTTGATCACCAGTGCTCACCCAAGTTTACTTCAGTAAACTTCAGAGCTCATTTACCATTTAACGTCAGAGCTTTTCATCGATCTACCACCGTAGTTGAAATCTACCATTGATGATCTTACCACTAGACAATGTTTGCCAGCCCTTGGCTTCTTCTCCTCGCTAGACCACGCGGTGACCACCGCTTTGGTGTGCAATGGCCGCGTCCAGAGCGTCTTCTTGCTCGGGTCCCTCCTCTGCATGGCGTCTCAGCGAGCACGAGCATGTCTAATAGATTTACCGTGTTGTCGCCGTCCTCTTGGACCTCTCTCCCTCTTAGTAAAACCCCTCACCGGCGCTCACCCACGCTCGCCGCTGAACGCCCACGAGAGCACAATGGTGGTTTGGCTCTGTTCGTCGTCGTCTTCTTCCTCCCTGAGCCCCCTTGGCCTCCTCTTCCCCATGAGAGCTCTCCCATGTTCCTCTCTCGTCGCCTGCCTCCGAGCTCATGCACGTGGGCACGCGTCCGCGGAGCCGGACACGCGTCTGCGGCGGCGCCAACACGACTCCCCTTCCCCTCGGCTATATAAGCCCACCCCGAGGCCCCTCGACCTCACCACTCGTCTCCTGCACCTCCACTACCCCTACCCAGCCTCTCAACCGAGCTCGAGGAGCTCTCATTCCCTCCCATCTCCACCATGGCTGCCGTTTGGGTGCGCCTAAATTCCGGCCACCCGAACCCTCCTTTATCATTCTTCCACCACCAGAACACTCCGCGGACCTCCTGGAGCCTCCCCATGTCTTCGCCTCATCCCCGGAGCAGCACGTGGCGCCGCCCCCGTCTCTGGCCGAAGCCCCGTCCGCTGCAGCCGCAGCTCTCCTCGACGCCGACCTCCCCGGAGTGTCTGGATGGTCCAGGAAGGCACGGCTCGGCCTGCTGATCTCCCCGGTAGGCAGCACAGCACGGGAGGTGGACGGAGTCGCCGGCGGTCGTCGTCGGGGCAGCCGGCCTCGTCTCTGCCTCAGCGCGTCATCAGAAAGAAGGATCCAGGAGGAGAGAGATGGATAAAGCGGGTACCACCTGTAAGTCTCTAAGCCACCGGGCCCCGCCCTGCCACGCTGGATAAGTGGAGGCGTATTCTTCGGAATACGTCTTCCGAGCTGGAAAGCGTGTTTCATTCCGTTTCGGCCTAAAATACGTTTCCTCTTCTCTGAAAGCGTATTTCCTCTCCGTTTCAGCCAGGAATGCATTTTCCCACAAGCGAAGACTCATTCTCTAAAGTACACTTTCTGTTTTTCTGTCTAGGCCCAGTTTGTAAAGATTTTTCTTACAGATAGGTCCCTGGCAGAAAACACTTCATATCTTTTTACTCACAACTCCAAATGAGGTGAATCCAAAGCCCACTTCTTCGTTTCGTCGAGCCTGTTCTGTTGGCATCATTTTCATTATGTTTCAACATTCTGAAAATGACCATTTTGCCCTTGCCGTTAACCAGCCTCTTTCGAGAGAGAAGTGCTTCCGGCAAATCCTTCTGCGATGTTTCCACACTTTGTCCCGGTGATTTCTCCATCCCCAGGCAAGCCACAACAACCACTTGCATGATAGCCATGCAGTAGCCATGGTTTTCAACTTGAATATTTAATAAAAGTTTGATTGTTCCTGTCTGCTTGTTTGCTACTGCTGTCGTTGTTTCGGTTATGTGATACGTCTCCAACGTATCTATAATTTTTGATTGTTCCATGCTATTATTTATGATGTCTTCGATGTTTAATGGGCTTTGTCATACAGTTTTATATCATTTTTGGGACTAACCTACTAACCCAAAGGCCCAGTCCAGATTGTTGTTTTTTGCATGTTTCAGGGTTTTGCAGAAAAGGAATATCAAACGGAGTCCAAACGGAATGAAACCTTCGGGAGAGATATTTTTGGAGAAAATCACACACGGGAGACTTGAGAACCATGGAGTAGGGGCTACGAGGTGCCCACGAGGGTGGGGGCGCATCCCCCTGCCCAGGGCGCGACCCCCTGCCTCGTGGGCCCTCGTGAGTCCCCCGGTGTCCTCCTTCCTCCTATATAAGCCTACGTACTCCGAAACCATCAGCAACAGAGAGAAAACCCTAATTCGACCGCCGTAACCTTCTGTTCCCGTGAGATCCCATCTTGGAGCCTGTTCCGGAGCTCCGCCGGAGGGGGGATCCATCACGGAGTGCTTCTACATCATCATCATCGCCCTCACCATGAGTTGTGAGTAGTTTACCACAGACCTTCGGGTCCATAGCTAGTATCTAGATGGCTTCTTCTCTCTCTCTGGATCACAATACAAAGTTCTCCTCGGTCTTCGAGGAGATCTATTCGATGTAATCTATTTTTGCGGTGTGTTTGTCGAGATCCGGTGAATTGTGAGTGTCGGTGTACTAACATAGGGGTACCTTAGTACCCCAACTTGTGCACGGGCAGTAGCAGCTTCCCGTGGCAGGGCTTACCACGTGCTCGCCGGAAACCTTTCTGGTCCCTATGAAGCCATTCAAAAACAAAGTATACAAGATAGAAGATCAAGGCCCCGGCAAGAGGAGCTTGCCGGGAAGGCCGCACCAGGATCAAGGTTATCATATTAGCACAAGACCCTGGCAAGAGGAGCTTGCCAGGAAGGCCAAGGAACACTTACCTCAAGAGATGCCTCGGCGCATCGTGCGCCCCGGCAGGACCCGAAGAGCGACAAGCTTCCGGGCCCGACAAGATCACTACCCCGGCAAGGTGCTTGCCGGGGAGACCTATGCTGTGTGCCCGTGCTCCAGCTCATCGGCCCACGTGTCGCCCTGGGGCCCTTCCAGGGGCACGTGGCAGATGGCTGTGCAGCTTGGGGCACACGGTGGCAAGCCACGGTGACGAGGCTACCGCTGTGGCGAACGGAGAAGCATGGGCGGATGCTTTTGGGGTCGACGGCGACGGGCATTTAATGCCCTTGTCCCCCATTGTCAAGGTTAGGTGAAGATCACTGTTCACATACTGTTCACGCACTATTGCAACCACCACCAAAATTACACTTTTACCCTCCTCTACGTTGACACCTGTCGGTGACCCCTTGAGCTATAAAAGGAGGCCCATGCACAACGTAGAAAGGGTTCGAAACCTAGACAACTCTCTCTCACTCGGTGTAGCTAGTACTGTAGCTCTTCAAGCTCCCGAGCTCAAGAACTCAATACAACCTAAGGCAGGAGTAGGGTTTTACGCGTTCGCGCGGCCCGAACCTAGGTAAAATTGCCCGCGTGCGCTCCTCGATCTGCTCTCCGTGCTCCCTCCGCTCCCTTACCGCAACGTAGAAGGGGCTCCGGTCCCATTGGTGCTCGTGGGAGGACAGTTTTCCCCCGACATCTTTGGCGCGCCAGGTAGGGGGCGTCGAGGTTGTGCGAACCTGATCCGGCACTCACGCGGGCGCATTCTTCATCAACCTCTCCAGCTTCATCAACTTCGTCAGCTACAACAACATGCCTCCGAAGAAGAAGGCTTCGGAGGTCGGAGGCCCGTCTGCATCAATCCCACCGCCACCAGAACCAACGGTTGGTGGAGGAGACGCCGGCGGAAGGGTGGTCGCCGGCGAGGAAACTCACGGCGCCACCAAGTCCAAGGACAAGATCGACGACCGGGCTAACTCCAAAGCCTCGGTGTCAGTAGACGCCCCACGTCCTTCTTAGGAGGTACAAGACCCGCGGCGGCGTGGTACTGGAGGTACCATACGCTTGCTGGGGCGTGGCCAAGCCGGAGGATCGCGGGATGCTCAAGGCCAGCGTGCTGGCACAAGCAAGGCGCGGTCGCCGGGGCGGGAACATGCTCCTTCTAACACGGTTAGAAGTCCGAGCGTGTCCTGCTCCTCGCACCGCTCGCCGCCGTTCCCCTCTTCTCCAGCAGAAGCTCTAGCAAGAGCACAGCTGCTCCTCGATTTCCCTCCAGCGGCAGACAAGGCCGAAGACTGGAGGGCGACGATTCAGAGCCTCATCGCCTTCGCCAACAACGACGCGCCACAATAGCCGGCAACCTCACGGCCGCGGCAAGTCGATCAAGCAAAGGCCGATGGCGACAACACCGCTGGGGGTGCAACTACCGTGCACTCCCCGCCGCGGAAGCAGAAATCGCCACCCCGCCGGATCAACGTCGACGACGACTCCACGGCGTCGTCGGATCCGCGGGCTCGCCGCGATCAGCGCCAAGTCCTAGACGACAGGCGGCAAGAAGACGCTCGGACTCGCATCGAGCGCCGACGAGAAGCCCGAAGACAGTCAGATCAGCGCGCTGGGACCGCTGTTGACGCGCACGCGCCCGGTGAACCAGGCGACTTGCCGTACGCGGCAGGCTGCCCTGCGTTCACCCGTGAGCTGCGGCAAGTCCAGTGGCCCAGCATGAAGAATTTCAAGCCCGACGTACCCGAGAAGTACGACGGCAAGACGCACCCCTCGGAGTTCCTCAGCATCTACACTATAGCAGTGCAGGCTGCCGGGGGACGCGACGAGAAGATACTAGCCAACTACTTCCCGCTAGTGCTTAAGCCAAACGTCCGATCTTGGCTTATGCACTTGCCGGAGAACTCCATTTCTTCGTGGGCGGATCTGTGCCACCAGTTTGTTGGCGCCTTTACGGGCGGCCACAAACCCCACGGCCAGGAGAGCGATCTCCACATCCTAGCCCAGAAGGAGGGAGAGTCCCTGCGCAAGTACATCCAGAGATTCAGCCGCGTGCAACACAACATTCCCGATGTCCACCCTGCCGCGGTCATCAGCGCGTTCCACCAGAACGTGCGTAACCGCCGGATGAGGGAGGAGATGGCCATGCCCAAGATCCAGGATGTCAGCGAGCTCTACGCTCTGGCTGACAAGTGCGCGCGCGCTGAAGAGGGGAGGAGACTCCCCGGAGAGGATGCTGGCGCAGGAGGAAGCGACAGCGAGGATGCCGCCCCGGCAAGGAAGAGCCGGCGGCGGAACAACAGAAAGAAGAAGAACAAGGAGGTGCTGGTTGTCGAGCAGTCCGGCAAGGAGGCTCCCGCCAAGAAGGCACAGGCTGGCGGTTCCGGCAAGGAGCCAGCCCCTGTAGCGGCAGCCGACAAGCAGGACAGCTCCGACAAGCAGTACTGCAAGATCCACCGCACCAAGGGCCACGATCTTCAGAACTGCAAACGAGTCGAGTACCTCGTAGAGCAGCAGAAGGCTGAATACGAGCGTCGCGACAAGGAGAAGGCCCAAGGAGGCGGAGGAGAACCCAGCAAGAAGCGGCCGTTCAATGGCCGGGAAGGACGCCGCGGCAAGGCCAAGCAGCGGCAAGGTGATAGACCTCCCCGGGGCCACGACAAGGATGAGGATGAAGACGACGACGATGACATGGAAGAAGGAGACAACAGCGAGCAGGAGTTCCAGAAGGCCACAGAGGTTCTGTGTGTCGACGGAGGTGCCTCTCTGCACACTTCCCACCGCCAACTCAAGCAGTGGGTGCGAGAAGTGAATGCAGCTGAGCCGCCCGTCGAGTCACGTGGGCTGCTGAAGTGGTCCGGCACGCCCATCATCTTTGACCTTGAGGACCACCCTAACCGCACCACAGCGGTCGGGTGCTTGCCGTTGTTGGTCTCACCAACTATCCGCAACCTCAAGGTCACCAAGATGTTGGTTGACGGCGGGGCCGGCCTGAACTTGATCTCCTCAGCTGTGATCAAGAAGCTACAGATCCCAGACGGCGAGCTCGAAGAAACCGGGTCATTCCAAGGGATCAACCCGGGAAGGAGCAAGCCGAAGGGGAAGATTACTCTGCCAGTGACCTTTGGCGGGGAGCTCAACTTCAGGATGGAGAGGGTCACGTTTGATGTTGCCGATATCCCATTACCATACAATGGGATACTTGGACGTCCTGCCCTCGCCAAGTTCATGGCAGCTTCCCACTATGCCTACAACGTACTCAAGATACCGGGGCCGATAAGCGTCATCTCTGTCCCCGGTGACAAAAAGGACGCGCTTATCTGCGCCAACAAGATCTACCGGGATGCAGCAGCCGCAGCAGAAAGCAACACACTTGCCGCTGAAGCTCCCGGGGGGAAGACCAAGACCAAGTCCGGCAAGAGCTCTGGGGCCCACTCCGGCAAACGCACCTCTTCGGAGTGCTGCGCTGCCGTCGAGGACGCACCATCGAGCTCCACCGGCAAGTGCAAGAAAGGAATGGCAGCTCCATCGGCAACCAAGAAGGTGTCCGCCAAGGAGGACGGCACTGGTGGTACCTTCACCATCAGTGCTACGCTCGACAACAAATAGGAAAGCGCGCTCGTTGCCTTCCTGCGGGCGAATGTCGATGTGTTTGCATGGAAACCATCTGACATCCCCGGCGTTCCCAGGAAGGTAATTGAGCACAAGCTTGATGTTTGTCCTCATGCGCGGCCCGTCAAGCAGAAGGTCAGGAAGCAAGCCGTGGAGCGCCAAGAATTCATCGCCGAGGAGATAAAGAAGTTGGAAGCAGCAGGCCTGGTTAAAGGCGTGATCCATCCCACGTGGTTAGCCAATCCAGTTGTCGTGCGCAAGGCCAATGGGAAATGGAGACTTTGTATAGACTTCACTGATGTGAATAAAGCATGTCCCAGGGATTCATTTCCCTTGCCGCGTATTGACCAGATTGTTGACTCCACCGCCGGATGTGAGCTGCTTTCCTTCCTTGATGCATACTCAGGTTACCACCAGATATTCATGGCCAAGGAAGATGAAGAGAAGACTGCATTCATTACTCCATGTGGCACATATTGCTTCATACGCATGCTTTGGATTGAAGAATGCAGGCTCGACATTTGCAAGGGTGGTGCACACTGCTTTTGAGCCACAGATACACAGAAATGTAGAAGCCTACATGGATGATATCGTGGTCAAGAGGAAGATCAAAGATACCCTGATACAGGACTTAGAGGAAACCTTTGAGAATCTGCACAAGATCCAACTCAAGCTGAACCCCGAGAAGTGCGTCTTCGGAGTCCCCTCCGGCAAGCTTCTCGGGTTCTTTGTGTCCCAGAGAGGGATTGAAGCCAATCCCGACAAGATAAAAGCCATCGAGCAGATTGAAGCCCCGAAGCGCGTCAAGGACGTAAGAAGACTTGCTGGTTGTGTGGCTGCCCTCAGCAGGTTCATTTCAAAGTCTGCAGAACGCGCCCTGCCTTTCTTCAAAATCTTGAAAAAGGCAGGTCCTATGAAATGGACTCCGGAAGCGGAGGCAGCGCTGCAAGACTTGAAAGGATACCTGTCCTCCACTTCAATACTTGTCGCACCTAGGCCAAAAGAGAAGTTGCTGCTGTACCTAGCGGCAACCAATCAAGTGGTTAGTGTTGCGTTAGTAGCAGACAGGGAGGCAGATGAGGAACCCACATCCCCGGCAAGCGAATCCAGCGACAAGCAGGGAGCTTCCCCGACAAGCTCTGGCCCCGACAAGGACAAGTCTGCGCAGGAACAAGGAGAAGTGCGAAAGAAGATGGTGCAGCGCCCAGTGTATTTTGTAAGTTCCCTCTTGCAGGGGGCTAGATCAAGATACTCTGGGGTGCAGAAGTTGCTGTTCGGCCTCCTCATGGCCTCAAGGAAGCTGCGCCATTACTTCCAAGCACACGAGATAACAGTGGTCACTCGCTTTCCGTTGAAGAGGATATTGCAAAATCCAGAAGCAACAGGCAGGATCGTCGAGTGGGCACTGGAGCTGTCAAGCTTTGGTCTCAAGTTTGAGAGTACTTCAACCATACAGAGCAGAGCTTTGGCAGAATTCATAGCGGAATGGACCCCAACGCCAGATGAAGAAGTTCCAGAGATAAGCATCCCCGTCCAAGAAGTGAGCAACGAATGGATGATGTACTTTGATGGTGCTTTCTCGCTGCAAGGCGCCGGTGCCTGCGTGGTACTCATAGCGCCCACCAGAGAGCACCTCAAGTATGTTATCCAGATGCACTTTCCCAAGGAACAAGCGACAAACAATACTGCTGAGTATGAAGGTTTGCTTGCCGGCCTCAGAATTGCGGCCGAGCTTGGGATCAAGAAGTTGATTGTGCGGGGAGATTCACAGTTGGTGGTCCGACAAGTGAATAAGAGTTACCAAAGCCCTTTGATGGAAGCTTATGTTGATGAAGTGAGGAAGCTTGAAGAGCACTTTGAAGGTCTGCAAATGGAGCACGTCCCAAGAGCTCAGAATGATATTGCAGATGGCCTCTCAAAGTGTGCTGCAATGAAGTTACCTATGGAACCAGGGACCTTCCTGCTCAAGTTAACTCAGCCATCCGTTACACCATCAGTTGGGCAGAACAAGAAGAGAAAGTTGGTCTCCGGCGACTACTTGCCGGCGGATCTTCCCGAAGCCGCCGCCAAGGTCCCCAAGATCAACAGCCAAGATGCTGAGGAACAGTTTGCTCCTGCAGATCCAAGGGTCTGTACAGTTGAAGCAGGTGTTCCCGACAAGCCTTGCCCCGGCAGGCTTGCCGGGGGACCATCAGCTCCGGCAGAGCCGCAGGTTCTTGCCGTAGAAGCTGAGGTTCCCGCAGCAGCCCTCATGCCTTTAGTCCTTGTTGTTGAGCCTCAGGCTCCAGCATGGGCACAGCAGATCGTCCGCTTTCTGCAAACTGGAGAACTTCCCGATGAGCCAGAAGAGATAGAGAAAATAACCAGGCAGTCAAGTATGTACCAGTTCGTTGACAATGAACTGTACAGAAGAAGACTCAATGGTGTCAGGTTGAAGTGCATTTCCAGAGAAGATGGACAGAAGCTGTTGGCAGAAATACATGGAGGCATATGTGGCCACCACATTGGCGCAAGGGCACTTGCCGGGAAGGCGTTCCGGCAAGGGTTCTTCTGGCCAGAAGCCCTCCAGGATGCAACTGCACAAGTAACCAAGTGTGAACCGTGCCAGTTCCATGCCAAGCAAATTCACCAGCCAGCTCAAGCTCCCCAGACGATCCCTTTGTCCTGGCCCTTCTCGGTCTGGGGGCTCGATATCCTCGGCCCTTTTCCCCGCGCAGTCGGGGGCTTTGAGTACTTGTACGTAGCAATCGACAAGTTCACAAAGTGGCCCGAAGTGGAACCAGTGAGAAAGGTGACAGCACAGTCAGCAGTCAGGTTCTTCAGAGCGATTGTTTGCCATTTCGGAATCCCTAACAGGATCATCACCGACAACGGCACACAGTTTACAAGTCGCACCTTCATGCAGTACGTCCAAGACCTTGGCGCCAAGGTCTGCTTCACTTCTGTTGCTCACCCGAGGAGCAATGGTCAAGCGGAGAGGGCCAATGCTGAAGTGCTGCGAGGGCTCAAGACAAGAACCTTCGACAGGCTGCACAAGTGCGGAAGAAACTGGATAGAGGAGTTGCCGGCGGCTCTTTGGTCAATGGAGCAGAGGCAGAGGCAGTTCTCCCCACGGAACTCGTATACGGATCTCCTCGAGTGCTCGCTTATGATGAGCTCGAGCAAGAGCAACTGCGACAAGATGACGCATTGCTCCTCGAGGAGGAACGTCTCCAGGCTAATGTACGAGCTGCTCGATACCAGCAAGCCCTGCGTCGCTATCATAGCCGCAGGGTCAGGGCCAGGAGTCTCGAGGAAGGCGACCTTGTTCTTCGGCGTGTTTAGTCCGCCAAGAATTCCAACAAGTTGACGCCGAAGTGGGAAGGCCCTTATCGGGTGAGACAAGTCACAAGGCCCGGCGCTGTCCGCCTTGAGACCGAAGAAGGCTTACCGGTGAGCAATTCTTGGAACATAGAGCATCTTCGCAAGTTTCACCCATAAGGCGCGGTTGCCGTGATCCGCTCCGGCAACCACCTTTTGTACAAGTCTTGCCGCTGTTGCATGTAAACCTTTGTACAAAGCCGGGTGCAGAACCCGTGCATCAGTAAAGCTTTTGTGCTTAGCACTATTTGTCGTTTCCATGCTTTTCTTTGTTATTTGCATGCATTGTTTGGCACTATGTGTAACGCACATCCCCGGTAAGCGCTAGCAAGCCGAGAGGCCCTATGCTTGTTTTTCCTCCTCTTTTTCTTTCCCTCTTAAGCAGAAGGAATATTCCTCGCGCACAAGTTTTCCGGGGGGGAAGGCGATGGAGGCATGAACCAAGTGTTGTTCAAGAAAGAGAAGCCTTGTCGGGGAACAAACGAACTATGAAAGCTAAGTTGCCAAAGTTTGAGCATTCAAATTTTTTTAAATTTTTTAGTTGTCTTCCTTGAACAACCACACTTTGTATGGAAAACCTGTGCGCGGAGGAACCTACCTGTGGCTAGCCGCGCCCTTACTCTGTTTCGAGCACGCTCAACGGCTTAAGTGAGCTACGACAAGTGTCACGCCCTTACTTCGTTTTCGAGTTCGCTCAGCAGTCTAAGTGTGCTGCGACTAGCTGCGGCAAGGTTTCTTGCCGGCAAGGCTATTGCCAGCAGGCTGCTAAGAGTCCAGCACTCAGCGCTCGCGGCAAGGGCCCCTTGCCGACAAGTCCCCTAAAAGCATAGGGTAGAAAGCATACTAAGTGGAGGACCAAAAGCAAGGGAGATAACACTGCCTTGATTGTTCAAAATAAGATTGTATATTACAAAGATAGCTTGCCGCTGTTCTAATCAACTACTGCCTATGACTTAATTGGTAGCGGCAAAGGAAGAAGAAGGAAAGGAATCTAGTCCACGCGGTCGCCTTTACGCCTCGTGATCTTGCCCACCTTGGCAACGATGTGGGCAACCTGCGCCTTCAACGCCTCCTGATCAGCTTCGGGCGGCAAGGTGCGGAGGACGTTGACGAGGTTGATGTCGGGGTTGCGGTAGACGATCTTCGACAAGACTCGCTCCAGGGTGCCCATGCAGAGCCGACGCGCCTCGTCGGCCAGCTGCACGGGGATCTTCTCCCGCAGCCGCGCAAGCGCCGGCGCAATTCCCCTGAAGAACAGACTTAACTTGGCGCTGTGGGGGAGGCTCTCGTCCGGGGAGTACACGAGATGCTCCGCCCTCAGCGCCATCATCTCCTTGTCAATATTGGCAGCGGAGGTGACCAGCTCATCAGTCCACTGCTCCACTGCCCGGCTGAAGTTGTTCGCTGAGACGGCGGTGCTCTCCACCAAGCCCCATTCCTTGCGGAGTTCGTCCTTCAGTTTCGTCTCGCGGTCCCGGGCGGCGTCAAGCGAATCAGTAAGAGTGGAGACCTTCAGCTCTAAGTCAGCAATGGAGTCCTTGGCGGCAGTAAGCTCTGTGCCCTTCTCGGAGAGACGTACCTGCAGCTCAGAATTGGTGTGGGCGTCTTTCTCCCGGTCCACGTTGAGCGCAGTGACTCTGTCCTCGCTCGCCTTCAGGAACAACTCCAGCTGCTCCACCTTGGCTTCCAGGTCTTTCTTAGCGGTCTCTGCGGCGGCTGCAGCGCTCCTCGCCTCCTTCAGAGCCCCACCAATGGCCTGCTCCCGGGCGGCGAGGTCGTCCTCGTGGGCATCGAGGTCGACCTTCCGTTGGTTGAGTACTCCTTCTCGCCGGGACAGCTCCTCGGCGGCCAGTCGTTGCTGCTCCTCGGCCTTAGCTTTTTCAAGGAGGAAGGCTTGCTGCGCCCCGGCAAGCTCTTCGCGCTCCTCGGCCAGGTTGCGGAGGGCTGCCTGGTTGTCAGCGCGAAGCTCCGCGGCGCGCTTCTCCAATTCAGCTCCAGCCTTGGCGGCAAGAGCCTCCCGAGACTCCAACTTCGCCTGCCTGGCCCGATACAAGGCCAGGAGCTGACGAAGGAGCTTCTCCTCTTCGGGCTCGTCGCTACCGCCGGGCGCTTCAACAACCTTCAACCCAGCGGAGGCGAGGACCTCTCCGTCAAAGGTCTCTCCCTCCACGGGTGCTCGAGACGAGGACGCCCACGGGACTTGAATAAAGACCCCGTTGGCGGCCTCCAAGTAGACACCCGACCGCTCCGTGGAGGCGGAAGGGTCGGCGGCCAGTGCAGCGTCCGACGCTCCTGCGGCCTCCGGGCCAGCAGTGTGGTCGCCGGCCTCTTCCCCGGCCGCGGCATCGGCGGTCGGGGCGGTCTCTTCGGCGGCTGGCTCATCAGCGGCAGTGGCGCTGCCGCCGTCACCGTGCACGCCCTCCTCGCCGGTGGTCTCCGTCTCCATCCGCTCCTGTGCAGGAGGATCTAGCAGAAGAAAAAGGAAAGAAAGAGTCAAGCAAATATCCAAAAAGACAAGTTCAAGAAGAAGAAGCTACAAGGTTTACCTTCGCGGACTTCTTCAACGACGGGGTCCCTCGCCGGGGAATCCTCCCTTGGCGGCGGAGCAGTAGCCCCTACTGGCGGAGGGCCGCCCGCGCCCTCCCTTGGCGGGGTGCTCACCCTTGTCGGGCTGCTCACCCTTGGCGGGGTGCCCGTCCTTGGCGGAGTGCCCGTCCTTGGCGGAGCGTTCTCCCTTGCCGGGGAGTTCATCCTTGGCGGGGAGGGTGGAGCAAGTGGCTCGTCGGGGGCGACCTCCGGGCGCTCCTGCGGCTGCGGCTCCACTTCTGCACAAGACAACAAAATATCAGTACAAGCAACAACCTCAAGCATGCCCGTCAAGCAGAAGAACGAATACCATACTTATGTTGGGGGCTGCGCTGGGGGCTGCTCCTCGGAACAGCAGGTTGATCCGGCAAGTTTGCCGCTGGCACGTCTCCCGTCGCCGCGGCGGGCGAGTCGTCTTCAATCTCGACCACAGGGATCTTGGCCCTCTTCGCCATCCGTTGGGTCAAGGTCCTGAAAGCAAAACAAAAGCAAGATCAGAATCAGCAAGGAAAATCAGAACAAAATCAAAGGAACTAAAAAAAGTGCAAGTACTTACTCCTCTTCCTCTTCGTCGGAGCTGAGGGCGGAGAAGTCAAACTCCGCCTGGTTTGCTCCCGCGCGAGGAGCTGGAGGAGAAGGCTCCCTCGGTCGCTTGGCGGGCTCCGGGGCCGTGGGCTGCGAAGACCCGGCCCCCGTCGTCGCCGAGGACCGAGGGGCAGATGGAGCACCCGTTCTGCTCCGGGAAGATCCCCCTCCGCTTGGCGCTCGGGCACGGGGCGCCTCCTTGGCGACTTCGCTCGTCCTGGTGGCGCGCGTCGCACGGCGAGCCGGCTGCTGTCGAGGCGCCTGTGGCCTCGCCGCCTCAGCTGCCTTGCGGAGGCGCTTCTTCGGTTGCTGCGTGGGGCTTGCCGGAGGCGGAGAGTTCTCCGAGGAAGAGGAGGCATCGTCGTCAAGATTCAGAGATCCACCAGAGTCTTTATCGGCCTCGGCGTCCTCCTCCTCCTCGGCAGGCCCGCTGGACTCAGTACCATGCCCGGCGGCCTCGCTCCCCCCGGCAACCACGCTCGTCCCGGCAAACTTCACGGAAGGCTCCCCGGCAAACTCCTCGGGCGCAAGCTTCAGCAGCTTGAGGATTTCCGCCTCCTCTGCTTGACTCACTGCGTCCGCGGCCTGCGCCTCTTCCACAGTATATCCAAAGTCGCCCGCAGCCGCAGCTGCGGCGGCCTCCTCCATCCTGGTGGCGATGTAAGCTATATCCCGCTCAGTAGTAGCCCGGGTAAGGCCCTTGTTCTCCTCGGCGTTGCGGGGCTTCTCGACCAAATTGTCGAAGAAGGTCAGCACGGTATCCGGTGGAGGCTCTATCCAAGTGGGGACGACGCCATGGGAGTCACACGCGGGCATCATCGCGCGTAGGGAATCACGGGCAGTGCTGTTGCACAGCGGCACCACTCCCCGGGAAGGTCTGAACCACTCCGGGTGGTTGGGGTCGTGCTTGAAGAGCTCCCGAACCATCCCCTTCAACTCCAAGGCGGTGAAGTTGTAGTTCAATCCAGGATGCTGCCTCATGATATCTGCCGCATTGCCGAATTCCCAGGCGGGCCTCTTCCTTTCTTGTAAAGGGGCGATGCGGCGGCGGAGGAAATCTGCTCCAACTTCTCCGATAGTCAGATTGGCGACCCGGAGACAAATGATCCTAATGAGGGCGATACTAAGCTTGTTGTCCTCCGGGGCCAATTCACTCCAATCCCTGCCGCGCACTATGGCTGTCTGGCGCGGTGCGGTAAAAGGCTCAGGGTTATCTTCCAGCACCCAGCACCAATCGGCTCGCCACTCCTCCCACTTGCCGCGAAGCTCTCCCTTCAGGTACGAGTCCTTCTTGTTCAGCCTAAAGATCCAGGAGATGCCGCCGGAGAGGGGGGCACCTGACTCTACTCTAGGCATGAAGAAGTGGCGGAAAAGAGCTACGCTTGGATGAACCCCAACATAGTTTTCGCACAGATGTACGAAAACGGCCATCGTAAGGATGGCGTTGGGGGTGAAATCTAGAAGATGGAGGCCGTATGTATTCATTACATCGCAAAAGAACTCCGAGAACGGAGGGCACAGACCACAATGGAAGAACGCGGCAAAGAAAAAGTACCCGCCGGGGAACATATCTTTGGCGACGGTGGGGAAGACTCTGGTGCGGGGATGAGCTTTGGTCTCCCTCGCCCAAAACAAATAGTATTTGTTCCGCAGCTCCCTCGCGCCAAGCCTCGGCGCGAAGACCACGCACTTCTTCCGCAGGGCGGCCAGCTTCGCCGCCTGCTCGGACTTCTCCTTCTTGGCCTTGTCGCTCTTGGCCTTGTCGCTCTTCGGAGCCATGGCGGGGGCGGTGAGGAAAGAGGCGAGGAGGTCGACGGCGCCGCGGATGCGGGAGACGGCGGAGGAAAGGAGGGGCTTGGCTCTCTGTCGACCTTTGGGAGGCGGAGGGCGACGGGGGTTTCTGGAGAATCAAGGCGCAATGAAGACGGTGGAGGGGAACTGCCCCTGCTTCCTTTACTTTTAAGGGGGAAGTGGGGGACGTTCCGCATTTCCCATTAAAGAACAGGCCACGATCTCTCCCACGACGCCGCAATCGACGCGTGCCGTTAGGGAGGGATGCGGCGGATACGGAAGGGGATACGGCTTGCCGTGGGCCGCGTGTGCCCGTGCACTGTTTTGGGCCTGGCCCAACAGCGCTCGGCACCATGTGTGGCCCAGGACCGGGGGCTCCTGTCGGTGTACTAAGATAGGGGTACCTTAGTACCCCAACTTGTGCACGGGCAGTAGCAGCTTCCCGTGGCAGGGCTTACCACGTGCTTGCCAGAAACCTTTCTGGTCCCTATGAAGCCATTCAAAAACAAAGTATACAAGACAGAAGATCAAGGCCCCGGCAAGAGGAGCTTGTCGGGAAGGCCGCACCAGGCTCAAGGTTATCATTTTAGCACAAGACCCTGGCAAGAGGAGCTTGCCAGGAAGGCCAAGGAACACTTACCTCAAGAGATGCCTCGGTGCATCGTGCGCCCTGGCAGGACCCGGAGAGCGACAAGCTTCCGGGCCCGACAAGATCACTACCCCGGCAAGGTGCTTGCTGGGGAGACCTACGCTGTGTGCCCGCGCTCCAGCTCATCGGCCCACGTGTCGCCCTGGGGCCCTTCCAGGGGCACGTGGCAGATGGCTGTGCAGCTTGGGGCACACGGTGGCAAGCCACGATGACGAGGCTACCGCCGTGGCGAACGGAGAAGCATGGGCGGACGCTTTTGGGGTCGACGGCGACGGGCATTTAATGCCCTTGTCCCCCAGTGTCAAGGTTAGGTGATGATCACTGTTCACATACTGTTCACGCACTATTGCAACCACCACCAAAATTACACTTTTACCCTCCTCTACGTTGACACCTGTCGGTGACCCCTTGAGCTATAAAAGGAGTCCCATGCACAACGTAGAAAGGGTTCGAAACCTAGACAACTCTCTCTCGCTCGGTGTAGCTAGTACTGTAGCTCTTCAAGCTCCCGAGCTCAAGAACTCAATACAACCTAAGGCAGGAGTAGGGTTTTACGCGTTCGCGCGGCCCGAACCTGGGTAAAACTGCCCGCGTGCGCTCCTCGATCTGCTCTCCGTGCTCCCTCCGCTCCCTTACCGCAACGTAGAAGGGGCTCCGGTCCCATAGGTGCTCGTGGGAGGACAGTTTTCCCCCGACAGTGAGTTTATGATCAAGATTATCTACGAGAAATATTTGGTTCTTTTCTGAACTCTTTATGTGTGCTCATAATATCCTTGCAAGTCTCTTTGAATTATTGGTTTGGTTTGGCCTACTAGATCTATAGTTCTTGCAATGGGAGAAGTGCTTGGCTTTGGGTTCAATCTTGCGGTGTCCTTTCCCAGTGACAGTAGGGGTAGCAAGGCACGTATTGTATTGTTGCCATCGAGGATAAAAAGATGGGGTTTACACCATATTGTTTGAGTTTATCCCTCTACATCATGTCATCTTGCTTAAGGCGTTACTCTGTTCTTATGAACTCAATACACTAGATGCATGCTGGATAGCGGTCGATGTGTGGAGTAATAGTAGTAGATGCAGGCAGGAGTCGGTCTACTTGTCTCGGACGTGATGCCTATATACAATGATCATGCCTAGATAGCCTCATAATTATTCGCTTTTCTATCAATTGCTCGACAGTAATTTGTTTACCCGCCATAGAATATCGCTATCATGAGAGAAGCCACCAGAGAACACTATGACCCCCGGGTCTATTCTCAACATATCAATCTACATCTACTTTACTCTTTCCGCTTTTACTTTCTGTTATTATAAACAAAAATACCAAAAATATAAACTATCATCTCTATCAGATCTCACTTTCGTAAGTGACCGTAAAGGGATTCACAACCCCTAATCGCGTTGGCTGCGAAGTTCTTATTTTTTTGTGCAGGTGCGAGGGACTCGCGCGTGGTCTCCTACTGGATTGATACCTGGGTTCTCAAAAACTGAGGGAAATACTTACGCTACTGTATTGCATCTCCCTTTCCTCTTCGAGGGAATACAACACAAGCTCGAGAAGTAGCAAGAAGAATTTCTGGCGCCGTTGCCGGGGGGGCTTACGCGAAAGTAATATACCAATTACCTATCACAAACCCTTATCCTTCGCATTACATTTATTTGCCTCTCATTTTCCTCTCCCCCACTTCGCCCTTGCCATTTTATTTGCCCTTCTTTTTGCCGTGTGTTTACCGTTCGCTTGCCTCTTGTTTGCTTGTGTTGCCATGTGCCTTCTATTAGCTTGCATCTTTGCTTGCTAAATTATGGATCGTCATTCGCTTGCTAATCTTTTTAAAATATCCAATTATGTTGAACCTATTGCTAGTGAGTTGAGTGCACTAGATTATCTTTATGGGGTTTTGCTTGAAATTCATGAATCTGAAAATTGTGAGGAATTGTTAAAAGAAAAGGTGATTCATGATAGATTCTTAAATAAAAAGCATGATTGCAATGATGTTACTATAAATTCTATTGATGTCAATTGTGCTAATAATATGCAAAACCCTAAGCTTGGGAATGCTAGTTTTCCATGTCTACTACTTGTTGCAATGATCATGATTGGGGTGATTCTTCTTTTGATCTTGAAAATTTATTTAATCCCCATGATGAATATAAGATTGAAAATAGTGTTTGAAATAATTTTGAAAGTGGGTTTGGAAGAGTGTCAACTTTAGATCCCACATATTTGGAGAATGATCAATCTTATGAAATTTTTGATAAAAGTGGGCTTGGAGAGGTCATGACTTTAGTTAATGTTGATCCCACTATTTTGGAAGAGTGTCAACTTCGCATGCATGTGGATCATGTTGAGAATATGTTATGTGATAGATATATTGTTGGATTTTCTTATGATCCTACATGCAATTATTATGAGAGATGAAAATATGGTCATAGAAATCTTCGTGTTACTAAATTACCTCTCTTCATGTTGAGATTGATCTTGTTTCTTTCTTCTTCCTTGCATATGCTAGATCTTGCTTGATATGATAATTTGTTTCCTTTTAAAATGCCTATGCATAGGAAGTATGCTAGACTTAGATGTGTTTGTCACATGTTTTATGATGCTCTTTGTGCTTCAATTCTTATCATTCATGTGAGCATCATTGATTTATCAAGCCTATCTTAATGGCTATAAAGAAAGAGCTTGTTGAGAGGCAACCCAAGTTAATATTTTTTGTTTTTGCTTCTGTTTTGGAATAAATATTGCATCTAGCTTCTTTTTAGATGTGGTTTTGTGTTTTAATTAGTGTTTGTGCCAAGTAGAACCTTTGGGAAGACTTGTGTGAAGTTTATGTGATCTTGTTGTGAAAAACAGAATCGTTAGCGCTCGCTAGAATGGTCATCAGATTTTACTGGAGCGTGCTATTTAGTTGATTCTTTTTGCATATGATTAATAGACAAATTCCTCACGTTTACCAATTTATTTTGAATTTTTTAGAGTTACAGAAGTATGCTAAACCTGCAGATTACTACAGATTGTTCTGTTTTTGACAGATTCTGTTTTTCGTGTGTTGTTTGCTTATTTCAATGCATCTATGAGTAATATTGGGAAGTATGAACCATAGAGAAGTTGGAATACAGTAGTTTTAACACCAATATAAACAAAGAATGAATTCATTGCAGTACCTTTGAGTAGTGATTTGTTTCTTATACTAACGGAGTTCACGAGATTTTTGTCTAAGTTTTGTTTTGTGAAGTTTTTAAGTTTTGAGTATTGCTTTGATGGACTATGGAACCAAGAGTAGCAAGGGCCTAAGCTTGGGGATACCCATGGCACCCCAAGTAAAATTCAAGGACAATCAAAAGCCTAAGCTTGGGGATGCCCCGGGAAGGCATCCCCTCTTTCGTCTTCATCCATCGGTAACTATACGTGGAGCTATATTTTTATTCACCACATGATATGTGTTTTGCTTGGAGCGTCTTGTATAATTTGAGTCTTTGTTTGTTAGTTTGCCACAATCATCCTTGCTGGACACACCTATTTGAGAGAGTTAAATATGGCCTAGGAATTGATAGAACACTCTATGTGCTTCACTTATATCTTTTGAGTCGAATAGTTTTTGCTCTAGTGCTTCGCTTATATCTTTTAGAGCACGGTGGCGATATTATTTTGAAGAAATTGTTGAACTCTCATGCTTCACTTATATCCATTTGAGAGTCTATTAAAACAGCATGGTAATGTGTTTAGGCTATAAAACTAGTCTTCACATGATAGACATCCAATATCAATGTAATAAAAACTTTCACACTGGGTGCATTGAATATGATGAGAAGTTGGATGCTTGATAATTGTTTTGAGATATTAGGATAGTGATATTAGAGCCATGCTAGAGGAGTTTTCATGAAATTGAGAAATACTTGTGTTAAGGTTAGTGATTCTCGTAGCATGCACGTATGGTGAACCGCGTGAACCGCTATGTGACGAAGTTAGAGCATGAGGTATTTGTAAAGTGCCAATCTTTGTGTGGAGGTCGGGGCGTGCGATGGTTAACTCCTATCAACCTCCCCCCTAGGAGCATGCGTTGATTGCTTTGTTTTGATGACTCGTGGATTTTTGCAATAAGTATATGAGTTCTTATGAGAAATATTGAGTCCATGGATCATACGCACTCTCACCCTTCCACCATTGCTAGCCTCTCTTGTACCGCGCAACTTTCGCCGGTACCATACACCCACTATATATCCTTCCTCAAAACAGCCACCATATTATTCCTCAAAACAACCACCATACCTACCCATCATGGCATTTCCATAGCCATTCCGAGATATATTGCCATGCAACTTTCCACCGTTCCGTTCATATGACACGCATCATATTATCATATTGCCATGCATGATCATGTAGTTGACATCGTATTTGTGGCAAGGCCACCATGCATAACTTTTCATACATGTCACTCTTGTTTCATTGCACATCCCGATACACCAACGGAGGCATTCATATAGAGTCATACTTTGTTGTAGTATCGAGTTGTAATATCGAGTTGTAATGAAAGTGTGATGATTGATGTCTACACACGCTTCTATTCTTGTAGACTATGTTGGGCCTCCAAGCGTAGAGGTTTGTAGGACAGCAGCAATTTCCCTCAAGTGGATGACCTAAGGTTTATCGAACTCAGGGAAGTAGAGGTCGAAGATGGTCTCTCTCAAGCAACCCTGCAACTAAGATACAAGAAGTCTCTTGTGTCCCCAACACACCTAATACAACTAGGAGTTGTATAGGTGCACTAGTTCGGCAAAGAGATGGTAAAATATGGATGATAGGAGTGGTAAAGCAAAGTAATATAAATCTGTAATAAAAAGTGCAGCAAGCAAACAAGTGGTAAACGTGAGCCCAAATGGTATTGCAATGGTGGAAACAAGGCCTAGGCTTCATACTTTCACTAGTGGCAACTCCCAACAACATTAACATAATCGAATCACATGATATTTCCCATAATGGAGACGCACTCGGAGGTCATTCCTTTGTGGTCAAGAGAGGACGAGAATTATGTAGGGCTACAAAAGCACACCTCTAAGTTCGTAGTTCTCAATCTATGGATTTCCCAATGTCACCGCGGCCATCCAAAGAGAGTACCACAATCACCACAACATATCTCAAGGATAGTCAAAGACAAGCACCAAGAGAATCTCAATCTTCAATCAACACACAAAAGAGGAAATCCCTCATGAAAATATTCTTCTAATCCATGTCCAATAGACCGCTGTCACCTTGGTCTTGGGGATTATACTAGATAAAGACAAGTGAGTACATCAATCCAATACATAGAGGAAGGGGAAATATCATGGGATCACCCGAGATTAACATAGCCTATGATCACAACGAAGATCACATCATGGGAGAGAGAATTGACCACATAGCTACTGGTAGAAACCTCAGCCCCGAGGAGGAACTACTCCCGCATCATGGAGGGAGGAAGCAACGTCGATGGAGATGAATCCGGGGGCACTTCCCCGTCCCGGCAGGATGCCGGCACAGGAATTCTGGTCCCCCGAAACTTGGTGGCGATGGCGGCGGAGATCGGAATAGCTTCTGGAGAAAAGGGTTCCGGACTCAGGGTTTTCGCGTCGGGAGATAAATATATGCGAAGGGGGGTCACCAGAGGCGGAGAGGGGGCCCCAGACGCCCTCCCTAGGCGGCCAGGGTTGGGGCCGCCTGGGGTGGCCGCCTGGGCTGCCCCTGGCTCCCCTCTGGCCCCACTTGTGGCGCGTGGAAGCTTCTGGAGCGCTGATTTTATATATATTCTTCCCGGAATTTTTCTGGCAATTTAAGTAATGGGAAAACCTGAAATACAAAAACAGCAGAAAACAGAAACTGGCACTGGGGTGCACTGAGTTAATAGGTTAGTCCAAATATGATCAAAAGTGTATGGAAGTGCATAAATATCATAGCAATATCACACAAAAGAAGCATGGAGCAAGCAGAAATTATAGATACGTTTTGGACGTATGAACATCCCCAAGCTTAATTCCTGCTCGTCCTCGAGTAGGTGAATGATAACAAGCATAATTTCTGTGGTGACAGGCTACCAAAGAGCCTTTCACAGTCACATGACAAATGCTTATTGAGATAATGAATCTTTAGTAATTAAGTTGCCTCATGAGAATATCACAAAGAACTGAAAGTTTACAATATGATACTGAAACACCCAATAGATTTGTAGTGAGCATTGTGTGCAAACATGACAAAGTGATACCTCGCTTGCCCCCTTTAGTGAAGCAAAACATAAATGCAGGAGCACCTCCGAAGTTTAAGTGACGACTAGATACAATGATTTCAGAATAAGTGATATCACAATTATGCAGAAGACAATGGTACTTTGGGACAATGCACATTACACTCAGAATGACAATCATGCTCTCAATAGTTGGTGCTTTGAAGAAAGAAGGTGGAGACTCTCGAACCGTGGATTTTTATGGCAAGGTTGAAAACCCGTGGCTGGAAGTAAAGACTAAACAAGTACCAGAGCTCGTGGTTTTAAAAACAGAGATAAAAAACTTTTGGGAGGTGCGTAATTCGTCAACGAATGCTAGTAGATAACCCAATTACTTCTTATGCTGGACAAGTTTCGAGGAACGGCTCCCACGCGGGGACGATCAGATCCCCTTAATCTCCTTTGTTTATCACTGCCAGAGTTTTCTGATTTCTCATGAACAAAGCGTGAAGAAGGGTTTGTTTGTTGCTATTATCTTTTGTGAGCTGGGCGCACTCATGCGAGTCCCTCCTCGTATTAGGGGTTTGCACATTAGACATGCAATCCCGAGGTAAATTTTGTCCAACATAAGAAGATCATGAATTACCTACTATTTCCTCATGGCTAAAACAGAGGCACAAAAGAGAAATGCTTTTGAATAATTTTGAGATGGTACAAGACAGTCTTCGTTAGGAATGGCAAGTAAATACCATATATAGGAAGGTATGGTGGACTCATATGGCATAACTGGTTTCAAGGATTTTGGATGCACAAGCAGTCAGTCCGCTTAGTACAGGTGAAGGCTAGCAAAAGACTGGGAGCGACCAACTAAGAGAGCAATGACGGCCATAATCATGCAGAGCAACAAAGCAACATTGAATCGGGCATGGAAGTTATATCACTACTCAGAAATTAAAGATCATCAAGGCTTGATAGACTTTCTTTACAGTCTTAAATATGCGTGAGCATATGCCAAGTCAATCAAAATAAATTCTTGGAGGAAGATATCACTAAACCATACCACATCATAGGCAAACAAATCATGCTGGTACTTCAATAACACATTAAGAACCCCTAGCTATTTGAGACTAACCATAAGAAAACATGAACTACTAAGCACCATTATGCACATAGCATTTTTATCATAGACATATCAACCAGTGCCACAGAAGCCAACTCTCTTTCGTGCGTCTGTTCTGAGGTTTTTGATTAGAGTTGCAGAAGTGCCCCGAAAAAATCATTCACTACCAGCTGTTCTGTTTTTCACAGATTCTGTCCTATTTTGCCTTTCCTTCATTTTGCAAACCTTGAGCTTGCTTTTTCTTTGCAAAAACCTTTTGGCAATCTTGAGAAACAGTAGACCTTCAAGAATATCTTTATTTCCAGCAAGGAACAATTATTTTATTATGGGTACTAACCTCGCTAATCAGATTATGATGAGTTATGTATGAAGGGAGTTTTCAAGTGTGCGAGGGAAGATGATAAAAAGATTCAGGAGTGTCAAGCGCTCAAGCTTGGGGATGCCCCCATGCACCCCCAAGAAATATTCAAGGAGACTCAAGCGTTTAAGCTTGGGGATGCCCCCGTGCATCCCCTTCTCCATCAACATTATCAGTTCGTCTTTCGTTCCACTATATTTTTATCACTTCATGTGTTATGTGCTATGCTTGGAGCGTCTTGCTTTTAGTTTTCCTTTTTAGTTTTCTTTAGCTTTTCATAACGAGTCGGAACTCAGCTTTCTTTATGTGGGAGAGAAACACGCTCCACTTCTACCTAGAACACAACATAGAATTTTCATGTTTATCTTTGCAGTGTGTGTTCTTTGTCTTTCAATAGCTACTATCATGCTCAGCTCTTATTTTTCATGCTTATCTTTTTAAAGAGCTTTTGTTTAGTTGGTTGCTTGAACTCTCTTTAATTATCATGATTATCTTATTAAGAGAGTTTTCTTCCGTTGCATTGGTTGATATGTCTATGATAAAGATGCTACGTGCATAATGGTGCTTAGTAATTCATATTTTCTTATGGTTAGTCTCAAATAGTTGGGGGGGGGTTCACAATGTGTTATTGGAGTACCAACATGATTTGTTTGCCTATGATGTGGTATGGTTTAGTAATATCTTCCTTCAAGAATTTATTTTGATTGACTTGGCGTATGCTCATGCATATTTAAGACTGTAAAGAAAGTCTATCAAGCCTTGATGATCTTTTATTTCTGAGTAGCGATATAACTTCCATGCCTGATTCAATCTTGCTTTGTCGCTCTGCATGATTATGACCGTCATTGCTCTCTTAGTTGGTCGCTCCCAGTCTTTTTCTAACCTTCGCCTGTACTAAGCGGACTGACTGCTTGTGCATCCAAATTCTTTTAAACCAGTTATGCCATATGAGTCCACCATACCTTCCTACATGGTATTTACCTGCCATTCCTAACGAAGACTTTCATGTACCATCTCGAAATTATTCAAAAAGAAAAAAAATGCATTCCTATTTTGTGCCTCTGTTTTAAGTCCATGAGGAAGTAGTAGTTGATTCATGATCTTTTTAAGTTGGACAAGCTTCACCCCGGGATTGCATGTCTAATGTGCAAACCCATAACACGAGAAGGAACTGGCATTGAGTGCGCCCGGCTCAAAATTAATATAACAAACAAACCCTCCTTCACGCTTTGTTCATGAGAAATCAGAAAACTATGGCAGTGATAAACAAAGGAGATTAAGAGGATGTGATTGTTCTCATTCGGGAGCCGTTCCTCGAAACTTGTCCATCTCAAGAAGTGATTGAGTTATCTGCTAGCATTCGTTGACGAAACATGCATGATCAAAAAAATAATTATTACCTCTGTTTTAAAATCAAGAGCTCTGGTACATGTTTTGTATTTGTTTCCGACTACGGCTTTTCAACCTTGCCAACAAAAGCCACGGTTCGAGAGTCTCCACCTTCTTTTAAAGCACCAACTACTGAGAGCATGATTGTCATTCTGAGTGTAATGTGCATTGTCCCAAAGTAGCATTGTCTTTTGCATGATTATGATATCGTTTATTCTGAAATCATTGTATCTAGGCATCACTTAAACCTTGGAGGTGCCCCTGCATTTATGTTTTGCTTCACTAAAGGGGCAAGCGAGATATCACTTTATCATATTTGCACACCATGTTCATTACAAATCTATTTGATGTTTCAGTATCATGTTGTAAAACTTTCAGTTCTTTGTGATTTTCTCATGAGGCAACTTAATTACTACAGATTCATTGTCTCAGTAAGCTTTTGTCATATGACTATGAAAAATCCATATATGGTTAATAGCATGTCACCACAGAAATTATTCTTGTTATCATTTACCTACTCGAGGACGAGCAGGAATTAAGCTTGGGGATGTTGATACGTCCAAAACGTATCTATAATTTCTGCTTGCTCCATGCTTCTTTTGTGTGATATTGCTATGATATTTATGCACTTCCATACACTTTTGATCATATTTGGACTAACCTATTAACTCAGTGCACCCCAGTGCACGTTTCTGTTTTCTGCTGTTTTTGTATTTCAGGTTTTCCCATTACTTAAATTGCCAGAAAAATTCCGGGAAGAATATATATAAAATCAGCGTTCCAGAAGCTTCCCAGCAACCAAAGTACAGCCGGAGGGGGGCCACCAGGGCCCCAGGCGCCCTGGTGGCACGGCCCCCCTCCTGGCCGCGCCGGGGGGGCGCCTGGGCCCCCCGGGCCTCCGCTGATGCCCCCCTTTGGCATATATTTATACCGTGTCCCGAAACCCTCGAGACGGGAACCCTTTTTCGCGATCTCATCTCTGTTCCGCCGCCGCCGCGCTTCCAAGATCGGGAGCACCAGGAGAACTCTTCCCGGCACCCTGCCGGAGGCGACGATCACCACCGGGAGCCTCTCCACCACCATGGACGCCTCCCGGATGAGTTGTGAGTAGTCTCCCTTGGACCATGGGTCCATGACCAGTAGCTATGTGATGTTCTCCTCCCGTTCTTGTGCTTCACTAATTAGTGCTCGTGAGTTGCCCTACATGATCGAGGCACATATGTAATCCTTATGCTGTTGCTATGTTGAGTGTGCTGGGATCCGATGGATTGTGAGATTATGTTCAGATTGTGTTTGAGTAATATATTTGATCTACCTCTTTTATATTTATGTTCGTAAGTAATTCTTGCATGTTCTCCGTTGTTATTTATTGCTTTGGCCAAGTAGTAGGTAGTGACTCCAAGAGGGAACGTTATGCTTGATTGTGGGTTCATGCCCCTTGATGACTAGCTTGAGTGACAGAAACATGAGTCTAGGGGATGTGTTGTTGCCACAAGGGGGAAAACAACGGTGCTTGTGCCCGCGGGTGCAAGGATTGTTTACTTTACGCAAAGTTCTTTTAATGCAGTTGTCTGTTGCTTTGAGTTTACACTATGGGTGGGACTCGCAACTTAATACCAGCGAGATGTTCTGGATAGATATCTCAAGGTGGATGATTAGTAGTAGATGCAGATGGATTTCGGTATACTTGCCTTGGCGTACCGCCCATGCTTTGAACCTCTACCTTTCTTGTAACATAGTTAGCATTGGTTTGCGCACATAATTCTGTTAATTGCCCAGCTGTAATTCGTTTACCTCACATAGCTGTTTTATCGTCTTTTGGGAGAGAGACATCACTAGTGAACATCATGGGACCCCGGTCCATATTACCATCATTGATCACATCCGCTATTTACTTTACGCTTTTACTTACTATTGCAGCAATACCTATCACTGTTATCACTTGCGTTTGATCCTCTGTAAACTACAAGGCCGGAGAGATTGACAACCTCTCTGTACTCGTTGGGAGCAAAGTTATTTGTATCTGTGTGCAGGTCCACGTTGATTGCTAATATCTGGCGCCGTTAGCAGTTGACACCTTCTTGTTGAAACTGGGAGTCTCAGGGAAATCGATCCTTGGTATCTTTGCCAAGGGAAAACTTCCGCTACACTGCATCTCAAACCTTCCACTTGGGGTAACCAATGAGGGGCGAGAAGCCATCAAGCAAAATTTTCTGGCGCCGTTGCCGGGGACTCCACTCTTCAGGATAGGGGAGTAGCACGCTATCTTTTATCTTTGCTTTTTAGTCTTGTTAGTTTACCTTTCAGTTTTCTTTATGTCTTTTCACTACTTTTGCTTAATGGAAAACAACAAAAATATGAGAGAGCTTTATAAGCTCTACCTTGCTTTGGGACATGATGTGTTTGAAGAGAAAGTTAAAAAACCTATGGAACTTTATTATTTGCATAACAATCATGATGGTGGTGATGTTATTAGTATGCTTTCTTTGAATATCAATATTGCTAATGACATGGAAAGCTCTAAGCTTGGGGATGACACGTTTGATGAACATGATATTTTTAGTCCCCCAACTTTTGAAGAGAAAATTTACTTTGATAATACTTTGCTTCCTATATATGATGATTACAATGATAAATGTGAGCTTTTTAGTCCACCTACTATTGAGAATAAAATTTATTATGATTATGATATGCCTCCTAAATATGATGATGGTTATGATAGTCTTACTCTCACTATTCCTAATAAGAAAGATTTTGCTTATATGAAGAGTAATGACACTTTTATGCTTTTGGATCATGGAAAATAATGCCTTATGTGATAGTTATATTGTTGAGTTCATCCATGATGCCACTGAAATTTATAATGAGAGAGGGAGACATGGTTCTAAATATCTTAATAATAAGAAGTTTCCTCTCTTTATGTTGAAGGTTTTGAAGCTGCACTTGTTTTGTCTTCCTATGCTTATTGCTTTGTGCTTCAATGAATTATTCTATTGTAATATTCCTATGCATAGGAAGCATGTTAGGCTTAAATGTGTTTGGTATTTGCTTCTTGATGCTCTCTTTTTTTCTTCAACTCTTATTCCTACGAGAGCATCATTAAAGTCTTAAGCCTATCTTTATGGCTATAAAGAAAGAGCTCTAGGGAGACAACCCTTCTTATCTTTGCTTTCAGTTTGTTCTTTCGGTTTTAGTGGTCTTGATGTTTTTTACTACAGTAGCATCATCATTGTATCTTTTCTTTTCAGGTTTGTGCCAAGTTTAGCCTCTGATTGCAGGAAAGTTCAAAAGTTGTGACGTGCAGTCCAGAAAACAGATTCTGTCCTTGGATAGAAAATTTCGTATAAAATCACCAGATCATCTTTTTGGTCTGAATTTTTTCGACAGCATGCTCTATACAATTGTCTTTCGTGCGTCTGTTCTGAGTTTTTTGATTAGAGTTGCATAAGTGCCCCGAAAAAATCATTTACTACCTGTTGTTCTGTTTTTCACAGATTCTGTCCTGTTTTGCCTTTCCTTCATTTTGCAAACCTTGAGCTTGCTTTTTCTTTGCAAAAACCTTTTGGCAATCTTGAGAAACAGTAGACCTTCAAGAATATCTTTATTTCCAGCAAGGAACAATTATTTTATTATGGGTACTAACCTCGCTAATCAGATTATGATGAGTTATGTATGAAGGGAGTTTTCAAGTGTGCGAGGGAAGATGATAAAAAGATTCAGGAGTGTCAAGCGCTCAAGCTTGGGGATGCCCCCATGCACCCCCAAGAAATATTCAACGAGACTCAAGCGTCTAAGCTTGGGGATGCCCCCGTGCATCCCCTTCTCCATCAACATTATCAGTTCGTCTTTCGTTCCACTATATTTTTATCACTTCATGTGTTATGTGCTATGCTTGGAGCGTCTTGCTTTTAGTTTTCCTTTTTAGCTTTCTTTAGCTTTTCATAACGAGTCAGAACTCAGCTTTCTTTATGTGGGAGAGAAACACGCTCCACTTCTACCTAGAACACAACATAGAATTTTCATGTTTATCTTTGATGTGTGTGTTCTTTGTCTTTCAATAGCTACTATCATGCTCAGCTCTTATTTTTCATGCTTATCTTTTTAAAGAGCTTTTGTTTAGTTGGCTGCTTGAACTCTCTTTAATTATCATGATTATCTTATTAAGAGAGTTTGCTTCCGTTGCATTGGTTGATATGTCTATGATAAAGATGCTACGTGCATAATGGTGCTTAGTAATTCATGTTTTCTTATGGTTAGTCTCAAATAGCTGGGGGGGGTTCACAATGTGTTATTGGAGTACCAACATGATTTGTTTGCCTATGATGTGGTATGGTTTAGTAATATCTTCCTTCAAGAATTTATTTTGATTGACTTGGCGTATGCTCACGCATATTTAAGACTGTAAAGAAAGTCTGTCAAGCCTTGATGATCTTTTATTTCTGAGTAGCGATATAACTTCCATGCCTGATTCAATGTTGCTTTGTCGCTCTGCATGATTATGACCGTCATTGCTCTCTTAGTTGGTCGCTCCCAGTCTTTTGCTAACCTTCGCCTGTACTAAGCGGACTGACTGCTTGTGCATCCAAATTCTTTTAAACCAGTTATGCCATATGAGTCCACCATACCTTCCTACATGGTATTTACCTGCCATTCCTAACGAAGACTTTCATGTACCATCTCGAAATTATTCAAAAAGAAAAAAAATGCATTCCTATTTTGTGCCTCTGTTTTAAGTCCATGAGGAAGTAGTAGTTGATTCATGATCTTTTTAAGTTGGACAAGCTTCACCCCGAGATTGCATGTCTAATGTGCAAACCCATAACACGAGAAGGAACTGGCATTGAGTGCGCCCGGCTCAAAATTAATATAACAAACAAACCCTCCTTCACGCTTTGTTCATGAGAAATCAGAAAACTTTGGCAGTGATAAACAAAGGAGATTAAGAGGATGTGATCGTCCTCATTCAGGAGCCGTTCCTCGAAACTTGTCCATCTCAAGAAGTGATTGAGTTATCTGCTAGCATTCGTTGACGAAACATGCATGATCAAAAAAATAATTATTACCTCTGTTTTTAAAATCAAGAGCTCTGGTACATGTTTTGTCTTTGTTTCCGACTACGAGTTTTCAACCTTGCCAACAAAAGCCACGGTTCGAGAGTCTCCACCTTCTTTTAAAGCACCAACTACTGAGAGCATGATTGTCATTCTGAGTGTAATGTGCATTGTCCCAAAGTAGCATTGTCTTTTGCATGATTATGATATCGTTTATTTTGAAATCATTGTATCTAGTCATCACTTAAACCTTGGAGGTGCCCCTGCATTTATGTTTTGCTTCACTAAAGGGGGCAAGCGAGATATCACTTTATCATATTTGCACACCATGTTCATTACAAATCTATTTAATGTTTCAGTATCATGTTGCAAAACTTTCAGTTCTTTGTGATTTTCTCATGAGGCAACTTAATTACTACAGATTCATTGTCTCAGTAAGCTTTTGTCATATGACTATGAAAAATCCTTATATGGTTAATAGCATGTCACCACAGAAATTATTCTTGTTATCATTTACCTACTCGAGGACGAGCAGGAATTAAGCTTGGGGATGTTGATACGTCCAAAACGTATCTATAATTTCTGCTTGCTCCATGCCTCTTTTGGGTGATATTGCTATGATATTTATACACTTCCATACACTTTTGATCATATTTGGACTAACCTATTAACTCAGTGCACCCCAGTGCCAGTTTCTGTTTTCTGCTGTTTTTGTATTTCAGGTTTTCCCATTACGAGAACTGCGAGAAAAATCCCGAAAAAATTATATAAAAAATCAGCGTTCCAGAAGCTTCCCAGCAGCCAAAGTACAGCCGAAGGGGGGCCACCAGGGCCCCAGGCGCCCTGGTGGCGCGGCCCCCCTCCTGGCCGCGCCGGGGGGCACCTGGGCCCTCCGGGCCTCCGCTGATGCCCCCCTTTGGCATATATTTATATCGTGTCCCGAAACCCTCGAGACGGGAACCCTTTTTCGCGATCTCATCTCAGTTCCGCCGCCTCCGTGCTTCCAAGATCGGGAGCACCAGGAGAACTCTTCCCGGCACCCTGCCGGAGGGGAGGATCACCACCGGGAGCCTCTCCACCACCATGGACGCCTCCCGGATGAGTTGTGAGTAGTCTCCCTTGGACCATGGGTCCATGACCAGTAGCTATGTGATGTTCTCCTCCCATTCTTTTGCTTCACTAATTAGTCCTCGTGAGCTGCCCTACATGATCGAGGCACATATGTAATCCTTATGCTGTTGCTATGTTGAGTTTGCTGGGATCCGATGGATTGTGAGATTATGTTCAGATTGTGTTTGAGTAATATATTTGATCTACCTCTTTTATATTTATGTTCGTAAGTAATTCTTGCATGTTCTCCATTGTTATTTATTGCTTTGGCCAAGTAGTAGGTAGTGACTCCAAGAGGGAACGTTATGCTTGATTGTGGGTTCATGCCCCTCGATGACTAGCTTGAGTGACAGAAACATGAGTCTAGGGGATGTGTTGTTGCCACAAGGGGGAAAACAACGGTGCTTGTGCCCGCGGGTGCAAGGATTGTTTACTTTACGCAAAGTTCTTTTAATGCAGTTGTCTGTTGCTTTGAGTTTACACTATGGGTGGGACTCGCAACTTAATACCAGCGAGATGTTCTGGATAGATATCTCAAGGTTGATGATTAGTAGTAGATGCAGATGGATTTCGGTCTACTTGCCTTGGTGTACCGCCCATGCTTTGAACCTCTACCTTTCTTGTAACATAGTTAGCATTGGTTTGCGCACATAATTCTGTCAATTGCCCAGCTGTAATTCGTTTACCTCACATAGCTGTTTTATCGTCTTTTGGGAGAGAGACATCACTAGTGAACATCATGGGACCCCGGTCCATATTACCATCATTGATCACATCCGCTATTTACTTTACGCTTTTACTTACTATTGCAGCAATACCTATCACTATTATCACTTGTGTTTGATCCTTTGTAAACTACAAGGCCGGAGAGATTGACAACCTCTCTGTACTCGTTGGGAGCAAAGTTATTTGTATCTGTGTGCAGGTCCACGTTGATTGCTAATATCTGGCGCCGTTAGCAGTTGACACCTTCTTGTTGAAACTGGGAGTCTCAGGGAAATCGATCCTTGGTATCTTTGCCAAGGGAAAACTTCCGCTACACTGCATCTCAAACCTTCCACTTGGGGTAACCAACGAGGGGCGAGAAGCCATCAATACATAACTCATCATAATCTGATTAGCGAGGTTAGTACCCACAATAAAATAATTTTTCCCTACTGGAAATAAGGATAATCTTGAAGAACTACTGTTTCTCAAGATTGCCAAAAGGTTTTTGCAAAGAAAAAGCAAGCTCAAGGTTTGCAAAACGAAGAAAAGACAAAACATGACAGAATCTGTGAAAAACAGACCAGCAGGTAGTAAATAATTTTTTCGGGGCAATTCTGTAACTCAAATCAAAAAACTCAGAACAGACGCTCGAAAGACAATTGTATAGAGCATGCTGTCAAAACAATTCAGATCAAAAAGATGATCTGGTGATTTTATTCGAATTTTTTTGTCCAAGGACAGAATCTGTTTTCTGGACAGCACGTCACAACTTTTGAACTTTCTTGCAATCGGAGGCTAAACTTGGCACAAAGCTGAAAAATAAAGATACAATGATGTTGCTACAGTAGTAACAAACATCAAGACCACTAAAAACTGAAAGAACAAACTGAAAGAAAAGATAACAAGGGTTGTCTCCCTAGAGCTCTTTCTTTATAGCCATAAAGATAGGCTTAAGACTTTAATGATGCTTTCGTAGGAATAAGAGTTGAAGAACAAAAGAGAGCATAAAGAAGCAAATACCAAACACATTTAAGCCTAATATGCTTCCTATGCATAGGAATATTGCAATAGAATAATTCATTGAAGCACAAAGCAATAAGCATAGGAAGACAAAACAAGTGCAGCTTCAAAACCTTCAACATAAAGAGAGGGAACTTGATATTATTGAAATATCTATAAGCATATGTTCCCTTCTCATAATAATTTTCAGTGGGATCACGAATAAACTCAACAATATAAGCATCACATAAAGCATTGTTACCATGATCCACATGCAAAAAGGTACTCTTACTCTCCACATAAGCATAATCTTTCTCATTGGTAATAGTGGGAGTAGGACTATCATAAACAACTTGAACACTATAGATTAATTGTGTATTAGGAATATGGTGTTCAACAAGGGAGTAATTCCCTCCATGATTATGACAAGTTTCATAAGGATAATTTCTCCTTATGTCATAGGTACCTTTATAATCACTATAGATTGGAGTTATAACATCATCATAGTAGAGAGGAGCATTATCATTGCTAGCAACTATATTTGTAAATATGTTGTCTTTATTCTTACTAGCAAAAGAATTATCAATTATCACATCACTAGTGGGTAAAGGATTTGCAATCCTATCATCCCCAAGCTTAGAGCTTTCCATATCATCACTTTCAGAGTTGGTACCAAAAAGATTTTCAAGATCATAAGTAGCATTATCATCATTTTCCCAATCACAATAAGTAACATGCATATCATAATCAAAATCATCTTCAATAGTACCTACGGACGTATCATCAAGATGATAATTAAGGAAATAAACTTCACCTTCTTCTTTAAACTTACAACAGTTAGGATAAAAGTTGATGGGAGGAATATGCTCAGGCCAGGTTGATACCCATTTTTCTTCCTTCTTGCTCCTCTTCCTCCTCCTCTTCTTTTTCTTCTTCTTCACCTTAGGAGGGAGTGGTTGGAGATGAAGCTTCTCCACATATCCTGGTTTATCATTAGAAACAATAGGGGAAACTTGGGAGAAACTCTCCTTTTTATTAGCAGAAATATAAGAGACATTTTTATACTTTGGTAAAGTTCCCCCCTTTCTAATCTTACTTATGTAATCATTTTCATGGCAATTAACAACACAGTAGAGATGGTAATTTTGCAAAGTGTTTTTTATTCCTATGGCATTAGCATCTAGCCAAGAAGTCTTTTCTGATAACTCTTCACACATCAAAAATAACATAAGCTCATCATAAAGATCAGGGGTGATCATGTTATCACACAACTGGTTAACAGTTATGTTTTGAAAGTGCATGCATTGAAAATTAAAGTGACCCTCTATACAGCAAAGTTCACAAGTAAAAGGATAAAGGTCACACAATTCTCTAGCAATTTCATTTAAATCTTTGACCCAAGTGATTGTTCTTTCATGCTTATGTTGCTTACAATACTTCTCTTCTTCAATCATAGGCCTTTCACAAGGTCTATCCACTCCACAAAAATTAACATGCTTATATAAAACTTCATTTTTAGGAATTGGATCATGCATGTTGCAATCATCATGAACAATTTCATTTTCTTTGCAAATCTCTTTAAAAGGTTCATGATGCTTGATCCAATCCTCCTTAGGCATATTAAGATGTGAAGCAAAAGATTTGAGGAAATCAACAAGGAGTTGAGAATCAAGCCCAAACTTAGCACTAAACTTATTAAAACTTGTAGTTTCAACAAAGGACTTAATGCAATCATACTCATAAATTATACCTGACTCTTTACCTTTGTCGATCTCCCAATCTTCAGTGTTGCGTTGAATTCTTTCAAGGAGTTCCCATTTAGCATCAATCTTTTTGTTTGTGAAAGAACCCATAGAGGAAGCATCGAGCAAATCTTTATCCTGTCGAGAGAGCCTCGCATAGAAATTAGTAATAATCATATCTTTGGGGAGCCCATGGTTAGGACATTTTAGCATTAACGTTTTCAGTCTCCCCCAAGCTTAAGCTATGCTCTCTCCGTCATGAGGATAGAAATTATAAACATAATTCCTATTCTCATAGACTTCATGAAGAGGATAAAACTTGGAGTAAAAGAGAGACTGGATCTCTTCCCAATCCAGCAGGTGAGAGTCATCTAGTAGCCTATACCATTCCAATGCTTTTCCTTTCAGTGACAAGGCAAATAATTTCCTCATGACTCCATCTCTTGTCAAACCTGAAATCTTAAACAACTCAAAGTTCTGTAAGCTTCAACAAATGAATACTAGGATTGACTGTCCCATCATAACAATCATTCCTAATTATTTCAATTATCCCAAGTGGTATTTGGAATGGGATACATTCAGTAGGTGGAGGAGACTTCTCTACCACGGGTGTGGTAAAGCGGCCTTCCCCAAGAAGCGAACTAAGAGTGCGGTTTTCCATAAACATAACTAGTGAAACTAAAAACAAGAAACGAAAAGATTTAATTGCAAGATCTAAATATATACCTTCAAACACTTACTTCCCCGGCAACGGCGCCAGAAATAGCTTGATGTCTACACACGCTTCTATTCTTGTAGACTATGTTGGGCCTCCAAGCGCAGAGGTTTGTAGGACAGCAGCAATTTCCCTCAAGTGGATGACCTAAGGTTTATCGAACTCAGGGAAGTAGAGGTCGAAGATGGTCTCTCTCAAGCAACCCTGCAACTAAGATACAAGAAGTCTCTTGTGTCCCCAACACACCTAATACAACTAGGAGTTGTATAGGTGCACTAGTTCGGCGAAGAGATGGTAAAATATGGATGATAGGAGTGGTAAAGCAAAGTAATATAAATCTGTAATAAAAAGTGCAGCAAGCAAACAAGTGGTAAACGTGAGCACAAATGGTATTGCAATGGTGGAAACAAGGCCTAGGCTTCATACTTTCACCAGTGGCAACTCCCAACAACATTAACATAATCGAATCACATCAATATTTCCCATAATGGAGACGCACTCGGAGGTCATTCCTTTGTGGTCAAGAGAGGACGAGAATTATGTAGGGCTACAAAAGCACACCTCTAAGTTCGTAGTTCTCAATCTATGGATTTCCCAATGTCACCGCGGCCATCCAAAGAGAGTACCACAATCACCACAACATATCTCAAGGATAGTCAAAGACAAGCACCAAGAGACTCTCAATCTTCAATCAACACACAAAAGAGGAAATCACTCATGAAAATATTCTTCTAATCCATGTCCAATAGACCGCTGTCACCTTGGTCTCGGGGATTATACTAGATAAAGACAAGTGAGTACATCAATCCAATACATAGAGGAAGGGGAAATATCATGGGATCACCCTAGATTAACATAGCCTATGATCACAACGAAGATCACATCATGGGAGAGAGAATTGACCACATAGCTACTGGTAGAAACCTCAGCCCCGAGGAGGAACTACTCCCGCATCATGGAGGGAGGAAGCAACGTCGATGGAGATGAATCCGGGGGCACTTCCCCGTCCCGGCAGGATGCTGGCACAGGAATTCTGGTCCCCCGAAACTTGGTGGCGATGGCGGCGGAGATCGGAATAGCTTCTGGAGAAAAGGGTTCCGGACTCAGGGTTTTCGCGTCGGGAGATAAATATATGCGAAGGGGGGTTACCAGAGGCGGAGAGGGGGCCCCAGGCGCCCTCCCTAGGCGGCCAGGGGTGGGGCCGCCTGGGGTGGCCGCCTGGGCTGCCCCTGGCTCCCCTCTGGCCCCACTTCTGGCGCGTGGAAGCTTCTGGAGCGCTGATTTTTTATATATTTTTCCCGGAATTTTTCTGGCAATTTAAGTAATGGGAAAACCTGAAATACAAAAACAGCAGAAAACAGAAACTGGCACTGGGGTGCACTGAGTTAATAGGTTAGTCCAAATATGATCAAAAGTGTATGGAAGTGCATAAATATCATAGCAATATCACACAAAAGAAGCATGGAGCAAGCAGAAATTATAGATACGTTTTGGACGTATCAATGATCATCATTATTAGAGCATTGTCCCATGGGAGGAAAGGCTAAATCAATAAAGCCCCTCCGCAAAAAAAAGGAAAAAAAGAAAGCCCAAAGAAAAAAAAATCCCAAAAAAAAGAAAATGAAAAGAAAAAGGAAAGAAAAAGGGACAATTGCTGCTATCTTTTTTCCACACTTGTGCTTCAAAGTAGCACCATGTTCTTCATTGTATAGAGTCTCATGCTTAGTCACTTTATATACTAGTGGGAAATTTTCGTTATAGAACTTGGTATGTATATTCCAACGATGGGCTTCCTCAAATGCCCTAGGTCTTCTTGAGCAAGCAAGTTGGATGCACACCCACTAGTTTCTTTTGTAGAGCTTTCGTACATATTTAGCTCTTGTGCATCCCTTGCATGGCAATCCCTACTCACTCACATTGATATCTATTGATGGGCATCTCCATAGCCCGTTGATAGGCCTAGTTGATGAGACTATCTCCCTCCTTTTTGTCTTCTCCACAACCACCTCTCTATTCCACCCATAGTGCTATGTCTATGGCTCACGGTCATGTATTGCGTGAAAGTTGAAAGGTATGAAAGAATAGAGTATGAAAACAAGTGCTTGGCTAAAATCGGGGTTGTGCATGATATGAATATTTTTTGTGATGAAGAGGGAGCATAGCCAGACTATATGATTTTGTAGGGATAACTTTCTTTAGCCATAGTATTTTGAGAAGACATGATTGCTTTGTTAGTATGCTTGAAGTATTATTATTTCTTAAGTCAATATAGACTTTTATCTTGAATCTTTCAGATCTGAACATTCACGGCACAATTAAGAGAATTACATTGAAAAACTATGTTGGTTAGCATTCCACATCAAAAATTCTGTTTTTATCATTTACCTACTCGAGAACGAGCAGGAATTAAGCTTGGGGATGCTTGATACGTCTCCAACGTATCTATAATTTTTGATTGTTCCATGCTATTATTTATGATGTCTTGGATGTTTAATGGGCTTTGTCATACACTTTTATATCATTTTTGGGACTAACCTACTAACCCAAAGGCCCAGTCCAGATTGCTGTTTTTTGCCTCTTTCAGGGTTTTGCAGAAAAAGAATATCAAACGGAGTCCAAACGGAATGAAACCTTCGGGAGAGATATTTTTGGAGAAAATCACACACGGGAGACTTGAGAACCATGGAGTAGGGGCTACGAGGTGCCCACGAGGGTGGGAGGCGCGCCCCCTACCTCGTGGGCCCCTCGTGAGTCCCCCGGTGTCCTCCTTCCTCCTATATAAGCCTACGTACCCCGAAACCATCAGCAACAAAGAGAAAACCCTAATTCCACCGCCGTAACTTTATGTTCCCATGAGATCCCATCTTGGAGCCTGTTCTGGAGCTCCGCCGGAGGGGGATCCATCACGGAGTGCTTCTACATCATCATCATCGCCCTCACCATGAGTTGTGAGTAGTTTACCACCCGAAGGTCTGTGGTAAACTACTCACAACTCATTGGTGAGGCTATGGCGTTGATGTAGAAGCCCTCCATTGTAGATCCCCCCTCCGGCGGAGCTCCGGAACAGGCCCCAAGATGGGATCTCATGGGAATAGAAGGTTGCGGCGGTGGAATTAGGGTTTTATCTGTTGCCTCGATGTTTTCAGGGTATATGGATATATATATAGGAGGAAGGAGGGCATCGGGGGAGCCAGAGGGGGCCCACGAGGGTGGGGGCGCGCCCAGGGGGAGGCGGCGTGCCCTGGACCCTCGTGGCCACCTCCTTCATTCCCTCATGTGTACTCCAAGTCTTCTGGGTAGATACGGTTCCAAAAATAACTCTCCCGAAGGTTACATTCTGTTTGGACTCCGTTTCATATCCCTTTTCTGCGAAACACTGAAATAGGCAAAAAACAACAATTTGCACTAGGCCTTGGGTTAGTAGGTTAGTCCCAAAAATCTTTACCTAATAATAAAGAAAATTGGGTTTCAGTTCGTCCGTCGTGCGACTTTGCAGAAAAGCCCCTCTGTTTTCTGTAAATTAACCCGCACTACACGTTTAAGACAGATCCGAATCGTTTTTTGGCATTTTCGCATAAAAACCCCTGAAGTTTCATGTAATCAACCCACCATCCATATTTAAGTCAGCCGAATAGTTTTTTTTATTTTAACATATAACACCCTGGCTTTTCGGTTAATCAGTCCGCAGTTTATTTGAAACAAAAGTATCCATATCTTTTAAACCGCAACTCCGATTTTAACATATTATATATGAAATTTAATTAGAAAAAATTGTAGAATCTAAATATGATGTTATTTTTAGCTTTTAACTATTAAAAAAAAATACTATTTAAGATGCAGCCTAAATCAATTACAATCATTGATTACAATCCGTAGGCATGTTGTACCTCCCCCAGCTTATCTCTTCGTACATGTCCAATGATCAAATACCCTATGTAAATATATTTTTGGCAAAATCCACACGCGTACTTATGAAATAACTATAAAATATATTTTTATACTGCACAAATAATTTTTATAGCATATACATGCACTTATAAAATTCATAAACATCAAAAGTACATTAAGATTTTAAGATTTATTCTGAAAATAACCAATTAATAATTGTGATAGTCATGAATGTTAATATTGAAACCGATACATAGTATCTTAACACATATGTACTTTCTTAGATATATTTAATTTATGAACATGGCCTCCTTAGTGTCGAACGGCACCGACCGGTTGTTATCCGAGTCTAGCCATATGTGTACCCATCAATATTACCTACCATAACTAAAATGGAATCAAAATGAAAACAATGGCTTGGATAAAAAATATCTACTCTCCCGTTGCAACGCACGGGCATGTTTGCTACTAATATAAAAGTGTATAATAAAGCCCATTAAACATCCAAAATAGAATATATAATAGCATGGAACAATAAAAAATTATAGATACGTTGGAGACGTATCAGCCGGCAGCTGAGCCGCCAGCTCGGCCTCCCAGCGCGTTCTACCCTGGTCCACCAAATCTTGTGCATTGGCACCATTGCACGCCGGGTCATGCCCGCGAGATTGGTTATGGTGCTGCTCAGTACTCGAAACTGCTGGCGAGTCAATGTGCCTGCTATAGCTCCGGCTTGGACGAGGGGTCGAATGAATACGGGCACGACTATAAGAATAAGCCTGTTGTTGTGCCTGCGCTGTTTGAAGAAGTTCACTGGCCCTTCGGGTTTCAACAGCCACCAGAGTCTCGCCCTCGATGGGCAGAGCCGCCAATCGCGTAGCTGCAACAATCATATTATCCAGAGGGTTGGAATAATGACCCGATGGCGTCACCGGGTGATGAGGTGGGGTGTTATTCACATGTGGAGAACCTGTCACGCGTGGCTGAACCGGCGCTCCACCCCCTAGTGCTTCAGCCATTTGGTTTATCATCGGCGGCTTACTAGTCCCTGCTCTAGCTATATTGAAAAGATCCCTCGGGTCATAAACAAAAGGCAGACGACACCGGTGCTTTCTCCTCAAGACTTCATTGGAAGTGTTCTGATCCACTGTGAGCCAGTATGAATCCGCTTGAATCCGATGTGCTAGCGCGCTCAAAACGGCCCGCTCTGCGGTCATCCTAGCATTCTCCGCCGCTAGTTCTTCCTTGGCTTGTGCTATCTCATCACGCAACTTAGCCACATCCACCTTATGTTGTTGCTGGTTCTCCGGGGTTACCTCCACTCCCATCAGAGTTGCTAGAGCCTCCAATAAATCTGTTAAAACTTGAGTCGGCGGGCGTACTGATCCGCCAGCACCTGTTGCCGTTACCGCCGCTGCGCTGGAAGTCATAGCCGTGGCGGCTGTCGAACTGAGAACCAGCTGGGTGCCAGCCATGAAGATCGACACCTTGTTCGGCGGCTCACGGGGGTCCGAAATACTGTTACCATCGGAACAGCCCCCAAATCATCCGTTTTGCAGTTGATACATTCAGTTGGTCTCGCCCGTGGATGATTCACCATCAGAGTAGATGGCCGTCTCACCGCGAGATACAGAGCCTTCCAATTCAGCCCCATGGGTAAACCCAACGAAGGCACGCTTCGCGGTGGGTTGAACCCGGGCGGGTCGCGCACGCTGAGCCGTCTCGATGATGTCGGTGCAGATGCCCGACTCAGGGCCCGGTTCGTCGATCTTGCCGATGAAGACGTGGATTCCGCCGAAGGGGACCCGGTACCCGTACTCAATTGATCCGGCCTCGGGGCCCTAGCCTGCATCATTGATGTAGAGCTTGCCACGACAACTCTTGGTCATCCGGCCCACAGCGTATCCCTTGATCCCTTCGAAGATGCCCTTCAAGAACTCGAAACCACCGTGCGATGGGCGCCAACTGTCGTGAAGTTGTCCCGTCAGGTGTCCTAGGGGAAGGACTTAGTTGTGGAGCCATTGCGGCGTAGTTAGCTTAAAGGGGTTAAAACGGGGGAAAGGACATGAGGAGTTTATACTGGTTCGGCCCCTTGCGGTGAAGGTAAAATCCTAATCCAGTTTGAGGTGGTATTGCTAGGGTTTCGATTGCCAGGGACCGAATACGCTAGCCTAGCTTTCGATATGTTGTTTCTTGCCCTAAGCCGTTGTCGGGTCCTCCCCTTATATACACCGGTTGACACCCCGCGGCATCCAGAGTCCCGGCCGGCTCATACAAATGTGTCCGGCCCGGCGACTTATCTAACATGCCTTACAATACAAGTCACATATACATGGCGGTTTACACTTACAGGCCTTAAGCCACTTTTGGGTTTTGGGACCTCTTAACAAACCTACTGTATGAACTGCCATCTTCAACATTTATAGGCTTGGCCCATGAACAACCATTGGGATAACCCTGCCCCTCCTGGGCGGGTCATATCCTATAGTCATATCCCCAACACTAAGAATAGTGTTGGCTATAGATTTCTAGTAGTGAAATCTGAGGTGCCTGACCAGAAGGTCGGTACAATTATGGAGTCTAAGGATGCTACATCCTTCGAGGATATATTTCCTATGAGAGATATGCAAAGCACTTCTACACAGGAATCTGAGGAGAGTCATGTGCCTGCCATTCCTATGGATTATTATGAACAAACACATGATGAAAATCCTGAGGAGGATGACGAGGAAACCCTTGGTAGGGGCAAGAGACAAAGGACTGCAAAGACCTTTGGTGATGATTTCTTCGTGTACCTCATGGATGATACTCCCACTTCTATTTCAGAAGCGTATGCCTCTCCAGAAGCAGACTACTGGAAGAAAGCGGTCCGTAGAGAGATGGATTCCATCATGGCTAACGGGACATGGGAGATTACTGAGCATCCCTATGGTTGCAAACCATTGGGATGTAAGTGGGTGTTCAAAAATAAGCTTAGGCCCGATGGTAAGATTGAAAAGTATAAGGCTAGGCTTGTGGCCAAGGGCTATGAACAAAAAGAAGAGGAAGATTTCTTTGATACTTATTCACCTGTGGCCAGACTGACCACCATTCAAGTATTACTCTTGTTGGCGGCCTCGCATGGTCTTCTCGTCCACCAGATGGATGTTAAGACGGCTTTCCTAAATGGAGAGCTAAACGAGGAAATCCACATGCAACAGCCAGATGGCTTTGTGATAGATGGTCAGGAAGGAAAAGTGTGTAAGTTGATAAAATCTTCATATGGCCTGAAACAAGCACCTAAGCAATGGGATGATAAGTTTAATACAACTCTAACATATGTTGGCTTCGTTGTTAATGAAGCTGAAAAATGTGTATACTATCGTCATGTGGGGGCGAAGGAGTTATATTGTGCTTGTATGTTGATGACATACTGATATTCGGAACCAACCTCAAAGTCATTGAGGAGGTCAAGTCGTTTCTGTCTCAGAACTTTGAGATGAAAGACCTTGGTGTGGCTGATGTTATCTTGAATATCAAGCTACTGAGAGACAATGATGGTGGGATTACACTTCTGCAATCCCATTATGTTGAGTCGTTTTGGATACTCAGACTGCACACCATCTCAAACACCATATGATACTGGCATGTTGATTCGAAACTCCAAAGGCACGACTATAGATCAATTGAGATATTCTCAAATCATTGGTTCACTTATGTACCTAGCTAGCGCTACGAAGCCTGACATCTCTTTTGCTGTGAGCAAACTGAGTCGGTTTGTCTCAAAACTCGGTGATGTACATTGGCATGTTGTTGAAAGAGTTATGTGTTATCTGAAGGATACTATGAACTGTGGACTTCACTATACCGGATACCCGTCGGTACTTGAAGGGTATAGTGATGTGACTTGGATCTCTGATGCTGATGAGATGAAGGCCACAACTGGGTATATGTTTACTCTTGGAGGTGGCGCTATTTCCAGGAAGTCTTGCAAGCAAACGATCTTAACGAGATCGACAATGGAAGTAGAATTAACAACATTAGACACATCTGGTGTTGAAGCAGGATGGCTTCGAGATCTTTTGATGGACTTGCCATTGGTTGATAAACCGGTTCCAGCTATCCTTATGAATTGTGACAATTAGACTGTCATCACCAAGGTGAAGAGTTCAAAGGACAACATGAAGTCCAACAAACACATAAGAATGAGATTAAAAGCTGTCAGAAAATTAAGAAACTCCGGAGTGATAGAGTTGGAATATGTCCATACGGCTAAGAATCTGGCAGATCCCTTTACAAAAGGGCTATCAATTGTTGTGATAGATAATGCATCGAGGGAGATGGGTATGAGACCCACATGAGTTTCCATGGTGGTAACCCAACCTATGTGATCGGAGATTCTGTGAAGTAGGACCTGGGAAAACAAGCCAGTGATGAAGTGAGGAGAGTAACTATACTAACCCACTCCGCTTGAGATGCAATACTCTTGATACTGTATGGGATGACTATTGTCTCGATGTGTTCCAAAGCTTATGCAAGCAAGATGCTATGCTACAGAGCGATCTTTGGAGGAACACTCCTATGTGAGCCCGACTGCTGGTCACAGTCTATGAGATTCGGGTGATCTCTAGTAAGCTCATGAATAGGTCAGGAGTGTGACTTATATGCTCCACCCGAGGGGCAGCCTTCGGCAGCCTAATACTAGTAAGACATGTAGTGAAGCTTCTTTACGTCAAACTGACAATTCAAGGCTTAGTCCATTGTTCAGTTGTGAAGGAGTGTAACTACTTGCTCTAGATGAAGTTCAACCTTAACAGGTCTTCACTGAAACACTGGTATATCGAAACAACAATAGGAACAGAGGACACAATGTGCCCTCGAGATCTAGTGGGGATTTTTGAAATATTAGGATGGGCCTAGGGCCCATCTAACCATTTCTGAAAATCTCTAAGGGCCCATGTGGGTTTATTGCCACTAGGTCTAGTGGAAAGTTTAGTCCCACCCCGGAAGTGGAAGAGGAGTTGGGCCTCCTTATAAGGGATTCTCTTCCACATGCTATTGGAGCTTGAGAAGAGAAGAGGCTCTCGCGCACTCCTCCTCCGCCGCCCACCTTGTCACGACGCGTCGCGGGTTGCGGGATTGAGCTGAGCCGACCTCACACATTGCGCTTATTTTTGCCGGTCAATAACGGAGAGTTTCTCACAGCAGGGCCACAATCTGAGACGTCGGATCATGGGCTGTCACAGACTCGAACGTGGGTCGTGCCCACGTCTCTCCACGCGGTCGCGCCTATATAAGCGTGAGGTGTCTCCTAACCCTAGCCGCCACAACAAATCGCATCCACGCGCTCGCCACCGTCGTTCCTTTGCTGCTGCTGCCGCCGGTGACTCCATCCCGTCTGCCACGTACACGGTCGGCGGGAGAGCAGGTCTCCGAAACCCCGCCTCTCCGGATCCTATACGGGAGAGGAGCGAATAGGTTTTTTGGGAAGTGACTACGCGACTGCTCGTCGTTCGTCTACTTCCTCTACGTTTGCATCGCCCTCGTCATCACCATGTCCACCGACGCCGAACGTGCCGTCGCCGAGAAGATCGAATCCGACAAGAAGGCAGCCGAGGACGCCGCTGCTGCCACCATCGCCGCCGCGGCCACCTGGCCTACTGGAGGGTATAACATGTTTATCCCGCTACTGTTTATTTGCGTACTTGCAGTACTAGCATCATGTGTAGATTGTCTATTGTTTGTGCAGTACGTGCATGTTTAGATCAGAATTAGTATGTCGTCAATTCAGTTAATGCCATTCTAGTGATTTATCTATGGATTAAATTAGTCGGAAAATTGTCTATTTACTCAGCAGTGGCGACTCTCTGAAGATGAAATAAGGTTCTCTCCGCCTAGCCCCTGTGTCGGTGGTGCTTCTAGCGTCATCGGAGAACACGTGAAGATTTGCCTCCAATGGATCTCATGGGATTTGGTTGACGGTTATCTTCGGTGGATCCACGTGGATCCGTTCTTTGTTTGTTTTTTTGTTGTGTCTACGGGTTGGACATTTTCGATTGAGACCTTTTATAGTGCATCAATTAAATTTGGCCCGTTTATTTCTTTGGTTCGACGGCCGAGATGAAGCAATACTAGAGCAGATTTCTGGTAGTATATTCCTTAGTTTTTTTTAGAAAATGAGGAGGACCCCGGCCTCTGCATCTGGGCGATGCATACGACCACTTTATTAATTATTCTCATAAGACCTTACAAAGTGATACAACAGTAAGACTAAAGGCACCGTCTATGCAACAACTGTCGCTACTCCTATCCAATTGATGAAGGGGCGCTGATAGTCTGGGCCTAATACCAAACAGACATCGCAGCCAAACCTAAACATCTTAGACCCGAGGTCCCAACCAGGACGCCTGCCGGGTATGGGGCACCTACCAGTCCGGCGCACTCCTCAACCAGGACGCCTGCCGGGTATGGGGCACCTACCAGTCTGGCACACTCCTCAACCAGGACGCCTGTCGGGTATGAGGCCGCCGCAGCCACCTGCCACCAATCCATCTTCAGTGTGTACTGCTGCACCACATTGCTCGGTTTCTCTGCCATCGACGCCACCACGACGCCTGATAACGGCACCCTCCTTCGCGAGTCCCTCGCCACACATCGGGCGCCGAGTCTCCACCGCGCCACGCCGCCGAGAAACGCCACCATTAATGTGCAGGATGAAGCATCGCTCCACCAATTATTCCGTCCACTGGTCCCTCGAGCCTGTGTACACCTCCAAGAATGACGCCACAAGAGGAAAACGACACAATAATGCCGTCGTCATCCAATCTACTGATTTAGGGTTTCCCCCGGAGGTAGCAGATAGTGGCCTGGAACTTCTCAACAGCGATGCCTTCAACAAGGGAACGACACCGAAAAATGCCGCCATCGCCGGCCTCGGCAGCAGCCGCGAGCAGGTCTTCACCCAGATCTGTTCCAATGACCTTCATCAAGCGTCTTGTGCATGGATCGTCCACCACCATGGCCGTTGCATCGCCCGTCGCGAGACCACAGCCACCGACACAACCTCCGCCATCCGGGGCCGCCGCCCCGGGATCCAGCCCTCGCTGGCCGCCAGAGCGAAACCAACGAGCCCCATCAATGGCGGCGCAGCCGCATACCGCGCCGCGAGAACGCCACCATAGCGTCGTCGCGCCAACCGCATGCCGTCGCCAGGAGCGCCCGCTGGCACGCCACTGAGCCCCACGCTAGCCCAGCGCCTTCCATCGATCTGGCCGTCCCGTGCCAGCCAAACGACGAAGGGGAGAGGCGTCCCGCTGCCGCCCACGCCAGGCAGGCTTCGCCGGCTGGCGCGGCTGGGCGACGGCGAGGGGACTGTAGGAAGAGGGGGGACGAGGACCGGCGGCGGCGGGAGGCCTCCCCTGTCGCCCACGGGAGCGGCAGAGGAGGTCGATCCACTTTTTTCGGATCTGTATATATATTCCTTAGTTAGGGGCATTTTTGGTAGTTCACTATTTATTTCTGTTGTGTGCCGGTGGGTGGTGTAGCCATCATCGGCGAGGACGTCAGACCAATCCCAGAGTCACCGGAGTTTACAAACGACGTTCCCCTGCGACGCCCGTTCCCTCTCCACGATCGCCGCCGATCACAGGAAGCTGCCTCACGTAGAAAGCTAGCACCAAGCTAAGGTGGCCCTGATTGATTACTAACCAGACGTGTACTAGAAGTCTAGAACTAGTCGGCAATCACGTACAATGAGTCGCAATGGTCACGTGCCATGCGCATCAACATCTGGCCATGGCGACGGTGCATCTACTCTCGTTGCCGCTGGGCACAGGGAGCAGGGGGTGAGGACGTTTGAGTAGGTCTAATTCGGCTGTGCCAGCTGCGGCAGTAGGTGCCGCCTAGCATGACATCGCCGTCGGCCTGAGTGCACGCGCACAAGGACGACGACCTGCAGCGGCGCCGGGATGTCATAGGTCGCGGCGCCGATGCACTGTGTGGAGCGTCTGGTGGTTATCACTCATGAGATCGGTGGCCGTGGAGCGACGTTTGAGTAGATGCAGCATCGCCGTCGCCGAATGTTGTCGTGCGTGGCGTCGCCGTGGCTGACCGATGGACGGCGCCGGATGGGATTAATTTCAGTACTAGTATTTACATCTAAGAGGACAAACGAACCTTCAATTGGATATTACCACTATGCCCTAGAGCGGAAATTTAGCAGATCCATTGTGACCGTGGGGTCAGCTTAATACTATCCATTATGTTGTGTAGTATGATGTACCGTAAAATATATATTTCGATTTGCGCGTCTCTTCATCGGCGGCGGTTGTTGTTCTGGTGTGCTGGTCCTACGAGGTCTTAGCACGGCGACTTCCCGCCTGTATACTACAACAAGTTTTGCCTACCTTTAACGCGGGAGGCGAGACGGCGGTGATGTGCCTTCAGCTCGCTCCAGTGCTCGTAGCCGTCACTAGGTGGTCTACTTTCCTAGATGTAATTCTATTTCTGGCGTTCTTTATACTACCTTGAGAGTGGATTAATAGATTAAGAGTTTTCCTCGCTAAAAGAGATTACAGGCATACGGTGATAATTTGTTCATTAGTGTACTGCCACATCATATGTTCAATCAAAAACGAAAAGCCGGTAACAATGTTTGCTCAGCGCTAACGAATATAAAATAACTATCAAATATAAATAAGTACACTTACGAGCGTTTACATGATTTGAGATGCATATATGTTTAACGGATTACACTATAAAGCATTCAGGTCCAGGGCCAGAATCGCAGCAGTAGAATCCTTGGATGCAGAAGCGGAGACAATCTACAATGGTGCGTGGGTATACCGACCCATTAAGGACCGGACTCCATCTGCTTCCATCTGCAATATTGCACCCCTCAATCTGGCGCCGCCGCTCACAGTCTTTTCCCAGGTAGATGGTATCGGCAGTGACAAAGGAGGGGAAGGCCTTGGCTGATACGGTAATAGAGCGCCACATGCCCATGAACACGGCGCGCCCATCGAATCCCTTGGCTGGGAGCAGAAGCCCGGCTTTCAAATCGACTCTGTAAACCGCGTACTTCGTGTTATACTCACTATCATCCCGGAATGGCATTCTGCGCACCACCATCAACTCCCTGCCATTGTCCACCAGGTGAAGGCCCATAGCCACGTCTCTGAAAATAAATGACTTGCTCCACTCAGCGACCACCTGGAGCCGTGGCGGCTGCTGATCCGAGCTGGTCGTCAGCACCATGACGCTCATGTAGTCTGTGCAGTAGAAGCGTCCCGCAAAAGGCAAAGTCGAATAGATCGCCATTTTATCGTCGCCCACGGTCCAACTCTCATCGCCCGGCTTAGCGACGGACATCCCCATTTTATCGTCGACCACGGTCCAACTCTCATCGCCCGGCTTAGCGACGGCCAGCCTCATGGGATCTAGGAATCTGACTGCCACCATGGAGGCGTCGGCAACAAGGCCCACGCCAGACGCCCTGATGAATTTTCCCATCTCGGAGCCACAACTCCTACATCGATGCTGCTCTGGCGTCAGGAGCGCGGTCATCGGGGGCAGATCGGTGAGCCGGTGTGTGAGAGGGTTCAGCAGGCGGACGACCAGGGTGGGCTCGTGGAGCAGCAGCAGGAGGCCTTCTGGGGTGAGCGCGAGCAGCGTGTGCCCGGCCAGCTCCGGGAGATCCGTCCGGATGCACTCGCCGGTAGACACGTTGAGGAAACGATGGCGTGGCCCTGCGTATGCGTTGTCGAGCATGATCCACTGGCGGGGGAGGAAGCGGCCGTCCAGGCCGCCGGCGAGCGGATCTGGCGAGCACCGCCGCCACGGCCGGCACACGGCGCGGAATCGGACATAGTCGGCCACGTCGTTGGCGAGGGCGAGGTCGGCGATCACGCCGGCCGGCCCGTCCCCGAGGTCCGCCCAGTCTCTGGCGCCGCTTCGTGGAAGAAGGTCGCCGAGGGGACGCGGTCGCTTTGCGCGGCTTGGGCACCGGGACTCGGCTGGGGAGGCCGCCATAGCGGTTTGTTTCCGTACGTGGAGTCACGGGGCGATGGTCTGGTGCTTTTCCGTATATGGATGGGTGCTTTACGGAGGTTGTTACAGTTGGCAAAACATGATTGGATAAGGAGGAGGGAGGCACCCCACCCCAGCTGAAAATCAGGGGGGTCAGTTTAGATAGATGGAAGGAATCTGTAAACATCCGTATAGGGTCCGTGTGTTTAGCATTATCGGTGCATATGAAGAGCAATAATGCTAAACATATAAATGTTTACATGCTTTTACACGCTGATTAGGATCTTTTCAAACTAACTAACCCATTCCCCTCTGATTTTCATGAGGGTGGGCCCCTTCTCCCCTTTAATCTCCAATCAAAACCAATCTTTATGTAAAAGCCCGTATCCTTTTGTACGTGTAGCATTACTGGATGGAGAGTTGTGTTCGGATACGGTAATGCTTTCGTCTCGTTTTCATCGTCCCAAACCGATACTATTACTGCTGGGAGGTGGTGGCGTCTTTGCCTCCGGGCAACACACATTTGCTCAGAGATCGAAACAATACACATGTTGGCAAACGAGATATTAGCTTACGGGCAAGGCTAATGTCTGATAGGAAAAGATAACCAATTTTTTTTTACAATATAAGAGCAGGTTACTACTGCAATAGGCCCAAAAAGAATCCCAGAACTCGAGTGAATTCGCCTTGGAGGTTCAACGCGGCCGTCAACACGCAGTTCGCCCATGGCAGATCGAGGTGATGTATAGGTTCTTCGCCCATTGTTCCTGAATTTTTGGTATTCCAAGATTAGGGTTGGGCGTGTAAACCAAGAGTACATGGCATAACTATGAATGTGGCACTGGCACCAGATTTTGAAATTCATTCAGTCAGCAAAACTTGCAGGTGTACCTTTGTAGCCTTGCTGGGGAAATCAGAAGTCAGAAAAGTTTCATCCACTGGTTTCGTCCTGGACTCCTTGGCTATGCTCATGATAAAAGCGGCTTGATCAGGCGTGGCTGCGCATGAGGTTATTCTGTAACCGGCGCCATATCGCTGATGGATTCCTTCACTTGGATATACAAAATCTAACTCGACAACCTGCAGGATGCAACACAGATTCAGTTTCACATGATCACATCAGGCCATTCACCTGATATGCACGAAAATTTAAGTGCACATACTGTTTCTTACTTTTTATTGTCGAGGACATATGCGGTCTTTTAATGAATGAACTTTCATCACGGACGAAATTATAACATGATTATAAGGAATCATCAAAGTTGCTTTATTTATAAAGCGGGGCGAAAGCCTTTTTCGGTAAGGAAGCATCAAATTCATGAAAGGGATTCTTTCCAAATGATTTATCGCAAGGAAGTGCAGGCACATTTTCTGACCTGGTAGGAGTAGCCCGTGTTCCTCGACGCGACCACACCCCAACGATTCCCAGCAGTACCCATACATGTTATATGAAAACCTTCTTTCCACTTTTTATTGATCCACTTATAAGGAAAAGATTCACTGACTTTGTATGACTGCTGTGTGTATGGAGTCCCTGTAATGGTATCAACGATCAGATTCGAACTATACATGGAAAGAAAGGGACCAGCGAGACATCAAGGATGTACACAGTAGACACAATTAGCATAATGTCATGGCACATGTAAATATCGAAGATAGAAAACTGGCAACTGTCAAGTTTCATGCACCAACCACTAGAACTCAAAAGTTCAGATCAGTAAATATGAAATTCAGATGCCAAGGCTCCGTTGAAAAAAACACTAAAGAAATGCTATCCAGAAGAACATTTACTCCTCAATCCACCGCAATCTAACGTGGTAATCTCTCTTGCTCTAAGACCACAAAAGTTGTGTGATCAAACATTTATGTGATGCATTGTATGAAAGCATTTTACTACTTTGTGTCATACATATAACAGTATTCTCTTCAAACATTTAATCTTCATAAAAGGTAGCAGTTTTAACAAATGAATAGTTGTCGACAGAGAGCAGGTAATTCACAAACCTTTGGACATCACAACCAATGAGCTTCCATTGGTTGCTCCAGCTATTGCTGTTATGTAAAAGTTCTTCTCCCACTGCTCCAAAATCCAATCCTACATACGAAGTTAGAAACAAGATAGTGTGAAGATTCTGGATTATCAAAATTCCAACTAGAGAGGACAAAGAAGGTACCACACCTTCTGTAGGAAATTTCGTGAAAGATTGAAAACTTGAGAAGAAAAGCCGGTCCCGGCATCCATGATGAGAGCCCACACATTTTTTGAAGAAGCGATACAACTAATGAACACGCCATCTTCATGACCTTTTTGTATGTGCTGATGCAGCCTTGAATCAGCTATATTATAGTGGTATCTATCAAAGGCAGAAGAAATATCTTTACAGTTACATTAGTTAATAGTACCATATTTGATTTAGGAAGGAAATAAGACATTGATCAATAACTATTGAAATAGGCACTAGGCACTAGGCAGGCTCAAATCTCTCGAACTCAAGAACAAGCGAGTGTAGCCAGACAAATAGGAACTACTTAAGCTTAAAACATAATAAGTGAAAACCAAACCCTTTCATCACAAAAAACTACTCCCTCCATCCTATAATACAAGAGGGTTTTTGACACTGTAAAAAACGCTCTTATATAATGGGACGGAGGGAGTAGCATGAATGTCTTAGTTACAGAAAAGAATAATAGTACAGTTTTGGACAGCTACTTTTACAGGGATACCAAGTACAATTAAGGTCATGAATGTGGACAGCATCTAAAAGTGGAGTTCACACCAAGAGATATCACAAGTTTGCAGCATCAATCACCTCAATGTAGCTTTTTGTTTCACCACATTCACCACAAGACATTAACTGGAACTCCATATATTTTAAATAAATAAAAATTAGATGTATAGAGTCATATGCTCATATAATCCAGCTATTCGAGCTATCTAATGCTTGATGTCAGGTATGAAGAATACGCCTGAGCACGCAAACAAAAAAAGTAAATACTGTTTCACTATTTTCATGTTTAAAAACAATTACCGCTGCTTCATGTTCCGCCTAGCACTATAAATCGAAATCCATTGAGTTGCCGGGGTGCCCAACCGAACTTTTTCCATAGGCTGTTCATCGTCTTCAAGATTTACAGCAGCTCTTCCACGTTTATGTCCAACCTATAATTTGCACAGCAGAGGTATGGCCACATATAATACAACTGAATTAAAATACAGAGCATAGATACATGTAGTGGATAAAGTAGTACAAACCTCTTGATCTCCAGCGATTCTGATAGGTCTTGAAGCAGGCCCGACAATCAAATCATCAAAGAGAGAAACAAGTTTTTGGTACTTTGGCTCTTCGTCAAATTTCATAGTAGTAACCAACTCAAGAAAATGTTTGAATGGGGCTGGACAGAAGCTACACAGCACCTCTGGTGAAGTCTCCATTTTCTTCTTACAAACAAGAAAGCTCTTGTTATCTCCCTGCAGTAATAAACCATCAACACTAAAGTAGGTTCCCGCAAAAAAAAAAACACTAAATTATGTTTAAGAGAGCGAGTAGAAAATATTAGTAAGGCCTGTCGACTTGTCGAGAACATTGAAGACTACCTGAAAGCCTTGCCATGGCAAGCTTCCTCGTAATAAGAATATAAGGGTGTATGCTAGTGACTCCAAATCATCCCTCCTACTGCCCGTACGACCTAAATGGGCATGGACGCTAGCATATCTAATTGTTCCCCTGGGAAATGTCAAAAGTAAAAAAAGTTAAATTTGTACCATAATTTTGTACAGAAAAAGTAGTAACAAACCTGAATATGTCTGGCCTCTGATCATACTGAACATGCATACTGGATGATCCTCTTTTCCATTTCCAGTTAGATGCTGAAAAAAATTATTATCAAAAGAACCATGTGAAAAACGGTAGTGAGGCATGAGATGCATCAACATTCTATAAAGTAGCCAATTCCTCTGAGCAAAGGGCATAGTGCGTTGAGAGCATCAGACTGAATGTCTTCATGTACAGATGAAACTACCGTGTGTAATGGCATACCTAAACCAAAATTAATGAGAAAAAGCTTCTTCTCTTGAGCGGATCCAGGCTGACCAAGCAAAAAGTTTTCAGGCTTTACATCACCATGTATAAAGCTGGAAATAATAGCAGGAGCAGCAAGTGTTAACAACGAGGAATACAAAAAATACAGGAAATGCATCTCAAAACATCAAATGGCTCAAATAACCCTTTGGAGTGAATCTTCTCAAGAATTGATATGGCGTCGATGGCAATGCAAGCAACCTTTTGAATTGACATCCTGTTAGGGGTGTTGATACTTTTAGTAAGGAGTAAGGAGAACAAAGCAGAGGGAGTGGAGATTGATAAGATATACTTACTCCTGTCCTGGTGAATGCCAAAAATCCAAGAGGCTAGGACCGAGCAGATCCATTACCTGAAATTACGAAATGGTGGTTCAGTGAAAATATCGTAATGAGTTGAGTGGCCTTTCTGAGTGCATTTTTTTTTCCGGAAATTTGAACTCACAAGAATGTAGTAGTCTCCTTGGCAACCCTTGTAGCGTACCGACGGTACGCCATTACAACCACTGAGAGCCCTGCTAACAAAAGGATAAAAATTCCATGCTCCACCAAGAATTATATAAATGAAAAAAATGGATGATTGTGTATAGTTCTTTCTTACTGATAGACTTGCCACTCATATGGGGGGTCACAGCTACCTTCTCTGCTTCTCCGATGAACAAATTTCAGTGCAACCTGCACGGTTTCGATGCAGGAAAGAGTTTTTTAGATGAAGGAGGATTTCGCCTAGCCTCTGCATCGACTGATGTACAAACCATGTAAACTAAAGTGGAATACAGATAAGATATTCATGAATCAAGAACAGATTTGGTGTCCATCTAAGGCAAGTAGATAAGAGACTGAACCTCGAGTGCATTCTGACCCTTGTATCCTCCACTGGGCATACCTAATCGTCTGCCAACATAGACCTTGCTAGAGCTACCTTTGCTCAACTTCCTACCAGTTATATATATTGGGGAGTTACCTACTTCAACCTGCATCGAATAGTTCAGTCATATTTACTGTTATTGGTAGAGCAGTTACATGTCTAAGAGAAGCACAAGCAGCATAGAACCGATTTGGTGACAATTGAGGAGATCTGAACACATCTAGCTAGATCAACAGTAAAATTAGGAAGGCATCCATACCCTCTGTGGTACTGGTGGTATTGCCGTGGCATTGCCTTCGGCGATAATTTCTGGGGGGTCAATCGCAGAAGAATTAACAGCCTACATATAGAATCAAATACTTGATCAATCAGTGTGAAGAAAGGGAGTGTGCAGAACAGAAAATGAAGCCATGTATACCCTCTCAGCCTGTTGCGTTATCATGGCTTCACTTGCAAATCTATCGGCAGCTCCGCGATCTATTCCCAAATTTGCAGGTTCCTTGTTCAGACCGTGGTCACCTGCACCGGTAGCCTGTCGTCCAGCGACGCCTTCAGGGAGGTCCTGATCGGTGTGCACATCATCAGTAAGCCTGAGCCTCTTGCCAGTAGGATTGGAAGCTGGGCTTCCTCTTCCTTGGGCAGCGCCACCACCGCTCCTTCCGGCTATGCCCCATGGAGCACCGATCGAACACATCTAACAACGGTGACCGCGCCATTTCAGTTCAGTAGCAGCATCGATGAACAGCAAAGAAGCTTGCAAATGTCGCTGACGGAACAGAGAAAAGAAAATTCAAGTACAGTAATCAACAAAGGGGAAACCGTCCGTACCCTTCCAGGCAGCGGCGTCGTAGCGGCATCGCCATGTGCAGTTCCGTCGGCGGCGCTTTCACCGCCCCTTCTCGAGCGATCGGCAGCCCCGCCGCCGCCCTCGTCGTCGCCAACCGGCTTGTTCAAATCAAGGTCGGGCCGGGAGGAAACCGAGCCAGGCGGCGCGGCGCCGTCGGCAGGGTCGAGCACGGACGGAAGAATGGCGGCCGCCTCCGACATGGCAGCGTACCGGCGGGTGGGCAGAGAGGGTTTGATGAGCGGGGAGGCGGAGGATGCTGCCTGGAAGGTGGGATATAGCAGCGGCTGCCGCAGCCGCAGGGTGGTGGGCCGTGGAAGGGCGGCATTGATGGGGGCGTGGAGGGAGCAGGAGCTGCAGCAGGCGGCGGCGAGGGGGCAAAAGAGGGGGATGACATGACCGGCGCGCCTTGGAAGTTGTGGACAAGCAATGGCGTCGGGTGGAGTGGAGACAAGGCTTGGATCTGCTGCCGTGTGCGTGCGCAGACCCATGGGCCCACATCTGTACTCCGGCTCCTCCCCCTTTAATGCTCGAAAACAAAAGGAATATTACCATTTCTGAGTGGTAATTACACAAACCACCTATTTTTGGTGCCAATGTTGCACAAAACACCCACTATGCAGGTTTGTTGCGCAAAACACCACATATTGGGGTGATTTGTTGCAGCTAGATCTAATCCATCATTTAGATGTGTTGACATGATTTTAACATCAAAATACTACTCCTTCCGTTCCGATTTACTCGTCGTGGTTTTAGTTCAAATTTGAACTAAAACCACGACAAGTAAATCAGAAAGGAGGTAGTAGGTGGTTTTGCAATGTTAGTTGGCTCATTATTTTTGTTCAAATTTAACATTTTCAAAAAAATGAAAAAAAAAATCATGTGTGCACTCACTAATATTCTAGGAAAAAAACTGCTCAATTGGAGCAAAGAATTGTGAGATATTGACAATTCTAGTTGGTTGTTGACGTGTCTGTCTTTTTTGTCACCGGTGCACTTACAAATTGGACACACATGTCAGAAATCATGTTAACACACCCAAATGATGGATTAGACATTGTTGCAACGAATTACCCTAAAATGTGGTGTTTTGTGCAACAATCTTGTAAAGTGAGTGTTCTGTGCAAATCTAACACTAAAAGTGAGTGGTTTGTGCAATTTCCTCAGTAAAATGTGTTACTCCCTTCCTTCCACAGTGTAGTGTATATAGATTTTTTGAAAAATTAAACTTTGCAAACTTTGACCAAAATGTATATAGTACTGTGATGTATCTAATGAAATGTATTTGGCATTCTAGATGTATATGTTTTTTTTTACAAACTTGGTCAAAGTTAGTAAAGTCCGAGTTCTCAAAATATTTATACGCATTACATTGTGGAACGGATGGAGTATTGTTTCCCATGAAGAAAATGTGGTATTGCTATATGATAAAGTATTGCTATTTCGGACACGGTGTATATGTGTTAAGGATGCCACATAAGCAAATAAATGATATGAAAAGGCTACTAAGGACATGTACAATGAGACAATTGTGCACAAGAAACGGTCCCCGTCTTTTTACTACAATGCTACACCTACGGACGTTTTCTACGGAAGTTAACTTACAGGATGAGTTGTGAAGATGTGATTGGAATTCAGAAGGAAGAGGGACCACCACTGGAAATTAGGAGAGGAATGGAGTTATGGGAAGTTGAGTCCGTAGGTGTAGCCAGTAGATAGTGTCCGTAAGTGTAGCATTTTTTATCTTTTTATGGGATGCAGCATCATTTTGATCATATGAAATGCAGTCATGCTACTATTCTGTGTGACTGGCGAAAGAATGCTCAGCTTGCAAAACAATTTTATATTATGGGACTGAGGGAGTAGACTGAGAGCTCATGGCACTAGGAAGATTTCCTTGAACTCGCCGGTGCCTCTGATGTTGTGGAGCATATGGAGATAAAAGAAACCGCAGGTTGTTTGATAACATACACTGATACACACGCCGCTGCATAGACTAATCGATCAAATTATTTCCGACACAGTGTCGTGGGCTATTGCAAGTCTGTTCTTCCAGTAGTTTATTTTTAGTTGATGTTTAGGTCGTGTTTAGGGCGTTGGCATTTTCCTGTAGTTTTGATGCTAAAGGTTGTTTTCATGGTCTGTTTTCAGGGCATGTAAACCTTATCTCTTCTCTCTTTAATGTGTTACAAATGCATACCTAGTGCATGGTTAAAAAATAAGAGATTACCTCTTAGTCTTATCCCTGATAAAAAATATCCCTAAATATCTCCTGCAAAAAAAGATATGCCTAAATATGTGGTGTGGCATAGTGTTGCTAAGAGACCATCTTTTAATGAAGAATAAGGCATGCCTTTTATCATGGTTTCTTTCTCCTATACCTCAGTATTTATACTACGTGACACTTCTAAGATAGCGCCATTGTATAGACCCTGCTAGGGGTGAAAAACTAAGTGTGTGAACCTAGGCAACACTTAAATGAAGAAAACTCACCGATGCATGGAAGAATTTCGTTGGTAAATAATAAAATGAAGTGATATTAGCTACAACGAGTTAAGCATCCACGTAGAGAGGACTTTAGTTGTTGAACTTTTTAAGGCGCTTAGCATCTCGCCTAAGTACCTATGCATTGAAAAAGCCTAAAGGATATTACAATCGAAGAACAAATGAGGAAGAAAAAAATAGCGCGCTACAACAAAATAGCGCCAACCTCAAAATACGCTATCAGTGTGCTATATCGCGCTATAGCGTGTTATTAGCAAGACATTGTACACTGATTTAAATAGCGAGACGATTCTCAGGATGCTATATCGTGCTATTAGCGGTGATATAGCGCGCTATTTTTTTCAGTGGACACGATACAAAGGACGGTAGGGCGATGAGGTTTAAGAGTGACGTTGGAGAAGAACGAGAGAACACGACTCGAAGAGGGGATATACAACTGGGATGTGTCCAACTCCAAAATCTTGAATAGGTAAAAAAAAAAAGAATGCCACTCGACAAAGATGATAACAACTTTGAAGGAGGGGCTGTCGGCAAATGAATATTTAGCATTTTTCAAACTTTTTATTTAAGCAAAGTTTGTATGCCGGGGTGCTTGTGTATTCCGGGTGAGTTTATGGGCGTGCTAGTGCTTAGAATTTGTGTGCGTGCATTGTCTTAAAAAAGCGTCTATCACTATTACTAGCGCAGAAAAAGAAAAGGAAAATTGGAAGACCGTAAAAGGTTCTCCCGGTGAGAAGAAATGCATTCAGTTGGAAGCTAGAGTTCGGGGAAAGTTCGGACAACGTCTGCTGTACTTCCTTCTTCTGCAGGCGCTGTTCCCACCAGCAGCTACAGCAGCGGTTGCCTCTTCAGAGCTAGAGTACGTGAACAAAAGTCAAAAGCCTGTCTTGTAGGGCTATCATGGCTACGGGCGTGGGCGTAGGCGTAGCTAGGTAAAGAAAAAAAAATTCTGCCTCCCCGTGATCCCGAAATAATTGATTTGGCAAAACTATGACAAGACTGCTCAAACATTAGTTAAGTTATAAAATAAATAAATATATATAGCAATTAGCAGTTAGGGGTTGTTTAGTTTGTGACTAATTTTGCTAAAGATGCTACATCTAAGGTTAGGCAAGTTTGATCAACTTAGGTGAGTGTTTGATTCAAGCCACACTTTAGGCAAACCACACTAGGCCCCCACATGGCATACACACAAAAAGTATAGCAAGATTTCCTTAGGCTTGACAACTTGTGACTCTCATTTTAATAAATTAACCTTAGACAAGCTTCTAAAAAATATATGGCAAAGTGTGGCAATGCAAGGCCTAGAACCAAAAAGCTCCTTAACTTCTAACATGAGTTAAGACCCGATGCAGTGAGCAGTAAGAAATGAACTTTCCCGTCAACCGTCAACATTAATGTGCCAAGACTTTTCTTTTATGCTACTCCCTATATATATATATATATATATATATATATATATATATATATGAAGTACATGACGGGAAAGGAACTTTCCCGTCAACCGTCAACATATTTATGACTCTGGGAATACATGACGGGAAAGTTCCACTTTCCCGTCAACCGTCAACATATGTAAGACTAAATTTGAATATTAGAACAATAATATATGATATGCAAGTTACACAAAGCATATCATCAAATTCGTGAAGCTCAATAATATAATGCTCACATTATACATCTCATATAATATTAATCTTATCAATGGTCAAAGACAATCTCAAAAAACGCATTAGGTTCTATATAGGTGGATGAAGGGAGTAGAAAAAGTATCTAATTACTATATATACTAATAACAAAATACAAATCACTTACAAACAAACTTACTAATACATGAAAAGGAAAATACATTATTCATAATAAAAAACATCTACGCATGAAGTACAACTGATTAAACACTTACTCACTTCATTTCTAAATATAAGTCCTTTTAGAGATTTTAATATAGAATATATATAGACCGATAAATCATGAGTGAACATGGTGGCACGCGAGGTCTATATCTCACCATTCATTGTGTCATGATCTGTGATGTATTCATACTACGCGTCAGGTATATTCATTTCTCAAGGTGAAGTACTCCTATATGTACAATGTATTCCCAGAGTCAATTAGTGACCATGGCCCACAAATCTGACGAGAGGAGTTATTCTCTCATTTATTTACAACAGATGTCAAAGGCAACCAAAAGCTCCTCCCTTACTAATCCTCCTCCCCTGGTTCTTGTGGTCTCTTCATGTGCTCTTCCTCCCTAATCTGCTGCCTTCAATGTAACGGATGGGTATGTTCTCAGAGCCACCTTGATTGAGGATTTTCATAGCAACCACCGTCCATGTGCTTTATTATGAAGCTGATGTACATCAACTTAATTAGCTAAGCTTGGTTTGCCATCCTGTTTAGTACTTCCTCCATCCGAATATACTTATCATCAAAATGGATAACAAGAGATGTATCTAGAACTAAAATACATCTAGATACATCTCCTTTTATCCATTTTGATGACAAGTATTTCCGGACGGAGGGAGTAATACCATTTTTCCAGTTTCTGCTTGGATGTACTTTCAAATCAGGACTCAATCCTGAATGTGTACCCCAACAATAACGTGTGCAATGGCAAGAATATGCTTTGGACGAACATTTTTCATGTACGTGCATGTTATTAAGCTGCATAAACACAAGCATGGTGACCGATGGGCAAAGATTAATCAAATAACTACCGACAATTCGGGCCATAGAAAAAACGTGCATAAGAAACATTGGAGCTAATGTAACAAAAGTCAAATATCTTCATCACGCCCACCAGCATTTCACACCAGACATTAAAGTGAGGTTTTAAAACTTGGCAGACCATCCCATCTGGTCATCATTTAAATGGTTTGTGTCAGATTAACATGGCAGAGCGGCTAGGACCGTATTTTGCATGCGGATTCACTTGTATCCAGCTCCATTTAAGATGGCTAGCTACCAACTCATGTACGTGTATTTTGCCGAATTAAACTGTGTATCGTTTGGGTATTTATTCAATCGCTATACTAATTGCTAATCTCATAGCATAAATGGACTGCCGAGATATCATCCTCGCGCAGTACCATGTCCCAAAAATTCACGTCCATATATAGACATATTTTAAAGTGTAGATTCATTCATTTTGCTTTCTATATAGTTGGTATTGGAATCTCTAAAAGGCGTATACTTTTCATGGTTGAAGAATCACCAAACAGCGGGCAGGCAGGAACGACGCAGGCAATCATGCTAAGGGCATCTTCAACACGGACTCTTAAAGCAAACACAGTTGTTCACGAGCACAGATACAAGAGGCGAAAATTCAACCATGTCCCCTAAACCTCTGTCCCTGTCTTTTTCTAAGTCCACAAAATAATTATAGTTGCATCATGTCCCAATGTAGCGGCGGATCTAGGACCCATCCCCTAGGCCCAGGGCCAGGGCATGAGGCCCAAATCCTTCGTATTCTGTAGCAAAGTATTGTAGCAATTGCTAGAGTGTACGAAAACAGCCCGGGGCGGCCTGCTGGGCTGAATCTGCCCGTGGACGGATACATATGTGCTCTTGGAAACTTACGGGTAGATCATGCGTAGGGATATGCGGATAGATTCGGACTCCTGTAAAGTCCTTCAAATTTGCTACCACTTTATCGGAATACGAAGTCCGGACGTGTCCGGGTACGTTTGAGAAATAGTGTTGGATGACAAAAATGTGCCTTGACTCTCTTAAAGGGCATATACGTGTGGTTTGAGTGTCCGCAATGGAGATACCTTAATATTCGCGTTGGAGATGCCATATTTAAAAAATGGTAGTTAGTGCATCTGCAACACTATTCTCTAAAATGGACACATTATCCATTGGCGGACCATGCGTACGGACATATTCGCGGACACGATAGCGCGCCAGACAACAACATGCGTGTATGCACTAATATGCACTTGAAAAAGAAAAGTAGAGCCAAAATAGCCTTTCGCCAACATCAAATAGCCTTTAGCCATGCTAACTAGGGCCTTTCGCCAACATCAAATAGCCTTCAGCCATGCTAACTAGGGCCTTTCGCCAACACATGTGTGTACTATAAGCACCTGAAAAAAAAGGGTGAAATCACCGCGTGTTTAGTGCTTTCACCTAGAAGCCTTCTTCAAACAACAAAAAGAAAAAATAGGAGCGGCCTCCCGCCATTTGGTGGAGAGAGGCCATGTGATGACTTTTGATTGGCCAGGCGGATATCTGGACTCCCGCAAAGCTTCCTCAAGTTTCCATTGGTTAGCGGAAAAACGGATGCATGGACGTATCCGCGGACAAATACGGGTCCATGTTCGATGTCAAAGTGAGTCCGGACAGCTTGATCCGAATGTGTACGGGCTATTTGAGGGTCTGCATTAGAGATGCCCTTAACATTAATAAGCCTAAGAAATTTAGAGTTGGCACCTTACCTTCACCCAAGCATGTGAACCACTTCCAATGGCCTTTGACGAGCTCTATGAAGGTTACTGGATCTAGTAAAGTCATGCATCTATAGCAACGTGTATGTTGCCAACAAACAATTCGTATACCTTTGACCTATTTTCCTCTATGATAAAAAATATAGGTCACTAAATTTCCATTAATCGAGCAAGGTTCGATCTGCAAATTGAACCACCTGCATGATTTAATAATATTGCCAACTAGACAACAGTAACTTCTGATGTTCTGTCTAATGGCTGACCAGCTAGAAGAAGAACAAAATGTTCTGATTACATGATCTCGGTCGGATATACAATTGATAGAAGTAATATTCAATTATTAGATCCAAATATCCCAACTCAACATGATCAAACTACTATAAGGAAAAAACAATGTCAGCAACAAATGTTACTTAGGCAATACCAGAATTAAATAGACTTAAACTCTCACATAACATAGCGTTTTCGAGGCCATGCACGATGAGGTTACGCAGTAGTGCAACAAGATAACCATCTTCGCTGCTAAATGGATAACATATCACCTTTTCATCTTTTTCATCCGGAGTATTATAATATTTCTCAAATAATCCTATGGGCACATACTTTCCCACCCTTTCCAGTAAATAAAGGAGATAAAGTTATCTTTCAGAGCAACTGGCAAATACCACCTATGATAAATATTATTGTTTATCTTTCTAAAAAGCATATGCCTCTCAACAGGAGACGATGTTTTATAAAATTTATAAAAACCCTTAAGGAGCAACCTCTGTTTTGCAGATTCAATATAAAAAATGGTGATGCATAATGATCCAATGGTTTATTTCTCTCTGATACTTCAGATTTCAGAGTGTCTTTACTCGGACAATAAAATCATCAGCATAAGCGGGCTTTCTCATGTGCATTGTATTTTTTTCATCACAAGTGAGATGATCAGTTTATCAAAATCTTTTACTTTGTTTGACAGAACATGGGATTTCTTCTAAGATGAGCATTTTTTCGATAAAGAACATTTTATTCAATTGATATATCGAGGTGATACAACCGCATTGAAGAATGTCCGGCCTCTACATAGGGCGATGCACACAACCAACATGTCCAACAAGCCAAAAAATAAATATCGTTTTGCAGCAAAAGTAAATCAGTCCAGCCTAGGGTGGGGCAAATCCTATCCGGAGATTACACCACCATCCATGTTGGGAGAAAACCTCCCAGCTGGCTGTATGCTCTAGGTGTGTAGACGTCATCATAAAAACGTCTCAGTCCTCTGGCCTCTGCAGGATAGACCACGTACGGAGCCAGCGTGTACACGCATGGATAACCTGCACATGAGATGAAACACATTTATTGTTAAAAATCACATCATTTCTGGTAAGTCAGGGTGTCCAACATAAGGCAGCCGCTCCCACGAGTAGATGTGCAGAAAATTGTTTATCGATACCCCTAAACCAATTGCCGAACATGTTACGTGCACTACGTGGGGATATAGATTTGAAGCTACTTGAACTATGGCCCAGACTACACGAGTAAACTTACACTCAAAAAATAAGTGCTTGATCGACTCGTCATGTTGGCAAAAGACACATGTCTTGCTACCTTGCCAGTTGCGTTGTGCCAGGCTATCTCTAGTTAAGATGACCCCTCTGTTTAGAAACCATAGGAATATCTTCACTCTTAGGGGAATTTTGATCTTCCACAATTTCTTGTTGTCAACCGGAACATCAGTGTGGGTCATTGCATCATACAAGGATTTGACTAAAAAAGTACCTTTCTGATGCAAATTCCATCGGAACTCGTCTAGTTCGCCTGACAGCTCAATGGCCTCCAGACGATTGAGTAATTCATTCCATGCTACCAGACGAGGCCCAATAAGGTCCCTACGGAAAGAAAAATCAGGGTTTTCTTGTCCCAATACTTGTTCGTGTTGGAAATATACCCTAGAGGCAATAATAAAAGTATTATTATTATATTTCCTTGTTCATGATAATTGTCTGTTATTCATGCTTGAATTGTATTGTACGGAAACAGCGATACATGTGTGAATATACATACCACAATGAGTCCCTGGTAGGCCTCTAGTTACTAGCTCGTTGATCAACAGATGGTCACGGTTTCCTGACCATGGACATAGGATGTCAGTGATAATGGGATCACATCATTAGAAGAATGATGTGATGGAGAAGACCCAATCCTGAGCCTAGCACGAGATCGTATAGTTCGTAATGCATAAGCTTTTCCGGTGTCAAGTATTTATTCCCTAGACCATGAGGTTGTGCAACTCCCGGATGCCGTAGGAATACTTTGGGTGTGCCAAACATCACAACGTAACTGGGTGGCTATAAAGGTACGCAACGGGTATCTCCGAAAGTGTCTGTTGAGTTGGTACGAATCGAGACTGGGATATTGTCACTCCGTATGACGGAGAGGTACCTCTGGGCCCTCTCGGTAAGACATCATCATAATGAGCTCAAGGTGACTAAGGAGTTAGTCACGGGATGATGGATTACGGAACGAGTAAAGAGACTTGCCATGACGAGATTGAACAAGGTATCGGGCATACCGACGATCGAATCTCGGGCAAGTACCGTACCGATGGACAAAGGGAATAGCATACGGGATTGAGTGAATCCTTGACACAGTGGTTCATCCGATGAAGATCATCGAGGAACACGTGGGAACCAACATGGGTATCCAGATCCCACTGTTGGTTATTTACCGGAGAGTCGTCTCGGTCATGTCTACGTGTCTCCCGAACCCGTAGGGTCTACACACTTAAGGTTCGGTGACGCTAGGGTTGTAGAGATACATGCATGTGGAAACCCGAATGTTGTTCAGAGTCTCGGATGAGATCTCGGACGTCACGAGGAGTTTCGGAATGGTACGAAGGTAAAGAATGATATATAGGAAGTCCAGTTTCGGCCATCGGGTGAACTCCGGGGGTCACCGGGAGTGTCCCGGGACCACCGGAGGGGTCCCGGGGGTCCACCGGGTGGGGCCACCCATCCCGGTGGGGCCCCTAGGCCGCAAGGGGAAAGGGGCCAGCCCCTGGTGGGCTGGCGCACCCATATGGGCCCCCCTCCATGCGCCTAGGGTTGAAACCCTAGGGGGAGGGGGCGCCCCCTATGCCTTGGGGGGCAAGTCTGCCCCCCTGGCCGCCGCCCCACCTTGGAGATCTGATCTCCCAAGGACGGCGCCCCCCTGGCCCCTATATATAGTGGGGGGGGGGGAGAGGGCAGCCGCACCCCAAGCCTCTGGCGCCTCTCCCCCTCCCGTCACACCTCCTACTCCTTATGCAGGGCGCCGGCGAAGCCCTGCAGGATTTCCTGTTGCATCCACCACCACGCCGTCGTGCTGCTGGATCTCCGACAACCTCTCCTCTGCCCTTGCTGGATCAAAAAGGAGGAGACGTCGCTGTACCGTACGTGTGTTGAACGCGGAGGTGCCGTCCGTTCGGCGCTGGGATCATCGGTGACGAGGAACGCAAAGAGTACAACTACTTCATCCACGTTCCTTCGAACGCTTCCGCACGCGATCTACAAAAGGGTATGTAGATGCACTCCAATATGCTTGTTGCTAGATGACCCCTTAGATTGATCTTGGTGAAGCGTAGGAAATTTTTTGAATTCTGCTACGTAACCCAACAGTGGCATCTGAGCTAGGTCTTTGCGTAGCATCTTGCACGAGTAGAACACAAACAAGTTGTGGGCGTTGAGTTTGCTCAATTTTCTTGCCGTTACTAGTCCAATCTTGATTCAACGACATTGTGGGATGAAGCGGCCCGGACCGACCTTACACGTACGCTTACGTGAGACTGGTTCCACCGACAGACATGCACTAGATGCATAAGGTGGCTGGCGGGTGTCTGTCTCTCCCACTTTAGTCGGATCGGATTCGATGAACAGGGTCCTTATGAAGGGTAAATAGAAATTGACAAATCACGTTGTGGTTTTGGCGTAGGTAAGAAACGTTCTTGCTAGAAAACCTATAGAAGCCACGTAAAACTTGCAACAACAATTAGAGGTCGTCTAACTTGTTCTTGCAGCATGTGCTATGTGATATGGTATGGCCAAGAAGATGTGATGAATGATATATGTGATGTATGAGATTGATAATGTTCTTGTAATAGGGAATCACGACTTGCATGTCGATGAATTTGACAACCGGCAGGAGCCATAGGAGTTGTCTTAATTATTGTATGACCTGCGTGTCACTGAATAACGCCATGTAATTACTTTACTTTATTGCTAAACGTTAGCCATAGTAGTAGAAGTAATAGTTGGCGTGACGACTTCATGAAGACACGATGATGGAGATCATGATGATGGAGATCATGGTGTCAAGCCGGTGACAAAGATGATCATGGTGCCCCGAAGATGGAGATCGAAGGAGCAAGATGATATTGGCCATATCATGTCACTTTAATTGATTGCATGTGATGTTTATCATGTTTTATGCATCTTGTTTACTTAGAACGACGGTAGTAAATAAGATGATCTCTCACTAAAATTTCAAGAATTGTGTTCCCCCTAACTGTGCACCGTTGCTAAGGATCGTTGTTACGAAGCACCACGTGATGATCGGGTGTGATAGGTTCTAACGTTCGCATACAACGGGTGTAAGCCAGATTTACACACGCAATACGCTTAGGGTTCACTTGACGAGCCTAGCATGTACAGACATGGCCTCGGAACACGGAAGACCGAAAGGTCGAACATGAGTTGTATAGCAGATACGATCAACATGAAGATGTTCACCGTTGATGACTAGTCCGTCTCACGTGATGATCGGACACGGGCTAGTCGATTCGGATCATGTATCACTTAGATGACTAGAGAGATGTCAATCTGAGTGGGAGTTCATTAAAATTTGATTAAGATGAACTTAATTATCATGAACTTAGTCTAAATTCTTTACAATATGTCTTGTAGATCAAATGGCCCACGCTCATGTCACCCTCAACTTCAACGCATTCCTAGAGAAATCCAAGCTGAAAGACGATGGTAGCAACTACACGGACTGGGTCCGTAACCTGAGGATCATCCTCATAGCTGCCAAGAAAACTTATGTCCTAGAAGCACCGCTAGGTGACGCTCCCGCCCCGGCAAACCAAGATGTTATGAACGCTTGGCAGCCGCGTTGTGATGATTACTCCCTGGTTCAGTGCGGCATGCTCTACAGCTTAGAATCGGGGCTCCAAAAGCGTTTTGAGCACCACGGGGCATATGAGATGTTCCAAGAGCTGAAAATGGTTTTCCAGGCTCATGCCCGAGTTGAGAGATATGATGTCTCCAACGCATTCTACAGCTGTAAGATAGAGGAAAACAGTTCAGTCAGTGAGCACATCCTCAAGATTTCTGGGTTGCACAACCACTTGTCTCAGTTGGGAATGAATCTCCCAGACGAAGCGGTCGTTGACAGAATCCTCCAGTCGCTCCCACCAAGCTACAAGAGCTTCGTGTTGAACTTCAATATGCAGGGGATGGAGAAGTCCATTCCCGAGGTGTATTCAATGCTGAAATCAGCGGAGGTGGAGATCAAGAAAGAGCATCAAGTGTTGATGGTCAATAAAACCACTAAGTTCAAGAAGGGCAAGGGTAAGAAGAACTTCAAGAAGGACGGCAAGGGAGTTGCCGCGCCCGGTAAGCCAGTTACCGGGAAGAAGCCAAAGTATGGATCCAAGCCTGAGACTGAGTGGTTTTATTGCAAGGGAACGGGTCACGGGAAGCGGAACTGCCCCAAATACTTGGCGGACAAGAAGGCCGGCAACGTCAAAGGTATATGTGATATACATGTTATTGATGTGTACCTTACGAGCGCTCGTAGTAGCTCCTGGGTATTTGATACCGGTGCAGTTGCTCATATTTGTAACTCTAAGCAGGAGTTGCGGAATAAGCGGAGACTGGCGAAGGACGAGGTGACGATGCGCGTCGGGAATGGTTCCAAGGTTGATGTGATCGCCGTCGGCACGCTGCCTCTACATCTACCCTCGGGATTAGTTTTAAACCTTAATAATTGTTATTTAGTACCAGCTTTGAGCATGAACATTGTATCTGGATCTCGTCTTATGCGAGATGGCTACTCATTTAAATCTGAGAATAATGGTTGTTCTATTTATTTGAGAGATATGTTTTATGGTCATGCCCCGCTGGTCAATGGTTTATTTTTGATGAATCTCGATCGTGATGATACACATATTCATAGTGTGAATGCCAAAAGATGTAAAGTTGACAATGATAGTCCCACATACGTGTGGCATTGCCGCCTTGGTCATATTGGTGTCAAACGTATGAAGAAGCTTCATGCAGATGGACTTCTGGAGTCTCTTGATTATGAATCATTTGACACGTGCGAACCATGCCTCTTAGGCAAGATGACCAAGACTCCGTTCTCCGGAACAATGGAGCGAGCAACCAACTTATTGGAAATCATACATACCGATGTGTGCGGTCCAATGAGTGTTTAGGCTCGCGGAGGCTATCGTTATGTTCTCACCCTCACAGATGACCTGAGTAGATATGGGTATATCTACTTGATGAAACACAAGTCTGAGACCTTTGAAAAGTTCAAGGAATTTCAGAATGAGGTTGAGAATCAACGTGACAGAAAAATAAAGTTCTTGCGATCCGATCGTGGGGGTGAATATTTAAGTCATGAATTTGGCACGCACCTTAGGAACTGTGGAATTGTTTCACAATTGACACCGCCCGGAACACCTCAACGTAACGGTGTGTCCGAACGTCGAAATCGTACTCTATTGGACATGGTGCGATCTATGATGTCCCTCACCGATTTACCGCTATCTTTTTGGGGTTATGCTTTAGAGACTGCCGCATTCACTTTAAATAGGGCTCCGTTGAAATCTGTTGAGACGACACCGTATGAACTTTGGTTTAGCAAGAAACCGAAGCTGTCGTTTCTGAAAGTTTGGGGTTGCGATGCTTATGTCAAGAAACTTCAACCTGAGAAGCTCGAACCCAAATCGGAAAAATGCGTCTTCATAGGATACCCAAAGGAAACGATTGGGTACACCTTCTACCACAGATCCGAAGGCAAAGTCTTTGTTGCCAAGAATGGATCCTTTCTGGAGAAAGAGTTTCTCTCGAAAGAAGTGAGTGGGAGGAAAGTAGAACTTGATGAGGTGATAGTCACCCCTCCCGAACCGGAAAGTGGCGCAGCGCAGGAAATTGTTCCTGAGGTGCCTGCACCGACAAGGGAGGAAGTTAATGATGATGATCATGAAGAAACAGATCAAGTCACTACTGAACTTCGAAGGTCCACAAGGGCACGTTCCGCACCAGAGTGGTACGGCAACCCTGTCATGGAAATCATGTTGTTAGACAACGGTGAACCTTCGAACTATGAAGAAGCGATGGCGGGCCCGGATTCCAATAAATGGCTTGGAGCCATGAAATCCGAGATAGAATCCATGTATGAAAACAAAGTATGGACTTTGGTGGACTTGCCTGATGATAGGCACGCCATAGAAAATAAATGAATATTTAAGAAGAAGACAAACGCGGATGGTAATGTGACCATCTATAAGGCTCGACTTGTCGCTAAGGGTTATCGACAAGTTCAAGGGATTGACTATGACGAGACTTTCTCTCCCGTAGCGATGCTGAAGTCAGTCAGAATCATGTTAGCAATTGCCGCATTCTATGATTATGCGATATGGCAAATGGACGTCAAAACGGCATTCCTTAATGGCTTCCTCAAGGAAGAGCTGTATATGATGCAGCCGGAAGGTTTTGTCGATCCAGAAAATGCTAACAAGGTATGCAAGCTCCAGCGCTCGATCTACGGGCTGGTGCAAGCATCTCGGAGTTGGAATATTCGCTTTAATGATGTGATCAAAGCGTTTGGCTTTATACAGACTTAAGGAGAAGCCTGTATCTACAAGAAAGTGAGTGGGAGCTCTGTAGCATTTCTCATATTATATGTGGATGACATATTGCTGATGGGAAATGATATAGAATTCTTGGAGAGTGTAAAGGCCTACTTGAATAAGAGTTTTTCAATGAAGGACCTTGGAGAAGCTGCTTACATATTAGGCATCAAAATCTATAGAGATAGATCAAGACGCCTCATCGGTCTTTCACAAAGTACATACCTTGACAAGATATTGAAGAAGTTCAATATGGATCAGTCCAAGAAGGGGTTCTTGCCTGTTTTGCAAGGTATGAGATTGAGCAAGGCTCAGTCCCCGACCACGGCAGAAGATAGAGAAAAGATGAGTGTCATTCCCTATGCCTCAGCCATAGGTTCTATCATGTATGCCATGCTGTGTACCAGGCCTGATGTGAACCTTGCCATAAGTTTGGTAGGGAGGTACCAAAGTGATCCCGGTATGGAACACTGGACAGTGGTCAAGAACATCCTAAAGTACCTGAAGAGGACTAAGGATATGTTTCTCGTTTATGGAGGTGACGAAGAGCTCGTCGTAAATGGTTACGTCGATGCTAGCTTCGACACCGATCTGGATGACTCGAAGTCACAAACCGGATACGTGTATATTTTGAATGGTGGAGCAGTCAGCTGGTGCAGTTGCAAGCAGAGCGTCGTGGCGCATTCTACATGTGAAGCAGAGTACATAGCTGCTTGCGAAGCAGCGCAAGAAGGAGTCTGGATGAAGGAGTTCATCACCGACCTAGGAGTCATTCCAAGCGCGTCAAGCCCGATGACTCTCTTCTGTGACAACACTGGAGCTATTGCCATTACCAAGGAGCCCAGGTTTCACAAGAAGACCAAGCACATCAAGCACCATTTCAACTCCATCCGGAATTATGTTCAAGATGGAGACATAGATATTTGTAAAGTGCATACGGATCTGAATGTTGCAGACCCGTTGACTAAACCTCTTCCACGGGCAAAACATGATCAACACCAGAACTCTATGGGTGTTTGATTCATCACAATGTAACTAGATTATTGACTCTAGTGCAAGTGGGAGACTGTTGGAAATATGCCCTAGAGGCAATAATAAAAGTATTATTATTATATTTCCTTGTTCATGATAATTGTCTGTTATTCATGCTTGAATTGTATTGTACGGAAACAGCGATACATGTGTGAATATACAGACCACAATGAGTCCCTGGTAGGCCTCTAGTTACTAGCTCGTTGATCAACAGATGGTCACGGTTTCCTGACCATGGACATAGGATGTCAGTGATAACGGGTTCACATCATTAGAATAATGATGTGATGGACAAGACCCAATCCTGAGCCTAGCACGAGATCGTATAGTTCGTAATGCATAAGCTTTTCCGGTGTCAAGTATTTATTCCTTAGACCATGAGGTTGTGCAACTCCCGGATGCCGTAGGAATACTTTGGGTGTGCCAAACGTCACAACGTAACTGGGTGGCTATAATGGTACGCAACGGGTATCTCCGAAAGTGTCTGTTGAGTTGGTACAAACCGAGACTGGGATATTGTCACTCCGTATGACGGAGAGGTACCTCTGGGCCCTCTCGGTAAGACATCATCATAATGAGCTCAAGGTGACTAAGGAGTTAGTTACGGGATGATGGATTACGGAACGAGTAAAGAGACTTGCCATGACGAGATTGAACAAGGTATCGGGCATACCGACGATCGAATCTCGGGCAAGTAGCGTACCGATGGACAAAGGGAATAGCACACGGGATTGAGTGAATCCTTGACACAGTGGTTCATCCGATGAAGATCATCGAGGAACACATGGGAACCAACATGGGTATCCAGATCCCACTGTTGGTTATTGACCGGAGAGTCGTCTCGGTCATGTCTACGTGTCTCCCGAACTCGTAGGGTCTACACACTTAAGGTTCGGTGACGCTAGGGTTGTAGAGATACATGCACATGGAAACCCGAATGTTGTTCGGAGTCCCGGATGAGATCCCGGACGTCACGAGGAGTTCCGGAATGGTCCGGAGGTAAAGAATGATATATAGGAAGTCCAGTTTCGGCCATCGGGTGAACTCCGGGGGTCACCGGGAGTGTCCCGGGACCACCGGAGGGGTCCCGGGGGTCCACCGGGTGGGGCCACCCATCCCGATGGGGCCCCTAGGCCGCAAGGGGAAAGGGGCCAGCCCCTGGTGGGCTGGCGCACCCATATGGGCCCCCTCCATGTGCCTAGGGTTGAAACCCTAGGGGGAGGGGGCGCCCCCTATGCCTTGGGGGGCAAGTCTGCCCCCTGGCCGCCGCCCCACCCTGGAGATCTGATCTCCCAGGGCCGGCGCCCCCCTGTCCCCTATATATAGTGGGGGGAGGGCAGCCGCACCCCAAGCCTCTGACGCCTATCCCCCTCCCGTCACACCTCCTACTCCTTATGCAGGGCGCCGGCGAAGCCCTGCAGGATTTCCTGTTGCATCCACCACCACGCCGTCGTGCTGCTGGATCTCCGACAACCTCTCCTCCGCCCTTGCTGGGTCAAGAAGGAGGAGACGTCGCTGTACCATACGTGTGTTGAACGCGGAGGTGCCGTCCATTCGGCGCTGGGATCATCGGTGACGAGGAACGCGAAGAGTACGACTACTTCATCCACGTTCCTTCGAACGCTTCCGCACGCGATCTACAAAAGGGTATGTAGATGCACTCCAATATGCTCGTTGCTAGATGACTCCTTAGATTGATCTTGGTGAAGCGTAGGAAATTTTTTGAATTCTGCTACGTAACCCAATAGTTTGATCGTGACGAATTTATGTCTGACGATCCTATACAAGCTAGGGTATTGCACCATAAGTGGAGTGGCCCCGAGCCAGGTGTCTTCCCAGAATCGAACCTGGGGCCATCCCTAACAGAGAAAGTACCAAATTGAAAAAGAATTCCTTAGCCTTCATCACGCCACTCCAAAAATGTGAATCACCTGGTTTCCAATGAACTTGAGAAATGGCTTTAGACCCCACGGACTTGTTACGAATGATTTCCTGCCATACTCCAGTGAGTAGTTTGTATACCCATTTACTCAAGAGAGCGATGTTTTTAATCTCAAGTTCCTGAATTCCAAAGCCCCCTTGACTTTTAGGTCGGCATAATATACTCCACCTAGCCAGCCGATATTTCTTGGATTCATTATCACACTGCCAAAAAAATCTGGATCTAAAATAATCGAGACGCTGTAGAACCCCTTTTGGTAAGTGGAAGAATGACAACATGTATAGAACCATGTTGCTGAGGACGGAATTAATCAGAACCAACCGTCCCCCATACGACAAGAGTTTGGCCTTCCAGCTGGCTAGGCATTTCTCAAGTCTTTCTTCCACGTGCTTCCACTCAGCGATAGTTAAACGCCGATAGTGAATAGGAATACATGGATACCTAATCGGTAACTGGTCGAGTTGATAGTCGAAAATCTCAGCATACTCAGATGCGGACTCTACAGCATCGCCGAAGCAGAAAAGCTTGCTCTTATGGAAGTTAATTTTGAGAGCAGAGAGCTCCTCAAATGCACATAGAAGTAGTTTGAGGTTTCTAGCTTTATCTAGGTCATAATCTAGAAAAAAGAATAGTGTCATCCGCATATTGTAGATTCGATAGTTCTTCTTCTACCAAATGAGGAACCACGCCGCTAATTTGACCAACCACCTTAGCCTGCTCAACAAGTGTAGCTAACATATCAGCTACAATGTTGAACAAAATAGGGGAAGCAGGGTCCCCTTGGCGAAGCCCCTTCCTAGTCTGAAAGTAGTTGCCAACATCATCGTTGACTTTGATAGCCACACTACCTCCAGAAACAAAACTCTCTACCCATCGACACCATTTTGGTGAAAATCCCTTCATGCGCAAAGTTTGCAAAAGAAAGGGCCATTTGACTTTCTCATATGCTTTTTCGAAGTCTATTTTGAAGATGACTCCATTCAACTTTTTACTATGGAACTCATCCATAGTTTCATAAAGCACAACAACTCCATCCAGTATGTTGCGTCCTTGCATAAGCGCTGTTTGAGTGGGTTTGACCACGTGGTCAGCCACCCCGTTCAACCTATTAGTTGCCACCTTTGTGAATATCTTAAAGCTGACATTTATAAGGCAAATCGTTCTATATTGTTGAATACGACTAGCCTCCTTAGTCTTGGGCAGAAGAATAATTTCCCCAAAGTTTAAACAGGCAATATTAAGGTTTTCGGCATGCAGTTGGTTAAACAACTGAACCAAATCTGGCTTAATCATATCCCAAAACATTGATAAAACTCTGTCGGAAAACCGTCTGATCCCGGAGCCTTGTTGTGTTCCATTTGAAACACCGTGGCCTGAACTTCCTCTTCAGAGAACGAAGAGGTTGAAAACTCATTTTCCGCCTCTGAAACTTGAGGTATATCATGAGTAATAGACTCATTGAGCGCAAAAGTGCTTTGAGGTGAAGGTCCAAAAAGCTCTTTGTAGTACTTAGTAATGAATTTTTTTAGCGGTGCATCCCCCTCTATACGGCCTTCGTCTTGATCAAGAGTGAAAATACGTTTCTTTCTATGTCTGCCATTGGCCATCATTTGAAAGTACTTCGTATTATCATCACCTTGAACAAGCGAGTCGGCATTGCAACGTTGGTACCACTTAATCTCTTCCTCACGTAAAAGGAGGGCAGTTTGCTCATTTAGATGGCTTTTTTGCTCAATCTCGGTAGCAGAAAGAGGCCTCACCTCCGCAATTTTATCAAGGGTATCGATTAAGGTAGATAGTCGCAACTTCGTGCCACTCTCATATATCTAAACTTTTATTCACATTGTGCATATATCTAAACAATTCAACATACCAATCTGAAATAGTCACCCTATATCGCTTCCTTATATATAGACAATTCAAACAAAATTGTGACCCGTGGCAAAGTAAAACAAATAATTTCATACCAAACTTTTATACTTATTTATTTTTCTTCTTACCATACTAGAATATTAAGGAGTAGAAATGTGATTATTTAGTTAGTATAGTTAGCCACATACTTCAATTGCCATAGTTAATCAGTGGTGTTTGTTATCAGTTAAATGTATCACTAATCAGTTTGTTTATGCTAAATTTAAATTAAGTGATGTAACATAAGTTATTTGAATTATATTTACGGAAATTCCACAAATCATATAGTGGAGATGTACATATTTATACCTATGTGAGTATGTCCATGTATAATTTAGTTTCACTACATATCATGTTAGAAGTTTCTACAAAATAATGTCGAACTAATATTTTAATAGCACTTTCTAGTGTATTATTAGGTGTGCATACTTATAAAACCTTAGGACATCTCCAACGCAGACCCTCAAACCGCCAGCATCCGGCCGGACCAAGCTATCTGGACCCATTTTCATCATAGACCTCCCATGGACTAATAAACATTAAGTCATCCACTTGAGGAAAAACTTGTTGTTGCCTACAAAGTTTGTGCTTGGAGGCCCAACATAGTATACATGAATAAAATTGTGTAGTAGACATCAGTATACCATCTGCAACTCTGTCATGATGTTTTGTGGTGCGGTTAAATGAGTGGAGACAATTTGGCCAATGGGCGCGTCAACCATGGTGAAAGAACATGCGGTGCCCCCATGTTTGGTTTTGGTAATTGATGACAATATCTATGCACTAATGGTTGCCTTGAGTTATATTTGAAGGTTTTGTCCATAGGCTTTTCTTGGAGTCCATTTGTTGGTTTCAAGGAGAGTTTGTGATGACCAAAGTGCTATTAAGGAATTATCCAAAGATTGGTCTTGTGAGTGTTAAGCTTATTGCAAGCATATCTTGAATAAGAAAAGTGTGTGATCATTCATGTTTACCTTCAAGACATCATCCAAATGAATAGAGTTGGAAAGATTCAAGGTTGATCAAGATTAAGTACAGAGAGTGTTTCAAGTTGATCAACACACAAAGTGTAGAAGATGTACCGAGAGGGATCAAGCGACCCCATGGTATGGTAAGCATTGTCAATTATGCTTTGTGTACTAATCCATGGTCTTTGTGAGAGTTCTATGTGGGGTTAGGTTATCTTCCATGGGCTTGCGTCAAGAGGAAGATCACATACAACATATGGAGGATGACATCAAATCAAGGTTGTGTGACACCCCGAGACCGGTGCGCCAGGTGTCAGCCAGTTATTCGTCTTCGTTGCCATGTCATCTGCTTGCGTGTTGCATCTTGCCATGTCATTATGTGTGTTGCATCATCATGTTTTCAAAACTTGCATCCGTCTGAGTCCGCCCGTCCTCTTCGTTGTCCGTTCTGAGCCCAGACACACTCACACGCGCCCGCGGCGCCTCCGAATATTTATTTTATGAGTGGCCGGAAAACGTTCTCGGAATGGGTTGAAACTTGGCGTGTAGTCTTATTATAGCATAGGTAGACTGCCTGTCAATTTTCTTCGCATTCGTAGCTCGTTTGATAGCCCAACGGTTAACCGTGTTAACCGCCGGAAGCCTTTTACCTTTTGGCCCAGCACCCCTTTATCACAGCCCACCAAGCCCATTCTAACCCCTCCATGCTCTTGGCCGTTCGATCACGATCGCGTGGCCGCGAACGGCTCCTCATTTGGACACTCCTAGCTCCCTCTACCTATAAATATGTGGCTCCTCCCGAAATTCTCGCAGACGAAACCCTAACCCTCTTCTCACCCGCAGCCGGACATGCCCGTTCCGCCGCCGGACATGTCCAGCGCCCCTCCACCTCACCCAGGCCAATTAGAGGCCACCACATCAGCAGTCCTGCCGCTCTCCTCCAATCGGCACGCGCCATGTCACCGCCGCCAGCGCCCTCCTCGCCGTCGGCCCGTGGAGCCCATCCGAGGCCCGCGCGAGCCCGACCGATGCCGCAGGCCCACGCCCCGAGCTGCTCGGATCCGGCCAAGCCGTCCCGCTCGCCGGCGGGCACCGTCACCGGCCCACGCCCCGCCGCTTCGATCCTCCCGGCCGGCGCCTTGGCCCCCCTTCGTTCCGTCGTCGCGTCGTCACCACCCTGCAACCAAGGCGTCGCCGCCGTCAATCTTCTGCGTTGTCCCGGCCCCGTCAACCGCGGATTCGGCCGGAATGGGCTCGCCGTGGCCAGATCCGCTCAGATCCGGCTCGGATCCCGCCCCATCAGCCTCCGCTCGGCCGCCGTTGCTCGCGCCGCCGCCGCGCCATGGCGTCCCGCTCGTGGACGAGCTCGGGAGGACGACAGCCTGTCTCTCCGTTCCTGGGCCGAGGCCTCGCCCGTGTGAGCCACGTGAGTCCGTGGCCGGCCAGCTCCTACGGCCTCCTAGGCCACTACAGTCGTCCGCCCGGTCCGGTCCACCTCGGCCTCCAGGCGGCCCGCCTCAGCAGGCCCAGCCGCGGGCCTGCCAGCCTCTGCTTCTTGGGCCAAGCCCCCGTGGTGAGATGCCCTCTACTCCCCACCCAATGCGTCTCTTAGCTTTCTAACGCTCAGTTGTTTTTTTTCCGAAGTCTTAAAACTGCTAAGTCCTTTTCTGTGTAATTTTTGTTGCATCTTTACATGCCTGTAACTTTGTGTGTACTTATCCAAATTGAGTGAATGATGTGTCAAAATGATCGTGGTGATATGCTCTACACTTTGTTCCATTGTGCCATGCTTGTTTGACTTCATCTAGCTGCTCTAATCTGATGTTACTTGTTATTTTGTTGCCATGTTTGAGATATGATAACTTGGTGCATGTTTATCCAAATGAAGCAAATGATATGTCAAAATGTTCATTATGAAGTGTACTACATGATGGTTGCTGTAGCATGCTTGTTTGAATCCATATTGCCATGTTAATCTCTGTTGAAAAAGTGCATTTGGCTGTTATGTGCTGAAACTTGTTATGAGATGCTGAATTCAATTGCTCTTTGTTATTGATGTGTTTTGACCTCATCCCACATGTTGATATGTTTTAGAAGCACCATTATATGGTCTTTGCTGTGGTGCATTCATCTTTCCATGATATGCCTTGTGTTGAATTAAACATGCTTGTAAACATGCCATGTTGTTATTGCTGTTTTATACTTAGTGAAAAAACTGCTAAGTCTGGAATCTGTTATATCCTGATGCTATGTTTGCTTGATGCCCCACTCAAATCCATGCTTGTTTTGGAGTGGCCAATGATCATGTCTTGTTGTCCATGTTATTGTCTATCCATTCATGCCTTTACTTGCTCTTTTGGCCTGCTGTAGCTTATTTATTTCTTGCTCTCAAGTTGCTATAAAATATAACTGTCAGGTTTTTAACAGCATGTTCAATATGGTGTAGCTTGTTGCTATTGATCCATGCCTCCTATGGAGATGCTCCAATGGAGTTGTTTGCTGTATGATATGTCTACTACATGTACATGCTCTTTATGTTCTTATTAGAGTTGATATGCTTGTTGTTTTGTGCCTCCGAAGGCAGCATCGTGATGATGTTTTTGCCGTCCCAGATTTTGGCTAAGTCCGGATAATTTTATTGCAACTTACCATGCTTGTTTAAATGTGTTCTAGCAAGCTTTTGGGTGTGTTCTAAGTTCCTACTTGTTAAGTAACATGTCTAATTCATGTCCATGCTTCTTTTTATCATGTTTGGGTGCTGTAGCTTATATTTACCTTGCTCCAAAGTTGCTATGTGGCTGTTAACTTCAGCTTGTTGTTATATCTTGTTTCATGTGTATCTTTTAGCCCGTTGCTTCGTTTTGAGTGTGCCTTATATGAAACTTGTGTGATTTTGCATGTAGAATCATAATATCATGTTGTTTTCATGTTTGGAGTGAGTTTTGCATCATGTTTAGGTGCATCTTGTATCGTTGCCATGTTTGTCTTGTTTTGCTCATATCTTCTAGGCCGTAGCTCCGAATTAAACAAACTTTATATGAAACTTGACTAGAATTTCATGTAGATCATCATGGTGCATGTTAACTTGCTGTTTAAGAACTTTAACTTAAGTTCGTTCAGATCTGGACTAATTTCAAACTATGCATATGAGGACTTACCGGATTTGTCATACGTAGTTTCCGGCCTCATTTAAACTTGTTGACTTGTGTTGTTTTTCTGTGCTTACTACCTTGCCATGTATTGAATCATATATGGACTTGTATTGCATCATACTTGCTTGAGCATATTGTCATGTTATTGTGTTGTTTTCTGTGCTTCCTACCTTGCCATGTATTGCATCATATATATACTTGTCTTGCATCATACTTGCTTGAGCATATTGTCATGTTCTTGTGTTTTTTTTTCTGTACTTCCTATCTTGCCATGTATTGCATCATATATAGACTTGTCTTGCATCATACTTGGTTGAGCATCTTGTCATGTCTCGTGTGGTGTGTTTACCGTGTTGCTTGCTTCTTCTCGTTAGTGCTTGTTCCGTTGCGTTCGTGAGGATTCGTTCGACTACATGTGGTTCATCTTCGAGGCTTCTTCGTCGTATTCTTCATGGATCCGTTCTTCTTCCTTGCGGGATCTCAGGCAAGATGACCATACCCTTGGATACATTTACTATCGTTGCCATGCTTAGTTGTCTCGATGCTATCGTTACATGTCGCGCTACCCATCTTTATTGTCAGCCCCTCTCCATGTTGCCATGAAACCTCTAACCTTTGACACCTTCCTAGCAAACCATTGTTTGGCTATGTTACCCGCTTGCTCAGCCCCTCTTATAGCGTTGTTAGTTGCAGGTGAAGATGAAGATCGTTCCATTTCGGAACTTGTTGTTGGAATATCACAATATCTATTATTATTATTAACACACCTATATACTAGGCATGCGTGGAAGGCTTGGCCTTTTGCTCGGTGTTTTGTTCCACTCATGCCACCTTAGGCGCCGATAAACCGGCATTATGTTCCTTGATTTTGCGTTCCTCACACGGTTGGGTATATGGGGACCCCTTGACACTTCGTCTTTGAATAAAACTCCTCCAGCAAGGCCCAACATTGGTTTTAATTTGCAACATAATAACAACTTAATTAAATAATTAAATTTGCATAGGGGGTCGCGCCCTCGGGATTCTTTTCTACATAGCAGGGGGGGCCAGTGCTGATGGTGTTGGTCCCGAACGGGGGTTATGCGGGGCCACCTTGGGGAAACCCGAGGGCTGGTTTTACTCGTATAATCGCCCATCCGGTCGTGGCCTGAGACGAGATACGCGCGGCTACTATCAGGGTGTCGACACACCGGGAGGTCTTGCTGGACTTGTTTTACCATTGTCGAAATGTCTTGTGCACCGGGATACCGAGCCTGATCGGATTTCCCTAAGATAAGGGGTAATAATTATTATTACTTCAGCTGATCGTGAGAGCTTGTGATGGGCTAAGTTGGGACACCTCTGCAGGGTTATGATCTTTCGAAAGCCGTGCCCGCGGTTATGTGGTAGATTGGAATTTGTTAATGTCCGGTTGTAGAAAACTTGACAGAGGATCCGAAGTAAAACACACAACTGTGTGAGTAACCGTGACTGTCTCTTTTCACTTTGAGAAGAGAACACGGTGGGGTTATGTTTGACTCGTAGGTAGTTCAGGATCTTTAGCGATCACTACTAGTTTGCGACCGTTTGCGTAGAAGCTCATCTTATTCTTGTACTCGTAAGTTAGCCACCATATTTATGCTTAGCCGCTACTGCAACCTCACCACTTTACCTCTTCCTACCTATTAAGCTTTGATAGTCTTGTTACCCATGGTTATGGGATTGCTGAGTCCTCCTGGCTCACAGATACTACAACAATAGTTGCAGGTGCAGGTTTCCGATGTCTTGACGTGAGAGCGATGATCGTTGTGTTGGAGTTCTTTCTTCTTCTTCTTCTTCTTCTTCTTCTTCTTCTTCAGTCTTGGGTTAGGTTCCGGGTCGGCAGCCTGGGATAGCAGATGGATGTCTTTGTGCTTTTCATGTTTGCATCCATAGTCGGATGCCTTGAATTGATGTTGTTGTATTCATGTGACTTGTATGTATTGTTGTATCCCCCATGTATGTATGTAATGGTACGATGTAATGATATCCATCTTGCTAAGCGCCCGAAATGCGGTTGTGCCCCAATCACGTAAGTGTCACGTGATCGGGATAGAATCACATCTTGGGCCTGACAAGTTGGTATCAGAGCCTCGACCGACCATAGGAGTCCCCCTGATTGATCGTAGTCTGGCCGTTGTTGAGTCTAGCAAAAACTTTTTCGGAGTCTAGTTATATTGGAGAGTAGGAATTCTTTTTACTCCTCTTCCCCTTCAAATTTTTTTAGGATCGCGCAGTTAGTTTTCGTTTGTTGCGTTGTTAGTTCTTTCATCTGGTGCATCTCTCGTCAAGTGGATTCGACCATCTTCTTCTTTGCAAGTTCACCCTCAGTCCTTTTTCAACCGACGGTGTTTTCTCCGTCCGATGTGTTCCTTCTTTTTCCCACCCGCCCACCCTTTTTCTTCTCGAAGCCAGAGTGCTTAATAGAGTATCCATCCCACTCGTGTCAATCCTTTGCATTCTTTTCTCACTTATTTCAACTGGTGAATTCTCGTCTAGTTCATCATTCTTCATCTCTTTTCTTTTCCGGTGGTTCCAATTCAATTTGTACTCGGTACTCAGCATACTATTTTCCCTCGGCTCATTTGTTACCTTTTGCTCGTTCGCCTCTCGCCATTAATTATTCCGGAGTTCCGAAGTCATATCTAGAGATTCGTCTGTGTTTGAATTAATTCGAGGTTGTCACCTCCTTGAGCCTTTTAATCATTCCGGTGCATTATCTCCTTTCGATCCTGTCGGGGGAAACTGTCCACCACGAGCACCTATGGGACCGGAGCCCCTTCTATGTTGCGGTAAGGGAGCGGAGGGAGCACAAAGAGCAGATCGAGGAGAGCACGCGGGCAGTTTACCCAGGTTCGGGCCGCGCGGACGCGTAAAACCCTACTCCTGCCTTGGTTGTATTGAGCTCTGGAGCTTGAAGAGCTACAATGCTAGCTACACCGAGCGTGAGAGTTGCTTAGGATTCGAACCCTCCCTACGTTGTGCATGGGCCTCCTTTTATAGCTCAAGGGGTCACCGACAGGTGTCAACGTAGAGGAGGGTAAAAATGTAACTTTGGTGGTAGTTGTAATTGTGCAGGAACAGTGCATGAACAGTGGATGAACAGTGGTCTTCACCTAACTTTGACAGTGGGGGACAAGGGCCTTAAATGCCCGTCACCGTCGACCCCAAAAGCACCCGTCCATGCGTCTCCGTTCGCCACGGCGGTAGCCTCGTCACCGTGGCTTGCCACCGTGTCTCCCAGGCTGCACAGCCATCCGCCACGCGTCCCTAGAAGGGCCCCAGGGCGACGCATGGACCGATGAGCTGGAGCGCGGGCACACAGCGTGAGTTCCCCCTGGCAAGCACCTTGCCGAGGGCCTTGACCTTGCCGGGCCCGGAAGCTTGTCGCTCCCCGGGTCCTGCCGGGGCGCAGGGTGCGCCGAGGCATGTCTTCTGAGATGCAGTCTTCTGGTCTTCCTGGCAAGCTCCTCTTGCCAGGGTCTTGTGTTAATGTGATAATCTTGAGCCTGGGACGGCCTTACCGGCAAGCTCCACTTGCCGGGGCCTTGGTCTTCTGTCTTGTATACTTTGTTCTTGAATGGCTTTATAGGGACCAGAAAGGTTTCCGGCAAGCACGTGGTAGACCCTACCGCGGGAAGCTGCTACTGCCCGTGCACAAGTTGGGGTACTAAGGTACCCCTATCTTAGTACACCGACAGGAGCCCCTGGGCCTGGGCCACACACGGTGCCGAGCGCTGTTGGGCCAGGCCCAAGACAGTGCACGGGCACGCGCAGCCCACGGCAAGCCGTAAATCCCCTTCCGCATCCGCCGCGCCCCTCCCTAACGGCACGCGTCGATTGCGGCGTCGTGGGAGAGATCGTGGCCTCGTTCTTTAATGGGAAATGCGGAGCGTCCCCCACTTCCCCCTTAAAAGCAGAGGAAGCAGGGGCAGTTTCCCTCCTCCGTCTTCACTGCGTCTTCAACCTCCAGAAATCCTCCGCTGCTCTTTGCCTCCACCTCTCCTCCGCCGCCTTCCGCATCCGTGGCGCCGTCGAGTTCCTCACCCCTTTCCTCGCCGCCTCCGCCATGGCCCCGAAGACCGAGAAGGCGAAAGCGGACAAGGCCAAGAGGGAGAAATCCGAGCAGGCGGCGAAGCTCGCCGCCCTGCGGAAGAGGAACGTGGCCTTCGCGCCGAGGCTCAGCGCGAAGGAGCTCTGGAACAAGTACTACCTCTTCTGGGCCAAGGAGACCAAAGCTCATCCCCGCACCAGAGTCTACCCCGCCGTCGCCAGAGATCTGTTTCCCGGCGGGTATTTCTTCTTCGCTGTCTTCTTTCACTGCGGATTGTGCCCTCCATTCTCGGAGTTTTTCTGTGACATCATGAACACATACAACCTCCACCTCTTAGACTTCACCCCCAACGCCATCCTTACGATGGCGGTTTTCGCACATTTGTGCGAAAACTACATAGGGATCTATCCAAACGTAGCACTCTTTCACCATTTCTTTATGCCTAGAGTAGAGGCAGGCGCTCCCCTCTCCGGCGGCATCTCCTGGATCTTCCGGTTGAATAAGAAGGAATCATATCTGAAAGGAGAACTCCGCGGCAAGTGGGAAGAATGGCGCGCAGATTGGTGTTGGGTAGTGGAGGACCAGCCGGAGCCTTTTACTGCGCCGCGCACAACAGCCATAGTGCGCGGCAGAGACTGGAGCGAGTTGGCCCCGGAGGACGGCAAGCTCAACATCGCCCTTATCAGGATACTTCGTCTCCGGGTAGCTAAACTGACCATCGGAGAGGTAGGGGCAGATTTCCTCCGCCGCCTCATTGCCCCTTTACAGGAGAGGAAAAGGCCAGCATGGGAATTTGGCAATGCGGCGGACATTATGAGGCTGCGCCCGGGATTGAACTTCAACTTCACGGCTTTGGAGCTAAAGGGGATGGTCCGGGAGCTTTTTAAGCATGACCCGGCCCACCCAGAGTGGTTTAGATCTCCCCGGGGAGTGGTGCCGCTGTGCAACAGCACTGCCCGGGACTCCTTGCGCGCGGCGATGCCCGCGTGTGACTCCCACAGCGTCGACCCCACCTGGATAGAGCCTCCGCCGGACGCGATACTGAGTTTCTTCGACAACTTGGTTGAGACGCCCAAAAACTCCGACGAGAACAGGGGCCTCACTCGAGCCACCACGGAGCGGGATCTAGCTTATATTGCTTCCCGGATGGAAGAGGCCGCCGCAGCTGCAGCGGCGGGAGACTTCGGATTCACCGTCGACGAGGCGGATGCTGCGGACGCGTCGTGCCAAGCCGAGGAGGCAGAGATCCGCAGACTGCTCAAGCTTCCGCCCGACGAGCTCGCCTGGGTTCCTTCCCTGAGGTATGCCGGGATTCCCGGGATTGTGAGCGAAGCCGCTGCAAGAGGCGAGGGTGCCTGTAATGCCCAGGATGGGACTATACCTCCTACGTGTCGAGGCACGACTTAAAGGTATAAGCCCATCCTAGAATGATCTCAAGTTTGGTATCTTTGCACAACTCATGTAAAAGAGGGATTAAAATGCAAAAGGAGATAGTTGGCTTACACTCGCCACTTCACACAATACATTACATAAGCAATACATCATTCAAAACATCACAACCCGACTACGGGTGAAGAACCAAAAGAAAGATACCAAAACAACATAAAGCCACAGGTCAGGATCGAATCCTAGTAGAAACCACTACTGAACATCGAAACGTCACAAGCAAACAGCCAAACTCTTCATCGAGCTCCCGATGAAGAACTGATCCAACTCCTGCAACCAACTCGGCTGAACCTGCAACTGGTGTGGTGAAGTAACTGTGAGCCACAGAGGACTCAGCAATCCCGTTCCCGGGTAACAAGACTATTTAAGCCTTGGGTGAGGATAAGGCTGAAGAAAGAACGAGAGGTGAAGGAACAAACAAGAGTCTGCAGCAGCAACTAGCACTAACTTACGCAATAGAGAGCGAGAAGAGAAGAGCATCGGTCGAAAGATGATCATGAAGTGATCCTAACTAAAGCCGGTCAAACATAACCCCACCGTGTTCAACTCCCGAATCCCTATTCGGAAATTGACAGTCACGGTACACACGCTGGTAGTGTATTGAAACATTGTGTCAAGTTATCTACAACCGGAATTAACAAGCTCCCATCTGCCACATAACCGCGGGCACGGCTTTCGAAAGTTCAAACCCTGCAGGGGTGTTCCAACTTGGCCCATCACAAGCCCACGATCCGCGAAGTCGCAACTCCATAGGTGGGAAGACCCGAGTATTCTCGGAATCCCGTGCTCAAGTTAAACCGAACTAAGGTAAGGCTAATCCAGCAAATCCCCCCGGCGTGCCGACACCCTGATAGTAGCCGCGCGTATCTCGTCTCAGGCCACGACCGGATGAGCGCTACGTACAGTACCAAAGACCCCAGATAACTGGGTGGTACCGCAAGTGACTCTAGTTTGGGACCAACACCATCAGCACTGGCCCCCCCTGCTATGTAGAAATAAAGGATCCTCGAGGGAGCGACCCCCTATGCAAATTTAATTAATTAATTAAGTTGTTATTATGAGGCAAATAGTACCAAATGTTGGGACTTGCTGGAAAAGACTTAGCACTTAGCGGTTTATCAAGGGGGTCCCATACACCCCAACCGTGTTAGGAACGCATAATCAAGGAACATAACACCGGTTTATACGGTTCCTAACGGCAAGAGTGGAACAAAACACCAAGCAAAAGGCTTAGCCTTCCACCCTGCCAGTATATAGATGATTTCATTTTTAAGCATTTATATAGTGTGATATAACCCAACCACTTCAACATGAAGCAAGCATCTTCAAACTTCACCTGCAACTAGCAATGCTATAAGAAGGGCTGAGCGAAGCGTACTTAGCCAAGCAACGGTTTGCATAGGTAGGGTGGTTAAACAAGGCAATGGTTACAAGTAGGAGGCTGACAAGAAGAACATGGGCATCGAGGCAAAACTATAGATCGTGACTTCTAGCAAGAGGCAAAAATAGTAATGGTATCCGGGTTCGGTCATCTTGCCTGGGATTCCACAAGGAAGAAGAACGGATCCAAGAAGCAGACGGAGCAACAGTCGAGCAGATCCTCACAACTCCGGAACGAAACCGAAGCTAACAAGAGAAGCAACCGGAAAGAAAGAAACAACACGGTAAACACACACAAACATAAACATGGCATACAATGCACAAGCAAGCAATGATGCATGTCCGGTTTAAATATGCATGGCATGGCAAAGTGCACAAACAACACTACAAGTTAAGTGGAGCTCAATATGCAACGAGTTGCATATTGACGAAACACCACATTTAATTATTTAGTTGACTCCCGTTATTTACAAGACAAGATTAAATGTTTTTAACATGGCAAGAGGTGAAGCTTAATAAAACTATTCTAACTAGGCAATTTAAATGAGGCCGGAAAATAACAACAACATATCCGGAAAATCCCCATGAGCAAGTTTAATAATTATAAGCAAACCACAATTAAACATTTAAAGGTTGTTAACATGATGCGGATGACATGATTAAGTTTTATGCAAGTTTTATTAAAAGGTTGACTTAAAAGGAGATATGAAGTATTGTCACCGTGGTGGAAAGGAAGGGGGCCACGACAACGATTTCCGAAAATGATGCCACGGCAACATATCGGTTCCGGTATCTCGTTGAGAGACTGGTGCAAAAGGTGACGAAGCGAGTCAAACGAGATGATGGGGTGTTCCCGTTGCCGGGTTCCCACGAGTCGGTGGCGAGGCAACCGAGGGACATGACAAAAGGGCACAACGGGCACGAAGCACAAGTGAAACATTTCATACAACCACAACCAAGCATGCATCTCACGGGTCATCCACGGGGTCGTTTCGGTATACCTCCGAAGCGTGCGTTTCGGGGCGGTTCGAGACGTCGAGGGACGTAGTGGAAGTAGAGGAAGTAGCCGTTCCGTAGAGGGAAGTAGTTGTACTCGGGCGACGGTAGATGTACTCGTTCCGTTCGTTCTTGCCGGTTCCACGACGGCGGTAGTTGTTCACGGTCATCGGTAGTCGTTCGGGTCGTCGTGGACGTAGTGGAACTTGGTCTCGGCGCATCGAAGGGGTACTTGACGCATCGACGAGTAGGGGTACTTGGTCGTTTCAAACGTTCGTCGTGGTACTCGTGCATGTAGTAGTCGGACTTGACGAAAACTGTAGTTGTACTCGGGTCGTTGCGGTCTTTAGCGGTAGTCGTACTCTGTTCAGGTTAACATCACAAGCAACAAAACAAAACAAAAAACAAAACAAAACTACAGCAGCAGGGACACGGTCACGGTACACAGCAGCACGGGACAGCAGGAGCTGCGGAAGGAGGCGAAGGCGGCTGCATCTGCTGGTTTTCGCGAGGGAGGACGGAGGAAGGAGGCCACGGCGAGGCGCTCGGCAGGAGGGCGCGGGGTCCGACCCGGCTGGGAAGGGCGCTGATGCCTGGCTCCTGGCCGCGGGCTGTGCGCCAAGGCCGCCAAGGCGAGGAGGTGCTGGACGGGACGAAGTGGAGGGGCGCCATCGGAGCTGGACTCCCACGGCGAGGCACGGAGGGAGCGGGGCGCTCCGGTCGAAGCTGGAGGAGGGAGGCTCACAGGAGGCGCTGCTGGTCCGGCGAACGGCAAGGGAAGGAGAGGCCGCGAACTCGTTCGGAGGGAGGAGGGGATCCCCGCGGCCGGCCTGGTGATGACGGGGAGGACGAGCGCGACCAGCCTCCTGGCGCTGGCCGGCGGGGCGATGGGAGGGCGCTCGGACCAGGGGCCGGGGAGGACGGAGCTCCTGGGGCGACGCGAGCGGCAGCCTTTGCGCGGGTCCTGGCCGACCCGCGGCGAGGAGGCGATGGAGCCGCGGCCTGGTTGGCCTGCCTGGGCGCGAGGAGGCGACGGGATGGAGAGGGAGGCGGTCGGGAGAGAGGGAAGATCGAACGAGGGAGGAGGGTTCGGGCGATGCGGGAGAACTGGGGTGCGGTCGAGCGAGGCTGTAAGAGGCTGGCGGCGCAACGAGGAAAGAGGGAGCGGACGAGGGAACGAGAGGAGAAGACTGCGGTCGAGCTAGGGTTGGGAGGCTGCGGGCCAGGTTGGGCCAAAATGGGCCGAAGAGAGGAGGGAGGCTGGGAGGAAAAGGAGGAGATGCTAGGCCCACTGGAGGAAGCGGCCTGGAGTTGGCTGGTGCTCCTCTTTTTTATTTCTACAGCTCTTTTCTCAGTTAAAGAAAAAGAACAAAGAAATAAAAAAGCCCAGAGAGTTTGGAGATGATTTAGACTGAGATAAAAATATCCCTACAACCCTGGAATTGTGGGCTATTTTAATAAAGTGCTTTGGCAATTTTTAGAGAATACAAATTTATGCGAGTTCGGAAATAACTCGAACTTGCATAAATCCTTAGGCCAACCAAACACTTCCAAAAGACATGGAAAAAAAGGAGGAGGAGGTCTAGGCAAGGGATTGAGAAGAAAAGGGCATGGGGAAAAATATGCAAGTGTGTTACGGTGATTCCGAAGCCATGGAATATTTATTAATATAGCTCCATAAATATTGAGAGGCTTTTATATGTTATAAAGAGAAGTCACCTTCCCTCGATTTAAATGGACCGAAGGTCCACACAATTTATTAGGGTTGAGATGCAAAATAAAATATGACATGATGGCATGATGACATGATGCAATGCGAAAATAAAAACACAAGCACAAAAGAAACACACGGGCAGCCCGGAACATCTGGAATCTTCTGGAATCTTCTGGGATGTCGGTCTTCGGGCGTCACAACTCACCCACACTAACAGAGGATCTCGACCCGAGATCCTAGAGATATCACCGGGTAAAATGGAAGAGGAAGAGGTAAAAACAAAGTTGCTTCTTCGACAGACGAGTGAAACTAGGAACCTTGAGAGGTTAAACAAGTGAAAGAAGAATGCAACGGAGATGAACGAAGTTAAGAGCACTCCGGTAAAAAGGAGGAACAAGGAACATAATGATAACCTTGTAGGTTAAAAGACATGAAACAAGAGCTCACGAACCAAAAGAATATGAAACTGCAACGGTATAGCCCAGGAATAAGAATGACAGAATTTGGACAGCACTCCGTCTGAAAATGGAAGGAATTGAACAAGAACTAGAGAAGATGGAATGATACTTGATGAAAACAACAACACATTGCCTCCGAAACAATTAAAAGAATGGAACAAGGAGTAAGAAAGATCCAGACAGCACTCCGGTTGAAAAGAGAGGTAAAACTAGATAAGATGAGGGAACTTGAATGAAGAATACAACACTCCGGTTAAATAGATAAACAATGAAAGAACATGATATAGATATGACAAGATGATGGGGTGGAGAGAGCAATATTACAATGCCTCCGGAATGAAAGAATAGCATAAAACTGAATGAAAGACTTGAACGGAGAAGAAAATGACAACTTCTCTCAAGATTGAATTTGAAAGAGCATCCTTACAAAGAAGGGTTGAATGGGGTTGATGGAAAATCAACAACGAAAAGAATAAGCTCGTTGTGGGCTTATGGAAAACATCTCAAAATTAAGAGGTGACAACCAGCCACAGACGAAACATTTGAAAGGATTGAGATCAACAAGGAGACGAAAAACTTATTCACCGGAATGATAATTGAAGAACTTGGGTCATTTATAAGCACCATAATATCAACAATCCTTAGGGAAAGCTTTTAGGTGAAATACAACCCAAGATAACTCCAAGAGATAAAAGGAGGGGTTGGAAGGATCTCCTAAAGAGAAGAAATGATGGTTTTAAATATCTCATTCTTGATAACTCGTGAATCATGAACATGAAGGAATTGTCAAGAATGACATAACACCATCTGAAAGATAAGGGAGCAAGAATTGCAATTGGAAAGCATGATGAAGAATGCTAGAGCTCCAACAAGAATCTTGATGAAGACTTCAAGGATGAATTAAATGATGATGAACCACTATGAAGAACTCCGGTAATGAAAGCATGAGAAGTGAAAGATGAAAGAATAAGATTCAAGGCCTGCGATGAATTAGATTGAGCTTTGAAAATGATAATTGAAATAACTTGAAGCTCCGGAAAACAAGATGAACAACTTAGAATCAAGGATATGATAAGATGAACAAGCTCCAGACAAAAGAATTAAATCACCTGGAAGGAATAAGAATAAGAATTATGTCATGCATCTCCTTCACCAATTTAAATTGATGGCAACCAAAGGATTTGGCATGCTACTTATTCTCGTTGCAAGGAATTAAAGAGAGATCTAGCACAAGCTTGGGTAAATCTTCAACGAACCACCGGTAGGATTATGAAAAGAACAAATGAATCAAAACGATAACAACGGAAGGTTAAACTTGAAAGAACCACCGTAAAAATATGAAGACGAACGAAGAGACATCAATGAAGGATAGTTGGAGGTTGAAGTTGAAAACTGAGAACGAAGAAATATTCTGAAATGATGGCCTTCAGAGGATCACAAAGAAAAGAATTCATGAAATGCTTCAGATGGTTAGAAAGAATTCCTCACAATCTAAAACAATTATGAGGATGGCAAGAAGCTAGAACCACGAATCTTCAAGAGAACGGGCCAAGATTTAAGAGAAACTCTTCTCCGGTCTCCAAATGTTGAGAATGAAGACGAGAAATGCCATGAAGAATTGTTGAGCACTCCGGAATGAAGAATTAGAAGGTTGAACCAATGATGAAAAGAATTTGAAAGCGATCTTGGAGAAGGCATGTGACTGATGGAAATCATTCTTACGTCACACTTTGAAAAGAATTCGCCGGAAAGGAAGAGTCAGGTAAGATCCTGGGAAAAGACCTGTGGGTTAGGGCCCACTAAAGAAATCACCGTTGAAAAGATTGCTTAAGAGATATTGCACCGGTTGAATTAAATGGCTTGAATAAGGAGACAAAGCTCAAAATAGCTTGAACGGATTAAGAATGGAATTATGAATCTTCAGCACTCCGGATATGAATAACAAGAGGAGAAATGATTAATTGGTGCACCGGAATAAAAAGCATTGTGAAAAGAGGAAAAGGATAAGATCAACACCGAAATCTTGAATTACATCCACCGGTAGAATTAGAGAACAAAAGAATGATGAACTTGAGGCTCTTGAGCATCTTCACGATAAAGCACCGGATAAGAACATTGAAGGAAAAGAATGAAGAAACATCACATGAATAAAATGGATACTTCATCTGAGAATTACTGGCTCCAAGAAGAAAAAGGGTGGGAGGGTGGGGAAAACAAAGACGACTTGGGATGAATGAAACAGACAAATCGTCAGATTTCTCAACGACGTCCGTATGGAATAACTTTGAAGAGAAGGCACACTGGTTGGAAAAAAAATTTAACATGAATATCTCGATGGTCAAGAAGAATTAGCACTCCCATAGAAATATGAGAACACCGATTAGGAAAGGTATGGAATCAACATTTGACATCGAAGCAACTCGAATACCAGAATCAAAACAAAAACAAAGGTAGATGTGCAGCAACAGAATCTTCACAATATCATTCGAACAGAGGGTTGAACGAATGAATTCCGCAGTTACATCAACTTGTCGAGAAGCCACTTGGAGAACAAAAATAAATAAAAAAGGAACAAGGATCAGATAGAACAAATACAAGATAGAAGTTTCGTTCGACATCTTCGTGCTGAAAGCTCATGGAACGTGTTACAAAAGGGTTTTGCAATCCCCGGATCAGCATAGCCAAGGACCCTTTAAGATGCAACTCCCGATCAGAACAAGTCCATAAAACCACTTCACTCAATGTAGAACCCCAAACTTCAAATCGAGCATTCGTTGGAAGAATGCCTAGAACTACTAGATGAACCCACCTATAGATTTCCGAAAGTTCCCAGTTATGCAATCAGGTGTTGGGGATACACGGGAAGCACCGCGCAAACAACTCTAAACCTACATCCAGGTGTATCCATCCTTCAACACATAACCAGTCTTTCTCGGAAACTGTTTACCTCGGACCTTCGAAAAGCATCCACTATAACAAGCTATGGCAATACTCTCGAACTACCTCCCCAGTACTGGGTGATGTCGGGGTTATCTTGCCACTGGCCGTATAGGAGAGATTTTCGATGTCGGCCGTCTTAAGTATTTAGTACTGCCGCGATATGCTTGTGTCAATGATACCCCGAAGCTCAACTCCTCGGTAACAGGAGGCATCGGGAACAATAACCTTGTCACAAGAACATCGAAACAATCCCAGAATACTCGCGGGATCCTAAAAAAAAATTTGGTGCAATTTTTTGAAAATAGGAGAGACAAGAGTAGACGTCAGGAGTCCTCACCAGAGAGAAAAGAGATGAGAAGCAAAGAAATCCTACTCTCCGATATATATAGGACTCAAAAATATTTTCAGTGTGTGCCTAGACTCAACCGTCAACGATTCGATCAATCAGTGGGGGCTTCTAGGTCGGAGAAGGCTCTGAATACCAACTTGTAACGCCCCGGACACACCCGCCGGTGGTCGTTACTCCTGGCGGGATCTAGACTGGACTCACATATCAATACTAGTCTTTTCTGCGCACTTTGTCCTCACTCGTGCGCACCCGGGAGCAACTTCCCGGTCGGTCACCCATCCTGAAACTACTCCCGGTCGGTCACCCATCCTGAAACTACTCCAAGATGAGCACGCTTAACTTTGGAGTTCTATCTGAATGGGCTCCCGGAAAAGAAGGAATTCCTTATTGATATGAGTAGTCTATCATCCCTAATAAGCCAGGCCATCACATACACCCTCACTCAGAGGAACCGACGTCCTCGTCGGGCCACAGGAACGTTCCCTCTTGGCACAACCGTCTGTGCTTCCAGGACAGCACATGTGCCATGCTGTGTGCCACGACGGGTCACAAACGTCATGCACAACATGACTGCAAACTGTCCGCAAACATCCGTGTAACCGCGAGGGTCGGCTCTGATACCAACTTGTAATGCCCAGGATGGGACTATACCTCCTACGTGTCGAGGCACGACTTAAAGGTATAAGCCCATCCTAGAATGATCTCAAGTTTGGTATCTTTGCACAACTCATGTAAAAGAGGGATTAAAATGCAAAAGGAGATAGTTGGCTTACACTCGCCACTTCACACAATACATTACATAAGCAATACATCATTCAAAACATCACAACCCGACTATGGGTGAAGAACCAAAAGAAAGATACCAAAACAACATAAAGCCACAGGTCAGGATCGAATCCTAGTAGAAACCACTACTGAACATCGAAACGTCACAAGCAAACAACCAAACTCTTCATCGAGCTCCCGATGAAGAACTGATCCAACTCCTGCAACCAACTCGGCTGAACCTGCAACTGGTGTGGTGAAGTAACTGTGAGCCACAGAGGACTCAGCAATCCCGTTCCCGGGTAACAAGACTATTTAAGCCTTGGGTGAGGATAAGGCTGAAGAAAGAACGAGAGGTGAAGGAACAAACAAGAGTCTGCAGCAGCAACTAGCACTAACTTACGCAATAGAGAGCGAGAAGAGAAGAGCATCGGTCGAAAGATGATCACGAAGTGATCCTAACTAAAGCCGGTCAAACATAACCCCACCGTGTTCAACTCCCGAATCCCTATTCGGAAATTGACAGTCACGGTACACACGCTGGTAGTGTATTGAAACATTGTGTCAAGTTATCTACAACCGGAATTAACAAGCTCCCATCTGCCACATAACCGCCGGCACGGCTTTCGAAAGTTCAAACCCTGCAGGGGTGTTCCAACTTGGCCCATCACAAGCCCACGATCCGCGAAGTCGCAACTCCATAGGTGGGAAGACCCGAGTATTCTCGGAATCCCGTGCTCAAGTTAAACCGAACTAAGGTAAGGCTAATCCAGCAAATCCTCCCGGCGTGCCGACACCCTGATAGTAGCCGCGCGTATCTCGTCTCAGGCCACGACCGGATGAGCGCTACGTACAGTACCAAAGACCCCAGATAACTGGGTGGTACCGCAAGTGACTCTAGTTTGGGACCAACACCATCAGCACTGGCCCCCCCTGCTATGTAGAAATAAAGGATCCTCGAGGGAGCGACCCCCTATGCAAATTTAATTAATTAATTAAGTTGTTATTATGAGGCAAATAGTACCAAATGTTGGGACTTGCTGGAAAAGACTTAGCACTTAGCGGTTTATCAAGGGGGTCCCATACACCCCAACCGTGTTAGGAACGCATAATCAAGGAACATAACACCGGTTTATACGGTTCCTAACGGCAAGAGTGGACACCAAGCAAAAGGCTTAGCCTTCCACCCTGCCAGTATATAGATGATTTCATTTTTAAGCATTTATATAGTGTGATATAACCCAACCACTTCAACATGAAGCAAGCATCTTCAAACTTCACCTGCAACTAGCAATGCTATAAGAAGGGCTGAGCGAAGCGTACTTAGCCAAGCAACGGTTTGCATAGGTAGGGTGGTTAAACAAGGCAATGGTTACAAGTAGGAGGCTGACAAGAAGAACATGGGCATCGAGGCAAAACTATAGATCGTGACTTCTAGCAAGAGGCAAAAATAGTAATGGTATCCGGGTTCGGTCATCTTGCCTGGGATTCCACAAGGAAGAAGAACGGATCCAAGAAGCAGACGGAGCAACAGTCGAGCGGATCCTCACAACTCCGGAACGAAACCGAAGCTAACAAGAGAAGCAACCGGAAAGAAAGAAACAACACGGTAAACACACACAAACATAAACATGGCATACAATGCACAAGCAAGCAATGATGCATGTCCGGTTTAAATATGCATGGCATGGCAAAGTGCACAAACAACACTACAAGTTAAGTGGAGCTCAATATGCAACGAGTTGCATATTGGCGAAACACCACATTTAATTATTTAGTTGACTCTCGTTATTTACAAGACAAGATTAAATGTTTTTAACATGGCAAGAGGTGAAGCTTAATAAAACTATTCTAACTAGGCAATTTAAATGAGGCCGGAAAATAACAACAACATATCCGGAAAATCCCCATGAGCAAGTTTAATAATTATAAGCAAACCACAATTAAACATTTAAAGGTTGTTAACATGATGCGGATGACATGATTAAGTTTTATGCAAGTTTTATTAAAAGGTTGACTTAAAAGGAGATATGAAGTATTGTCACCGTGGTGGAAAGGAAGGGGGCCACGACAACGATTTCCGAAAATGATGCCACGGCAACATATCGGTTCCGGTATCTCGTTGAGAGACCGGTGCAAAAGGTGACGAAGCGAGTCAAACGAGATGATGGGGTGTTCCCGTTGCCGGGTTCCCACGAGTCGGTGGCGAGGCAACCGAGGGACATGACAAAAGGGCACAACGGGCACGAAGCACAAGTGAAACATTTCATACAACCACAACCAAGCATGCATCTCACGGGTCATCCACGGGGTCATTTCGGTATACCTTCGAAGCGTGCGTTTCGGGGCGGTTCGAGACGTCGAGGGACGTAGTGGAAGTAGAGGAAGTAGCCGTTCCGTAGAGGGAAGTAGTTGTACTCGGGCGACGGTAGATGTACTCGTTCCGTTCGTTCTTGCCGGTTCCACGACGGCGGTAGTTGTTCACGGTCATCGGTAGTCGTTCGGGTCGTCGTGGACGTAGTGGAACTTGGTCTCGGCGCATCGAAGGGGTACTTGTCGCATCGACGAGTAGGGGTACTTGGTCGTTTCAAACGTTCGTCGTGGTACTCGTGCATGTAGTAGTCGGACTTGACGAAAACTGTAGTTGTACTCGGGTCGTTGCGGCCTTTAGCGGTAGTCGTACTCTGTTCAGGTTAACATCACAAGCAACAAAACAAAACAAAAAACAAAACAAAACTACAGCAGCAGGGACACGGTCACGGTACACAGCAGAATCGGACAGCAGGAGCTGCGGAAGGAGGCGAAGGCGGCTGCATCTGCTGGTTTTCGCGAGGGAGGACGGAGGAAGGAGGCCACGGCGAGGCGCTCGGCAGGAGGGCGCGGGGTCCGACCCGGCTGGGAAGGGCGCTGATGCCTGGCTCCTGGCCGCGGGCTGTGCGCCAAGGCCGCCAAGGCGAGGAGGTGCTGGACGGGACGAAGTGGAGGGGCGCCATCGGAGCTGGACTCCCGCGGCGAGGCACGGAGGGGAGCGGGGCGCTCCGGTCGAAGCTGGAGGAGGGAGGCTCACAGGAGGCGCTGCTGGTCCGGCGAACGGCAAGGGAAGGAGAGGCCGCGAACTCGTTCGGAGGGAGGAGGGGATCCCCGCGGCCGGCCTGGTGAAGACGGGGAGGACGAGCGTGACCAGCCTCCTGGCGCTGGCCGGCGGGGCGATGGGAGGGCGCTCGGACCAGGGGCCGGGGAGGACGGAGCTCCTGGGGCGACGCGAGCGGCAGCCTTTGCGCGGGTCCTGGCCGACCCGCGGCGAGGAGGCGATGGAGCCGCGGCCTGGTTGGCCTGCCTGGGCGCGAGGAGGCGACGAGATGGAGAGGGAGGCGGTCGGGAGAGAGGGAAGATCGAACGAGGGAGGAGGGTTCGGGCGATGCGGGAGAACTGGGGTGCGGTTGAGCGAGGCTGTAAGAGGCTGGCGGCGCAACGAGGAAAGAGGGAGCGGACGAGGGAACGAGAGGAGAAGACTGCGGTCGAGCTAGGGTTGGGAGGCTGCGGGCCAGGTTGGGCCAAAATGGGCCGAAGAGAGGAGGGAGGCTGGGAGGAAAAGGAGGAGATGCTAGGCCCACTGGAGGAAGCGGCCTGGAGTTGGCTGGTGCTCCTCTTTTTTATTTCTACAGCTCTTTTCTCAGTTAAAGAAAAAGAACAAAGAAATAAAAAAGCCCAGAGAGTTTGGAGATGATTTAGACTGAGATAAAAATATCCCTACAACCCTGGAATTGTGGGCTATTTTAATAAAGTGCTTTGGCAATTTTTAGAGACTACAAATTTATGCGAGTTCGGAAATAACTCGAACTTGCATAAATCCTTAGGCCAACCAAACACTTCCAAAAGACATGGAAAAAAAAGGAGGAGGAGGTCTAGGCAAGGGATTGAGAAGAAAAGGGCATGGGGAAAAATATGCAAGTGTGTTACGGTGATTCCGAAGCCATGGAATATTTATTAATATAGCTCCATAAATATTGAGAGGCTTTTATATGTTATAAAGAGAAGTCACCTTCCCTCGATTTAAATGGACCGAAGGTCCACACAATTTATTAGGGTTGAGATGCAAAATAAAATATGACATGATGGCATGATGACATGATGCAATGCGAAAATAAAAACACAAGCACAAAAGAAACACACGGGCAGCCCGGAACATCTGGAATCTTCTGGAATCTTCTGGGATGTCGGTCTTCGGGCGTCACAGTGCCGGAGGGAGCAGAGGTGCCGGAGGGAGCGGAGCCGCCGGAGGGAGCGAGGCCGCAGGGCAGGATGCTGGACCCAGCGGGCCTGCTGGGGAGGAGGAGGAAGACGTCGAGGCCGATGAAGACACCGGCGGATCTCTAGGACTCGACGACGACGCCTCCTCGTCGTCGGAGAACTCCCCGCCTCCGGCAAGTCCCAAACAAGCGCCGGGGAAACGCCTCCGCAAGGCGGCTACAGCGACGAGGACGCAGGCGCCCCGACAGCAGCCAGCTCGCCGGGCGACGCGAGCCACCAGGGCGAGCCAAGCCGCGACGGAGGCGCCCCGCGCGCCAGCCGCGACGGAGGCACCCCGCGCACCAGCCGCGATGGAAGCGCCCCGCGCACCAGCGCCAAGCGAAGGGGGATCCTCCCGGAGCGGAACGGCCGTTCCGCCTGCTCCTCGTGCCTCGGCGTCAACGGAGGCGGGGTCTTCGCAGCCCCCAGCCCCGGAGACCGCCAAGCGCCCGAGGGAGCCTTCTCCTCCTGCCCCTCGCGCGGGAGCACCTCAGGTGGAGTTCGATTTCTCCGCCCTTAGCTCCGACGACGACGAGGAAGAGGAGTAAGTATCTGTAATTTGTAACTTCTTCGATTCTGTCTTGATTCTTTCTTTGATGATTCTGATCTTGTTCTTGCTTTGCTTTCAGGCCGCTGACCCAGCGGATGGCTAAGAGGGCCAAGGTCCCCGTGGTTGAGGTCGACGACGACTCGCCCGTCGCTGCGACAGGAGACGCGCCAGCGATGAACTTGCCGGATCAACCCGCTGCTCCGAGGAGCAGCCCCCAGCGCAGCCCTCAGCGTAAGTCTGGTCTTTGAGATTTTCGTTCGTCGGACGCACTTGAGGTTTTTGCGTGTACTAATGTCTTGCTGCCTTGTTTGTCTTGTGCATAAGTGGAGCCGCAGCCGCAGGAGCAACCGGAGGTCACCCCCGAGGAGCTGCATGTTCCACCCTCCCCGCCAAGGGCGAACTCCCCGGCGAGGGAGGAAGCTCCGCCAAGGACGGGCTCCCCGCCAAGGGCGGGTAGCCCGACGAGGGTGGCCACCCCGCCAAGGGAGGGCATGGGAGGAGCCGACGAGCCTGCTGCTGAGGAGACCGCCCCGGCCGCAGACGCCGCGGCTGGGGAGGGGGACGGCGACCACACTGCTGGCCCGGAGGCAGCAGGAGCGTCAAGCGCTGCTCCGGCCGCCGACCCCTCCGCCGCCGAGGAGCAGCCAGGTGTTTATCTTGAGGCCCCCAATGGTGTCTTCATACAAGTCCCTTGGGGGTCTTCGTCGCGAGCCCCCGTGGAGGGAGAGACCTTTGATGGAGAGGTCCTCGCCTCCGCGCGGTTGAAGATCGTTGAGGCGCCTGGCGGGAGCGACGAGCCCGAAGAGGAGAAGCTGCTTCGCCGGCTCCTGGCCCTTTACCGGGCCAGGCAGGCGAAGCTGGACTCCCGGGAAGCTCTTGCCGCCAAGGCTGGAGTTGAGCTGGAGAAGCGCGCTGCCGAACTCCGCGCCGCCAACCAGGCGGCCCTCCGCAACTTGACGGAGGAGCGTGAAAGGCTTGCCGGAGAGCAGCAAGAGTTTCTTCTTGAGAAGGCTGAGGCCGCGGAGCAGCAGCGCTTGGCTGGAGAAGAGCTGTCCCAGCGAGAAGGAGCGCTCAACCAGCGGAAGGTCGACCTCGACGCCCACGAGGACGACCTCACCGCCCGGGAGCAAGCTCTTGGCGGGGCTCTGAAAGAGGCAAAGGAAGCTGCTGCCGCCGCGGAAACCGCCAAGAGGGACCTGGAGCTCAAGGTTGAACAGCTGGAGCGGTACCTGAAGGCGAGTGAGGATAGGGTCACCGCGCTCAATGTGGAGCGCGAGAAGGACGCCCACACCAACTCCGATCATCAGGTACGCCTCTCCAAGAAGGGCGACGAGCTTACTGCCGCCAAGGATTCGATCGCTGACTTGGAGTTGAAGGTCTCCACTTTGAAAGATTCACTCGACGCCGCCCGGGACCGCGAGACCAAGCTGAAAGAGGAGCTCCGCAAGGAGCGGGAGCTGGTGGAGAGCGCTGCCACCTCCGCAAGCAACTTCAACCGGGCGGTGGAGCAATGGACGGAGGACCTGGTCACCTCCGCCGCCAATATCGACAAGGAACTGATGGCGCTGAGGGTGGAGCACCTCGTGTACTCTCCGGATCCAAATCTCCCCCACAGCGCCAAGCTAAGTCTTTTCTTCAGGGGGATCGCGCCGGCGCTAGCACGGCTGCAGGAGAAGCTCCCCGCGCAGCTGGCCGAGGAGTCGCGCCAGCTCTGCGCGGGTACCTTGGAGCGCGTCCTGACGAAGATTGTCTACCGCAACCCTGGCATTAATCTCGTCAACGTCCTCCGCAGCTTGCCGGCCGACGCAGATCTGGAGGCACTAAAGGCGCAGGTCGCCCACATCATCGCCAAGGTGAACAAGATCTCCAGGCGTGAAGGCGATCGCGTAGATTAGGCCTCTTTCTTTCTATTTCCTTTGCTGCTGCAAAGTGTGCCATGAACATGAATCTATCATTCATTGCGACAAGTTATCTTTGTAATATATTATCTTATTTCTGAACAATCAATGCAGTGTTATCTCCCTTGCTTTGGTCCTTTACTTTGTATGCTTTTTACCCTACGCTTTTAGGAAACTTGCCGGCAAGGGGCCCTTGCCGCGAGCGCTGAGTGCTGGACTCTGAGCAGCCTGCTGGCAAAGGACCTCGTCGGCAAGTAACCTTGCCGCAGCTAGTCGCAGCGCACTTAGCTTGCTGAGCGAACTCGAAAACGAAATAAGGGCGCGGCACTTGTCGCAGCTCACTTAAGTCATTGAGCGTGCTCGGAAACAAGGTAAGGGTGCGGCTAGCCACGGGTAGGTTCCTCCGCGCACAGGTTTTCCATACAAAGTGTGGTTGTTCAAGGAAGATAACTAAAATTTAAAAATTTGAACTGCTCAAATTCTGGAAACTTAGCTTTCATATATTGTTCATTCCCGATAAGGCTTCCCCGATAAGGCTTCTCTTTCTTGAACAACACTTGGTTTATCCTCCATCTCCTTCCCCCCCGGCAAACTTGTGCGCGAGGAACATTCCTTCTGCTTGAGAGGGACAGAAAAAGGGGAGGAAAAACAAGTATCTAGCTTCATGGTTTGCCAGTGCTTACCGGGGATGTGTATCGCAAAAGGTGCCAAACAAAGCATGCGAATAACCAAAGAAAAAGCATGGAAATGGCAAATATTGCGAAACACAAAAGCTTTATTGATGCACGGGATCTGCGCCCGGCTTTGTACAAAGGTTTACATGCAACAGCGGCAAGACTTGTACAAAAGGTGGTTGCCGGAGCGGATCACGACAACCGCGCCTTATGGGTGAAACTTACGAAGATGCTCTATGTTCCAGGAATTGCTCACCGGTAAGCCCTCTTCGGTCTCAAGGCGGACAGCGCCGGGCCTTGTGACTTGTCTCACCCGATAAGGGCCTTTCCACTTCGGCGTCAACTTGTTGGAATTCTTGGCGGACTGAACGCGCCGAAGAACAAGGTCGCCTTCCTCGAGACTCCTGGCCTTGCGGCTATGATAGCGACGCAAGGCTTGCTGGTATCGAGCAGCTCGTACAACAGCCTGGAGACGTTCCTCCTCAAGGAGCAATGCATCATCTTGTCGCAGTTGCTCTTGCTCGAGCTCATCATAAGCGAGCACTCGAGGAGATCCGTATACGAGTTCCGTGGGGAGAACTGCCTCTGCTCCATAGACTAGAGCAAAGGGTGTCTGTCCGGTGGCTCGACTTGGTGTCGTTCTGATTGACCAAAGAGCCGCCGGCAACTCCTCTATCCAGTTTCTTCCGCACTTGCGCAGCCTGTCGAAGGTTCTTGTCTTGAGTCCGCGCAACACTTCAGCATTGGCCCTCTCCGCTTGACCATTGCTCCTCGGGTGAGCAACAGAAGCGAAACAGACCTTGGCGCCAAGGTCTTGGACGTACTGCATGAAGGTGTGACTTGTGAATTGTGTGCCGTTGTCGGTGATGATCCTGTTAGGGATCCCGAAACGGCAAACAATCGACCTGAAGAACCTGACCGCTGACTGTGCTGTCACCTTTCTCACTGGTTCCACTTCTGGCCACTTTGTGAACTTGTCGATTGCAACGTACAAGTACTCAAAGCCCCCGACAGCACGGGGGAAGGGGCCGAGGATATCGAGCCCCCAGACCGAGAAGGGCCAGGACAAAGGGATTGTCTGGAGAGCTTGAGCTGGCTGATGTATTTGCTTGGCATGGAACTGGCACGCTTCACACTTGGTTACTTGTGTAGTTGCATCTTGGAGGGCTACTGGCTAGAAGAACCCTTGCCGGAATGCCTTCCCGGCAAGTGCCCTTGCGCCAATGTGGTGACCACATATGCCTCCATGTATCTCTGCCAACAGCTTCCGTCCATCTTCTCTGGAAATGCACTTCAACCTGACACCGTTGAGTCTTCTTCTGTACAGTTCGTTGTCAACGAACTGGTACATACTTGACTGCCTGGTTATCTTCTCTATCTCTTCTGGGTCGTCGGGAAGTTCTCCAGTTTGCAGAAAACGGACGATCTGCTGTGCCCATGCCGGAGCTCGAGGCTCAACGGCAAGGACTAAAGGCACTAGGGCTGCTGCGGGAACCCCAGCTTCTACGGCAAGAACCTGTGTCTCCGCCGGAGCTGACGATCCCCCGGCAAGCTCGCCGGGGCGAGGCTTGTCGGGAACGCTTGCTTCAACTGTACAGACCCTTGGATCTGCAGGAGCAAACTGTTCCTCTGCATCTTGGTTGTTGATCTTGGGGACCTTGGTGGCGGCTTCGGGAAGATCCGCCGGCAAGTAGTCGCCGGAGGCCAACTTTCTCTTCTTACTTTGCCCAACTGATGGTGTAACGGATGGCTGAGTTAGCTTGAGCAGGAAGGTCCCTGGTTCCACAGGTATCTTCATTGCAGCACACTTTGAGAGGCCATCTGCAATATCATTCTGAGCTCTCGGGACGTGCTCCATTTGCAGACCTTCAAAGTGCTCTTCAAGCTTCCTCACTTCATCAACATAGGCTTCCATCAAAGGGCTCTGGTAACTCTTGTTCACTTGTCGGACCACCAACTGAGAATCTCCCCGCACAATCAACTTCTTGATCCCAAGTTCGGCCGCAATCCTGAGACCGGCAAGCAGACCTTCATACTCAGCAGTATTGTTTGTCGCTTGTTCCCTGGGAAAGTGCATCTGGATAACATACATGAGGTGCTCTCCGGTGGGCGCTATGAGCACCACGCCGGCGCCGGCGCCTTGCAGCGAGAAAGCACCATCAAAGTACATTACCCATTCACTGCTTGCTTCTTGTGCGGGGACGCTTGTTTCTGGAACTTCCTCGTCGGGCGTTGGGGTCCATTCAGCTATAAATTCTACCAAAGCTCAGCTCTGTATGGTTGAAGTACTCTCAAACTTGAGACCAAAGCTTGACAGCTCCAGTGCCCACTCGACGATCCTGCCTGTTGCTTCTGGATTGTGCAATATCCTCTTCAACGGAAAGCGAGTGACCACTGTTATCTCGTGTGCTTGGAAGTAATGGCGCAGCTTTCTCGAGGCCATGAGGAGGCCGAAAAGCAACTTCTGCACCCCAGAGTATCTTGATCTAGCCCCCTGCAAGAGGGAACTCACAAAATACACTGGGCGCTGCACCATCTTCTTCTGCACTTTTCCTTGTTCCTGCGCAGACTTGTCCTTGTCGGTGCCAAAGCTTGTCGGAGGAGCCCCCTGCTTGTCGCTAGATTCGCTTGCCGATGGTGTAGACTCCTCGTCGGCCTCCCTCTCCGCTACTAACGCAGCACTAACCACTTGATTGGTTGCTGCTAAGTATAGCAACAACTTCTCTTGTGGCCTAGGTGCGACAAGTATTGGAGTGGAGGACAGGTATCCTTTCAAGTCTTGCAGCGCTGCCTCCGCTTCCGGAGTCCATTTCATAGGACCTGCCTTCTTCAAGATTTTGAAGAAAGGCAGGGCGCGTTCTGCAGACTTTGAAATGAACCTACTGAGGGCAGCCACACAACCTGCAAGTCTCCTTACGTCCTTGACGCGCTTCGGGGCTTCGATCTGCTCGATGGCTTTAATCTTGTCGGGGTTGGCTTCAATCCCCCTCTGGGACACAAAGAATCCGAGAAGCTTGCCGGAGGGGACTCCAAAGACGCACTTCTCGGGGTTCAACTTGAGCTGGATCTTGCGCAGATTCTCAAATGTCTCTTCTAAGTCTTGGATCAAGGTACCTTTGCTCTTGCTCTTGACCACTATGTCATCCATGTAAGCTTCTACATTTCTGTGGATCTGTGGCTCAAAAGCAGTGTAGACCACCCTTGCAAATGTGGAGCCTGCATTCTTCAATCCAAAGGGCATGCGTATGAAGCAGTATGTGCCGCATGGAGTAATGAATGCAGTCTTCTCTTCGTCTTCCTTGGCCATGAAAATCTGGTGGTAACCTGAGTATGCGTCGAGGAAGGAAAGTAGCTCACATCCGGCCGTGGATTCAACAATCTGGTCAATGCGCGGCAAGGGAAATGGATCCTTGGGACATGCTTTATTCACATCAGTGAAGTCTATACACAGTCTCCACTTCCCGTTGGCCTTACGCACGACAACTGGATTTGCTAACCACGTGGGATGGATCACGCCTCTAACCAGGCCTGTTGCTTCTAGCTTCTTGATCTCTTCGGCAATGAATTCTTGGCGCTCCACGGCTTGCTTCCTGACCTTCTGCTTGACGGGCCGCGCATGAGGACAAACAGCAAGCTTGTGCTCAATTACCTTCCTGGGAACGCCGGGGATGTCAGATGGTTGCCACGCAAACACATCGACATTCGCCCGCAGGAAGGCAACGAGCGCGCTTTCCTATTTGCTGTCAAGTGTAGCACTGATGGTGAAGGTACCACCAGTGCCGTCCTCCTTGGCGGACACCTTCTTGGTTGCCGATGGAGCGGCCATCCCCTTCTTGCACTTGCCGGTGGAGCTCGATGGAACGTCCTCGACGGCAGCACAGCACTCCGAAGAGGTGCGTTTGCCGGAGTGGGCCCCAGAGCACTTGCCGGACTTGGTCTTGGTCTTCTTCCCCCCGGGAGCTTCAGCGGCAAGTGTGTTGCTCTCCGCTGCGGCTGCTGCATCCCGGTATATCTTGTCGACGCAGATAAGAGCGTCCTTCTTGTCGCCAGGGACAGAGATGACGCTTATCGGCCCCGGCATCTTGAGAATATTGTAGGCGTAGTGGGAAGCTGCCATGAACTTGGCGAGGGCAGGACGTCCAAGTATCCCATTGTATGGCAATGGGATATCGGCAACATCGAAGGTTATCCTCTCCGTCCTGAAGTTGAGCTCCCCGCCAAAGGTCACTGGCAGAGTGATCTTCCCCTTGGGCTTGCTCCTTCCCGGGTTTATTCCTTGGAACGAACCGGTCTCTTCGAGCTCGCTGTCTGGGATCTGGAGTTTCTTGATCACAGCTGAGGAGATCAAGTTTAGGCCGGCCCCGCCGTCAACCAACATTTTGGTGACCTTGAGGTTGCGGATAGTTGGTGAAACCAACATCGGCAAGCACCCGACCGCAGTTTTGCGGTCAGGGTGGTCCTCAAGATCAAAAATGATGGGCGTGCTGGACCACTTCAGGAGCCTGCGTGACTCGATGGGCGCGCAAGGTAGGGGGCGTCGAGGTTGCGCGAATCTGATCCGGCGGTCACTCGGGCGCAATCTTCATCAACCTCTCCAGCTTCATCAACTTCATCAGCAACAACATGGCCCCGAAGAAGAAGGCTTCGGAGGTCGCAGGCCCGTCTGCATTGATCCCACCACCACCAGAGCCAACGGTTGGTGGAGGAGATGCTGGCGGAAGGGTGGTCGCCGGCGAGGAAACTCGCGGCGCCACCAATTCCAAGGACAAGACGGACGACCGAGCCTCGGTGTCCGTAGACGCGCCACGTCCATCTCAGCAGACGACAGGCCAGCAGCGCCGTGGTACAGGAGGTACCATCCGCTTGCTGGGCCAAGGACAAACCGGAGGATCGCGGGACGCTCAAGGCCACCGCCCTGGCACGAGCAAGGCGCGGTCGCCGGGGCGAGAGACTGCTCCTTCTAACCCTGTTAGAAGTCCAAGCATATCTCGCTCCTCGCACCGCTCGCCGCCGCTCCCCTCCTCTCCAACAGAAGCTCTCGCAAGAGCGCAACTGCTCCTCGACTTCCCTCCAGCGGCAGACAAGGCCGAAGACTGGAGGGCGACAATCCAAAGCCTCATCGCCTTCGCCAACAACGACTAGCCGCAGCAGCCGGCGACCTAGCGGCCACGGCAAGTCGACCAGACGAAGGCCGACGGCGACAAGACCGCCAGGGGTGCAACCATCATGCACTCCCCGCCGCAGAAGGAGAAGACGCCACCCCGCCGGATTAATGTCGACGACGACTCCACGGCGTCGTCGGATCCGCGGGCTCGTCGGGACCAGCGCCAAGTCCTCGACGACCGGCGGCAAGAAGATGCTCAGACACACATCGAGCGCCGACGAGAAGCCAGGCGACAATCGGACCAGCGCGCTGGGACCGCTGTCGACGCGTACGCGCCCGGTGAGCCAGGCGACTTGCCGTACGCGGCAGGTTGCCCTGCGTTCACCCGCGAGCTGCGGCGCGTCCAGTGGCCCAGCATGAAAAACTTCAAGCCCGATGTACCCGAGAAGTACGACGGCAAGACGCACCCCTCGGAGTTCCTCAACATCTACACCATCGCGGTGCAGGCTGCCGAGGGGCGCGACGAGAAGATACTGGCGAACTACTTCCCGCTAGTGCTTAAGCCAAACGTTCGTTCTTGGCTTATGCACTTGCCGGAAGGCTCCATTTCTTCGTGGGCAGATCTGTGCCACCAATTTGTTGGCGCCTTCACGGGTGGCCACAAACCCCACGGCCAGGAGAGTGACCTCCACATCTTGGCCCAGAAGGAAGGAGAATCCCTGCGCAAGTACATCCAACGATCCAGCCGCGTGCAACACAACATCCCCGACGTCCACCCTGCCGCGGTTATCAGCGCGTTCCACCAGAACGTGCGTAACCGCCGCATACGAGAAGAGATGGCCATGACCAAGATACGGGATGTCAGCGAGCTCTACGCTCTGGCTGACAAGTGTGCGCGCGCCGAAGAGGGGAGGAGACTCCCCGGGGAGGATGCTGGCGCAGGAGGAAGCGACAGCGAGGACGCCGCCCCGGCAAAGAAGAGCCGGCGGCGGAACAATAGAAGAAAGAAGAGCAAGGAAGTGCTGGTCGTCGAGCAGTCCGGCAAGGAGGCTCCCGCAAAGAAGGCACAGGCTGGCGGCTCCGGCAAGGAGCCTGCCCCTGTGGCGGCAGCCGACAAGCAGGACGGCTCCGACAAGCAATATTGCAAGATCCACCGCACCAAGGGCCACGACCTTTCCAACTGCAAGCGAGTCGAGTACCTCGTCGAACAGCAGAAGGCTGAGTACGAGCGTCGCGACAAGGAGAAGGCCCAAGGCGGCGGGGGAGAGCCAAGCAAGAAGAGGCCATTCAATGGCCGGGGAGGACGCCGCGGCAAGGCAAAGCAAAGGCAAGGAGATCGACCTCCCCGGGGCCGCGACAAGGACGAAGAAGACGACGACGACGACATGGAGGAAGATGATAACAGCGAGCAGGAGTTCCAGAAGGCTACAGAAGTCCTGTGTGTCGATGGAGGCGCTTCTCTGCATACTTCCCACCGCCAACTCAAGCAGTGGGTGCGGGAAGTAAACGCAGCAGAGCCGCCCATCGAGTCACGCAGGCTCCTGAAGTGGTCCAGCACGCCCATCATTTTTGATCTTGAGGACCACCCTGACCGCACAACTCCGGTCGGGTGCTTGCCGATGTTGGTTTCACCAACTATCCGCAACCTCAAGGTCACCAAAATGTTGGTTGACGGCGGGGCCGGCCTAAACTTGATCTCCTCAGCTGTGATCAAGAAACTCCAGATCCCAGACAGCGAGCTCGAAGAGACCGGTTCGTTCCAAGGAATAAACCCGGGAAGGAGCAAGCCCAAGGGGAAGATCACTCTGCCAGTGACCTTTGGCGGGGAGCTCAACTTCAGGACGGAGAGGATAACCTTCGATGTTGCCGATATCCCATTGCCATACAATGGGATACTTGGACGTCCTGCCCTCGCCAAGTTCATGGCAGCTTCCCACTACGCCTACAATATTCTCAAGATGCCGGGGCCGATAAGCGTCATCTCTGTCCCTGGCGACAAGAAGGACGCGCTTATCTGCGCCGACAAGATATACCGGGATGCAGCAGCCGCAGCGGAGAGCAACACACTTGCCGCTGAAGCTCCCGGGGGGAAGAAGACCAAGACCAAGTCCGGCAAGTGCTCTGGGGCCCACTCCGGCAAACGCACCTCTTCGGAGTGCTGCGCTGCCGTCGAGGACGTTCCATCGAGCTCCACCGGCAAGTGCAAGAAGGGGATGGCCGCTCCACCGGCAACCAAGAAGGTGTCCGCCAAGGAGGACGGCACTGGTGGTACCTTCACCATCAGTGCTACACTTGACAGCAAATAGGAAAGCGCGCTCGTTGCCTTACTGCGGGCGAATGTCGATGTGTTTGCGTGGCAACCATCTGACATCCCCGGCGTTCCCAGGAAGGTAATTGAGAACAAGCTTGCTGTTTGTCCTCATGCGCGGCCCGTCAAGCAGAAGGTCAGGAAGCAAGCCGTGGAGCGCCAAGAATTCATTGCCGAAGAGATCAAGAAGCTAGAAGCAGCAGGCCTGGTTAGAGGCGTGATCCATCCCACGTGGTTAGCAAATCCAGTTGTCATGCGTAAGGCCAACGGGAAGTGGAGACTGTGTATAGACTTCACTGATGTGAATAAAGCATGTCCCAAGGATCCATTTCCCTTGCCGCGCACTGACCAGATTGTTGACTCCACGGCCGGATGTGAGCTACTTTCCTTCCTCGACGCATACTCAGGTTACCACCAGATTTTCATGGCCAAGGAAGACGAAGAGAAGACTGCATTCATTACTCCATGCGGCACATACTGCTTCATACGCATGCCCTTTGGATTGAAGAATGCAGGCTCCACATTTGCAAGGGTGGTCTACACTGCTTTTGAGCCACAGATCCACAGAAATGTAGAAGCTTACATGGATGACATAGTGGTCAAGAGCAAGAGCAAAGGTACCTTGATCCAAGACTTAGAAGAGACATTTGAGAATCTGCGCAAGATCCAGCTCAAGTTGAACCCCGAGAAGTGCGTCTTTGGAGTCCCCTCCGGCAAGCTTCTCGGGTTCTTTGTGTCCCAGAGGGGGATTGAAGCCAACCCCGACAAGATTAAAGCCATCGAGCAGATCGAAGCCCCGAAGCGCGTCAAGGACGTAAGGAGACTTGCAGGTTGTGTGGCTGCCCTCAGTAGGTTCATTTCAAAGTCTGTAGAACGCGCCCTGCCTTTCTTCAAAATCTTGAAGAAGGCAGGTCCTATGAAATGGACTCCGGAAGCGGAGGCAGCGCTGCAAGACTTGAAAGGATACCTGTCCTCCACTCCAATACTTGTCGCACCTAGGCCACAAGAGAAGTTGCTGCTATACTTAGCAGCAACCAATCAAGTGGTTAGTGCTGCGTTAGTAGCGGAGAGGGAGGCCGACGAGGAGTCTACACCATCGGCAAGCGAATCCAGCGACAAGCAGGGGGCTGCTCCGACAAGCTCTGGCACCGACAAGGACAAGTCTGCGCAGGAACAAGGAGAAGTGCAGAAGAAGATGGTGCAGCGCCCAGTGTATTTTGTGAGTTCCCTCTTGCAGGGGGCTAGATCAAGATACTCTGGGGTGCAGAAGTTGCTTTTCGGCCTCCTCATGGCCTCGAGAAAGCTGTGCCATTACTTCCAAGCACACGAGATAACAGTGGTCACTCGCTTTCCGTTGAAGAGGATATTGCACAATCCAGAAGCAACAGGCAGGATCGTCGAGTGGGCACTGGAGCTGTCAAGCTTTGGTCTCAAGTTTGAGAGTACTTCAACCATACAGAGCAGAGCTTTGGTAGAATTTATAGCTGAATGGACCCCAACGCCCGACGAGGAAGTTCCAGAAACAAGCGTCCCCGCACAAGAAGCAAGCAGTGAATGGGTAATGTACTTTGATGGTGCTTTCTCGCTGCAAGGCGCCGGCGCCGGTGTGGTGCTCATAGCGCCCACCGGAGAGCACCTCAAGTATGTTATCCAGATGCACTTTCCCAGGGAACAAGCGACAAACAATACTGCTGAGTATGAAGGTCTGCTTGCCGGCCTCAGGATTGCGGCCGAACTTGGGATGAAGAAGTTGATTGTGCGGGGAGATTCTCAGTTGGTGGTCCGACAAGTGAACAAGAGTTACCAGAGCCCTTTGATGGAAGCCTATGTTGATGAAGTGAGGAAGCTTGAAGAGCACTTTGAAGGTCTGCAAATGGAGCACGTCCCGAGAGCTCAGAATGATATTGCAGATGGCCTCTCAAAGTGTGCTGCAATGAAGATACCTGTGGAACCAGGGACCTTCCTGCTCAAGCTAACTCAGCCATCCGTTACACCATCAGTTGGGCAAAGTAAGAAGAGAAAGTTGGCCTCCGGCGACTACTTGCCGGCGGATCTTCCCGAAGCCGCCGCCAAGGTCCCCAAGATCAACAACCAAGATGCTGAGGAACAGTTTGCTCCTGCAGATCCAAGGGTCTGTACAGTTGAAGCAAGCGTTCCCGACAAGCCTCGCCCCGGCGAGCTTGCCGGGGGATCGTCAGCTCCGGCGGAGACACAGGTTCTTCCCGTAGAAGCTGGGGTTCCCGCAGCAGCCCTAGTGCCTTTAGTCCTTGCCGTTGAGCCTCGAGCTCCGGCATGGGCACAGCAGATCGTCCGTTTTCTGCAAAGTGGAGAACTTCCCGACGACCCAGAAGAGATAGAGAAGATAACCAGGCAGTCAAGTATGTACCAGTTCGTTGACAACGAACTGTACAGAAGAAGACTCAACGGTGTCAGGTTGAAGTGCATTTCCAGAGAAGATGGACGGAAGCTGTTGGCAGAGATACATGGAGGCATATGTGGTCACCACATTGGCGCAAGGGCACTTGCCGGTAAGGCGTTCCGGCAAGGGTTCTTCTGGCCAGAAGCCCTCCAAGATGCAACTGCACAAGTAACCAAGTGTGAAGCGTGCCAGTTCCATGCCAAGCAAATACATCAGCCAGCTCAAGCTCTCCAGACAATCCCTTTGTCCTGGCCCTTCTCGGTCTGGGGGATTGATATCCTCGGCCCCTTCCCCCGTGCTGTCGGGGGCTTTGAGTACTTGTACGTTGCAATCGACAAGTTCAGAAAGTGGCCAGAAGTGGAACCAGTGAGAAAGGTGACAGCACAGTCAGCGGTCAGGTTCTTCAGGTCGATTGTTTGCCGTTTCGGGATCCCTAACAGGATCATCACCGACAACGGCACACAATTCACAAGTCGCACCTTCATGCAGTACGTCCAAGACCTTGGCGCCAAGGTCTGTTTCGCTTCTGTTGCTCACCCGAGGAGCAATGATCAAGCGGAGAGGGCCAATGCTGAAGTGCTGCGCGGACTCAAGACAAGAACCTTCGACAGGCTGCGCAAGTGCGGAAGAAACTGGATAGAGGAGTTGCCGGCGGCTCTTTGGTCAATCAGAACGACACCAAGTCGAGCTACCGGACAGACACCCTTTGCTCTAGTCTATGGAGCAGAGGCAGTTCTCCCCACGGAACTCGTATACGGATCTCCTCGAGTGCTCGCTTATGATGAGCTCGAGCAAGAGCAACTGCGACAAGATGATGCATTGCTCCTTGAGGAGGAACGTCTCCAGGCTGCTGTACGAGCTGCTCGATACCAGCAAGCCTTGCGTCACTATCATAGCCGCAAGGTCAAGGCCAGGAGTCTCGAGGAAGGCGACCTTGTTCTTCGGCGCGTTCAGTCCGCCAAGAATTCCAACAAGTTGACGCCGAAGTGGGAAGGCCCTTATCGGGTGAGACAAGTCACAAGGCCCGGCGCTGTCCGCCTTGAGACCGAAGAGGGCTTACCGGTGAGCAATTCCTGGAACATAGAGCATCTTCGTAAGTTTCACCCATAAGGCGCGGTTGCCGTGATCCGCTCCGGCAACCACCTTTTGTACAAGTCTTGCCGCTGTTGCATGTAAACCTTTGTACAAAGCCGGGCGCAGATCCCGTGCATCAGAAAAGCTTTTGTGTTTCGCACTATTTGCCATTTCCATGCTTTTTCTTTGGTTATTCGCATGCTTTGTTTGGCACCGTTTGCGATACACATCCCCGGTAAGCACTAGCAAACCATGAAGCTAGATACTTGTTTTTCCTCCCCTTTTTCTGTCCCTCTTAAGCAGAAGGAATGTTCCTCGCGCACAAGTTTGCC
>LR738713.1:753785100-753890890 GCA_902687465.1 Secale cereale | reverse complement strand
GGGGGGGGGGAAGGAGATGGAGGATAAACCAAGTGCTGTTCAAGAAAGAGAAGCCTTATCGGGGAAGCCTTATCGGGAATGAACAATATATGAAAGCTAAGTTTCTAGAATTTGAGCAGTTCAAAATTTTAAATTTTAGTTATCTTCCTTGAACAACCACACTTTGTATGGAAAACCTGTGCGCGGAGGAACCTACCCGTGGCTAGCCGCACCCTTACCTTGTTTCCGAGCATGCTCAATGACTTAAGTGAGCTGCGACAAGTGCCGCGCCCTTATTTCGTTTTCGAGTTCGCTCAGCAAGCTAAGTGCGCTGCGACTAGCTGCGGCAAGGTTACTTGCCGACGAGGTCCTTTGCCAGCAGGCTGCTCAGAGTCCAGCACTCAGCGCTCGCGGCAAGGGCCCCTTGCTGGCAAGTTTCCTAAAAGCGTAGTGTAAAAAGCATACAAAGTAAAGGACCAAAGCAAGGGATATAACACTGCATTTATTGTTCAGAAATAAGATAATATATTACAAAGATAACTTGTCGCAATGACTGATAGATTCATTTTCATGGCACACTTTGCAGCAGCAAAGGAAATAGAAAGAAAGAGGCCTAATATACGCGATCGCCTTCACGCCTGGAGATCTTGTTCACCTTGGCGATGATGTGGGCGACCTGCGCCGTCAGTGCCTCCAGATCTGCGTCGGCCGGCAAGCTGCGGAGGACGTTGACGAGATTAATGCCAGGGTTGCGGTAGACAATCTTTGTCAGGACGCGCTCCAAGGTACCCGCGCAGAGCTGGCGCGACTCCTCGGCCAGCTGCGCGGGGAGCTTCTCCTGCAGCCGTGCTAGCGCCGGCGCGACCCCCCTGAAGAAAAGACTTAGCTTGGCGCTGTGGGGGAGATTTGGATCCGGAGATTACACGAGGTGCTCCACCCTCAGCGCCATCAGTTCCTTGTCGATATTGGCGGCGGAGGTGACCAGGTCCTCCGTCCATTGCTCCACCGCCCAGTTGAAGTTGCTTGCGGAGGTGGCAGCGCTCTCCACCAGCTCCCGCTCCTTGCGGAGCTCCTCTTTCAGCTTGGTCTCGCGGTCCCGGGCGGCGTCGAGTGAATCTTTCAAAGTGGAGACCTTCAACTCCAAGCCAGCGATCGAATCCTTGGCGGCAGTAAGCTCGTCGCCCTTCTTGGAGAGGCGTACCTGAAGATCGGAGTTGGTGTGGGCGTCCTTCTTGCGCTCCACATTGAGCGCGGTGACCCTATCCTCACTCGCCTTCAGGTACCGCTCCAGCTGTTCAACCTTGAGCTCCAGGTCCCTCTTGGCGGTTTCCGCGGCGGCAGCAGCTTCCTTTGCCTCTTTCAGAGCCCCGCCAAGAGCTTGCTCCCAGGCGGTGAGGTCGTCCTCGTGGGCGTCGAGGTCGACCTTCCGCTGGTTGAGCGCTCCTTCTCGCTGGGACAGCTCTTCTCCAGCCAAGCGCTGCTGCTCCTCGGCCTCAGCCTTCTCAAGAAGAAACTCTTGCTGCTCTCCGGCAAGCCTTTCACGCTCCTCCGCCAAGTTGCGGAGGGCCGCCTGGTTGGCGTTGCGGAGTTCGGCAGCGCGCTTCTCCAGCTCAACTCCAGCCTTGGCGGCAAGAGCTTCCCGGGAGTCCAGCTTCGCCTGCCTGGCCCGGTAAAGGGCCAGGAGCCGGCAAAGCAGCTTCTCCTCTTCGGGCTCGTCGCTCCCGCCAGGCGCCTCAACGATCTTCAACCCCGCAGAGGCGAGGACCTCTCCATCAAAGGTCTCTCCCTCCACGGGGGCTCGCGACGAAGACCCCCAAGGGACTTGTATGAAGACACCATTGGGGGCCTCAAGATAAACACCTGGCTGCTCCTCGGCGGCGGAGGGGTCGGCGGCCGGTGCAGCGCTTGACGCTCCTGCTGCCTCCAGGCCAGCAGTGTGGTCGCCGTCCCCCTCCCCAGCCGCGGCGTCTGCGGCCGGGGCGGTCTCCTCAGCAGCAGGCTCGTCGGCTCCTGCCATGCCCTCAGCGGCAGTGGCGTTGCTGCCGTCGCCTTGCGCGCCCTCCTCGCCGGTGGCCTCAGTCTCCATCTGCTCCGGCGCAGGAGGATCTAGCAGAAGAAAAAAAAAGAGAAGAAAAGATCAAGCAAATATCCAAAAAGACAAGTCCAAGAAGAAGAAGCTACAAGACCTACCTTCGAGGACTTCTTCGACGACTGGCTCCCTCGCCGGGGAGTCCTCCCTTGGCGGTGGAGCAGTGGCCCCTGCTGGCGGAGGGCCGCTCGTGCCCTCCCTTGGCGGGGTGGCCACCCTCGTCGGGCTACCCGCCCTTGGCGGGGAGCCCGTCCTTGGCGGAGCTTCCTCCCTCGCCGGGGAGTTCACCCTTGGCGGGGAGGGTGGAACATGCAGCTCCTCGGGGGTGACCTCCGGTTGCTCCTGCGGCTGCGGCTCCACTTCTGCACAAGACAAACAAGGCAGCAAGACATTAGTACAAGCAAAAACCTCAAGCGCGTCCGACGAACGAAAAGTTCAAAGACCAGACTTACGCTGAGGGCTGCGCTGGGGGCTGCTCCTCGGAGCAGCGGGTTGATCCGGCAAGTTCATCGCCGGCGCGTCTCCTGTCGCAGCGACGGGCGAGTCGTCGTCGACCTCAACCACGGGGACCTTGGCCCTCTTAGCCATCCGCTCGGTCAGCGTCCTGAAAGCAAAGTAAGAACAAGATCAGAATCATCAAAGAAAGAATCAAGACAGAATCGAAGAAGTTACAAATTACAGATACTTACTCCTGTTCCTCGTCGTCGTCGGAGCTAAGGGCGGAAAAATCGAACTCCACCTGAGGTGCTCCCGCGCGAGGGGCAGGAGGAGAAGGCTCCCTCGGGCGCTTGGCGGTCTCCGGGGCTGGGGGCTGCGAAGACCCCGCCTCCGTTGACGCCGAGGCCCGAGGAGCAGGCGGAACGGCCGTTCCGCTCCGGGAGGATCCCCCTCCGCTTGGCGCTGGTGCGCGGGGCGCTTCCGTCGCGGCTGGTGCGCGGGGTGCTTCCGTCGCGGCTGGCGCGCGGGGCGCCTCCGTCGCGGCTTGGCTCGCCCTGGTGGCTCGCGTCGCCCGGCGAGCTGGTTGCTGTCGGGGCGCCTGCGTCCTCGTCGCTGTAGCCGCCTTGCGGAGGCGTTTCCCCGGCGCTTGTTTGGGACTTGCCGGAGGCGGGGAGTTCTCCGACGATGAGGAGGCGTCGTCGTCGAGTCCTAGAGATCCGCTGGTGTCTTCATTGCCTCGACGTCTTCCTCCTCCTCCCCAGCAGGCCCGCTGGGTCCAGCATCCTGCCCCGCGGACTCGCTCCCTCCGGCGGCTCCGCTCCCTCCGGCACCTCTGCTCCCTCCGGCACCCTCGCCTCTTGCAGCGGCTTCGCTCACAATCCCGGGAATCCCGGCATACCTCAGGGAAGGAACCCCGGCGAGCTCGTCGGGCGGAAGCTTGAGCAGTCTGCGGATCTCTGCCTCCTCGGCTTGGCACGACGCGTCCGCAGCATCCGCCTCGTCGACGGTGAATCCGAAGTCTCCCGCCGCTGCAGCTACGGCGGCCTCTTCCATCCGGGAAGCAATATAAGCTAGATCCCGCTCCGTGGTGGCTCGAGTGAGGCCCCTGTTCTCGTCGGAGTTCTTGGGCGTCTCAACCAAGTTGTCGAAGAAACTCAGTATCGCGTCCGGCGGAGGCTCTATCCAGGTGGGGTCGACGCCGTGGGAGTCACACGCGGGCATCGCCGCGCGCAAGGAGTCCCGGGCAGTGCTGTTGCACAGCGGCACCACTCCCCGGGGAGATCTAAACCACTCTGGGTGGGCCGGGTCATGCTTAAAAAGCTCCCGGACCATCCCCTTTAGCTCCAAAGCCGTGAAGTTGAAGTTCAATCCCGGGCGCAGCCTCATAATGTCCGCCGCATTGCCAAATTCCCATGCTGGCCTTTTCCTCTCCTGTAAAGGGGCAATGCGGCGGCGGAGGAAATCTGCCCCTACCTCTCCGATGGTCAGTTTAGCTACCCGGAGACGAAGTATCCTGATAAGGGCGATGATGAGCTTGCCGTCCTCCGGGGCCAACTCGCTCCAGTCTCTGCCGCGCACTATGGCTGTTGTGCGCGGCGCAGTAAAAGGCTCCGGCTGGTCCTCCACTACCCAACACCAATCTGCGCGCCATTCTTCCCACTTGCCGCGGAGTTCTCCTTTCAGATATGATTCCTTCTTATTCAACCGGAAGATCCAGGAGATGCCGCCGGAGAGGGGAGCGCCTGCCTCTACTCTAGGCATAAAGAAATGGCGAAAGAGTGCTACGTTTGGATAGATCCCTATGTAGTTTTCGCACAAATGTGCGAAAACCGCCATCGTAAGGATGGCGTTGGGGGTGAAGTCTAAGAGGTGGAGGTTGTATGTGTTCATGATGTCACAGAAAAACTCCGAGAATGGAGGGCACAATCCGCAGTGAAAGAAGACAGCGAAGAAGAAATACCCGCCGGGAAACAGATCTCTGGCGACAGCGGGGTAGACTCTGGTGCGGGGATGAGCTTTGGTCTCCTTGGCCCAAAAGAGGTAGTACTTGTTCCAGAGCTCCTTCGCGCTGAGCCTCGGCGCGAAGACCACGTTCCTCTTCCGCAGGGCGGCGAGCTTCGCCGCCTGCTCGGATTTCTTCCTCTTGGCCTTGTCCGCTTTCGCCTTCTCGGTCTTCGGGGCCATGGCGGAGGCAGCGAGGAAAGGGGTGAGGAACTCGACGGCGCCGCGGATGCGGAAGGCGGCGGAGGAGAGGTGGAGGCAAGGAGCAGCGGAGGATTTCTGGAGGTTGAAGACGCAGTGAAGACGGAGGAGGGAAACTGCCCCTGCTTCCTCTGCTTTTAAGGGGGAAGTGGGGGACGCTCCGCATTTCCCATTAAAGAACAAGGCCACGATCTCTCCCACGACGCCGCAATCGACGCGTGCCGTTAGGGAGGGGCACGGCGGATGCGGAAGGGGATTTACGGCTTGCCGTGGGCCGTGCGTGCCCGTGCACTGTCTTGGGCCTGGCCCAACAGCGCTCGGCACCGTGTGTGGCCCAGGCCCGGGGGCTCCTGTCGGTGTACTAAGATAGGGGTACCTTAGTACCCCAACTTGTGCACGGGCAGTAGCAGCTTCCCGCGGTAGGGTCTACCACGTGCTTGCCGGAAACCTTTCTGGTCCCTATAAAGCCATTCAAGAACAAAGTATACAAGACAGAAGACCAAGGCCCCGACAAGTGGAGCTTGCCGGGAAGGCCGTCCCAGGCTCAAGATTATCACATTAACACAAGACCCTGGCAAGAGGAGCTTGCCAGGAAGACCAGAAGACTGCATCTCAGAAGACATGCCTCGGCGCACCCTGAGCCCCGGCAGGACCCGGGGAGCGACAAGCTTCCGGGCCCGGCAAGGTCAAGGCCCCCGACAAGGTGCTTGCCGGGGGGAACTCACGCTGTGTGCCCGCGCTCCAGCTCATCGGTCCACGCGTCGCACTGAGGCCCTTCCAGGGACGCGTGGCGGATGGCTGTGCAGCCTGGGGGACACGGTGGCAAGCCACGGTGACGAGGCTACCGCCGTGGCGAACGGAGACGCATGGACGGGTGCTTTTGGGGTCGACGGTGACGGGCATTTAAGGCCCTTGTCCCCCACTGTCAAAGTTAGGTGAAGACCACTGTTCATCCACTGTTCATGCACTGTTCCAACACTATTACAACTACCACCAAAGTTACATTTTTACCCTCCTCTACGTTGACACCTGTCGGTGACCCCTTGAGCTATAAAAGGAGGCCCATGCACAACGTAGAGAGGGTTCGAATCCTAAGCAACTCTCACGCTCGGTGTAGCTAGCACTGTAGCTCTTCAAGCTCCCGGGCTCAATACAACCAAGGCAGGAGTAGGGTTTTACGCGTCCGCGCGGCCCGAACCTGGGTAAACTGCCTGCGTGCTCTCCTCGATCTGCTCTTTGTGCTCCCTCCGCTCCCTTACCGCAACGTAGAAGGGGCTCCGGTCCCATAGGTGCTCGTGGTGGACAGATGTCGGGGGAAACTGTCCACCACGAGCACCTATGGGACCGGAGCCCCTTCTACGTTGCGGTAAGGGAGCGGAGGGAGCACAAAGAGCAGATCGAGGAGAGCACGCGGGCAGTTTACCCAGGTTTGGGCCGCGCGGACGCGTAAAACCCTACTCCTGCCTTGGTTGTATTGAGCTCGGGAGCTTGAAGAGCTACAGTGCTAGCTACACCGGGCATGAGAGTTGCTTAGGATTCGAACCCTCCCTACGTTGTGCATGGGCCTCCTTTTATAGCTCAAGGGGTCACCGACAGGTGTCAATGTAGAGGAGGGTAAAAATGTAACTTTGGTGGTAGTTGTAATAGTGCAGGAACAGTGCATGAACAGTGGATGAACAGTGGTCTTCACCTAACTTTGACAGTGGGGGACATGGGCCTTAAATGCTCGTCACCGTCGACCCCAAAAGCACCCGTCCATGCGTCTCCGTTCGCCACGGCGGTAGCCTCGTCACCGTGGCTTGCCACCGTGTCCCCCAGGCTGCACAGCCATCCGCCACGCGTCCCTGGAAGGGCCCCAGGGCGACGCGTGGACCGATGAGCTGGAGCGCGGGCACACAGTGTGAGTTCCCCCCGGCAAGCACCTTGCCGGGGGCCTTGACCTTGCCGGGCCCGGAAGCTTGTCGCTCCCCGGGTCCTGCCGGGGCGCAGGGTGCGCCGAGGCATGTCTTCTGAGATGTAGTCTTCTGGTCTTCCTGGCAAGCTCCTCTTGCCAGGGTCTTGTGTTAATGTGATAATCTTGAGCCTGGGACGGCCTTCCCGGCAAGCTCCACTTGCCGGGGCCTTGGTCTTCTGTCTTGTATACTTTGTTCTTGAATGGCTTTATAGGGACCAGAAAGGTTTCCGGCAAGCACGTGGTAGACCCTACCGCGGGAAGCTGCTACTGCCCGTGCACAAGTTGGGGTACTAAGGTATCCCTATCTTAGTACACCGACAGATCATTTTCAACAGTGTTTCTCTTCGGTGGGCTCATAACCCACAGGTCTTTTCCCAGGATCTTACCTGACTCTTCTAATTTCCCGGAGTGTTCCGAAATTCTTTTCAAATGTGACGTAAGTATGGATTCCATCAGTCATATGCCTTCTTCAAGATCGCTTTTAATTCTTTCGTTGGTTCAACCTTTCTTCTTTTCATTCTTCCGGAGTATTTCATGAATTCTTTTCATTGTGTTCCTCCGAAGGCCATCATTTCACATTTCCATGAATCACTTTCTCCTCTTTGTGAGGGGAACCCTTTGGATCTAGTTCTTGGAGTTCTTCGTGTTCTCTTCTCCGTTCTTCCTCTCATTTCCCTCCCTAGCATTAGTTGCTTTGGTGGGATTTGGGAGAGAAGAACTTGGGCACTCCGTGTGCCCTTTCCATTGCATTTGGTGCATTGATTTGAGTTCTCCACGGTGATACGTGGAGGTTACAAGTTGAGAAGCTTATTACTCTTGGGTGCTTGGTACCCTTGAACTTGTCCCTCTTGGGTGCTTGGGATCCCTAGATGGCTGAGGTCACCTCGGAGCCATATTCCATTGTGGTGAAGCTTTGTGGTGTCCTTGGGGATATAGCCCCAACCTTTGTGGTGTTCGGAGCTCAATCATTGTGGTGTAAAGCTCCGGGCAAGCGTCGGGGTCTCCAATTAGGTTGTGGAGATCGCCCCGAGCAATTTGACGGGTTCCTGTGACCGCCCCGAGCAATTTGACGGGTTTCAGTGACCGCCCCCAAGGGTTACCAAAGTGTATGAGTTCGGTGACCGCCCCCAAGGGTTGCCATTTGTACGGGTTTGGGGACCGCCCTCAAGGGTCCCTTAGTGGAATCACGGCATCTTGCATTGTGCGAGGGCGTGAGGAGATTACGGTGGCCCAAGTGGCTTCTTGGGGAGCATTGTGACACTACACGGCTCCAAACGGAGATTAGCATCCGCAAGGGTGTGAACTTCGGGATACATCGTCGTCTCCGCGTGCCTCTGTTATACCCGAGCCCTTTACTTATGCAGTATACTTTGTGATAGCCATATTGTTTCTTGTCATATATTGCTATCACCTAGTTGTTTATCTTGCTTAGCATAAGTTGTTGGTGCACATAGGTGAGCCTAGTTGTTGTAGGTTTTGTGCTTGACAAATTAACCGCTAGGTTTATTCCACATTTGTTCAAGCCTAAACCGTAATTATTTTAAAGCGCCTATTCACCCCCCTCTAGGCGACATCCACGATCTTTCAATTGGTATCAGAGCCTCGTCTCTCTTTATAGGGCTTAACCGCCTAGATAGTAAGGATGTCGACCAGGGGCTTAGGATTCTCTGACACTCTTAGTTTCGATGGCACAAATTTTGATGTTTGGGTAATTCGCATGCTTAATCTATTTAGGGTCATGGACCCAAATTTAGAGCGAATTGTAGATATGGGTTTTTCTTCTCCAAAGGATCCCCAAAGATTATCTTTAGAGGATGAGGAAAACTCTTATCTCAATGATCAAGCTTCTAATGTGCTTTTTGATGCTTTTAGCAATATAGTTATATTTCAACTCATGCCGTTCCGGGATGCTCATGAGTTGTGGACAAAGCTTCAACATAAATATGGTGTGTCCAAGAATTGTGGGATTGATTGTTCTCCCTCCACCTCCGGCCGTGTTGTCTTCTCAACTTCTTCTACTTCACCTACATGTGGTTGGCCACAAGGTAATGGTATGGTGAGTAGTGGTGTGCATTGCAATGGTTATAGTGATCTTATTATTGATGATCCTTCATCACTTTATTATTGCAATGCTTCACCTTTGGATTTTAACACTTTGAGCACTCTAAATGTTTCACATGCTTGTGTTAATAGTTCTTGCATATCTAGTAGAAATTGCTTTACCAAATCTCATGATGATATGCTTGCTATGTCTCGTTACCATGATAATAATGCATGTATTTCCTCGAATTGTTGTGCTAACAATGTAGAGGAAATCCAACACCCCATGGAACAAGACGTGGCCTTGAATGGTGCTTCGAGGGATCCAACATCATCATCTATTGCATATTTCCTTATGGCTAAGGCTTCAAAGGTATCTCTTACTTTGAATCCCTATATATATCTTGTGATGATAGTGATGATGATAAGAATGATGATGATGTTGATAGTGACGAAGAGAGTGATAATGCTGCCTCCTTGAAAATTAAGGGGGAAATGATTTTTAAAGCTCTTCATAAGAATAAGATTGCTCGCTCCAACTTCATGGGAATTATGTCCATTGCCATTGAGGGCAAGAAATATATAGAGGAGTTAGAATCTCATCTAGAGGAGCATGAGGTCACCATTGAGAAAATGGAAGGTCATGAGCGTGATTACGCTAATGAGATCGCCGACCTCTCGCAAGCTCTTGAACTTGAACAAACCACCAAGGAATCTCTTGAGGAGACTTTTGCTCTAGATCTATCTAGAATAAAGGAATCCCGTGATAGAGCTCTCGAGGTGGCTAATTATTTTGAAACTAAAAATGAGAAGCTTGAAGTTGCACATACTAAACTCCTTGAGGATTTTGAGCACCTCGAAAATGGCTCAAGGGCCATTAAGAGTGAGCTCATCAAACTCACCGAGTCTCATGCTCATCTTAAAGCTTCATATTCTAAAGAGCTTGCCAAGTTGCCTTCTCCTCTTGCTATTATTAATGATGTTTGTGCTACTAACTCTACATCTTGTGAAGCATCCATTTTGAAGGAGAATGTTGAGCTAAGGGCTCAACTTGAGTTGCTATCTAGCACTTATGGGAAATTGGAAGAAAGTCATGTAAAGCTCACAAGCTCCCATGATGATCTTCTAGTATCCCATAATGTGCAAAAGTTAGCCCATGAGGATATGGTTATCAAGGTAACATCTGGTGAGCCTCATGTAGATACTAGCACTACTTCAAGTCAAAATGCCATATTTCCATGTGCTAGTCCTCGTAATTCATCTACTCATAACATGGTACATCTTGTGATGAATTACTTTCCTTGCCTTGTTGCTCTAACAATGAAGCCTATACTTCCTCTAGTACTTGTGTTGCTACTAACCATGTAGAGGAAATCAAAGAGCTCAAGGACCAAGTCTTTTCTTTGAAGAAAGACTTGGAAAAGTGTCATGATGGGAAGTCCACACTCAACAATATCTTGAGTGTGTAAAAATCCCCCAATGACAGAGGTGGACTTGGATTCAACTCCAATAAGAAGAAGAAGTCTAAGAGCAACAAGAAGAAGGGCCAAGAACTACTCAAGAATTCGGCCAAGTTTATTTGCTTCAAGTGCAAAATTGAAGGGCATCATGTTAGATCTTTCCCATTGAAGAAGAAGGCCATTAGTGACAAGCAACAAGGGAAGAGGACACAAGTTCAATCTCATGCTCAACCGCAAGTTGAAGAAAGGCCACTTCCCAAGAAGACTCATGGTAATGCTTCTCATTTTGAGAAATCAAGTGAGAAGAAAGTGAAGAGTAGATGTTGCTACTTATGCCGTGAGAAGGGTCACCTTGCCTCTTCATGCACTAGTGGTAACTTATCCAACCCAATTATTGTTGATGATATCTATTCTCTTGGGAAGGATAAGGTTGGCAATGTGTTTGCCAAGTTTCTTGGGACTCAAAGTGGTGTCAAGAAAAGAACCATTTGGGTAGCCAAGCCTGTTGTGACTAACCTCTTAGGACCCAACTTGGTTGGGGACCAACTAGCTCAAACTTGATCAATAGGTGTTCTGGAGGGAATTGGAGACTTGGCTACATTATGAAGAATTAAGGGGTCTTCATCATTCATATTATCTCAAGCCAAGTCATTTAGATTATCAAGTATCTATCTTATATCAAACATTCCTCCTTTCGATAACTCGTGCTTAAATTGTTTACATTGAAAGTTACTTGCCCCTTAGCATGTTGTGGTTTTGTACCTTGCATGTGCATGTATATGTTGTGCTTCCAATTTGGTTATCTCGAGAAATCAAGTATGTGTATGTTGGTTTGCACATCATGTACGTGTGTGTAGTGGTTTGAGCCTTGTGCATCTTGTTTGTATCTTAGTTGGCTCTTGTGAGAGATTAATGGAACATCCCATTTTGGGGGAGTGATGTGTTTTGTGCACCTCACAATCCTATAAATGTGTGTACATGAGGAATACCATCTAGTATTGATATTACAAGATTATCTAGTCTCTATGTGGTATGCCTTCTCATGAGAAATTCAAATTCTATTTGGTCCATTAATTATCTCTTGTTGATTCTCTTTTGCATCTTGTTAAGTCTTTCATTGTTATCACATTATGGGGGAGTAATATACTATGTGTACATTACAAGCCTAGAAAATGTGTACATTTGAGATATTGTCGCTTAGAATTGATATTGTAAATTATCTTGTGCCTAGGTGACATGTTAGCTCTACAAGTTGCAAATTTGTTTGTGTGTTTGGTGTGAAGATGATGTTGGATATCTTTGTAATCTACCATCGGGAATTATTCCCAAATACTTCTTATCTCTTGACAATGGGTAATCATTTATGTGGTAGAAATTATTGATCATCTTTAACTTGGTCTGTGCTTTCATTTATCTTATTTCTTGCCAAGATTGTGTCAACTCCCATTGCCTTCCGTGCCACTTGTGGATATTGTTGTTTTCTTGATCTTGTCTAGTGTTTTCTAGATATAGTGAAAGTGGTGATCCCATCTTGTGCATTTTGTATTCAAATGCAAATTCTCTATAATGCACAAATCTTGGGGGAGCTATGCTATTTTCTATGAAACACTCATCTTGTGATCCATTTCAAGTGTGTGTTCGTGGAAGGCAAGCCGTTTCTATTTGGTACTTTGTGCCATCATGAAAATTTATAGAGGGCTTGGTTTGTTTGAAACCATCCTCTCTTTTGGGAGTTCGTATCTTTCTTTTTGAGTGTGTCAATGGATATCTCATTCCTTGATGCAACTTTTAATGATATCTTTCAAGTGACGATTTCTCTATTTGGTATCCTATTTTCACTTGGTATTTATTTTTCATTTGGCATCGTTTCTTGAAAGTCTTGAGCATGCATATTCACTTCATGTAGTTTCTTTGGCATGCTTTCTTTCTTTGACCCAATATGTAGGGGAAACTCCACCTAGTCTCAATTTGGATGAGATGTGCATGAAATTCATTTTCATATATATATATATATATATATATATATATATATATATATATATATATATATATATATATATATATATGCACATATGAATGTGGAGTTTGTCCTATGTATTGGTGTTTCTAACTCTTTGGTCCCAATGAGTTTAGGTACCGTTTAGTTTGTGTTGTACTTCTAGGAACAATTGGAGATGCATTGGATGCTCGGCTCACTCACAAGGATGGTGTTGTCATCATGTGCTTATTGTGGTCAAGCTAGGATGATCATTGAACTATTCTCTACCTTGAATTGGTATCTACTACATCCTTCCAATGTGATCTCCGTAACAAGTGTCATCATCTACTTCATGCACACTTTTCTTGCATCAACATTGTGTAGGTTGTATCATGGCATGTAATTCTTTCCTTCTTGTGATACTTGCTTCCTTTCTCAAAGCATCCCAACGATGATCTCTTGTTGCTAGTTGTGATGTCTTTGATGTTTATGTGGTTGGGACTCATTTATATACAATAAGACCATATCTAGCCATGTGCTATGCATCAAGCAATTTTCTTATTGGTATATTTACGACTTCCATGTGGATATCTTATTCCTTCCTTTTTGCAACAATTTCGTGTGTACGTCCTTCTTTGTGGATTGATATCATCACGATCTTCATCTACCTAGAATCTTATACACTTGAGAGAAGTTGCATATCTAATTGATATCCCCTTCTTTCACGTCCACCTTTTCTATCTTGTATTATATCTTTGGTGGCTCCGTGAAGGTGTGTGTCTTGAGTGCGGATCTTATACCATTGCATCTTGATGCACTCTTTTGTGGTGAAGATCATTTTACTCATGGTTGTCTTGACAAAGCTTGCCATTTAATTGGTATCCCTCATCTTGATGAGGCTTTCATTTTCTATCTTCACCATGGGTTGTCACAAGCTTGGTTAATATTTCTCTTTTTAGTGAGCTTGTGAACCCATTTGCTTGGTGTGTGTGGGAAGGACATGTCATGCATCTTGTATCTCAACTATTCAAGACTACGTTGATGCTTAATTCTCATCCTTATATTAGTCTTCTCAAGTGCTTTGCCATGACTCACACACATCTTTTTGGTTGAACCTATTTCCAAGTTGCCTCTTTTATATGTTGCTCAACCATTTGTTTATTGCAAGTTCTAGACTTTGTTTCCTACATGCTCACTTGCACATGTTGTGAGTTTCTATTGATTTTGGGGGAGTGATGATCCTATTTTGTGCACTTGGTATCCTAATGCAAATATTATAAGGAGTGCACAAATCATGGGGAGCTTCACTAGTGTCTTTTAGAACGCTCTGTTGGTTTCTTGCACTTGTCGTGAGGTTCTATTGATCTTGGGGGAGTGACGATCCTATTTTGTGCTTGTTGTAGCCAATTGCAAAACTAAATTGTGCACAAAACAAGGGGAGCTTCTCTAGTTTCTCTAGAACACTCCTTTTCTCATATCATAATATCTTTTATTCATGTCACTACAGGAAACAGTTAATTTGCCGTCTGCCACGATGGACGGCAAAGGAATGAACGGCGGACGGCAAAAGGCCCCGGCAAAGTAAGGTCCGACAAACAGCTACTATGACGTCTGCTTTGGACGGCTGACGGCAAAGGGTCCTTTGCCATCAGCAGCGGATGGCAAAGAAAGCAGACGGCAATAAATGCGCTGTTACTCCGTTAGGTGGTTAACGACAGGCCTTTACCGTCTACCGCTGACGGCAAAGCCTTTGCCGTCAGCCACTGTAGGCAAACTGACCAAATTGGTCAGCCTCCCAGGAGGCACAGTTGCCTGCCACGTGGCCTCTTTGCCGTCCGCTGCTGATGACAAAGGACCCTTTGCCATCGGTGGCTGACGGCAAAGAGCCTGCATATTGGCTCTTTTTTTCTGTTTTTTTAATCCAACAATTTGGCACGTAGGATCATTAGTCTAGTTGGTTCAATTGGTATATTTTGATAGCTTGCTTCATTTGGTATCGTTTGATTGCTCGAGTGCTTGTTTCTCTCTCTGTAATGCCTTTGTGGCATATCTTTCTTTTGGCAGTCTTTGGGCCTCAATATAGCTTGTCTTCCTCCAAGTATTTACCGTTGGATATGTGTATTGCATTCCACTCTCTAGTTGAGAAATACACAACTTACGGAGGGACACAAGTTATATTAGCCTTCTAAGCCTTTCGCCCATTTTGACAATCGATGCCAATGGGGGAGAAGTTTCATAGAGTTTTGTGGAGAAGTTTAGAGAGTCATCTCTTCTTGCTTTGGTTTTGTTCCTATGCTTTTGCATCTCATGCGCATACATTATTGTTGCATGGTATGGTGATGCATAATTCCTTATATAAACTCTCTTGAAAGTGATTGTCATCAATTACCAAAATGGGGGAGATTGAAAGAACATGCGGTGCCCCCATGTTTCGTTTTGGTAATTGATGACAATCTCTATGGACTAATGGTTGCCTTGAGTTATATTTGAAGGGTTTGTCCATAGGCTTTTCTTGGAGTCCATTCGTTGGTTTCAAGGAGAGTTTGGGATGACCAAGGTGCTATTAAGAAATTATCCAAAGATTGGTCTTGTGAGTGTTGAGCTTCTTGCAGCATATCTTGAATAAGAAAAGTGTGTGATCATTCATGTTTACCTTCTAGACATCATCCAAATGAATAGAGTTGGAAAGATTCAAGGTTGATCAAGACTAAGTACAGAGAGTGTTTCAAGTTGATCAACACACAAAGCGTAGAAGATGTACCGAGAGGGATCAAGTGACCCCATGGTATGGTAAGCATTGTCAATTACGTTTTGTGTACTAATCCATGGTCTTTGTGAGAGTTCTATGTGGGGTTAGGTTATCTTCCATGGGCTTGCGTCAAGAGGAGGATCACATACAACATATGGAGGATGACATCAAATCAAGGTTGTGGTGTGCAACTTCAAGTGATGCATCATGAAGAGATCAAGTGCTTGAAGCTTGCCGTTCATTGTGGTTACAATGGACTTGTGAAGATATGCCGAAGAGTGGCTTACCCATAGTGGAGTATGGGGGAGCAATCTACTAGTCTTCACCGAGCCAACAAAATCAAGAAAGGTGGTCCAACTCGAGGAAGTCAAGATCGTCTACATCTAGCTCAAGTGGACTTTGTGCAAGGCAAATGTTTGCCCTTGATAGGTTCTCTATTTTACCGGTCTCATAGTGGTAGTTTGGAGACCGGGTTATAGGATTGATTGCCGTACTATCAAGGGGGGCTCTCAAGTGAGTAGCTTGATCGTATCGTTCGCAGAGAGCTAAAACCATTGCATGCTTGCATTATATTTCTTGGTTCTTGTTTGATTTTCTTCTTGTGAGATTTGAAGCTTATGGTCATCTTCTTGACAAGCTTGAGTTCATTGAAAACGGAGTTCACATGCTTCTTCTATTGCGTTTTCGGTGTTGGAGGTTTTACCGGTCTCTTTCGAGGAAGGGTTATCGGGCCTTTTCTCATTTTCTTCTTATTGTTATTTCCATTAAGATTGTGTTAGGCCATGTCGTTAGCTTTCCAACAAACTTGGTTTCGTTGAATTCGGAGTCCGTTTGCAGAAGTTGTGTCAGTTTTGTGTCCTCAAAAGGGCTACAGCGGTACTACCGCGAATGGGAGCGGTACTACCGCTTGGAGGGGATGTAATTTTTTTAGTCCCTGTGAGCTGTAGTACCGTGCCGGATTTTTTGCACTGACCAAAACTCAACGGAAGTAGGCACGGATATATTTTTTAGTACCGCTCGCAAGCAGTAGTACCGCTACCCCTAGCGGTAGTACCTACACCTAGCGGTAGTACCGTGAGAGTAAGCAGTACTACCGCTCCGACAGTTGTTCTGGCCTTTTTGCCTCCTTGCTGTTGTGTTCAAAGGGCTACTACCGCCCTAGCGGTAGTACCGCTCCTTGGAGCGGTAGAACCGCTCGGTGCGGGCTGTGAGCGTAACGGTTGGATTTTCCCCCACCTATAAAAGGGGGTATTCTTCCCTAATGAACTTTATTCTTTGAGGTCGTGTTCTTCCCCCATTGTTAACCTTCTTCGAGCTCGCTATCTCTCAATCCCTCCATGGATTCTTGCTAGTTTTTTGGGGGAAAGAGAGAGGAGATCTAGATCCACATTTCCACCAATCACTTTCTCCTCTTTGTGAGGGGAACCCTTTGGATCTAGTTCTTGGGGTTCTTCGTGTTCTCTTCTCCGTTCTTCCTCTCATTTCCCTCCCTAGCATTAGTTGCTTTGGTGGGATTTGGGAGAGAAGAACTTGGGCACTCCGTGTGCCCTTTCCATTGCATTTGGTGCATAGGTTTGAGTTCTCCGCGGTGATACGTGGAGGTTACAAGTTGAGAAGCTTATTACTCTTGGGTGCTTGGTACCCTTGAGCTTGTTCCTCTTGGGTGCTCGGGCTCCCTAGACGGCTGAGGTCACCTCGGAGCCATATTCCATTGTGGTGAAGCTTTGTGGTGTCCTTGGGGAGATGGCCCCAACCTTTGTGGTGTTCGGCGCTCAATCATTGTGGTGTAAAGATCCGGGCAAGCGTCGGGGTCTCCAATTAGGTTGTGGAGATCACCCCAAGCAATTTGACGGGTTCCGGTGACTACCCCCAAGGGTTGCCAAAGTGTACGGGTTCGATGACCGCCCTCAAGGGTTGCCATTTGTACGGGTTCGGGGACCGCCCTCAAGGGTCCCTTAGTGGAATCACGGCATCTTGCATTGTGTGAGGGCGTGAGGAGATTACGGTGCCCTAGTGGCTTCTTGGGGAGCATTGTGACTCCACACCGCTCCAAACAGATATTAGCATCCGCAAGGGTGTGAACTTTGGGATACATCGTCGTCTCCGCGTGCCTCGGTTATCTCTTACCCGAGCCCTTTACTTATGCACTATAATTTGTGATAGCCATATTGTTTCTTGTCATATATCTTGCTATCACCTAGTTGTTTATCTTGCTTAGCATAAGTTGTTGGTGCACATAGGTGAGCCTAGTTGTTGTAGGTTTTGTGCTTGACAAATTAACCGCTAGGTTTATTCCGCATTTTTTCAAGCCTAAACCGTAATTATTTTAAAGCGCCTATTCACCCCCCTCTAGGCGACATCCACGATCTTTCAGATGGAGATTGTATGTTTTGTCTTTCTTGTTGCTCTACATATTGATTACTTAATTCCTTCACTCAATGTTGCTCTACACTTTGTATAGCATGCATGCTCTGCTATGATGCACTACAGGACCAAGGGCCGGCCAGTCACACACATACATTGTTGGACGAAGCTCAAGGGGCAGCCTAGGTGGGTCGACATGTGCCGAGTCTCATTCTAGTATTGCTGAATTTGGAATCGGTGAAATCAAAAAACTTGTTGATATCTGGTTATCTCGTTGACTTTGAACCATTGGTGTACTAGAGATAATTGCATGTTATTTATGGATAAATTGTGTTATTTTCTATAATAACTTTGAGTGTTGCAGACTTAGTTTAGTTAAACGGACGAAATATTGTCCGTTTTATGTAAGTTATGCCTGAACTTTGCTGAATTCCATCGTGTTTGATTGAATTTGTATGGTTTCTTTAATTTTTTTTTTGAAATGGATGCAAGCGCAGTTGAAAGGCATGCTCTTGCATCACTGTCGGCAGACTGGTCCCTACCGGTCCACGCAGATGAGTACGGTTTCTGATTTGGGGATCAACATTGAAAATATCCTTATAGAGTATAAACTGTAGTTTCTGTAAATGTGTCACAAGTTAGATTCCGTAATAAGTTCAATATATCATGGTATTGAAATAGCACTGTTCACCGCTGAATGTAACATATCGCGGTTCAGTTATTCTTACATATATAATTCTTTTATTTATTAGTATTACTAGCACATATGCCCGTGCATTGCAATGGAAGAGATAATTGGCGTGTCCACTGAACTATCCGCCGGCACGGCCCAACAACATCTGAATTGTGCCCGGCCACGGTAGAGAGATGCACACTGAGGTCTAACATAAATTCATATCAGTAGTACGTTAAGAAGCATGGTACACATAAAATACTTTTGGTATGGTTTTTGTATGACAATTCTGATCTTAAAGAGCCTAATTTTTGAATTTTTCATACCAAGGCATTATTTGTAAGTTCAAGCAATATTTGAAATTTGCACCAAGTCATCATAAAAGGATTCTATTAAATGCGTTTTAGGCCTCTCTCTCTATATATATATGCTTGAAGATTAATAAAAAAACTTGATCATTGGTGGCGCGCGTTGCCGCGCCCATGCATTTCTTCGGTATAATGGTAGGAAATTCGTAAATATATGCTACGAGTATATTGAATGTAATAACGTCTTATATTATGGAACTAGGGGAGTACAGCAAAATAATTTGCTTGGATTTAAGGACAACAAACTGAATATTCAGGTTAGCAAAACAGAGCATCAGTACTTGTTTTAGTAGCGTAATGTGTGTACTGCAGTTGCAAGATCAGGCACTAAAATCTTATTCTAACCAGCTAGGAGTTGTACCTACAACATCAGGCTATAAGGTAAAAAGACAGCTCTAAAGTTGATGTACAATCAACCTTAAACTGAAATCATAAACACCCATGAGCTTGTTTGATCTTTGTTTTCCCAAAAAATTTAGCCTAGCTCGTTGTTCTTGCCCATCATACGACACACTTGGTTCTTGATTTCACATCTTATTGACAGTTTATCAACTCATCATTTGGTAACCCTAGTCCTCGCTGATGCACTGATTTGTTCTGTTTCATAATTTGCAGTAATAAATATATTAAAAGGGATGATAAATTGGTGAAAGTATAGTTTTATCTATTGTATACCAGCAAATATATTGAGCAGCAGACCATTGCAAACCATTATATCGAGTAAACAAATTGTTTTAAAGGTTTAATAATACTATCAGCCAAAAAACATGTAATCATTAAATGCAGATTAACAATAAGTGATTGTCATCAAAACATCAGGAAGTATACGAAAAATAAAGAAGAAACAATTCCATGCTTTTGAAATTTGAATAAATAGGTTGATTTTTCCAGTTCTTGCAAGTTCACAGCAAAGAACAAATATGTATGTCATCAAAGGGACCATGACATTACTCCACCATCTAGGAAAGGTCATTATTACCCGTCTTTACAAATGTTAGATTAACCCTCACTATTTTAGGAGAAAACCTTCACTGCGTGATCTTGATTATATCAGTATGAGTCTTGTTTTTTATCCCGTACTTTGCATAATTTGTCAAACTAAATGTTGCATTTGAGTGACCTTGTAAGATTAGCAGGATAGTGATATTTCCCAAAATAAGGGACATAATTAAGTTTATAGTCTAAATATTGAACAATAAAAAGGCGAGACAACAAAAGATATTGATTTTACTTTATAACCTGAAGCACCACAAAGGCAAACATCACAAAAGTTTCCAGAAGTTATACTTCTACAACGTCATAACCTGAAGGCAAGTATTTACCTGAGATAATTGATTGAATGCAAAGATCCATTTAACTTGGAGCATGCTGGAAATCAGATCAACAAATAGATAATTTTAGAAGAAAATTAAAAGCCACTATCCACCAGAGATTCAAAACAGAAGAATTCCTCAAATGCCGTAGTAATAAACTGTCCAACAACCATCAGAGAATGAAGTAAAAAAAACCAAATCAATATGCCAAAAGCAGCCTCCAAGACTAACCCAAATTAGTTGAGCAAATTAGTATGAACACCACCTGCACAAAATATTGATTGGGGGATATTAGAACCTGTAATCACACTAGTAGAAAACAGGGCTTTGGTTTGGGCCTGGCAAGCCCATTAGTCCCGGTTCACTCACAAACCGGGACTCATGGGCGCATACGTCCCGGTTCGTTGGCCCAGGGGGGCGGCCGGGCCTCGTTGGGCATACGTTCCGGTTGGTCTGGACCCATTTGTCCCGGTTCCAGGCACGAACCGGGACCAATGGGCCTCGCTCCTGGCCCACACCCATTGGCCCATCGGTCCCGGTTCGTGCCTGGAACCGGGACTAAGGGCCCCACTTCTGTCCCGGTTTCTGTAACGAACCGGGACCAATTGGTTGCCTATATATATATACAGCCGGTCTATTCTCAAAACATTATGAGAATAATATTCTCATAACACTTCCGAACTGCATTGTGTTACTGCATTGGAAAGCTATGCGCACTGCTTCCTTGTTCTGTTCTGAACCGCACAGAGAGGCAGTAGCAAACCTTCACAGAGCAGCGTTTCTGGCTAGTTTGATCGATTTCTATTGTTTTATTTGTGTGTGCGCTGATTTAATATGTGATTAAACACGCAATTCTGCGAGAAAACGACGGAAATTGATGGATTTGGCGGATCTGCCTTTGTTCTTCCGCACGGGCAGGAGCTTCGCATCGTGCTGGCGGGGTTCATATTCGATTATATAGCGTGATCCTAGTGTGTTACTAAGTTCACGTTCATGTTTGTGTTATTCCGCGACAGATTAATTTGCTAATAGGATTGAAATTTAAGGATAATTGGTTGAGTATCTCTCTGTTCTAGCGCAAAAACGGCAAGGTCTATGTCCTCCTGCGTCCGGATCGAAACTGTTGTGTTTTTTATGTAATTTTTCTGTTGTTTTCGGCAATTACGTGCTGCCTTACACCTATCTGTATGAATTGCAGCGGGTTAAGTTGTTAATTTTGAAGAATTTAACTTTTCTCCATGCTTTTTGTGTTCGAGCGGGCGCCACTGGCTTTGGTCGTTACTCAAGATGTTTTTTGAGTTTTTGCGCATTATATAGTTTTTAGAACTGCATTACAGCCTGTGCTTTTCGTCTGCGAATCGTGGAGAGGTGAACTGCAGTAATATGCAATGCGCGGTGAATATTGTAGCGCGGTGAACTGCAGTAATATGTAATGCGAGCCTGTATGAACTGCATTACAGCCACGGGGGGGGGGACTAGTTTAATTAGTTTTTTGCTTGGTCAAGCGCGGTGGACTACAGTAATATGCAATGCGAGATGCACCTTGTCATGTTACCGCACTGCTTTATTTGTCGTTTTACTTTTTTTGGGTTGTGTCTGTACATATATATATATTGGTGGGTCAATTGGCTCCCCTCCCACCTTATCCCTGGCGGCTCCCCTCCAACCTTATCCCTGGCGGCGAACATTGCCTCCTCTTTTTGCCACTCCTCCTCGATCTGTCTTCTTCCCAACCAGACCCTACGCCCGACAATGGATTGCGCGTGCGGCTGCCTGGCAAGGTTGGAGCCCATGCTGGAGACATGCGTTTTTTCTGAAGGGTTGGTTCTGAACCAGAGGCAGCGGCACAACGCGCTTTGTTCCCTTCTCTATTCTTCAGGTATTGGATTTCGGGCTCCATTCGTCCATCATATGACTGACGATGATGTCAATGATTCATGGGTATGTATTTCTCGCATAGTCTTTTCATGTGTTGTGTGTAGTTAACACTATCTGGATATTTGTAGCAGTATTAGTTTCTGAAGAAACATTTTTCACTAGGTATAAGTGAACTGCTTTTTCACATAGAGTTTTATTATGAATATTGTAGGACAAGCAGCAATTTTGTCTAGTCAATATTATTATATGTTGACATCAATATTTATTATGAAGATTGTAGCAGCAATTTAGTTTTTGAAGATTGTAACCATGTTCTTATTTGTTCTTATTTTCTGTTCTTGTTGATTTGCTTGCAGAAATTCCCTTCTGGTATAGTCAGGGTAACAGAAAGCTGTGTTAATTTGGTCTTGGTTAGCAAGAATGGATATCATGATGTTGATGTTATGTATTCTGTTGGCTGTGATGATTGTTTGGTTATCAAAGATGGCTGGAAGGAATTTGTGGAGGAAGCTGGTCTTCAGGCTGGGGATGTTGTCATGGCTATGTTTTACAGGCATGCAAATTGTTTGGAAATCAAGTTAAATTTGCTTTAGATCAGTCTTGCTTGAGCAGCAACAGCATGAGACAATTTTGTTATAATAATTCGACATTTTTGTGTGGCTTCTAGTTTATTTTTCTAGAAGAAATCTGAGTATAAGTGAACTGCTTTTCACAGATAGTTTTTCATGTGAAAGAAAACTCTCTATGAAAGTAGCAGCAATTTTGTGAAAGAAAACTCTCTGTGAACTGCTTTCATAGAGAGTTTTTTTATGTGTATCCTAGCTGCAGCAGCAGTTGAAGCAATATACATACTGAAAACAAACCACTGAGAACTGCAAATTGTTGATAGATACAAACCAAGGTTCTGTGCTCATAATTAACAAAGTACATCATCAAGCAAACTAATACAACATTAGCAAACATTGTGCCAAAGCAAATTACAACGAAAGCAAACTAATCTACATAAGCAGAAGGAAACAAATTGAGCAATTGTGACAGGAATCCTTGGCTATCAGCATCTGGCCTGCTTCACCAGTTCCACCCGTGGGAGGTGGAGGTGGAAGTTGATCCCCCCTTGCCCGCCACCCTCCAGGATGACCTCGGGCGCTTCCTTGTCTTCTCTATTGTAGAGCGGGTGAGGCCTTTCTGCACTATGGTGATGCGGTTCCATATCTCGAACACAGTGTAGGCGTCCTTGGCAGCATACTCAACGTGCCTCTTGCTGAGAATCGAAGTCCACTGGCGGTGGTCTTGGTCTGTCATCTTTTTCTTCATGTCTGCATATTCGTCGTCGATGATGGCAGCAGATACATCGCCAAGTGAGTCCAGTGTCTTCGTTCCATCAGGCACCCTCTAGTTCGCCTGAATGTCGACGAAGTTGGGGATGTGGAGGTTGCAGCGTGAAAGCTTCTCCTTGTCCTGGTCGATGCAGAAACCAACGAACTCGTACCTAAGTGAAGTGAACCACAAGTTATACTTTTCGAAACTGCATACAGAGACATATAGAACTGCAACACAGATGAAAAGGAGAGACCCATCGGCCTGCAACTATATTTTACTCAGCAGAAAGAATGGCTTACCTTGGGTCGCCGAGGAACCTGTCGAAGGTGATGCATCTGTCGCCCATTGTAGCGCATACTTGGAAAAGCAGCACTGGGTGATATTTGCCGATGGCGAGCTGAATCACGGCCGCTTCCCTCTTGTCGGGTGTGTACTCGAGGTCGATGCCGACGATCTTCTCGCGGCGCCCCCGGAGAACTGCCTTGTACTCTTCGAGGTACGTCGCCACGGCGCCCACGTCGTCGGTGTAGACCACCTTGAGCTTGGTCTTTACGTGCGCCAGGACATCGTCGTAGATCTTGGTGAACGACATGGCTGGAAAGAGGAGGAACAGGAGGAGGAAGCGCAGTGTTGTGTGTTTCTGCGAATGATCAGATTGATGGAGCGTGGAATTTAAAGTGGAGCGGCAACAACTTCTGTCAAGCGCACGATCTCGTCCTCCAACCGTCATGGCGATCGTGTGTTCGTGATGATCGTGGCCTTCGCGCGTTTTCCAACCGGCCGGATAGAGGAGCGGGCGCGCGGCGCTTCGGGCGATCGTGGGCGCGTATATTTCAGGCAGGCAAATCGATTCGTTTATTGTAACTGAACTGCATCATTTTGAAACCGAGCCGTTTTTTTAACCGAACTGCATCGTGTTATAACCGAGCCGTTTTTCTATTTTTGTCTATGACCTATGGGCCTGTCGGCCTTTTATTCATTAAGCCTCTCTTTTCTTCTATGTTTCTTGCAGTCCGCCTTCTTATTCCTCTCCCCCGCACAAAAATCCCCTGCTCTCGTGCTCTCGTGGTGGAGAGCGACGACGCCCGTAGCCGCCGGCATCCGTAGGGGCGCTCTCATGGTGGACAGCGACGACGCCCGCAGCCGCCGCCGTCCGTAGGGGTGCCTCCTCCGCCGTCGTCGTTCGCAGCCTCCTCCTCTGTCCGTCACATCATCTCACGGTGAGCCCCAAATCGCCCCCAACCCGTTCCAGATCTTGTGCTAGGGTTATTTTTGGAGCCAACATCCTCTTCTTAACTTCGTTTTGTATGCTTGAAATTGCAACGCCCTATGGATTGAAAGTTTTTCTCTGCCTATTTTTGGTTTGCTGTCTAGGGTTTAATTATTATCCCTTTCTGATTGCAGACACAACATGGCTTCTTCCTCCCCAATTGATGCCTCACCAGTCAGCACGGCTCCCCCATCTGCTACTACATCAAAGTGAACTGCATTTTTTATACACGGTCAATTGCTTTTTGTTGAACGAAATAGTGCACTGCATCGTAGATTCCCTTACCAAGGCACATTTTTTCATACATGTGGCAAACTGATATGAACTGCCTCAAGTTAATTGTTTTTATTTTTTTGGAATGACATTAAGTTACTTGTTATGTTTAATTGTTAAACATAAACTGCTAAAAGAGCACTGCATTTGTACATTGCTTTGTATTTTTTTGTCTATCCACAATGCGGTTGCCAAATTGATATGAGCTGCATTAAGTTTTAGTTTTTCCCTCTCACAGAACTGCATGAATTTGTTTTGTTTTGTATATCTAAGCGCACTTCATTTTATATGTGGTCAATTGGTTACTAAACGAATTAGTGCACTGCATCATATATCCCTTTACCAAGGTCCATTTTCAGACACGCGGCAAATTGATATTCAAGTGACATGAACTGCATTAAGTTTTCTGTTATGTTTTAGTTGTTAAACATAAACTGCTGAAAAGAGCACTGCATTTCTACATTGTGTTGCCAAGTTGATATGAGCTGCATTAAGTTTAGGTCTCCCTCTCACACACATATTTTTCTTATGTTTTTCTTACCCATAGTTGTATGTCTTGGTGGGTCCGGGGGTGGTGGTGTTAACTATTTGATTACACGTTATTTCACAGCTGATGTTGTCGGTGGCGGGACATTTGATCAGGGCAGCATTCTACCTGAATTGAGTGAAACCCAGTCGCAATCTGTTGATGGCACAAAACCAGTTACAGAGGATTGGATGGTCCCTGATCAGATTGCAGCTGATGTTGAGAGGAAAAGGCAGAAAGCGATTGCGCTCGGTAATACTTTCGTGAAGGCTCATAAGGCGAAGGAGGATTGCAGATTCAAAGAAGTCTGCTAAGTTTGCCCCCGCAAAGAATCCTGTGAAGAGAAAACTCAACACTGTTGCAGAGCAAGGTTTAAGTTCTCCATGGCGGAGCCCGCGTGTTGATTACTCAAAGAGGCCTAATTATGCTGAGGTTGATGTGCATGGGATTCAAGGAAAGCGGAGACGCGCGGACGATCACTCTGGTGTTGATTCTGAGCGTCGATCTTAGCTGGCGCGGGAAAATGCAGCTGGAGAAGCGATGGACAGTGATTCTGATGAGGAGGATGTTGATGTTAGGAAGGTATACGCTGTTTATTTATTTTTTCTTCTGTTTTTAAGTTGTTTCGCATGAGTTTGCTGATGTGAACTGCATTTTTTATTCTTTTTTTTGTAGACTGGTAAGAGTACCAAGAGGAAGAGGTCTGAAGATGATGGTGCGCATGAATGGCGTTTTAACCAAGACTGTTCGGCTGTCCATTCCAAACGTATGCAAAGCTGTTGCCTTGTTGGGTGAGCCGCACATAACTTTGGTGCGGCAAGCAGGTTTTGGCATTGTCTTCGACCTGAAAGTACAGAAGAATGTATCTCGTGTTCTCATGTGCAAGCTGATGGGAAAGATCGACCCTGATACGATGAGATTGGACTACGGGTCAACCAAGGTTCTGGAAATCAATCGTGAGGCTGTCCATCACATTTTTGATTTCCCTATGGGTTCTCACACTGCTCCCAGGCCTGCTGCCAGCGGCCATGATGATTCGCTGGCTAATTTGAAGGATGAACTTGGTTTCAACCATTCTCGTAGCATAGATGTGAAGGACCTGCTTATTCTACTTCGCACGCTGGCTGCAGACCGTGCGAAGGTTAATAAGACTGTGAAGGTTTTTTCTCATTGTTTTCCAGAGCTTGCTTTGCCCCAGCCCTGCAACTCGATTGTCCAGGGTAGCTGCTATGGTTGAAAACTTGGATTTTGCATCTATGGCTAGCATGGACTTTTGTCAGCTTGTTGTCGACGAGCTGCAGGCCACTCTGTACAAGTGGAATTCTGAAGGGAGCATGCAGAACTGCGCTGAGGGTTGCACCATCGTGCCCCTGTTCATGTACCTCGATTCATTGAATCTTCGCACTGTATCGGTTGTGGATAGACGCACGCCACGCACTGTAATACTGTCCCATGTGCAGTTGAAGAAGATTCACAACGCCGACATTATTGTCAGGGGAAAGATACACCTGGACACTTACAAGTTTGGCAAGCTGCCGGTCAGTGCATAGCAAGCCTTTTTGTGTTTGTTTTATTCCTTTTTTTCGCCATGCTAAATGTGAACCTCTTATGTACTTTATTTGTGAACTGCATCTCTTTTTTTTTGTTAATTTGTTCAGTGGAAGGCGGAAGGGGACATTGTGTACAAGTGGACTGCAGTTGCCGAAGCGCCTGAAATATTTTGTGAGCCTCTTGCTAGGGCGGATCGAATTCGACGGGGTCGTGGTTTTGCTAGGGCGGCTGCTGGAGGTTTTTTTGGCGAGGCTTCTGCTGACGGCAATAAATTTCTTCAGGTCGATGAGCTTCTCGACAGGGTCATCAATTTAACTTCTGATTTGCCAATATCCGGTTCCTGGTTGAGGAATATTGCTGGATTGTTTCCTGAAGGCAAAGGACCTTCTGAAGCAGAAATCGAGGCCGCTCATAACTTTGACCGTGGGCAGCTTGAATTCCTTAAGCAGACAGTTACGAATATCAGGTCTTCATTTGTTCAGTTTAAGCAGTCTCAGGTCGACAAGTGTGCTAGGTATGAGCAGGAAGCTGAGGCAATTGTGAAGGAAATGAACAGGCGTGAAGATGTTGTCCGGCCTTCTTTGCCTGACCGCGCAGCTGTGGATGTATGTCTTTTTTTCATATGTGAACAGTTTTTTTACCCATTTTTGTTATCGATTTTTTCTGTGTGTTGTGGCATTGACTATTTGTTTTTGCATCCTTTTGTTCTTTTTTCAGTGTGGAGGAGAATCTTCTAATGCTAACGCTTGCCGTGATGATGACCACCAGGACCACTACGGTGTTGATTATGATTATTTGTTTGATAGGCCATTGTCCCCTGTTGACGAAGCTGCCAAAGACAATCCTCTTGACGAAGGCGTCATCAACAAGGTTTGATTTCTTCCTTTTTTTTACAGGGGACTTCATTGTTTAATTTTTTGTAGTGTCCAAAACAAACAATCATAGTTGCACCAGCAGTGGCAGCGAACTGCAGTTTTAACTTTTTTGTAGTGTGCACCAATAGTGGTAGTGCACTGCAGTTGTTGTTTAGAGAAGAAGCATCATTTTTTAGCAGTGAACTACATGATATGGTGTTGGCTTTTGTTGTAGAACTGCATTTTGGATAATAGTTTTATTTATGTTTTCGTTTTTTAGGACGGCGAATCAAACGTCGAAATACATGGGAAGGAGGCAGAGCGTGACGCTGACAAGGACGCCGAGGCTGACAAGTCTAAAGAGTTGGAAGGCGATGCTTCTCTGATGAGTATAGAGAATTTGCATTTTGTGTTTTATTTTTATTTTTCATGCGAGCTTCATGGTCCGTTTTCTTAGTGAACTGCATTCTCTCTTTTGTGTAATGTGTTTTATTTTTTAACTCATCAGAACTGCGGATTAAATGTTTAAATCCAAGCGGGGCGCACCATGGAGGATGATAATGTGGAAGGGAGAGAAGGGGAGGAGCCTAATGCGGAGGTCAATAAGGCAGAAGGTAGAGAAGGAGGGGAGTATTCTGTTGAGGCTGATAAGGCACAAGAGAGAGAAGGAAGGGAGGATATCGTGGATGGTGATAATCATGAAGAGAGAGAAGGAGCTCCTCGTGTTACAGTTGAAATGGCAGAAGAGAGAGAAGGATCTCCTAGAGTTGGATTTGATGTTGCGAGGACATCCGCTGGCATTGATGGTGTTATTGGGCCTACTATTTTGTTGTTGGTGATGAGGTGCCTGAGAAATTTTGTGTCATCCCTCGCGCCCTCGAGCAATCTGATGGCAATCTGGCTTTCCCAGTCGAGACAACCAAAGTCCCAGCTGAGATAGTTTCGATTGGTTCTAAAGAGGAACAGCCAAGACTCTCTCAGGACATGAGCAATGAAGCATCGCTTGACGATGATATTACCGGGCTCGATCACTTGACGCTCAGTAAAGATGGATCTGAGCAGCCGCAGGAAGTGTATTCTGAAACCGAAGGTAAGCGAACTGCATTATTTTTGTTCTTCCCCGGGCGATTGGACCGTGTTGTTTTATTCTCTGATATCGTTCCCACTCTGTATGTAGATGAGGAATTACATGTTGTTACTCCTTCGAGCATTGATCCAGCTCTTATGAGAAGATACAATGAGTTATATGACGCTGTTACGAGGGCTAGGAGGGATAATAAGAAGAAGTATGACATTTTTTGTCTTACACCCCGGTTATTTAATATGTTATTTTTTCAGGGACATCCATCTTATCACTTTTTGCTGGGCCTTTCCCTTCTTGTCTGAAGGCATCTAGTTGCATTCAAGGGAGAGTTTGGTGATATTACTATCGGTCATGTTGGCGAGTCTTTTTCGTCGTATGGAACGCTGAGCACGCGCCTCGCAAACATTGGCGTCTCTATGTTAGCTGAGAGGTTCAAAGGATCTCAAACGATGATTGTCCCGTACAACCTATGTGTAAGCATTTTTATTAATTTATATCAACCTATGTGCACGCTGCCTCTACATCTACCCTCGGGATTAGTTTTAAACCTTAATAATTGTTATTTAGTACCAGCTTTGAGCATGAACATTGTATCTGGATCTCGTCTTATGCGAGATGGCTACTCATTTAAATCTGAGAATAATGGTTGTTCTATTTATTTGAGAGATATGTTTTATGGTCATGCCCCGCTGGTCAATGGTTTATTTTTGATGAATCTCGATCGTGATGATACACATATTCATAGTGTGAATGCCAAAAGATGTAAAGTTGACAATGATAGTCCCACATACGTGTGGCATTGCCGTCTTGGTCATATTGGTGTCAAACGTATGAAGAAGCTTCATGCAGATGGACTTCTGGAGTCTCTTGATTATGAATCATTTGACACGTGCGAACCATGCCTCTTAGGCAAGATGACCAAGACTCCGTTCTCCGGAACAATGGAGCGAGCAACCAACTTATTGGAAATCATACATACCGATGTGTGCGGTCCAATGAGTGTTCAGGCTCACGGAGGCTATCGTTATGTTCTCACCCTCACAGATGACCTGAGTAGATATGGGTATATCTACTTGATGAAACACAAGTCTGAGACCTTTGAAAAGTTCAAGGAATTTCAGAATGAGGTTGAGAATCAACGTGACAGAAAAATAAAGTTCTTGCGATCCGATCGTGGGGGTGAATATTTAAGTCATGAATTTGGCACGCACCTTAGGAACTGTGGAATTGTTTCACAATTGACACCGCCCGGAACACCTCAACGTAACGGTGTGTCCGAACGTCGAAATCGTACTCTATTGGACATGGTGCGATCTATGATGTCCCTCACTGATTTACCGCTATCTTTTTGGGGTTATGCTTTAGAGACTGCCGCATTCACTTTAAATAGGGCTCCGTTGAAATCTGTTGAGACGACACCGTATGAACTTTGGTTTAGCAAGAAACCGAAGCTGTCGTTTCTGAAAGTTTGGGGTTGCGATGCTTATGTCAAGAAACTTCAACCTGAGAAGCTCGAACCCAAATCGGAAAAATGCGTCTTCATAGGATACCCAAAGGAAACGATTGGGTACACCTTCTACCACAGATCCGAAGGCAAAGTCTTTGTTGCCAAGAATGGATCCTTTCTGGAGAAAGAGTTTCTCTCGAAAGAAGTGAGTGGGAGGAAAGTAGAACTTGATGAGGTGATAGTCACCCCTCCCGAGCCGGAAAGTGGCGCAGCGCAGGAAATTGTTCCTGAGGTGCCTGCACCGACAAGGGAGGAAGTTAATGATGATGATCATGAAGAAACAGATCAAGTCACTACTGAACTTCGAAGGTCCAAAAGGGCATGTTCCGCACCAGAGTGGTACGGCAACCCTGTCATGGAAATCATGTTGTTAGACAACGGTGAACCTTCGAACTATGAAGAAGCGATGGCGGGCCCGGATTCCAATAAATGGCTTGGAGCCATGAAATCCGAGATAGAATCCATGTATGAAAACAAAGTATGGACTTTGGTGGACTTGCCTGATGATAGGCACGCCATAGAAAATAAATGAATATTTAAGAAGAAGACAAACGCGGATGGTAATGTGACCATCTATAAGGCTCGACTTGTCGCTAAGGGTTATCGACAAGTTCAAGGGATTGACTATGACGAGACTTTCTCTCCCGTAGCGATGCTGAAGTCAGTCAGAATCATGTTAGCAATTGCCGCATTCTATGATTATGCGATATGGCAAATGGACGTCAAAACGGCATTCCTTAATGGCTTCCTCAAGGAAGAGCTGTATATGATGCAGCCGGAAGGTTTTGTCGATCCAGAAAATGCTAACAAGGTATGCAAGCTCCAGCGCTCGATCTACGGGCTGGTGCAAGCATCTCGGAGTTGGAATATTCGCTTTAATGATGTGATCAAAGCGTTTGGCTTTATACAGACTTAAGGAGAAGCCTGTATCTACAAGAAAGTGAGTGGGAGCTCTGTAGCATTTCTCATATTATATGTGGATGACATATTGCTGATGGGAAATGATATAGAATTCTTGGAGAGTGTAAAGGCCTACTTGAATAAGAGTTTTTCAATGAAGGACCTTGGAGAAGCTGCTTACATATTAGGCATCAAAATCTATAGAGATAGATCAAGACGCCTCATCGGTCTTTCACAAAGTACATACCTTGACAAGATATTGAAGAAGTTCAATATGGATCAGTCCAAGAAGGGGTTCTTGCCTGTTTTGCAAGGTATGAGATTGAGCAAGGCTCAGTCCCCGACCACGGCAGAAGATAGAGAAAAGATGAGTGTCATTCCCTATGCCTCAGCCATAGGTTCTATCATGTATGCCATGCTGTGTACCAGGCCTGATGTGAACCTTGCCATAAGTTTGGTAGGGAGGTACCAAAGTGATCCCGGTATGGAACACTGGACAGTGGTCAAGAACATCCTAAAGTACCTGAAGAGGACTAAGGATATGTTTCTCGTTTATGGAGGTGACGAAGAGCTCGTCGTAAATGGTTACGTCGATGCTAGCTTCGACACCGATCTGGATGACTCGAAGTCACAAACCGGATACGTGTATATTTTGAATGGTGGAGCAGTCAGCTGGTGCAGTTGCAAGCAGAGCGTCGTGGCGCATTCTACATGTGAAGCAGAGTACATAGCTGCTTGCGAAGCAGCGCAAGAAGGAGTCTGGATGAAGGAGTTCATCACCGACCTAGGAGTCATTCCAAGCGCGTCAAGCCCGATGACTCTCTTCTGTGACAACACTGGAGCTATTGCCATTACCAAGGAGCCTAGGTTTCACAAGAAGACCAAGCACATCAAGCACCATTTCAACTCCATCCGGAATTATGTTCAAGATGGAGACATAGATATTTGTAAAGTGCATACGGATCTGAATGTTGCAGACCCGTTGACTAAACCTCTTCCACGGGCAAAACATGATCAACACCAGAACTCTATGGGTGTTCGATTCATCACAATGTAACTAGATTATTGACTCTAGTGCAAGTGGGAGACTGTTGGAAATATGCCCTAGAGGCAATAATAAAAGTATTATTATTATATTTCGTTGTTCATGATAATTGTCTGTTATTCATGCTTGAATTGTATTGTACGGAAACAGCGATACATGTGTGAATATACAGACCACAATGAGTCCCTGGTAGGCCTCTAGTTACTAGCTCGTTGATCAACAGATGGTCACGGTTTCCTGACCATGGACATAGGATGTCAGTGATAACGGGTTGACATCATTAGAAGAATGATGTGATGGACAAGACCCAATCCTGAGCCTAGCACGAGATCGTATAGTTCGTAATGCATAAGCTTTTCCGGTGTCAAGTATTTATTCCTTAGACCATGAGGTTGTGCAACTCCCGGATGCCGTAGGAATACTTTGGGTGTGCCAAACGTCACAACGTAACTGGGTGGCTATAATGGTACGCAACGGGTATCTCCGAAAGTGTCTGTTGAGTTGGTACAAACCGAGACTGGGATATTGTCACTCCGTATGACGGAGAGGTACCTCTGGGCCCTCTCGGTAAGACATCATCATAATGAGCTCAAGGTGACTAAGGAGTTAGTTACGGGATGATGGATTACGGAACGAGTAAAGAGACTTGCCATGACGAGATTGAACAAGGTATCGGGCATACCGACGATCGAATCTCGGGCAAGTAGCGTACCGATGGACAAAGGGAATAGCATACGGGATTGAGTGAATCCTTGACACAGTGGTTCATCCAATGAAGATCATCAAGGAACACATGGGAACCAACATGGGTATCCAGATCCCACTGTTGGTTATTGACCGGAGAGTCGTCTCGGTCATGTCTACGTGTCTCCCGAACCCGTAGGGTCTACACACTTAAGGTTCGGTGACGCTAGGGTTGTAGAGATACATGCACATGGAAACCCGAATGTTGTTCGGAGTCCCGGATGAGATCCCGGACGTCACGAGGAGTTCCGGAATGGTCCGGAGGTAAAGAATGATATATAGGAAGTCCAGTTTCGGCCATCGGGTGAACTCCGGGGGTCACCGGGAGTGTCCCGGGACCACCGGAGGGGTCCCGGGGGTCCACCGGGTGGGGCCACCCATCCCGATGGGGCCCCTAGGCCGCAAGGGGAAAGGGGCCAGCCCCTGGTGGGCTGGCGCACCCATATGGGCCCCCTCCATGCGCCTAGGGTTGAAACCCTAGGGGGAGGGGGCGCCCCCTATGCCTTGGGGGGCAAGTCTACCCCCTAGCCGCCGCCCCACCCTGGAGATCTGATCTCCCAGGGCCGGCGCCCCCCTGTCCCCTATATATAGTGGGGGGGGAGGGCAGCCGCACCCCAAGCCTCTGACGCCTCTCCCCCTCCCGTCACACCTCCTACTCCTTACGCAGGGCGCCGGCGAAGCCCTGCAGGATTTCCTGTTGCATCCACCACCACGCCGTCGTGCTGCTGGATCTCCGACAACCTCTCCTCCGCCCTTGCTGGGTCAAGAAGGAGGAGACGTCGCTGTACCGTACGTGTGTTGAACGTGGAGGTGCCGTCCGTTCGGCGCTGGGATCATCGGTGACGAGGAACGCGAAGAGTACGACTACTTCATCCACGTTCCTTCGAACGCTTCCGCACGCGATCTACAAAAGGGTATGTAGATGCACTCCAATATGCTCGTTGCTAGATGACTCCTTAGATTGATCTTGGTGAAGCGTAGGAAATTTTTTGAATTCTGCTACGTAACCCAATAGTTTGATCGTGACGAATTTATGTCTGACGATCCTATACAAGCTAGGGTATTGCACCATAAGTGGAGTGGCCCCGAGCCAGGTGTCTTCCCAGAATCGAACCTGGGGCCATCCCTAATAGAGAAAGTACCAAATTGAAAAAGAATTCCTTAGCCTTCATCACGCCACTCCAAAAATGTGAATCACCTGGTTTCCAATGAACTTGAGAAATGGCTTTAGACCCCACGTACTTGTTACGAATGATTTCCTGCCATACTCCAGTGAGTAGTTTGTATACCCATTTACTCAAGAGAGCGATGTTTTTAATCTCAAGTTCCTGAATTCCAAAGCCCCCTTGACTTTTAGGTTGGCATAATATACTCCACCTAGCCAGCCGATATTTCTTGGATTCATTATCACACTGCCAAAAAAATCTGGATCTAAAATAATCGAGACGCTGTAGAACCCCTTTTGGTAAGTGGAAGAATGACAACATGTATAGAACCATGTTGCTGAGGACGGAATTAATCAGAACCAACCGTCCCCCATACGACAAGAGTTTGGCCTTCCAGCTGGCTAGGCATTTCTCAAGTCTTTCTTCCACGTGCTTCCACTCAGCGATAGTTAAACGCCGATAGTGAATAGGAATACATAGATACCTAATCGGTAACTGGTCGAGTTGATAGTCGAAAATCTCAGCATACTCAGATGCGGACTCTACAGCATCGCCGAAGCAGAAAAGCTTGCTCTTATGGAAGTTAATTTTGAGAGCAGAGAGCTCCTCAAATGCACATAGAAGTAGTTTGAGGTTTCTAGCTTTATCTAGGTCATAATCTAGAAAAAAGAATAGTGTCATCCGCATATTGTAGATTCGATAGTTCTTCTTCTACCAAATGAGGAACCACGCCGCTAATTTGACCAACCACCTTAGCCTGCTCAACAAGTGTAGCTAACATATCAGCTACAATGTTGAACAAAATAGGGGAAGCAGGGTCCCCTTGGCGAAGCCCCTTCCTAGTCTGAAAGTAGTTGCCAACATCATCGTTGACTTTGATAGCCACACTACCTCCAGAAACAAAACTCTCTACCCATCGACACCATTTTGGTGAAAATCCCTTCATGCGCAAAGTTTGCAAAAGAAAGGTCCATTTGACTTTCTCATATGCTTTTTCGAAGTCTATTTTGAAGATGACTCCATTCAACTTTTTACTATGGAACTCATCCATAGTTTCATAAAGCACAACAACTCCATCCAGTATGTTGCGTCCTTGCATAAGCGCTGTTTGAGTGGGTTTGACCACGTGGTCAGCCACCCCGTTCAACCTATTAGTTGCCACCTTTGTGAATATCTTAAAGCTGACATTTATAAGGCAAATCGTTCTATATTGTTGAATACGACTAGCCTCCTTAGTCTTGGGCAGAAGAATAATTTCCCCAAAGTTTAAACAGGCAATATTAAGGTTTTCGGCATGCAGTTGGTTAAACAACTGAACCAAATCTGGCTTAATCATATCCCAAAACATTGATAAAACTCTGTCGGAAAACCGTCTGATCCCGGAGCCTTGTTGTGTTCCATTTGAAACACCGTGGCCTGAACTTCCTCTTCAGAGAACGAAGAGGTTGAAAACTCATTTTCCGCCTCTGAAACTTGAGGTATATCATGAGTAATAGACTCATTGAGCGCAAAAGTGCTTTGAGGTGAAGGTCCAAAAAGCTCTTTGTAGTACTTAGTAATGAATTTTTTTAGCGGTGCATCCCCCTCTATACGGCCTTCGTCTTGATCAAGAGTGAAAATACGTTTCTTTCTATGTCTGCCATTGGCCATCATTTGAAAGTACTTCGTATTATCATCACCTTGAACAAGCGAGTCGGCCTTGCAACGTTGGTACCACTTAATCTCTTCCTCACGTAAAAGGAGGGCAGTTTGCTCATTTAGATGGCTTTTTTGCTCAATCTCGGTAGCAGAAAGAGGCCTCACCTCCGCAATTTTATCAAGGGTATCGATTAAGGTAGATAGTCGCAACTTCGTGCCACTCTCATATATCTAAACTTTTATTCACATTGTGCATATATCTAAACAATTCAACATACCAATCTGAAATAGTCACCCTATATCGCTTCCTTATATATAGACAATTCAAACAAAATTGTGACCCGTGGCAAAGTAAAACAAATAATTTCATACCAAACTTTTATACTTATTTATTTTTCTTCTTACCATACTAGAATATTAAGGAGTAGAAATGTGATTATTTAGTTAGTATAGTTAGCCACATACTTCAATTGCCATAGTTAATCAGTGGTGTTTGTTATCAGTTAAATGTATCACTAATCAGTTTGTTTATGCTAAATTTAAATTAAGTGATGTAACATAAGTTATTTGAATTATATTTACGGAAATTCCACAAATCATATAGTGGAGATGTACATATTTATACCTATGTGAGTATGTCCATGTATAATTTAGTTTCACTACATATCATGTTAGAAGTTTCTACAAAATAATGTCGAACTAATATTTTAATAGCACTTTCTAGTGTATTATTAGGTGTGCATACTTATAAAACCTTAGGACATCTCCAACGCAGACCCTCAAACCGTCAGCATCCGGCCGGACCAAGCTATCTGGACCCATTTTCATCATAGACCTCCCATGGACTAATAAACATTAAGTCATCCACTTGAGGAAAAACTTGTTGCCTACAAAGTTTGTGCTTGGAGGCCCAACATAGTATACATGAATAAAATTGTGTAGTAGACATCAGTATACCATCTGCAACTCTGTCATGATGTTTTGTGGTGCGGTTAAATGAGTGGAGACAATTTGGCCAATGGGCGCGTCAACCATGGTGAAAGAACATGCGGTGCCCCCATGTTTGGTTTTGGTAATTGATGACAATATCTATGGACTAATGGTTGCCTTGAGTTATATTTGAAGGTTTTGTCCATAGGCTTTTCTTGGAGTCCATTTGTTGGTTTCAAGGAGAGTTTGTGATGACCAAGGTGCTATTAAGGAATTATCCAAAGATTGGTCTTGTGAGTGTTAAGCTTATTGCAAGCATATCTTGAATAAGAAAAGTGTGTGATCATTCATGTTTACCTTCAAGACATCATCCAAATGAATAGAGTTGGAAAGATTCAAGGTTGATCAAGATTAAGTACAGAGAGTGTTTCAAGTTGATCAACACACAAAGTGTAGAAGATGTACCGAGAGGGATCAAGCGACCCCATGGTATGGTAAGCATTGTCAATTATGCTTTGTGTACTAATCCATGGTCTTTGTGAGAGTTCTATGTGGGGTTAGGTTATCTTCCATGGGCTTGCGTCAAGAGGAAGATCACATACAACATATGGAGGATGACATCAAATCAAGGTTGTGTGACACCCCGAGACCGGTGCGCCAGGTGTCAGCCAGTTATTCGTCTTCGTTGCCATGTCATCTGCTTGCGTGTTGCATCTTGCCATGTCATTATGTGTGTTGCATCATCATGTTTTCAAAACTTGCATCCGTCTGAGTCCGCCCGTCCTCTTCGTTGTCCGTTCTGAGCCCAGACACACTCACACGCGCCCGCGGCGCCTCCGAATATTTATTTTATGAGTGGCCGGAAAACGTTCTCGGAATGGGTTGAAACTTGGCGTGTAGTCTTATTATAGCATAGGTAGACTGCCTGTCAATTTTCTTCGCATTCGTAGCTCGTTTGATAGCCCAACGGTTAACCGTGTTAACCGCCGGAAGCCTTTTACCTTTTGGCCCAGCACCCCTTTATCACAGCCCACCAAGCCCATTCTAACCCCTCCATGCTCTTGGCCGTTCGATCACGATCGCGTGGCCGCGAACGGCTCCTCATTTGGACACTCCTAGCTCCCTCTACCTATAAATATGTGGCTCCTCCCGAAATTCTCGCAGACGAAACCCTAACCCTCTTCCCACCCGCAGCCGGACATGCCCGTTCCGCCGCCGGACATGTCCAGCGCCCCTCCACCTCACCCAGGCCAATTAGAGGCCACCACATTAGCAGTCCCACCGCTCTCCTCCAATCGGCACGCGCCACGTCACCGCCGCCAGCGCCCTCCTCGCCGCCGGCCCGCGGAGCCCATCCGAGGCCCGCGCGAGCCCGACCGATGCCGCAGGCCCATGCCCCGCGCTGCTCGGATCCGGCCAAGCCGTCCCGCTCGCCGGCGGGCACCGTCACCGGCCCACGCCCCGCCGCTTCGATCCTCCCCGCCGGCGCCTTGGCCCCCCTTCGTTCCGTCGTCGCGTCGTCACCACCCTGCAACCAAGGCGTCGCCGCCGTCAATCTTCTGCGTTGTCCCGGCCCCGTCAACCGCGGATTCGGCCGGAATGGGCTCGCCGTGGCCAGATCCGCTCAGATCCGGCTCGGATCCCGCCCCATCGGCCTCCGCTCGGCCGCCGTTGCTCGCGCCGCCGCCGCGCCATGGCGTCCCGCTCGTGGACGAGCTCGGGAGGACGACAGCCTGTCTCTCCGTTCCTGGGCCGAGGCCTCGCCCGTGTGAGCCACGTGAGTCCGTGGCCGGCCAGCTCCTACGGCCTCCTAGGCCACTGCAGTCGTCCGCCAGGTCCGGTCCACCTCGGCCTCCAGGCGGCCCGCCTCAGCAGGCCCAGCCGCGGGCCTGCCAGCCTCTGCTTCTTGGGCCAAGCCCCCGTGGTGAGATGCCCTCTACTCCCCACCCAATGCGTCTCTTAGCTTTCTAACGCTCAGTTGTTTTTTTTCCGAAGTCTTAAAACTGCTAAGTCCTTTTCTGTGTAATTTTTGTTGCATCTTTACATGCCTGTAACTTTGTGTGTACTTATCCAAATTGAGTGAATGATGTGTCAAAATGATCGTGGTGATATGCTCTACACTTTGTTCCATTGTGCCATGCTTGTTTGACTTCATCTAGCTGCTCTAATCTGATGTTACTTGTTATTTTGTTGCCATGTTTGAGATATGATAACTTGGTGCATGTTTATCCAAATGAAGCAAATGATATGTCAAAATGTTCATTATGAAGTGTACTACATGATGGTTGCTGTAGCATGCTTGTTTGAATCCATATTGCCATGTTAATCTCTGTTGAAAAAGTGCATTTGGCTGTTATGTGCTGAAACTTGTTATGAGATGCTGATTTCAATTGCTCTTTGTTATTGATGTGTTTTGACCTCATCCCACATGTTGATATGTTTTAGAAGCACCATTATATGGTCTTTGCTGTGGTGCATTCATCTTTCCATGATATGCCTTGTGTTGAATTAAACATGCTTGTAAACATGCCATGTTGTTATTGCTGTTTTATACTTAGTGAAAAAACTGCTAAGTCTGGAATCTGTTATATCCTGATGCTATGTTTGCTTGATGCCCCACTCAAATCCATGCTTGTTTTGGAGTGGCCAATGATCATGTCTTGTTGTCCATGTTATTGTCTATCCATTCATGCCTTTACTTGCTCTTTTGGCCTGCTGTAGCTTATTTATTTCTTGCTCTCAAGTTGCTATAAAATATAACTGTCAGGTTTTTAACAGCATGTTCAATATGGTGTAGCTTGTTGCTATTGATCCATGCCTCCTATGGAGATGCTCCAATGGAGTTGTTTGCTGTATGATATGTCTACTACATGTCCATGCTCTTTATGTTCTTATTAGAGTTGATATGCTTGTTGTTTTGTGCCTCCGAAGGCAGCATCGTGATGATGTTTTTGCCGTCCCAGATTTTGGCTAAGTCCGGATAATTTTATTGCAACTTGCCATGCTTGTTTAAATGTGTTCTAGCAAGCTTTTGGGTGTGTTCTAAGTTCCTACTTGTTAAGTAACATGTCTAATTCATGTCCATGCTTCTTTTTATCATGTTTGGGTGCTGTAGCTTATATTTACCTTGCTCCAAAGTTGCTATGTGGCTGTTAACTTCAGCTTGTTGTTATATCTTGTTTCATGTGTATCTTTTAGCCCGTTGCTCCGTTTTGAGTGTGCCTTATATGAAACTTGTGTGATTTTGCATGTAGAATCATAATATCATGTTGTTTTCATGTTTGGAGTGAGTTTTGCATCATGTTTAGGTGCATCTTGTATCGTTGCCATGTTTGTCTTGTTTTGCTCATATCTTCTAGGCCGTAGCTCCGAATTAAACAAACTTTATATGAAACTTGACTAGAATTTCATGTAGATCATCATGGTGCATGTTAACTTGCTGTTTAAGAACTTTAACTTAAGTTCGTTCAGATCTGGACTAATTTCAAACTATGCATATGAGGACTTACCGGATTTGTCATACGTAGTTTCCGGCCTCATTTAAACTTGTTGACTTGTGTTGTTTTTCTGTGCTTACTACCTTGCCATGAATTGAATCATATATGGACTTGTATTGCATCATACTTGCTTGAGCATATTGTCATGTTATTGTGTTGTTTTCTGTGCTTCCTACCTTGCCATGTATTGCATCATATATATACTTGTCTTGCATCATACTTGCTTGAGCATATTGTCATGTTCTTGTGTTTTTTTTCTGTACTTCCTATCTTGCCATGTATTGCATCATATATAGACTTGTCTTGCATCATACTTGGTTGAGCATCTTGTCATGTCTCGTGTGGTGTGTTTACCGTGTTGCTTGCTTCTTCTCGTTAGTGGTTGTTCCGTTGCGTTCGTGAGGATTCGTTCGACTACATGTGGTTCATCTTCGAGGCTTCTTCGTCGTCTTCTTCATGGATCCGTTCTTCTTCCTTGCGGGATCTCAGGCAAGATGACCATACCCTTGGATACCTTTACTATCGTTGCCATGCTTAGTTGTCTCGATGCTATCGTTACATGTCGCGCTACCCATCTTTATTGTCAGCCCCTCTCCATGTTGCCATGAAACCTCTAACCTTTGACACCTTCCTAGCAAACCATTGTTTGGCTATGTTACCCGCTTGCTCAGCCCCTCTTATAGCGTTGTTAGTTGCAGGTGAAGATGAAGATCGTTCCATTTCGGAACTTGTTGTTGGAATATCACAATATCTATTATTATTATTAACACACCTATATACTAGGCATGGGTGGAAGGCTTGGCCTTTTGCTCGGTGTTTTGTTCCACTCATGCCACCTTAGGCGCCGATAAACCGGCATTATGTTCCTTGATTTTGCGTTCCTCACACGGTTGGGTATATGGGGACCCCTTGACACTTCGTCTTTGAATAAAACTCCTCCAGCAAGGCCCAACATTGGTTTTAATTTGCAACATAATAACAACTTAATTAAATAATTAAATTTGCATAGGGGGTCGCGCCCTCGGGATTCTTTTCTACATAGCAGGGGGGGCCAGTGCTGATGGTGTTGGTCCCGAACGGGGGTTATGCGGGGCCACCTTGGGGAAACCCGAGGGCTGGTTTTACTCGTATAATCGCCCATCCGGTCGTGGCCTGAGACGAGATACGCGCGGCTACTATCAGGGTGTCAACACACCGGGAGGTCTTGCTGGACTTGTTTTACCATTGTCGAAATGTCTTGTGCACCGGGATACCGAGCCTGATCGGATTTCCCTAAGATAAGGGGTAATAATTATTATTACTTCAGCTGATCGTGAGAGCTTGTGATGGGCTAAGTTGGGACACCTCTGCAGGGTTATGATCTTTCGAAAGCCGTGCCCGCGGTTATGTGGTAGATTGGAATTTGTTAATGTCCGGTTGTAGAAAACTTGACAGAGGATCCGAAGTAAAACACACAACTGTGTGAGTAACCGTGACTGTCTCTTTTCACTTTGAGAAGAGAACACGGTGGGGTTATGTTTGACTCGTAGGTAGTTCAGGATCTTTAGCGATCACTACTAGTTTGCGACCGTTTGCGTAGAAGCTCATCTTATTCTTGTACTCGTAAGTTAGCCACCATATTTATGCTTAGCCGCTGCTGCAACCTCACCACTTTACCTCTTCCTACCTATTAAGCTTTGATAGTCTTGTTACCCATGGTTATGGGATTGCTGAGTCCTCCTGGCTCACAGATACTACAACAATAGTTGCAGGTGCAGGTTTCCGATGTCTTGACGCGAGAGCGATGATCGTTGTGTTGGAGTTCTTTCTTCTTCTTCTTCTTCTTCTTCTTCTTCTTCTTCTTCTTCTTCTTCTTCTTCTTCTTCTTCTTCAGTGTTGGGTTAGGTTCCGGGTCGGCAGCCTGGGATAGCAGATGGATGTCTTTGTGCTTTTCATGTTTGCATCCATAGTCGGATGCCTTGAATTGATGTTGTTGTATTCATGTGACTTGTATGTATTGTTGTATCCCCCATGTATGTATGTAATGGTACGATGTAATGATATCCATCTTGCTAAGCGCCCGAAATGCGGTTGTGCCCCAATCACGTAAGTGTCACGTGATCGGAATAGAATCACATCTTGGGCCTGACAAGTTGGTATCAGAGCCTCGACCGACCATAGGAGTCCCCCTGATTGATCGTAGTCCGGCCGTTGTTGAGTCTAGCAAAAACTTTTTCGGAGTCTAGTTATATTGGAGAGTAGGAATTCTTTTTACTCCTCTTCCCCTTCAAATTTTTTTAGGATCGCGCAGTTAGTTTTCGTTTGTTGCGTTGTTAGTTCTTTCATCTGGTGCATCTCTCGTCAAGTGGATTCGACCATCTTCTTCTTTGCAAGTTCACCCTCAGTCCTTTTTCAACCGACGGTGTTTTCTCCGTCCGATGTGTTCCTTCTTTTTCCCACCCGCCCACCCTTTTGCTTCTCGAAGCCAGAGTGCTTAATCGAGTATCCATCCCACTCGTGTCAATCCTTTGCATTCTTTTCTCACTTATTTCAACTGGTGAATTCTCGTCTAGTTCGTCATTCTTCATCTCTTTTCTTTTCCGGTGGTTCCAATTCAATTTGTACTCGGTACTCAGCATACTATTTTCCCTCGGCTCATTTGTTTCCTTTTGCTCGTTCGCCTCTCACCATTAATTATTCCGGAGTTCCGAAGTCATATCTAGAGATTCGTCTGTGTTTGAATTAATTCGAGGTTGTCACCTCCTTGAGCCTTTTAATCGTTCCGGTGCATTATCTCCTTTCGATCCTGTCGGGGGAAACTGTCCACCACGAGCACCTATGGGACCGGAGCCCCTTCTACGTTGCGGTAAGGGAGCGGAGGGAGCACAAAGAGCAGATCGAGGAGAGCACGCGGGCAGTTTACCCAGGTTCGGGCCGCGCGGACGCGTAAAACCCTACTCCTGCCTTGGTTGTATTGAGCTCAGGAGCTTGAAGAGCTACAGTCCTAGCTACACCGAGCGTGAGAGTTGCTTAGGATTCGAACCCTCCCTACGTTGTGCATGGGCCTCCTTTTATAGCTCAAGGGGTCACCGACAAGTGTCAACGTAGAGGAGGGTAAAAATGTAACTTTGGTGGTAGTTGTAATAGTGCAGGAACAGTGCATGAACAGTGGATGAACAATGGTCTTCACCTAACTTTGACAGTGGGGGACAAGGGCCTTAAATGCCCGTCACCGTCGACCCCAAAAGCACCCGTCCATGCGTCTCCGTTCGCCACGGCGGTAGCCTCGTCACCGTGGCTTGCCACCGTGTCCCCCAGGCTGCACAGCCATCCGCCACGCATCCCTGGAAGGGCCCCAGGGCGACGCGTGGACCGATGAGCTGGAGCGCGGGCACACAACGTGAGTTCCCCCTGGCAAGCACCTTGCCGAGGGCCTTGACCTTGCCGGGCCCGGAAGCTTGTCGCTCCCCGGGTCCTGCCGGGGCGCAGGGTGCGCCGAGGCATGTCTTCTGAGATGCAGTCTTCTGGTCTTCCTGGCAAGCTCCTCTTGCCAGGGTCTTGTGTTAATGTGATAATCTTGAGCCTGGGACGGCCTTCCCGGCAAGCTCCACTTGCCGGGGCCTTGGTCTTCTGTCTTGTATACTTTGTTCTTGAATGGCTTTATAGGGACCAGAAAGGTTTCCGGCAAGCACGTGGTAGACCCTACCGCGGGAAGCTGCTACTGCCCGTGCACAAGTTGGGGTACTAAGGTACCCCTATCTTAGTACACCGACAGGAGCCCCCGGGCCTGGGCCACACACGGTGTCGAGCGCTGTTGGGCCAGGCCCAAGACAGTGCACGGGCACGCGCAGCCCACGGCAAGCCGTAGATCCCCTTCCGCATCCGCCGCGCCCCTCCCTAACGGCACGCGTCGATTGCGGCGTCGTGGGAGAGATCGTGGCCTCGTTCTTTAATGGGAAATGCGTAGCGTCCCCCACTTCCCCCTTAAAAGCAGAGGAAGCAGGGGCAGTTTCCCTCCTCCGTCTTCACTGCGTCTTCAACCTCCAGAAATCCTCCGCTGCTCTTTGCCTCCACCTCTCCTCCGCCGCCTTCCGCATCCACGGCGCCGTCGAGTTCCTCACCCCTTTCCTCGCCGCCTCTGCCATGGCCCCGAAGACCGAGAAGGCGAAAGCGGACAAGGCCAAGAGGGAGAAATCCGAGCAGGCGGCGAAGCTCGCCGCCCTGCGGAAGAGGAACGTGGTCTTCGCGCCGAGGCTCAGCGCGAAGGAGCTCTGGAACAAGTACTACCTCTTCTGGGCCAAGGAGACCAAAGCTCATCCCCGCACCAGAGTCTACCCCGCCGTCGCCAGAGATCTGTTTCCCGGCGGGTATTTCTTCTTCGCTGTCTTCTTTCACTGCGGATTGTGCCCTCCATTCTCGGAGTTTTTCTGTGACATCATGAACACATACAACCTCCACCTCTTAGACTTCACCCCCAACGCCATCCTTACGATGGCGGTTTTCGCACATTTGTGCGAAAACTACATAGGGATCTATCCAAACGTAGCACTCTTTCACCATTTCTTTATGCCTAGAGTAGAGGCAGGCGCTCCCCTCTCCGGCGGCATCTCCTGGATCTTCCGGTTGAATAAGAAGGAATCATATCTGAAAGGAGAACTCCGCGGCAAGTGGGAAGAATGGCGCGCAGATTGGTGTTGGGTAGTGGAGGACCAGCCGGAGCCTTTTACTGCGCCGCGCACAACAGCCATAGTGCGCGGCAGAGACTGGAGCGAGTTGGCCCCGGAGGACGGCAAGCTCAACATCGCCCTTATCAGGATACTTCGTCTCCGGGTAGCTAAACTGACCATCGGAGAGGTAGGGGCAGATTTCCTCCGCCGCCTCATTGCACCTTTACAGGAGATGAAAAGGCCAGCATGGGAATTTGGCAATGCGGCGGACATTATGAGGCTGCGCCCGGGATTGAACTTCAACTTCACGGCTTTGGAGCTAAAGGGGATGGTCCGGGAGCTTTTTAAGCATGACCCGGCCCACCCAGAGTGGTTTAGATCTCCCCGGGGAGTGGTGCCGCTGTGCAACAGCACTGCCCGGGACTCCTTGCGCGCGGCGATGCCCGCGTGTGCCTCCCACGGCGTCGACCCCACCTGGATAGAGCCTCCGCCGGACGCGATACTGAGTTTCTTCGACAACTTGGTTGAGACGCCCAAGAACTCCGACGAGAACAGGGGCCTCACTCGAGCCACCACGGAGCGGGATCTAGCTTATATTGCTTCCCGGATGGAAGAGGCCGCCGCAGCTGCAGCGGCGGGAGACTTCGGATTCACCGTCGACGAGGCGGATGCAGCGGACGCGTCGTGCCAAGCCGAGTAGGCAGAGATCCGCAGACTGCTCAAGCTTCCGCCCGACGAGCTCGCCGGGGTTCCTTCCCTGAGGTATGCCGGGATTCCCGAGATTGTGAGCGAAGCCGCTGCAAGAGGCGAGGGTGCCGGAGGGAGCAGAGGTGCCGGAGGGAGCGGAGCCGCCGGAGGGAGCGAGGCCGCGGGGCAGGATGCTGGACCCAGCGGGCCTGCTGGGGAGGAGGAGGAAGACGTCGAGGCCGATGAAGACACCGGCGGATCTCTAGGACTCGACGACGACGCCTCCTCGTCGTCGGAGAACTCCCCGCCTCCGGCAAGTCCCAAACAAGCGCCGGGGAAACGCCTCCGCAAGGCGGCTACAGCGACGAGGACGCAGGCGCCCCGACAGCAGCCAGCTCGCCGGGCGACGCGAGCCACCAGGGCGAGCCAAGCCGCGACGGAGGCGCCCCGCGCGCCAGCCGCGACGGAGGCACCCCGCGCACCAGCCGCGATGGAAGCGCCCCGCGCACCAGCGCCAAGCGAAGGGGGATCCTCCCGGAGCGGAACGGCCGTTCCGCCTGCTCCTCGTGCCTCGGCGTCAACGGAGGCGGGGTCTTCGCAGCCCCCAGCCCCGGAGACCGCCAAGCACCCGAGGGAGCCTTCTCCTCCTGCCCCTCGCGCGGGAGCACCTCAGGTGGAGTTCGATTTCTCCGCCCTTAGCTCCGACGACGACGAGGAAGAGGAGTAAGTATCTGTAATTTGTAACTTCTTCGATTCTGTCTTGATTCTTTCTTTGATGATTCTGATCTTGTTCTTGCTTTGCTTTCAGGCCGCTGACCCAGCGGATGGCTAAGAGGGCCAAGGTCCCCGTGGTTGAGGTCGACGACAACTCGCCCGTCGCTGCGACAGGAGACGGGCCGGCGATGAACTTGCCGGATCAACCCGCTGCTCCGAGGAGCAGCCCCCAGCGCAGCCCTCAGCGTAAGTCTGGTCTTTGAGCTTTTCGTTCGTCGGACGCACTTGAGGTTTTTGCGTGTACTAATGTCTTGCTGCCTTGTTTGTCTTGTGCAGAAGTGGAGCCGCAGCCGCAGGAGCAACCGGAGGTCACCCCCGAGGAGCTGCATGTTCCACCCTCCCCGCCAAGGGCGAACTCCCCGGCGAGGGAGGAAGCTCCGCCAAGGACGGGCTCCCCGCCAAGGGCGGGTAGCCCGACGAGGGGGGCCACCCCGCCAAGGGAGGGCATGGCAGGAGCCGACGAGCCTGCTGCTGAGGAGACCGCCCCAGCCGCAGACGCCGCGGCTGGGGAGGGGGACGGCGACCACACTGCTGGCCCGGAGGCAGCAGGAGCGTCAAGCGCTGCTCCGGCCGCCGACCCCTCCGCCGCCGAGGAGCAGCCAGGTGTTTATCTTGAGGCCCCCAATGGTGTCTTCATACAAGTCCCTTGGGGGTCTTCGTCGCGAGCCCCCGTGGAGGGAGAGACCTTTGATGGAGAGGTCCTCGCCTCCGCGGGGTTGAAGATCGTTGAGGCGCCTGGCGGGAGCGACGAGCCCGAAGAGGAGAAGCTGCTTCGCCGGCTCCTGGCCCTTTACCGGGCCAGGCAGGCGAAGCTGGACTCCCGGGAAGCTCTTGCCGCCAAGGCTGGAGTTGAGCTGGAGAAGCGCGCTGCCGAACTCCGTGCCGCCAACCAGGCGGCCCTCCGCAACTTGGCGGAGGAGCGTGAAAGGCTTGCCGGAGAGCAGCAAGAGTTTCTTCTTGAGAAGGCTGAGGCCGCGGAGCAGCAGCGCTTGGCTGGAGAAGAGCTGTCCCAGCGAGAAGGAGCGCTCAACCAGCGGAAGGTCGACCTCGACGCCCACGAGGACGACCTCACCGCCCGGGAGCAAGCTCTTGGCGGGGCTCTGAAAGAGGCAAAGGAAGCTGCTGCCGCCGCGGAAACCGCCAAGAGGGACCTGGAGCTCAAGGTTGAACAGCTGGAGCGGTACCTGAAGGCGAGTGAGGATAGGGTCACCGCGCTCAATGTGGAGCGCGAGAAGGACACCCACACCAACTCCGATCTTCAGGTACGCCTCTCCAAGAAGGGCGACGAGCTTACTGCCGCCAAGGATTCGATCGCTGACTTGGAGTTGAAGGTCTCCACTTTGAAAGATTCACTCGACGCCGCCCGGGACCGCGAGACCAAGCTGAAAGAGGAGCTCCGCAAGGAGCGGGAGCTGGTGGAGAGCGCTGCCACCTCCGCAAGCAACTTCAACCGGGCGGTGGAGCAATGGACGGAGGACCTGGTCACCTCCGCCGCCAATATCGACAAGGAACTGATGGCGCTGAGGGTGGAGCACCTCGTGTACTCTCCGGATCCAAATCTCCCCCACAGCGCCAAGCTAAGTCTTTTCTTCAGGGGGATCGCGCCGGCGCTAGCACGGCTGCAGGAGAAGCTCCCCGCGCAGCTGGCCGAGGAGTCGCGCCAGCTCTGCGCGGGTACCTTGGAGCGCGTCCTGACGAAGATTGTCTACCGCAACCCTGGCATTAATCTCGTCAACGTCCTCCGCAGCTTGCCGGCCGACGCAGATCTGGAGGCACTGAAGGCGCAGGTCGCCCACATCATCGCCAAGGTGAACAAGATCTCCAGGCGTGAAGGCGATCGCGTAGATTAGGCCTCTTTCTTTCTATTTCCTTTGCTGCTGCAAAGTGTGCTATGAACATGAATCTATCATTCATTGCGACAAGTTATCTTTGTAATATATTATCTTATTTCTGAACAATCAATGCAGTGTTATCTCCCTTGCTTTGGTCCTTTACTTTGTATGCTTTTTACCCTACGCTTTTAGGAAACTTGCCGGCAAGGGGCCCTTGCCGCGAGCGCTGAGTGCTGGACTCTGAGCAGCCTGCTGGCAAAGGACCTCGTCGGCAAGTAACCTTGCCGCAGCTAGTCGCAGCGCACTTAGCTTGCTGAGCGAACTCGAAAATGAAATAAGGGCGCGGCACTTGTCGCAGCTCACTTAAGTCATTGAGCGTGCTCGGAAACAAGGTAAGGGTGCGGCTAGCCACGGGTAGGTTCCTCCGCGCACAGGTTTTCCATACAAAGTGTGGTTGTTCAAGGAAGATAACTAAAATTTAAAAATTTGAACTGCTCAAATTCTGGAAACTTAGCTTTCATATATTGTTCATTCCCGATAAGGCTTCCCCGATAAGGCTTCTCTTTCTTGAACAACACTTGGTTTATCCGCCATCTCCTTCCCCCCCGGCAAACTTGTGCGCGAGGAACATTCCTTCTGCTTGAGAGGGACAGAAAAAGGGGAGGAAAAACAAGTATCTAGCTTCATGGTTTGCTAGTGCTTACTGGGGATGTGTATCGCAAACGGTGCCAAACAAAGCATGCGAATAACCAAAGAAAAAGCATGGAAATGGCAAATAGTGCGAAACACAAAAGCTTTACTGATGCACGGGATCTGCGCCCGCCTTTGTACAAAGGTTTACATGCAACAGCGGCAAGACTTGTACAAAAGATGGTGCCGGAGCGGATCACGACAACCGCGCCTTATGGGTGAAACTTACGAAGATGCTCTATGTTCCAGGAATTGCTCACCGGTAAGCCCTCTTCGGTCTCAAGGCGGACAACGCCGGGCCTTGTGACTTGTCTCACCCGATAAGGGCCTTTCCACTTCGGCGTCAACTTGTTGGAATTCTTGGCGGACTGAACGCGCCGAAGAACAAGGTCGCCTTCCTCGAGACTCCTGGCCTTGACCTTGCGGCTATGATAGCGACGCAATGCTTGCTGGTATCGAGCAGCTCGTACAGCAGCCTGGAGACGTTCCTCCTCAAGGAGCAATGCATCATCTTGTCGCAGTTGCTCTTGCTCGAGCTCATCATAAGCGAGCACTCGAGGAGATCCGTATACGAGTTCCGTGCGGAGAACTGCCTCTGCTCCATAGACTAGATCAAAGGGTGTCTGTCCGGTGGCTCGACTTGGTGTCGTTCTGATTGACCAAAGAGCCGCCGGCAACTCCTCTATCCAGTTTCTTCCGCACTTGCGCAGCCTGTCGAAGGTTCTTGTCTTGAGTCCGCGCAACACTTCAGCATTGGCCCTCTCCGCTTGACCATTGCTCCTCGGGTGAGCAACAGAAGCAAAACATACCTTGGCGCCAAGGTCTTGGACGTACTGCATGAAGGTGTGACTTGTGAATTGTGTGCCGTTGTCGGTGATGATCCTGTTAGGGATCCCGAAACGGCAAACAATCGACCTGAAGAACCTGACCGCTGACTGTGCTGTCACCTTTCTCACTGGTTCCACTTCTGGCCACTTTGTGAACTTGTCGATTGCAACGTACAAGTACTCAAAGCCCCCGACAGCACGGGGGAAGGGGCCGAGGATATCGAGCCCCCAGACCGAGAAGGGCCAGGACAAAGGGATTGTCTGGAGAGCTTGAGCTGGCTGATGTATTTGCTTGGCATGGAACTGGCACGCTTCACACTTGGTTACTTGTGTAGTTGCATCTTGGAGGGCTACTAGCTAGAAGAACCCTTGCCGGAATGCCTTCCCGGCAAGTGCCCTTGCGCCAATGTGGTGACCACATATGACTCCATGTATCTCTGCCAACAGCTTCCGTCCATCTTCTCTGGAAATGCACTTCAACCTGACACCATTGACTCTTCTTCTGTACAGTTCGTTGTCAACGAACAGGTACATACTTGACTGCCTGGTTATCTTCTCTATCTCTTCTGGGTCGTCGGGAAGTTCTCCAGTTTGCAGAAAACGGACGATCTGCTGTGCCCATGCCGGAGCTCGAGGCTCAACGGCAAGGACTAAAGGCACTAGGGCTGCTGCGGGAACCCCAGCTTCTACGGCAAGAACCTGTGTCTCCGCCGGAGCTGACGATCCCCCGGCAAGCTCGCCGGGGCGAGGCTTGTCGGGAACGCTTGCTTCAACTGTACAGACCCTTGGATCTGCAGGAGCAAACTGTTCCTCAGCATCTTGGTTATTGATCTTGGGGACCTTGGTGGCGGCTTCGGGAAGATCCGCCGGCAAGTAGTCGCCGGAGGCCAACTTTCTCTTCTTACTTTGCCCAACTGATGGTGTAACGGATGGCTGAGTTAGCTTGAGCAGGAAGGTCCCTGGTTCCACAGGTATCTTCATTGCAGCACACTTTGAGAGGCCATCTGCAATATCATTCTGAGCTCTCGGGACGTGCTCCATTTGCAGACCTTCAAAGTGCTCTTCAAGCTTCCTCACTTCATCAACATAGGCTTCCATCGAAGGGCTCTGGTAACTCTTGTTCACTTGTCGGACCACCAACTGAGAATCTCCCCGCACAATCAACTTCTTGATCCCAAGTTCGGCCGCAATCCTGAGACCGGCAAGCAGACCTTCATACTCAGCAGTATTGTTTGTCGCTTGTTCCCTGGGAAAGTGCATCTGGATAACATACATGAGGTGCTCTCCGTTGGGCGCTATGAGCACCACGCCGGCGCCGGAGCCTTGCAGCGAGAAAGCACCATCAAAGTACATTACCCATTCACTGCTTGCTTCTTGTGCGGGGACGCTTGTTTCTGGAACTTCCTCGTCGGGCGTTGGGGTCCATTCAGCTATAAATTCTACCAAAGCTCTGCTCTGTATGGTTGAAGTACTCTCAAACTTGAGACCAAAGCTTGACAGCTCCAGTGCCCACTCGACGATCCTGCATGTTGCTTCTGGATTGTGCAATATCCTCTTCAACGGAAAGCGAGTGACCACTGTTATCTCGTGTGCTTGGAAGTAATGGCGCAGCTTTCTCGAGGCCATGAGGAGGCCGAAAAGCAACTTCTGCACCCCAGAGTATCTTGATCTAGCCCCCTGCAAGAGGGAACTCACAAAATACACTGGGCGCTGCACCATCTTCTTCTGCACTTTTCCTTGTTCCTGCGCAGACTTGTCCTTGTCGGTGCCAGAGCTTGTCGGAGGAGCCCACTGCTTGTCGCTGGATTCGCTTGCCGATGGTGTAGACTCCTCGTCGGCCTCCCTCTCCGCTACTAACGCATCACTAACCACTTGATTGGTTGCTGCTAAGTATAGCAACAACTTCTCTTGTGGCCTAGGTGCGACAAGTATTGGAGTGGAGGACAGGTATCCTTTCAAGTCTTGCAGCGCTGCCTCCGCTTCCGGAGTTCATTTCATAGGACCTGCCTTCTTCAAGATTTTGAAGAAAGGCAGGGCGCGTTCTGTAGACTTTGAAATGAACCTACTGAGGGCAGCCACACAACTTGCAAGTCTCCTTACGTCCTTGACGCGCTTCGGGGCTTCGATCTGCTCGATGGCTTTAATCTTGTCGGGGTTGGCTTCAATCCCCCTCTGGGACACAAAGAACCCGAGAAGCTTGCCGGAGGGGACTCCAAAGACGCACTTCTCGGGGTTCAACTTGAGCTGGATCTTGCGCAGATTCTCAAATGTCTCTTCTAAGTCTTGGATCAAGGTACCTTTGCTCTTGCTCTTGACCACTATGTCATCCATGTAAGCTTCTACATTTCTGTGGATCTGTGGCTCAAAAGCAGTGTAGACCACCCATGCAAATGTGGAGCCTGCATTCTTCAATCCAAAGGGCATGCGTATGAAGCAGTATGTGCCGCATGGAGTAATGAATGCAGTCTTCTCTTCGTCTTCCTTGGCCATGAAAATCTGGTGGTAACCTGAGTATGCGTCGAGGAAGGAAAGTAGCTCACATCCGGCCGTGGAGTCAACAATCTGGTCAATGCGCGGCAAGGGAAATGGATCCTTGGGACATGCTTTATTCACATCAGTGAAGTCTATACACAGTCTCCACTTCCCGTTGGCCTTACGCACGACAACTGGATTTGCTAACCACGTGGGATGGATCACGCCTCTAACCAGGCCTGCTGCTTCTAGCTTCTTGATCTCTTCGGCAATGAATTCTTGGCGCTCCACGGCTTGCTTCCTGACCTTCTGCTTGACGGGCCGCGCATGAGGACAAACAGCAAGCTTGTGCTCAATTACCTTCCTGGGAACGCCGGGGATGTCAGATGGTTGCCACGCAAACACATCGACATTCGCCCGCAGGAAGGCAACGAGCGCGCTTTCCTATTTGCTGTCAAGTGTAGCACTGATGGTGAAGGTAACACCAGTGCCGTCCTCCTTGGCGGACACCTTCTTGGTTGCCGATGGAGCGGCCATCCCCTTCTTGCACTTGCCGGTGGAGCTCGATGGAACGTCCTCGACGGCAGCACAGCACTCCGAAGAGGTGCGTTAGCCGGAGTGGGCCCCAGAGCACTTGCCGGACTTGGTCTTGGTCTTCTTCCCCCCGGGAGCTTCAGCGGCAAGTGTGTTGCTCTCCGCTGCGGCTGCTGCATCCCGGTATATCTTGTCGACGCAGATAAGCGCGTCCTTCTTGTCGCCAGGGACAGAGATGACGCTTATCGGCCCCGGCATCTTGAGAATATTGTAGGCGTAGTGGGAAGCTGCCATGAACTTGGCGAGGGCAGGACGTCCAAGTATCCCATTGTATGGCAATGGGATATCGGCAACATCGAAGGTTATCCTCTCCGTCCTGAAGTTGAGCTCCCCGCCAAAGGTCACTGGCAGAGTGATCTTCCCCTTGGGCTTGCTCCTTCCCGGGTTTATTCCTTGGAACGAACCGGTCTCTTCGAGCTCGCTGTCTGGGATCTGGAGTTTCTTGATCACAGCTGAGGCGATCAAGTTTAGGCCGGCCCCGCCGTCAACCAACATTTTGGTGACCTTGAGGTTGCAGATAGTTGGTGAAACCAACATCGGCAAGCACCCGACCGCAGTTGTGCGGTCAGGGTGGTCCTCAAGATCAAAAATGATGGGCGTGCTGGACCACTTCAGGAGCCTGCGTGACTCGATGGGCGTGCCAGGTAGGGGGCGTCGAGGTTGCGCGAATCTGATCCGGCGCTCACGCGGGCGCAATCTTCATCAACCTCTCCAGCTTCATCAACTTCATCAGCAACAACATGGCCCCGAAGAAGAAGGCTTCGGAGGTCGCAGGCCCGTCTGCATCGATCCCACCACCACCAGAACCAACGGTTGGTGGAGGAGATGCTGGCGGAAGGGTGGTCGCCGGCGAGGAAACTCGCGGCACCACCAAATCCAAGGACAAGACGGACGACCGAGCCTCGGTGTCCGTAGACGCGCCACGTCCATCTCAGCAGACGACAGGCCAGCAGCGCCGTGGTACAGGAGGTACCATCCGCTTGCTGGGCCAAGGACAAACCGGAGGATCGCGGGACACTCAAGGCCACCGCCCTGGCACGAGCAAGGCGCGGTCGCCGGGGCGAGAGACTGCTCCTTCTAACCCTGTTAGAAGTCCGAGCATATCTCGCTCCTCGCACCGCTCGCCGCCGCTCCCCTCCTCTCCAACAGAAGCTCTCGCAAGAGCGCAACTGCTCCTCGACTTCCCTCCAGCGGCAGACAAGGCCGAAGACTGGAGGGCGACAATCCAAAGCCTCATCGCCTTCGCCAACAACAACTAGCCGCAGCAGCCGGCGACCTCGCGGCCACGGCAAGTCGACTAGACGAAGGCCGACGGCGACAAGACCGCCAGGGGTGCAACCATCGTGCACTCCCCGCCGCAGAAGCAGAAGACGCCACCCCGCCGGATTAATGTCGACGACGACTCCGCGGCGTCGTCGGATCCGCGGGCTCATCGGGACCAGTGCCAAGTCCTCGACGACCGGCGGCAAGAAGATGCTCGGACACACATCGAGCGCCGACGAGAAGCCAGGCGACAATCGGACCAGCGTGCTGGGACCGCTGTCGACGCGTACGCGCCCGGTGAGCCAGGCGACTTGCCGTACGCGGCAGGTTGAACTGCGTTCACCCGCGAGCTGCGGCGCGTCCAGTGGCCCAGCATGAAAAACTTCAAGCCCGACGTACCCGAGAAGTACGACGGCAAGACGCACCCCTCGGAGTTCCTCAACATCTACACCATCGCAGTGCAGGCTGCCGGGGGGCGCGACGAGAAGATACTGGCGAACTACTTCCCGCTAGTGCTTAAGCCAAACGTTCGTTCTTGGCTTATGCACTTGCCGGAAGGCTCCATTTCTTCGTGGGCAGATCTGTGCCACCAATTTGTTGGCGCCTTCACGGGCGGCCACAAACCCCGCAGCCAGGAGAGTGACCTCCACATCTTGGCCCAGAAGGAAGGAGAATCCCTGCGCAAGTACATCCAACGATTCAGCCGCGTGCAACACAACATCCCCGACGTCCACCCTGCCGCGGTTATCAGCGCGTTCCACCAGAACGTGCGTAACCGCCGCATACGAGAAGAGATGGCCATGACCAAGATACGGGATGTCAGCGAGCTCTACGCTCTGGCTGACAAGTGTGCGCGCGCCGAAGAGGGGAGGAGACTCCCCGGGGAGGATGCTGGCGCAGGAGGAAGCGACAGCGAGGACGCCGCCCCGGCAAAGAAGAGCCGGCGGCGGAACAATAGAAGAAAGAAGAGCAAGGAAGTGCTGGTCGTCGAGCAGTCCGGCAAGGAGGCTCCCGCAAAGAAGGCACAGGCTGGCGGCTCCGGCAAGGAGCCTGCCCCTGTGGCGGCAGCCGACAAGCAGGACGGCTCCGACAAGCAATATTGCAAGATCCACCGCACCAAGGGCCACGACCTTTCCAACTGCAAGCGAGTCGAGTACCTCGTCGAACAGCAGAAGGCTGAGTACGAGCGTCGCGACAAGGAGAAGGCCCAAGGCGGCGGGGGAGAGCCAAGCAAGAAGCGGCCATTCAATGGCCGGGGAGGACACCGCGGCAAGGCAAAGCAAAGGCAAGGAGATCGACCTCCCCGGGGCCGCGACAGGGACGAAGAAGACGACGACGACGACATGGAGGAAGATGATAACAGCGAGCAGGAGTTCTAGAAGGCTACAGAAGTCCTGTGTGTCGATGGAGGCGCTTCTCTGCATACTTCCCACCGCCAACTCAAGCAGTGGGTGCGGGAAGTAAACGCAGCAGAGCCGCCCATCGAGTCACGCAGGCTCCTGAAGTGGTCCAGCACGCCCATCATTTTTGATCTTGAGGACCACCCTGACCGCACAACTCCGGTCGGGTGCTTGCCGATGTTGGTTTCACCAACTATCCGCAACCTCAATGTCACCAAAATGTTGGTTGACGGCGGGGCCGGCCTAAACTTGATCTCCTCAGCTGTGATCAAGAAACTCCAGATCCCAGACAGCGAGCTCGAAGAGACCGGTTCGTTCCAAGGAATAAACCCGGGAAGGAGCAAGCCCAAGGGGAAGATCACTCTGCCAGTGACCTTTGGCGGGGAGCTCAACTTCAGGACGGAGAGGATAACCTTCGATGTTGCCGATATCCCATTGCCATACAATGGGATACTTGGACATCCTGCCCTCGCCAAGTTCATGGCAGCTTCCCACTACGCCTACAATATTCTCAAGATGCTGGGGCCGATAAGCGTCATCTCTGTCCCTGGCGACAAGAAGGACGCGCTTATCTGCGTCGACAAGATATACCGGGATGCAGCAGCCGCAGCGGAGAGCAACACACTTGCCGCTGAAGCTCCCGGGGGGAAGAAGACCAAGACCAAGTCCGGCAAGTGCTCTGGGGCCCACTCCGGCTAACGCACCTCTTCGGAGTGTTGTGCTGCCGTCGAGGACGTTCCATCGAGCTCCACCGGCAAGTGCAAGAAGGGGATGGCCGCTCCATCGGCAACCAAGAAGGTGTCCGCCAAGGAGGACGGCACTGGTGTTACCTTCACACACAGTGCTACACTTGACAGCAAATAGGAAAGCGCGCTCGTTGCCTTCCTGCGGGCGAATGTCGATGTGTTTGCGTGGCAACCATCTGACATCCCCGGCGTTCCCAGGAAGGTAATTGAGCACAAGCTTGCTGTTTGTCCTCATGCGCGGCCCGTCAAGCAGAAGGTCAGGAAGCAAGCCGTGGAGCGCCAAGAATTCATTGCCGAAGAGATCAAGAAGCTAGAAGCAGCAGGCCTGGTTAGAGGCGTGATCCATCCCACGTGGTTAGCAAATCCAGTTGTCGTGCGTAATGCCAACGGGAAGTGGAGACTGTGTATAGACTTCACTGATGTGAATAAAGCATGTCCCAAGGATCCATTTCCCTTGCCGCGCACTGACCAGATTGTTGACTCCACGGCCGGATGTGAGCTACTTTCCTTCCTCGACGCATACTCAGGTTACCACCAGATTTTCATGGCCAAGGAAGACGAAGAGAAGACTGCATTCATTACTCCATGCGGCACATACTGCTTCATACGATGCCCTTTGGATTGAAGAATGCAGGCTCCACATTTGCAAGGGTGGTCTACACTGCTTTTGAGCCACAGATCCACAGAAATGTTGAAGCTTACATGGATGACATAGTGGTCAAGAGCAAGAGCAAAGGTACCTTGATCCAAGACTTAGAAGAGACATTTGAGAATCTGCGCAAGATCCAGCTCAAGTTGAACCCCGAGAAGTGCGTCTTTGGAGTCCCCTCCGGCAAGCTTCTCGGGTTCTTTGTGTCCCAGAGGGGGATTGAAGCCAACCCCGACAAGATTAAAGCCATCGAGCAGATCGAAGCCCCGAAGCGCGTCAAGGACGTAAGGAGACTTGCAGGTTGTGTGGCTGCCCTCAGTAGGTTCATTTCAAAGTCTGCAGAACGCGCCCTGCCTTTCTTCAAAATCTTGAAGAAGGCAGGTCCTATGAAATGGACTCCGGAAGCGGAGGCAGCGCTGCAAGACTTGAAAGGATACCTGTCCTCCACTCCAATACTTGTCGCACCTAGGCCACAAGTGAAGTTGCTGCTATACTTAGCAGCAACCAATCAAGTGGTTAGTGCTGCGTTAGTAGCGGAGAGGGAGGCCGACGAGCAGTCTACACCATCGGCAAGCGAATCCAGCAACAAGCAGGGGGCTCCTCCGACAAGCTCTGGCACCGACAAGGACAAGTCTGCGCAGGAACAAGGAGAAGTGCAGAAGAAGATGGTGCAGCGCCCAGTGTATTTTGTGAGTTCCCTCTTGCAGGGGGCTAGATCAAGATACTCTGGGGTGCAGAAGTTGCTTTTCGGCCTCCTCATGGCCTCGAGAAAGTTGTGCCATTACTTCCAAGCACACGAGATAACAGTGGTCACTCGCTTTCCGTTGAAGAGGATATTGCACAATCCAGAAGCAACAGGCAGGATCGTCGAGTGGGCACTGGAGCTGTCAAGCTTTGGTCTCAAGTTTGAGAGTACTTCAACCATACAGAGCAGAGCTTTGGTAGAATTTATAGCTGAATGGACCCCAACGCCCGACGAGGAAGTTCCAGAAACAAGCGTCCCCGCACAAGAAGCAAGCAGTGAATGGGTAATGTACTTTGATGGTGCTTTCTCGCTGCAAGGCGCCGGCGCCGGCGTGGTGCTCATAGCGCCCACCGGAGAGCACCTCAAGTATGTTATCCAGATGCACTTTCCCAGGGAACAAGCGACAAACAATACTGCTGAGTATGAAGGTCTGCTTGCCGGCCTCAGGATTGCGGCCGAACTTGGGATGAAGAAGTTGATTGTGCGGGGAGATTCTCAGTTGGTGGTCCGACAAGTGAACAAGAGTTACCAGAGCCCTTTGATGGAAGCCTATGTTGATGAAGTGAGGAAGCTTGAAGAGCACTTTGAAGGTCTGCAAATGGAGCACGTCCCGAGAGCTCAGAATGATATTGCAGATGGCCTCTCAAAGTGTGCTGCAATGAAGATACCTGTGGAACCAGGGACCTTCCTGCTCAAGCTAACTCAGCCATCCGTTACACCATCAGTTGGGCAAAGTAAGAAGAGAAAGTTGGCCTCCGGCGACTACTTGCCGGCGGATCTTCCCGAAGCCGCCGCCAAGGTCCCCAAGATCAACAACCAAGATGCTGAGGAACAGTTTGCTCCTGCAGATCCAAGGGTCTGTACAGTTGAAGCAAGCGTTCCCGACAAGCCTCGCCCCGGCGAGCTTGCCGGGGGATCGTCAGCTCCGGCGGAGACACAGGTTCTTGCCGTAGAAGCTGGGGTTCCCGCAGCAGCCCTAGTGCATTTAGTCCTTGCCGTTGAGCCTCGAGCTCCGGCATGGGCACAACAGATCGTCCGTTTTCTGCAAAGTGGAGAACTTCCCGACGACCCAGAAGAGATAGAGAAGATAACCAGGCAGTCAAGTATGTACCAGTTCGTTGATAACGAACTGTACAGAAGAAGACTCAACGGTGTCAGGTTGAAGTGCATTTCCAGAGAAGATGGACGGAAGCTGTTGGCAGAGATACATGGAGGCATATGTGGTCACCACATTGGCGCAAGGGCACTTGCCGGGAAGGCGTTCCGGCAAGGGTTCTTCTGGCCAGAAGCCCTCCAAGATGCAACTGCACAAGTAACCAAGTGTGAAGCGTGCCAGTTCCATGCCAAGCAAATACATCAGCCAGCTCAAGCTCTCCAGACAATCCCTTTGTCCTGGCCCTTCTCGGTCTGGGGGATTGATATCCTCGGCCCCTTCCCCCGTGCTGTCGGGGGCTTTGAGTACTTGTACGTTGCAATCGACAAGTTCAGAAAGTGGCCAGAAGTGGAACCAGTGAGAAAGGTGACAGCACAGTCAGCGGTCAGGTTCTTCAGGTCGATTGTTTGCCGTTTCGGGATGCCTAACAGGATCATCACCGACAACGGCACACAATTCACAAGTCGCACCTTCATGCAGTACGTCCAAGACCTTGGCGCCAAGGTCTGTTTCGCTTCTGTTGCTCACCCGAGGAGCAATGGTCAAGCGGAGAGGGCCAATGCTGAAGTGCTGCGCGGACTCAAGACAAGAACCTTCGACAGGCTGTGCAAGTGCGGAAGAAACTGGATAGAGGAGTTGCCGGCGGCTCTTTGGTCAATCAGAACGACACCAAGTCGAGCCACCGGACAGACACCCTTTGCTCTAGTCTATGGAGCAGAGGCAGTTCTCCCCACAGAACTCGTATACGGATCTCCTCGAGTGCTCGCTTATGATGAGCTCGAGCAAGAGCAACTGCGACAAGATGATGCATTGCTCCTTGAGGAGGAACGTCTCCAGGCTGCTGTACGAGCTGCTCGATACCAGCAAGCCTTGCGTCACTATCATAGCCGCAAGGTCAAGGCCAGGATTCTCGAGGAAGGCGACCTTGTTCTTCGGCGCGTTCAGTCCGCCAAGAATTCCAACAAGTTGACGCCGAAGTGGGAAGGCCCTTATCGTGTGAGACAAGTCACAAGGCCCGGCGCTGTCCGCCTTGAGACCGAAGAGGGCTTACCGGTGAGCAATTCCTGGAACATAGAGCATCTTCGTAAGTTTCACCCATAAGGCGCGGTTGCCGTGATCCGCTCCGGCAACCACCTTTTGTACAAGTCTTGCCGCTGTTGCATGTAAACCTTTGTACAAAGCCGGGCGCAGATCCCGTGCATCAGTAAAGCTTTTGTGTTTCGCACTATTTGCCATTTCCATGCTTTTTCTTTGGTTATTCGCATGCTTTGTTTGGCACCGTTTGCGATACACATCCCCGGTAAGCACTAGTAAACCATGAAGCTAGATACTTGTTTTTCCTCCCCTTTTTCTGTCCCTCTTAAGCAGAAGGAATGTTCCTCACGCACAAGTTTGCCGGGGGGGGGGGGAGGAGATGGAGGATAAACCAAGTGCTGTTCAAGAAAGAGAAGCCTTATCGGGGAAGCCTTATCGGGAATGAACAATATATGAAAGCTAAGTTTCCAGAATTTGAGCAGTTCAAATTTTTAAATTTTAGTTATCTTCCTTGAACAACCACACTTTGTATGGAAAACCTGTGCGCGGAGGAACCTACCCGTGGCTAGCCGCACCCTTACCTTGTTTCCGAGCATGCTCAATGACTTAAGTGAGCTGCGACAAGTGCCGCGCCCTTATTTCGTTTTCGAGTTCGCTCAGCAAGCTAAGTGCGCTGCGACTAGCTGCGGCAAGGTTACTTGCCGACGAGGTCCTTTGCCAGCAGGCTGCTCAGAGTCCAGCACTCAGCGCTCGCGGCAAGGGCCCCTTGCCGGCAAGTTTCCTAAAAGCGTAGGGTAAAAAGCATACAAAGTAAAGGACCAAAGCAAGGGAGATAACACTGCATTTATTGTTCAGAAATAAGATAATATATTACAAAGATAACTTGTCGCAATGACTGATAGATTCATGTTCATGGCACACTTTGCAGCAGCAAAGGAAATAGAAAGAAAGAGGCCTAATATACGCGATCGCCTTCACGCCTGGAGATCTTGTTCACCTTGGCGATGATGTGGGCGACCTGCGCCGTCAGTGACTCCAGATCTGCGTCGGCCGGCAAGCTGCGGAGGACGTTGACGAGATTAATGCCAGGGTTGCGGTAGACAATCTTTGTCAGGACGCGCTCCAAGGTACCCGCGCAGAGCTGGCGCGACTCCTCGGCCAGCTGCGCGGGGAGCTTCTCCTGCAGCCGTGCTAGCGCCGGCGCGACCCCCCTGAACAAAAGACTTAGCTTGGCGCTGTGGGGGAGATTTGGATCCGGAGAGTACACGAGGTGCTCCACCCTCAGCGCCATCAGTTCCTTGTCGATATTGGCGGCGGAGGTGACCAGGTCCTCCGTCCATTGCTCCACCGCCCGGTTGAAGTTGCTTGCGGAGGTGGCAGCGCTCTCCACCAGCTCCCGCTCCTTGCGGAGCTCCTCTTTCAGCTTGGTCTCGCGGTCCCGGGCGGCGTCGAGTGAATCTTTCAAAGTGGAGACCTTCAACTCCAAGCCAGCGATCGGATCCTTGGCGGCAGTAAGCTCGTCGCCCTTCTTGGAGAGGCGTACCTGAAGATCGGAGTTGGTGTGGGCGTCCTTCTTGCGCTCCACATTGAGCGCGGTGACCCTATCCTCACTCGCCTTCAGGTACCGCTCCAGCTGTTCAACCTTGAGCTCTAGGTCCCTCTTGGCGGTTTCCGCGGCGGCAGCAGCTTCCTTTGCCTCTTTCAGAGCCCCGCCAAGAGCTTGCTCCCGGGCGGTGAGGTCGTCCTCGTGGGTGTCGAGGTCGACCTTCCGCTGGTTGAGCGCTCCTTCTCGCTGGGACAGCTCTTCTCCAGCCAAGCGCTGCTGCTCCTCGGCCTCAGCCTTCTCAAGAAGAAACTCTTGCTGCTCTCCGGCAAGCCTTTCACGCTCCTCCGCCAAGTTGCGGAGGGCCGCCTGGTTGGCGTTGCGGAGTTCGGCAGCGCGCTTCTCCAGCTCAACTCCAGCCTTGGCGGCAAGAGCTTCCCGGGAGTCCAGCTTCGCCTGCCTGGCCCGGTAAAGGGCAGGAGCCGGCAAAGCAGCTTCTCCTCTTCGGGCTCGTCGCTCCCGCCAGGCGCCTCAACGATCTTCAACCCCGCGGAGGCGAGGACCTCTCCATCAAAGGTCTCTCCCGCCACGGGGGCTCGCGACGAAGACCCCCAAGGGACTTGTATGAAGACACCATTGGGGGCCTCAAGATAAACACCTGGCTGCTCCTCTGCGGCGGAGGGGTCGGCGGCCGGTGCAGCGCTTGACGCTCCTGCTGCCTCCAGGCCAGCAGTGTGGTCGCCGTCCCCCTCCCCAGCCGCGGCGTCTGCGGCCGGGGCGGTCTCCTCAGTAGCAGGCTCGTCGGCTCCTGCCATGCCCTCAGCGGCAGTGGCGTTGCCGCCGTTGCCTTGCGCGCCCTCCTCGCCGGTGGCCTCAGTCTCCATCTGCTCCGGCGCAGGAGGATCTAGCAGAAGAAAAAAAAAGAGAAGAAAAGATCAAGCAAATATCCAAAAAGACAAGTCCAAGAAGAAGAAGCTACAAGACCTACCTTCGAGGACTTCTTCGACGACTGGCTCCCTCGCCGGGGAGTCCTCCCTTGGCGGTGGAGCAGTGGCCCCTGCTGGCGGAGGGCCGCCCATGCCCTCCCTTGGCGGGGTGGCCACCCTCGTCGGGCTACCCGCCCTTGGCGGGGAGCCCGTCCTTGGCGGAGCTTCCTCCCTCGCCGGGGAGTTCGCCCTTGGCGGGGAGGGTGGAACATGCAGCTCCTCGGGGGTGACCTCCGGTTGCTCCTGCGGCTGCGGCTCCACTTCTGCACAAGACAAACAAGGCAGCAAGACATTAGTACAAGCAAAAACCTCAAGCGCGTTCGACGAACGAAAAGTTCAAAGACCAGACTTACGCTGAGGGCTGCGCTGGGGGCTGCTCCTCGGAGCAGCGGGTTGATCCGGCAAGTTCATCGCCGGCGCGTCTCCTGTCGCAGCGACGGGCGAGTCGTCGTCGACCTCAACCACGGGGACCTTGGCCCTCTTAGCCATCCGCTCGGTCAGCGTCCTGAAAGCAAAGTAAGAACAAGATCAGAATCATCAAAGAAAGAATCAAGACAGAATCGAAGAAGTTACAAATTACAGATACTTACTCCTGTTCCTCGTCGTCGTCGGAGCTAAGGGCGGAGAAATCGAACTCCACCTGAGGTGCTCCCGCGCGAGGGGCAGGAGGAGAAGGCTCCCTCGGGCGCTTGGCGGTCTCCGGGGCTGGGGGCTGCGAAGACCCCGCCTCCATTGACGCCGAGGCCCGAGGAGCAGGCGGAACGGCCGTTCCGCTCCGGGAGGATCCCCCTCCGCTTGGCGCTGGTGCGCGGGGCCCTTCCGTCGCGGCTGGTGCGCGGGGTGCCTCCGTCGCGGCTGGCGCGCGGGGCTCCTCCGTCGCGGCTTGGCTCGCCCTGGTGGCTCGCGTCGCCCGGCGAGCTGGCTGCTGTCGGGGCGCCTGCGTCCTCGTCGCTGTAGCCGCCTTGCGGAGGCGTTTCCCCGGCGCTTGTTTGGGACTTGCCGGAGGCGGGGAGTTCTCCGACGACGAGGAGGCGTCGTCGTCGAGTCCTAGAGATCCGCTGGTGTCTTCATTGGCCTCGACGTCTTCCTCCTCCTCCCCAGCAGGCCCGCTGGGTCCAGCATCCTGCCCCGCGGACTCGCTCCCTCCGGCGGCTCCGCTCCCTCCGGCACCTCTGCTCCCTCCGGCACCCTCGCCTCTTGCAGCGGCTTCGCTCACAATCCCGGGAATCCCGGCATACCTCAGGGAAGGAACCCCGGCGAGCTCGTCCGGCGGAAGCTTGAGCAGTCTGCGGATCTCTGCCTCCTCGGCTTGGCACGACGTGTCCGCAGCATCCGCCTCGTCGACGGTGAATCCGAAGTCTCCCGCCGCTGCAGCTGCGGCGGACTCTTCCATCCGGGAAGCAATATAAGCTAGATCCCGCTCCGTGGTGGCTCGAGTGAGGCCCCTGTTCTCGTCGGAGTTCTTGGGCGTCTCAACCAAGTTGTCGAAGAAACTCAGTATCGCGTCCGGCAGAGGCTCTATCCAGGTGGGGTCGACGCCGTGGGAGTCACACGCGGGCATCGCCGCGCGCAAGGAGTCCCGGGCAGTGCTGTTGCACAGCGGCACCACTCCCCGGGGAGATCTAAACCACTCTGGGTGGGCCGGGTCATGCTTAAAAAGCTCCCGGACCATCCCCTTTAGCTCCAAAGCCGTGGTTGAAGTTCAATCCCGGGCGCAGCCTCATAATGTCCGCCGCATTGCCAAATTCCCATGCTGGCCTTTTCCTCTCCTGTAAAGGGGCAATGCGGCGGCGGAGGAAATCTGCCCCTACCTCTCCGATGGTCAGTTTAGCTACCCGGAGACGATGTATCCTGATAAGGGCGATGTTGAGCTTGCCGTCCTCCGGGGCCAACTCGCTCCAGTCTCTGCCGCGCACTATGGCTGTTGTGCGCGGCGCAGTAAAAGGATCCGGCTGGTCCTCCACTACCCAACACCAATCTGCGCGCCATTCTTCCCACTTGCCGCGGAGTTCTCCTTTCAGATATGATTCCTTCTTATTCAACCGGAAGATCCAGGAGATGCCGCCGGAGAGGGGAGCGCCTGCCTCTACTCTAGGCATAAAGAAATGGCGAAAGAGTGCTACGTTTGGATAGATCCCTATGTAGTTTTCGCACAAATGTGCGAAAACCGCCATCGTAAGGATGGCGTTGGGGGTGAAGTCTAAGAGGTGGAGGTTGTATATGTTCATGATGTCACAGAAAAACTCCGAGAATGGAGGGCACAATCCGCAGTGAAAGAAGACAGCGAAGAAGAAATACCCGCCGGGAAACAGATCTCTGGCGACGGCGGGGTAGACTCTGGTGCGGGGATGAGCTTTGGTCTCCTTGGCCCAGAAGAGGTAGTACTTGTTCCAGAGCTCCTTCGCGCCGAGCCTCGGCGCGAAGACCACGTTCCTCTTCCGCAGGGCGGCGAGCTTCGCCGCCTGCTCGGATTTCTCCCTCTTGGCCTTGTCTGCTTTCGCCTTCTCGGTCTTCGGGGCCATGGCGGAGGCAGCGAGGAAAGGGGTGAGGAACTCGACGGCGCCGCGGATGCGGAAGGCGGCGGAGGAGAGGTGGAGGCAAAGAGCAGCGGAGGATTTCTGGAGGTTGAAGACGCAGTGAAGACGGAGGAGGGAAACTGCCCCTGCTTCCTCTGCTTTTAAGGGGGAAGTGGGGGACGCTCCGCATTTCCCATTAAAGAACGAGGCCACGATCTCTCCCACGACGCCGCAATCGACGCGTGCCGTTAGGGAGGGGCGCGGCGGATGCGGAAGGGGATTTACGGCTTGCCGTGGGCCGCGCGTGCCCGTGCACTGTCTTGGGCCTGGCCCAACAGCGCTCGGCACCGTGTGTGGCCCAGGCCCGGGGGCTCCTGTCGGTGTACTAAGATAGGGGTACCTTAGTACCCCAACTTGTGCACGGGCAGTAGCAGCTTCCCGCGGTAGGGTCTACCACGTGCTTGCCGGAAACCTTTCTGGTCCCTATAAAGCCATTCAAGAACAAAGTATACAAGACAGAAGACCAAGGCCCCGGCAAGTGGAGCTTGCCGGGAAGGCCGTCCCAGGCTCAAGATTATCACATTAACACAAGACCCTGGCAAGAGGAGCTTGCCAGGAAGACCAGAAGACTGCATCTCAGAAGACATGCCTCGGCGCACCCTGAGCCCCGGCAGGACCCGGGGAGCGACAAGCTTCCGGGCCCGGCAAGGTCAAGGCCCCCGGCAAGGTGCTTGCCGGGGGGAACTCACGCTGTGTGCCCGCGCTCCAGCTCATCGGTCCACGCGTCGCCCTGGGGCCCTTCCAGGGACGCGTGGCGGATGGCTGTGCAGCCTGGGGGACACGGTGGCAAGCCACGGTGACGAGGCTACCGCCGTGGCGAACGGAGACGCATGGACGGGTGCTTTTGGGGTCGACGGTGACGGGCATTTAAGGCCCTTGTCCCCCACTGTCAAAGTTAGGTGAAGACCACTGTTCATCCACTGTTCATGCACTGTTCCTGCACTATTACAACTACCACCAAAGTTACATTTTTACCCTCCTCTACGTTGACACCTGTCGGTGACCCCTTGAGCTATAAAAGGAGGCCCATGCACAACGTAGAGAGGGTTCGAATCCTAAGCAACTCTCACGCTCGGTGTAGCTAGCACTGTAGCTCTTCAAGCCCCCGGGCTCAATACAACCAAGGCAGGAGTAGGGTTTTACGCGTCCGCGCGGCCCGAACCTGGGTAAACTGCCCGCGTGCTCTCCTCAATCTGCTCTTTGTGCTCCCTCCGCTCCCTTACCGCAACGTAGAAGGGGCTCCGGTCCCATAGGTGCTCGTGGTGGACAGATGTCGGGGGAAACTGTCCACCACGAGCACCTATGGGACCGGAGCCCCTTCTACGTTGCGGTAAGGGAGCGGAAGGAGCACAAAGAGCAGATCGAGGAGAGCACGCGGGCAGTTTACCCAGGTTTGGGCCGCGCGGACGCTTAAAACCCTACTCCTGCCTTGGTTGTATTGAGCTCGGGAGCTTGAAGAGCTACAGTGCTAGCTACACCGAGCATGAGAGTTGCTTAGGATTCGAACCCTCCCTACGTTGTGCATGGGCCTCCTTTTATAGCTCAAGGGGTCACCGACAGGTGTCAATGTAGAGGAGGGTAAAAATGTAACTATGGTGGTAGTTGTAATAGTGCAGGAACAGTGCATGAACAATGGATGAACAGTGGTCTTCACCTAACTTTGACGGTGGGGGACAAGGGCCTTAAATGCTCGTCACCGTCGACCTCAAAAGCACCCGTCCATGCGTCTCCGTTCGCCACGGCGGTAGCCTCGTCACCGTGGCTTGCCACCGTGTCCCCCAGGCTGCACAGCCATCCGCCACGCGTCCCTGGAAGGGCCCCAGGGCGACGCGTGGACCGATGAGCTGGAGCGCGGGCACACAGCGTGAGTTCCCCCCGGCAAGCACCTTGCCGGGGGCCTTGACCTTGCCGGGCCCGGAAGCTTGTCGCTCCCCGGGTCCTGCCGGGGCGCAGGGTGCGCCGAGGCATGTCTTCTGAGATGTAGTCTTCTGGTCTTCCTGGCAAGCTCCTCTTGCCAGGGTCTTGTGTTAATGTGATAATCTTGAGCCTGGGACGGCCTTCCCGGCAAGCTCCACTTGCCGGGGCCTTGGTCTTCTGTCTTGTATACTTTGTTCTTGAATGGCTTTATAGGGACCAGAAAGGTTTCCGGCAAGCACGTGGTAGACCCTACCGCGGGAAGCTGCTACTTCCCGTGCACAAGTTGGGGTACTAAGGTACCCCTATCTTAGTACACCGACAGATCCTTTTCAACAGTGTTTCTCTTCGGTGGGCTCATAACCCACAGCTCTTTTCCCATGATCTTACCTGACTCTTCTAATTTCCCGGAGTGTTCCGAAATTCTTTTCAAATGTGACGTAAGTATGGATTCCATCAGTCATATGCCTTCTTCAAGATCGCTTTTAATTCTTTCGTTGGTTCAACCTTTCTTCTTTTCATTCTTCCGGAGTATTTCATGAATTCTTTTCATTGTGTTCCTCCAAGGCCATCATTTCACATTTCCATCAATCACTTTCTCCTCTTTGTGAGGGGAACCCTTTGGATCTAGTTCTTGGAGTTCTTCGTGTTCTCTTCTCCGTTCTTCCTCTCATTTCCCTCCCTAGCATTAGTTGCTTTGGTGGGATTTGGGAGAGAAGAACTTGGGCACTCCGTGTGCCCTTTCCATTGCATTTGGTGCATTGATTTGAGTTCTCCACGGTGATACGTGGAGGTTACAAGTTGAGAAGCTTATTACTCTTGGGTGCTTGGTACCCTTGAACTTGTTCCTCTTGGGTGCTTGGGATCCCTAGATGGCTGAGGTCACCTCGGAGCCATATTCCATTGTGGTGAAGCTTTGTGGTGTCCTTGGGGATATAGCCCCAACCTTTGTGGTGTTCGGAGCTCAATCATTGTGGTGTAAAGCTCCGGGCAAGCGTCGGGGTCTCCAATTAGGTCGTGGAGATCGCCCCGAGCAATTTGACGGGTTCCTGTGACCGACCCGAGCAATTTGACGGGTTTCAGTGACCGCCCCCAAGGGTTACCAAAGTGTATGAGTTCGGTGACCGCCCCCAAGGGTTGCCATTTGTACGGGTTCGGGGACCGCCCTCAAGGGTCCCTTAGTGGAATCACGGCATCTTGCATTGTGCGAGGGCGTGAGGAGATTACGGTGGCCCAAGTGGCTTCTTGGGGAGCATTGTGACACTACACGGCTCCAAACGGAGATTAGCATCCGCAAGGGTGTGAACTTCGGGATACATCGTCGTCTCCGCGTGCCTCTGTTATACCCGAGCCCTTTACTTATGCAGTATACTGTGCGATAGCCATATTGTTTCTTGTCATATATTGCTATCACCTAGTTGTTTATCTTGCTTAGCATAAGTTGTTGGTGCACATAGGTGAGCCTAGTTTTTGTAGGTTTTGTGCTTGACAAATTAACCGCTAGGTTTATTCCACATTTGTTCAAGCCTAAACCGTAATTATTTTAAAGCGCCTATTCACCCCCCTCTAGGCGACATCCACGATCTTTCAATTGGTATCAGAGCCTCGTCTCTCTTTATAGGGCTTAACCGCCTAGATAGTAAGGATGTCGACCAGGGGCTTAGGATTCTCTGACACTCTTAGTTTCGATGGCACAAATTTTGATGTTTGGGTAATTCGCATGCTTAATCTATTTAGGGTCATGGACCCAAATTTAGAGCGAATTGTAGATATGGGTTTTTCTTCTCCAAAGGATCCCCAAAGATTATCTTTAGAGGATCAGGAAAACTCTTATCTCAATGATCAAGCTTCTAATGTGCTTTTTGATGCTTTTAGCAATATAGTTATATTTCAACTCATGCCGTTCCGGGATGCTCATGAGTTGTGGACAAAGCTTCAACATAAATATGGTGTGTCCAAGAATTGTGGGATTGATTGTTCTCCCTCCACCTCCGGCCGTGTTGTCTTCTCAACTTCTTCTACTTCACCTACATGTGGTTGGCCACAAGGTAATGGTATGGTGAGTAGTGGTGTGCATTGCAATGGTTATAGTGATCTTATTATTGATGATCCTTCATCACTTTATTATTGCAATGCTTCACCTTTGGATTTTAACACTTTGAGCACTCTAAATGTTTCACATGCTTGTGTTAATAGTTCTTGCATATCTAGTAGAAATTGCTTTACCAAATCTCATGATGATATGCTTGTTATGTCTCGTTACCATGATAATAATGCATGTATTTCCTCGAATTGTTGTGCTAACAATGTAGAGGAAATCCAACACCCCATGGAACAAGACGTGGCCTTGAATGGTGCTTCGAGGGATCCAACATCATCATCTATTGCATATTTCCTTATGGCTAAGGCTTCAAAGGTATCTCTTACTTTGAATCCCTATATATATCTTGTGATGATAGTGATGATGATAAGAATGATGATGATGTTGATAGTGACGAAGAGAGTGATAATGCTGCCTCCTTGAAAATTAAGGGGGAAATGATTTTTAAAGCTCTTCATAAGAATAAGATTGCTCGCTCCAACTTCATGGGAATTATGTCCATTGCCATTGAGGGCAAGAAATATATAGAGGAGTTAGAATCTCATCTAGAGGAGCATGAGGTCACCATTGAGAAAATGGAAGGTCATGAGCGTGATTACGCTAATGAGATCGCCGAACTCTCGCAAGCTCTTGAACTTGAACAAACCACCAAGGAATCTCTTGAGGAGACTTTTGCTCTAGATCTATCTAGAATAAAGGAATCCCGTGATAGAGCTCTCGAGGTGGCTAATTATTTTGAAACTAAAAATGAGAAGCTTGAAGTTGCACATACTAAACTCCTTGAGGATTTTGAGCACCTCGAAAATGGCTCAAGGGCCATTAAGAGTGAGCTCATCAAACTCACCGAGTCTCATGCTCATCTTAAAGCTTCATATTCTAAAGAGCTTGCCAAGTTGCCTTCTCCTCTTGCTATTATTAATGATGTTTGTGCTACTATCTCTACATCTTGTGAAGCATCCATTTTGAAGGAGAATGTTGAGCTAAGGGCTCAACTTGAGTTGCTATCTAGCACTTATTGGAAATTGGAAGAAAGTCATGTAAAGCTCACAAGCTCCCATGAGGATCTTCTAGTATCCCATAATGTGCAAAAGTTAGCCCATGAGGATATGGTTATCAAGGTAACATCTGGTGAGCCTCATGTAGATACTAGCACTACTTCAAGTCAAAATGCCATATTTCCATGTGCTAGTCCTCGTAATTCATCTACTCATAACATGGTACATCTTGTGATGAATTACTTTCCTTGCCTTGTTGCTCTAACAATGAAGCCTATACTTCCTCTAGTACTTGTGTTGCTACTAACCATGTAGAGGAAATCAAAGAGCTCAAGGACCAAGTCTTTTCTTTGAAGAAAGACTTGGAAAAGTGTCATGATGGGAAGTCCACACTCAACAATATCTTGAGTGTGTAAAAATCCCCCAATGACAGAGGTGGACTTGGATTCAACTCCAATAAGAAGAAGAAGTCTAAGAGCAACAAGAAGAAGGGCCAAGAACTACTCAAGAATTCGGCCAAGTTTATTTGCTTCAAGTGCAAAATTGAAGGGCATCATGTTAGATCTTTCCCATTGAAGAAGAAGGCCATTAGTGACAAGCAACAAGGGAAGAGGACACAAGTTCAATCTCATGCTCAACCGCAAGTTGAAGAAAGGCCACTTCCCAAGAAGACTCATGGTAATGCTTCTCATTTTGAGAAATCAAGTGAGAAGAAAGTGAAGAGTAGATGTTGCTACTTATGCCGTGAGAAGGGTCACCTTGCCTCTTCATGCACTAGTGGTAACTTATCCAACCCAATTATTGTTGATGATATCTATTCTCTTGGGAAGGATAAGGTTGGCAATGTGTTTGCCAAGTTTCTTGGGACTCAAAGTGGTGTCAAGAAAAGAACCATTTGGGTAGCCAAGCCTGTTGTGACTAACCTCTTAGGACCCAACTTGGTTGGGGACCAACTAGCTCAAACTTGATCAATATGTGTTCTGGAGGGAATTGGAGACTTGGCTACATTATGAAGAATTAAGGGGTCTTCATCATTCATATTGTCTCAAGCCAAGTCATTTAGATTATCAAGTATCTATCTTATATCCAACGTTCCTCCTTGCGATAACTCGTGCTTAAATTGTTTACATTGAAAGTTACTTGCCCCTTAGCATGTTGTGGTTTTGTACCTTGCATGTGCATGTATATGTTGTGCTTCCAATTTGGTTATCTCGAGAAATCAAGTATGTGTATGTTGGTTTGCACATCATGTACGTGTGTGTAGTGGTTTGAGCCTTGTGCATCTTGTTTGTATCTTAGTTGGCTCTTGTGAGAGATTAATGGAACATCCCATTTTGGGGGAGTGATGTGTTTTGTGCACCTCACAATCCTATAAATGTGTGTACATGAGGAATACCATCTAGTATTGATATTACAAGATTATCTAGTCTCTATGTGGTATGCCTTCTCATGAGAAATTCAAATTCTATTTGGTCCATTAATTATCTCTTGTTGATTCTCTTTTGCATCTTGTTAAGTCTTTCATTGTTATCACATTATGGGGGAGTAATATACTATGTGTACATTACAAGCCTAGAAAATGTGTACATTTGAGATATTGTCGCTTAGAATTGATCTTGTAAATTATCTTGTGCCTAGGTGACATGTTAGCTCTACAAGTTGCAAATTTGTTTGTGTGTTTGGTGTGAAGATGATGTTGGATATCTTTGTAATCTACCATCGGGAATTATTCCCAAATACTTCTTATCTCTTGACAATGGGTAATCATTTATGTGGTAGAAATTATTGATCATCTTTAACTTGGTCTGTGCTTTCATTTATCTTATTTCTTGCCAAGATTGTGTCAACTCCCATTGCCTTCCGTGCCACTTGTGGATATTGTTGTTTTCTTGATCTTGTCTAGTGTTTTCTAGATATAGTGAAAGTGGTGATCCCATCTTGTGCATTTTGTATTCAAATGCAAATTCTCTATAATGCACAAATCTTGGGGGAGCTATGCTATTTTCTATGAAACACTCATCTTGTGATCCATTTCAAGTGTGTGTTCGTGGAAGGCAAGCCGTTTCTATTTGGTACTTTGTGCCATCATGAAAATTTATAGAGGGCTTGGTTTGTTTGAAACCATCCTCTCTTTTGGGAGTTCGTATCTTTCTTTTTGAGTGTGTCAATGGATATCTCATTCCTTGATGCAACTTTTAATGATATCTTTCAAGTGACGATTTCTCTATTTGGTATCCTATTTTCACTTGGTATTTATTTTTCATTTGGCATCGTTTCTTGAAAGTCTTGAGCATGCATATTCACTTCATGTAGTTTCTTTGGCATGCTTTCTTTCTTTGACCCAATATATAGGGGAAACTCCACCTAGTCTCAATTTGGATGAGATGTGCATGAAATTCATTTTCATATATATATATATATATATATATATATATATATATATATATATATATATATATATATATGCACATATGAATGTGGAGTTTGTCCTATGTATTGGTGTTTCTAACTCTTTGGTCCCAATGAGTTTAGGTACCGTTTAGTTTGTGTTGTTCTTCTAGGAACAATTGGAGATGCATTGGATGCTCGGCTCACTCACAAGGATGGTGTTGTCATCATGTGCTTATTGTGGTCAAGCTAGGATGATCATTGAACTATTCTCTACCTTCAATTGGTATCTACTACATCCTTCCAATGTGATCTCCGTAACAAGTGTCATCATCTACTTCATGCACACTTTTCTTGCATCAACATTGTGTAGGTTGTATCATGGCATGTAATTCTTTCCTTCTTGTGATACTTGCTTCCTTTCTCAAAGCATCCCAACGATGATCTCTTGTTGCTAGTTGTGATGTCTTTGATGTTTATGTGGTTGGGACTCATTTATATACAATAAGACCATATCTAGCCATGTGCTATGCATTCAAGCAATTTTCTTATTGGTATATTTACGACTTCCATGTGGATATCTTATTCCTTCCTTTTTGCAACAATTTCGTGTGTACGTCCTTCTTTGTGGATTGATATCATCACGATCTTCATCTACCTAGAATCTTATACACTTGAGAGAAGTTGCATATCTAATTGATATCCCCTTCTTTCACGTCCACCTTTTCTATCTTGTATTATATCTTTGGTGGCTCCGTGAAGGTGTGTGTCTTGAGTGCGGATCTTATACCATTGCATCTTGATGCACTCTTTTGTGGTGAAGATCATTTTACTCATGGTTGTCTTGACAAAGCTTGCCATTTAATTGGTATCCCTCCTCTTGATGAGGCTTTCATTTTCTATCTTCACCATGGGTTGTCACAAGCTTGGTTAATATTTCTCTTTTTAGTGAGCTTGTGAACCCATTTGCTTGGTGTGTGTGGGAAGGACATGTCATGCATCTTGTATCTCAACTATTCAAGACTACGTTGATGCTTAATTCTCATCCTTATATTAGTCTTCTCAAGTGCTTTGCCATGACTCACACACATCTTTTTGGTTGAACCTATTTCCAAGTTGCCTCTTTTATATGTTGCTCAACCATTTGTTTATTGCAAGTTCTAGACTTTGTTTCCTACATGCTCACTTGCACATGTTGTGAGTTTCTATTGATTTTGGGGGAGTGATGATCCTATTTTGTGCACTTGTTATCCTAATGCAAATATTATAAGGAGTGCACAAATCATGGGGAGCTTCACTAGTGTCTTTTAGAACGCTCTGTTGGTTTCTTGCACTTGTCGTGAGGTTCTATTGATCTTGGGGGAGTGACGATCCTATTTTGTGCTTGTTGTAGCCAATTGCAAAACTAAATTGTGCACAAAACAAGGGGAGCTTCTCTAGTTTCTCTAGAACACTCCTTTTCTCATATCATAATATCTTTTATTCATGTCACTACAGGAAATAGTTAATTTGCCGTCTGCCACGATGGACGGCAAAGGAATGAACGGCGGACGGCAAAAGGCCCCGGCAAAGTAAGGTCCGGCAAACAGCTACTATGACGTCTGCTTTGGACGGCTGACGGCAAAGGGTCCTTTGCCATCAGCAGCGGATGGCAAAGAAAGCAGACGGCAATAAATGCGCTGTTACTCCGTTAGGTGGTTAACGACAGGCCTTTACCATCTACCGCTGACGGCAAAGCCTTTGCCGTCAGCCACTGTAGGCAAACTGACCAAATTGGTCAGCCTCCCAGGAGGCACAGTTGCCTGCCACGTGGCCTCTTTGCCGTCCGCTGCGGATGACAAAGGACCCTTTGCCGTCGGTGGCTGACGGCAAAGAGCCTGCATATTGGCTCTTTTTTTCTGTTTTTTAATCCAACAATTTGGCACGTAGGATCATTAGTCTAGTTGGTTCAATTGGTATATTATGATAGCTTGCTTCAATTGGTATCGTTTGATTGCTCGAGTGCTTGTTTCTCTCTCTGTAATGCCTTTGTGGCATATCTTTCTTTTGGCAGTCTTTGGGCCTCAATATAGCTTGTCTTCCTCCAAGTATTTACCGTTGGATATGTGTATTGCATTCCACTCTCTAGTTGAGAAATACACAACTTACGGTGGGACACAAGTTATATTAGCCTTCTAAGCCTTTCGCCCATTTTGACAATCGATGCCAATGGGGGAGAAGTTTCATAGAGTTTTGTGGAGAAGTTTAGAGAGTCATCTCTTCTTGCTTTGGTTTTGTTCCTATGCTTTTGCATCTCATGCGCATACATTATTGTTGCATGGTATGGTGATGCATAATTCCTTATATAAACTCTCTTGAAAGTGATTGTCATCAATTACCAAAATGGGGGAGATTGAAAGAACATGCGGTGCCCCCATGTTTCGTTTTGGTAATTGATGACAATCTCTATGGACTAATGGTTGCCTTGAGTTATATTTGAAGGGTTTGTCCATAGGCTTTTCTTGGAGTCCATTCGTTGGTTTCAAGGAGAGTTTGGGATGACCAAGGTGCTATTAAGAAATTATCCAAAGATTGGTCTTGTGAGTGTTGAGCTTCTTGCAGCATATCTTGAATAAGAAAAGTGTGTGATCATTCATGTTTACCTTCTAGACATCATCCAAATGAATAGAGTTGGAAAGATTCAAGGTTGATCAAGACTAAGTACAGAGAGTGTTTCAAGTTGATCAACACACAAAGCGTAGAAGATGTACCGAGAGGGATCAAGTGACCCCATGGTATGGTAAGCATTGTCAATTACGTTTTGTGTACTAATCCATGGTCTTTGTGAGAGTTCTATGTGGGGTTAGGTTATCTTCCATGGGCTTGCGTCAAGAGGAGGATCACATACAACATATGGAGGATGACATCAAATCAAGGTTGTGGTGTGCAACTTCAAGTGATGCATCATGAAGAGATCAAGTGCTTGAAGCTTGCCGTTCATTGTGGTTACAATGGACTTGTGAAGATATGCCGAAGAGTGGCTTACCCATAGTGGAGTATGGGGGAGCAATCTACTAGTCTTCACCGAGCCAACGAAATCAAGAAAGGTGGTCCAAATCGAGGAAGTCAAGATCGTCTACATCTAGCTCAAGTGGACTTTGTGCAAGGCAAATGTTTGCCCTTGATAGGTTCTCTATTTTACCGGTCTCATGGTGGTAGTTTGGAGACCGGGTTATAGGATTGATTGCCGTACTATCAAGGGGGGCTCTCAAGTGAGTAGCTTGATCGTATCGTTCGCAGAGAGCTAAAACCATTGCATGCTTGCATTATATTTCTTGGTTCTTGTTTGATTTTCTTCTTGTGAGATTTGAAGCTTATGGTCATCTTCTTGACAAGCTTGAGTTCATTGAAAACGGAGTTCACATGCTTCTTCTATTGCGTTTTCGGTGTTGGAGGTTTTAGCGGTCTCTTTCGAGGAAGGGTTATCGGGCCTTTTCTCATTTTCTTCTTATTGTTATTTCTATTAAGATTGTGTTAGGCCGTGTCGTTAGCTTTCCAACAAACTTGGTTTCGTTGAATTCGGAATCCGTTTGCAGAAGTTGTGTCAGTTTTGTGTCCTCAAAAGGGCTACAGCGGTACTACCGCGAATGGGAGCGGTACTACCGCTTGGAGGGGATGTAATTTTTTTAGTCCCTGTGAGCTGTAGTACCGTGCCGGATTTTTTGCACTGACCAAAACTCAACGGAAGTAGGCACGGATATATTTTTTAGTACCGCTCGCAAGCAGTAGTACCGCTACCCCTGGCGGTAGTACCTACACCTAGCGGTAGTACCGTGAGAGTAAGCAGTACTACCGCTCCGACAGTTCTTCTGGCCTTTTTGCCTCCTTGCTGTTGTGTTCAAAGGGCTACTACCGCCCTAGCGGTAGTACCGCTCCTTGGAGCGGTAGAACCGCTCGGTGCGGGCTGTGAGCGTAACGGTTGGATTTTTCCCCACCTATAAAAGGGGGTATTCTTCCCCAATGAACTTTATTCTTTGAGGTCGTGTTCTTCCCCCATTGTTAACCTTCTTCGAGCTTGCTATCTCTCAATCCCTCCATGGATTCTTGCTAGTTTTTTGGGGGAAAGAGAGAGGAGATCTAGATCCACATTTCCACCAATCACTTTCTCCTCTTTGTGAGGGGAACCCTTTGGATCTAGTTCTTGGGGTTCTTCGTGTTCTCTTCTCCGTTCTTCCTCTCATTTCCCTCCCTAGCATTAGTTGCTTTGGTGGGATTTGGGAGAGAAGAACTTGGGCACTCCGTGTGCCCTTTCCATTGCATTTGGTGCATAGGTTTGAGTTCTCCGCGGTGATACGTGGAGGTTACAAGTTGAGAAGCTTATTACTCTTGGGTGCTTGGTACCCTTGAGCTTGTTCCTCTTGGGTGCTTGGGCTCCCTAGACGGCTGAGGTCACCTCGGAGCCATATTCCATTGTGGTGAAGCTTTGTGGTGTCCTTGGGGAGATGGCCCCAACCTTTGTGGTGTTCGGCGCTCAATCATTGTGGTGTAAAGATCCGGGCAAGCGTCGGGGTCTCCAATTAGGTTGTGGAGATCACCCCAAGCAATTTGACGGGTTCCGGTGACTACCCCCAAGGGTTGCCAAAGTGTACGGGTTCGATGACCGCCCCCAAGGTTTGCCATTTGTACGGGTTCGGGGACCGCCCTCAAGGGTCCCTTAGTGGAATCACGACATCTTGCATTGTGTGAGGGCGTGAGGAGATTACGGTGCCCTAGTGGCTTCTTGGGGAGCATTGTGACTCCACACCGCTCCAAACAGATATTAGCATCCGCAAGGGTGTGAACTTTGGGATACATCGTCGTCTCCGCGTGCCTCGGTTATCTCTTACCCGAGCCCTTTACTTATGCACTATAATTTGTGATAGCCATATTGTTTCTTGTCATATATCTTGCTATCACCTAGTTGTTTATCTTGCTTAGCATAAGTTGTTGGTGCACATAGGTGAGCCTAGTTGTTGTAGGTTTTGTGCTTGACAAATTAACCGCTAGGTTTATTCCGTATTTTTTCAAGCCTAAACCGTAATTATTTTAAAGCGCCTATTCACCCCCCTCTAGGCGACATCCACGATCTTTCAGATGGAGATTGTATGTTTTGTCTTTCTTGTTGCTCTACATATTGATTACTTAATTCCTTCACTCAATGTTGCTCTACACTTTGTATAGCATGCATGCTCTGCTATGATGCACTACAGGACCAAGGGCCGGCCAGTCACACACATACATTGTTGGACGAAGCTCAAGGGGCAGCCTAGGTGGGTCGACATGTGCCGAGTCTCATTCTAGTATTGCTGAATTTGGAATCGGTGAAATCAAAAAACTTGTTGACATCTGGTTATCTCGTTGACTTTGAACCATTGGTGTACTAGAGATAATTGCATGTTATTTATGGATAAATTGTGTTATTTTCTATAATAACTTTGAGTGTTGCAGACTTAGTTTAGTTAAACGGACGAAATATTGTCCGTTTTATGTAAGTTATGCCTGAACTTTGCTGAATTCCATCGTGTTTGATTGAATTTGTATGGTTTCTTTAAAAAAAATTGAAATGGATGCAAGCGCAGTTGAAAGGCATGCTCTTGCATCACTGTCGGCAGACTGGTCCCTACCGGTCCACGCAGATGAGTACGGTTTCTGATTTGGGGATCAACATTGAAAATATCCTTATAGAGTATAAACTGTAGTTTCTGTAAATGTGTCACAAGTTAGATTCCGTAATAAGTTCAATATATCATGGTATTGAAATAGCACTGTTCACCGCTGAATGTAACATATTGCGGTTCAGTTATTCTTACATATATAATTCTTTTATTTATTAGTATTACTAGCACATATGCCCGTGCATTGCAATGGAAGAGATAATTGGCGTGTCCACTGAACTATCCGCCGGCACGGCCCAACAACATCTGAATTGTGCCCGGCCACGGTAGAGAGATGCACACTGAGGTCTAACATAAATTCATATCAGTAGTACGTTAAGAAGCATGGTACACATAAAATACTTTTGGTATGGTTTTTGTATGACAATTCTGATCTTAAAGAGCCTAATTTTTGAATTTTTCATACCAAGGCATTATTTGTAAGTTCAAGCAATATTTGAAATTTGCACCAAGTCATCATAAAAGGATTCTATTAAATGCGTTTTAGGCCTCTCTCTCTATATATATATGCTTGAAGATTAATAAAAAAACTTGATCATTGGTGGCGCGCGTTGCCGCGCCCATGCATTTCTTCGGTATAATGGTAGGAAATTCGTAAATATATGCTACGAGTATATTGAATGTAATAACGTCTTATATTATGGAACTGGGGGAGTACAACAAAATAATTTGCTTGGATTTAAGGACAACAAACTGAATATTCAGGTTAGCAAAACAGAGCATCAGTACTTGTTTTAGTAGCGTAATGTGTGTACTGCAGTTGCAAGATCAGGCACTAAAATCTTATTCTAACCAGCTAGGAGTTGTACCTACAACATCAGGCTATAAGGTAAAAAGACAGCTCTAAAGTTGATGTACAATCAACCTTAAACTGAAATCATAAACACCCATGAGCTTGTTTGATCTTTGTTTTCCCAAAAAATTTAGCCTAGCTCGTTGTTCTTGCCCATCATACGACACACTTGGTTCTTGATTTCACATCTTATTGACAGTTTATCAACTCATCATTTGGTAACCCTAGTCCTCGCTGATGCACTGATTTGTTCTGTTTCATAATTTGCAGTAATAAATATATTAAAAGGGATGATAAATTGGTGAAAGTATAGTTTTATCTATTGTATACCAGCAAATATATTGAGCAGCAGACCATTGCAAACCATTATATCGAGTAAACAAATTGTTTTAAAGGTTTAATAATACTATCAGCCAAAAAACATGTAATCATTAAATGCAGATTAACAATAAGTGATTGTCATCAAAACATCAAGAAGTATACGAAAAATAAAGAAGAAACAATTCCATGCTTTTGAAATTTGAATAAATAGGTTGATTTTTCCAGTTCTTGCAAGTTCACAGCAAAGAACAAATATGTATGTCATCAAAGGGACCATGACATTACTCCACCATCTAGGAAAGGTCATTATTACCCGTCTTTACAAATGTTAGATTAACCCTCACTATTTTAGGAGAAAACCTTCACTGCGTGATCTTGATTATATCAGTATGAGTCTTTTTTTTTATCCCGTACTTTGCATAATTTGTCAAACTAAATGTTGCATTTGTGTGACCTTGTAAGATTAGCAGGATAGTGATATTTCCCAAAATAAGGGACATAATTAAGTTTATAGTCTAAATATTGAACAATAAAAAGGCGAGACAACAAAAGATATTGATTTTACTTTATAACCTGAAGCACCACAAAGGCAAACATCACAAAAGTTTCCGGAAGTTATACTTCTACAACGTCATAACCTGAAGGCAAGTATTTACCTGAGATAATCGATTGAATGCAAAGATCCATTTAACTTGGAGCATGCTGGAAATCAGATCAACAAATAGATAATTTTAGAAGAAAATTAAAAGCCACTATCCACCAGAGATTCAAAACAGAAGAATTCCTCAAATGCCGTAGTAATAAACTGTCCAACAGCCATCAGAGAATGAAGTAAAAAAACCAAATCAATATGCCAAAAGCAGCCTCCAAGACTAACCCAAATTAGTTGAGCAAATCAGTATGAACACCACCTGCACAAAATATTGATTGGGGGATATTAGAACCTGTAATCACACTAGTAGAAAACAGGGCTTTGGTTTGGGCCTGGCAAGCCCATTAGTCCCGGTTCACTCACAAACCGGGACTCATGGGCGCATACGTCCCGGTTCGTTGGCCCAGGGGGGCGGCCGGGCCTCGTTGGGCATACGTTCCGGTTGGTCTGGACCCATTTGTCCCGGTTCCAGGCACGAACCGGGACCAATGGGCCTCGCTCCTGGCCCACACCCATTGGCCCATTGGTCCCGGTTCGTGCCTGGAACCGGGACTAAGGGCCCCACTTCTGTCCCGGTTTCTGTAACGAACCGGGACCAATTGGTTGCCTATATATACCCCATCGCTGGCGAGCAGAGCACTCCACACTGCTCTGTTTTTTCTGGCCGGCGAGTGGAGAGCTCTAGCTCACCTCCCATATATATATATATATATATATATATATATATATATATATATATATATATATATATATATATATATATATATATATATATATATATATATATATACAGCCGGTCTATTCTCATAACACTTCCGAACTGCATTGTGTTACTGCATTGGAAAGCTATGCGCACTGCTTCCTTCTTCTGTTCTGAACCGCACAGAGGGGCAGTAGCAAACCTTCACGGAGCAGCGTTTCTGGCTAGTTTGATCGATTTCTATTGTTTTATTTGTGTGTGCGCTGATTTAATATGTGATTAAACACGCAATTCTGCGAGAAAACGACGGAAATTGATGGATTTGGCGGATCTGCCTTTGTTCTTCCGCACGGGCAGGAGCTTCGCATCGTGCTGGCGGGGTTCATATTCGATTATATAGCGTGATCCTAGTGTGTTACTAAGTTCGCGTTCATGTTTGTGTTATTCCGCGACAGATTAATTTGCTAATAGGATTGAAATTTAAGGATAATTGGTTGAGTATCTCTTTGTTCTAGCGCAAAAACGGCAAGGTCTATGTCCTCCCGCGTCCGGATCGAAATTGTTGTGTTTTTTATGTAATTTTTCTGTTGTTTTCGGCAATTACGTGCTGCCTTACACCTATCTGTATGAATTGCAGCGGGTTAAGTTGTTAATTTTGAAGAATTTAACTTTTCTCCATGCTTTTTGTGTTCGAGCGGGCGCCACTGGCTTTGGCCGTTACTCAAGATGTTTTTTGAGTTTTTGCGCATTATATAGTTTTTAGAACTGCATTACTGCCTGTGTTTTTCGTCTGCGAATCGTGGAGAGGTGAACTGCAGTAATATGCAATGCGCGGTGAATATTGTAGCGCGGTGAACTGCAGTAATATGTAATGCGAGCCTGTATGAACTGCATTACAGCCACGGGGGTGGGGGGACTAGTTTAATTAGTTTTTTGCTTGGTCAAGCGCGGTGGACTACAGTAATATGCAATGCGAGATGCACCTTGTCATGTTACCGCACTGCTTTATTTGTCGTTTTACTTTTTTTGGGTTGTGTCTGTACATATATATATATATTGGTGGGTCAATTGGCTCCCCTCCCACCTTATCCCTGGCGGCTCCCCTCCAACCTTATCCCTGGCGGCGAACATTGCCTCCTCTTTTTGCAACTCCTCCTCGATCTGTCTTCTTCCCAACCAGACCCTACGCCCGACAATGGATTGCGCGTGCGGCTGCCTGGCAAGGTTGGAGCCCATGCTAGAGACATGCGTTTTTTTCTGAAGGGTTGGTTCTGAACCAGAGGCAGCGGCACAACGCGCTTTGTTCCCTTCTCTATTCTTCAGGTATTGGATTTCGGGCTCCATTCGTCCATCATATGACTGACGATGATGTCAATGATTCATGGGTATGTATTTCTCGCATAGTCTTTTCATGTGTTGTGTGTAGTTAACACTATCTGGATATTTGTAGCAGTATTAGTTTCTGAAGAAACATTTTTCACTAGGTATAAGTGAACTGCTTTTCACATAGAGTTTTATTATGAATATTGTAGGAGCAGCAGCAATTTTGTCTAGTCAATATTATTATATGTTGACATCAATATTTATTATGAAGATTGTAGCAGCAATTTAGTTTTTGAAGATTGTAACCATGTTCTTATTTGTTCTTATTTTCTGTTCTTGTTGATTTGCTTGCAGAAATTCCCTTCTGGCATAGTCAGGGTAACAGAAAGCTGTGTTAATTTGGTCTTGGTTAGCAAGAATGGATATCATGATGTTGATGTTATGTATTCTGTTGGTTGTGATGATTGTTTGGTTATCAAAGATGGCTGGAAGGAATTTGTGGAGGAAGCTGGTCTTCAGGCTGGGGATGTTGTCATGGCTATGTTTTACATGCATGCAAATTGTTTGGAAATCAAGTTAAATTTGCTTTAGATCAGTCTTGCTTGAGCAGCAACAGCATGAGACAATTTTGTTATAATAATTCGACATTTTTGTGTGGCTTCTAGTTTATTTTTCTAGAAGAAATCTGAGTATAAGTGAACTGCTTTTCACAGATAGTTTTTCATGTGAAAGAAAACTCTCTATGAAAGTAGCAGCAGTTTTGTGAAAGAAAACTCTCTGTGAACTGCTTTCATAGAGAGTTTTTTTATGTGTATCCTAGCTGCAGCAGCAGTTGAAGCAATATACATACTGAAAACAAACCACTGAGAACTGCAAATTGTTGATAGATACAAACCAAGGTTCTGTGCTCATAATTAACAAAGTACATCATCAAGCAAACTAATACAACATTAGCAAACATTGTGCCAAAGCAAATTACAACGAAAGCAAACTAATCTACATAGGCAGAAGGAAACAAATTGAGCAATTGTGACAGGAATCCTTGGCTATCAGCATCTGGCCTGCTTCACCAGTTCCACCCGTGGGAGGTGGAGGTGGAAGTTGATCCCCCCTTGCCCGCCACCCTCCAGGATGACCTCGGGCGCTTCCTTGTCTTCTCTTTTGTAGAGCGGGTGAGGCCTTTCTGCACTATGGTGATGCGGTTACATATCTCGAACACAGTGTAGGCGTCCTTGGCAGCATACTCAATGTGCCTCTTGCTGAGAATCGAAGTCCACTGGCGGTGGTCTTGGTCTGTCATCTTTTTCTTCATGTCTGCATATTCGTCGTCGATGATGGCAGCAGATACATCGCCAAGTGAGTCCAGTGTCTTCGTTCCATCAGGCACCCTCTAGTTCGCCTGAATGTCGACGAAGTTGGGGATGTGGAGGTTGCAGCGTGAAAGCTTCTCCTTGTCCTGGTCGATGCAGAAACCAACGAACTCGTACCTAAGTGAAGTGAACCACAAGTTATACTTTTCGAAACTGCATACAGAGACATATAGAACTGCAACACAGATGAAAAGGAGAGACCCATCGACCTGCAACTATATTTTACTCAGCAGAAAGAATGGCTTACCTTGGGTCGCCGAGGAACCTGTCGAAGGTGATGCATCTGTCGCCCATTGTAGCGCATACTTGGAAAAGCAGCACTGGGTGATATTTGCCGATGGCGAGCTGAATCACGGCCGCTTCCCTCTTGTCGGGTGTGTACTCGAGGTCGATGCCGACGATCTTCTCGCGGCGCCCCCGGAGAACTGCCTTGTACTCTTCGAGGTACGTCGCCACGGCGTCCACGTCGTCGGTGTAGACCACCTTGAGCTTGGTCTTTACGTGCGCCAGGACATCGTCGTAGATCTTGGTGAACGACATGGCTGGAAAGAGGAGGAACAGGAGGAGGAAGCGCAGTGTTGTGTGTTTCTGCGAATGATCAGATTGATGGAGCGCGGAATTTAAAGGGGAGCGGCAACAACTTCTGTCAAGCGCACGATCTCGTCCTCCAACCGTCATGGCGATCGTGTGTTCGTGATGATCGTGGCCTTCGCGCGTTTTCCAACCGGCCGGATAGAGGAGCGGGCGCGCGGCGCTTCGGGCGATCGTGGGCGCGTATATTTCAGGCAGGCAAATCGATTCGTTTATTGTAACTGAACTGCATCATTTTGAAACCGAGCCGTTTTTTTAACCGAACTGCATCGTGTTATAACCGAGCCGTTTTTCTATTTTTGTCTATGACCTATGGGCCTGTCGGCCTTTTATTCATTAAGCCTCTCTTTTCTTCTATGTTTCTTGCAGTCCGCCTTCTTATTCCTCTCCCCCGCCCAAAAATCCCGTGCTCTCGTGCTCTCGTGGTGGAGAGCGACGACGCCCGTAGCCGCCGGCATCCGTAGGGGCGCTCTCATGGTGGACAGCGACGACGCCCGCAGCCGCCGCCGTCCGTAGGGGCGCCTCCTCCGCCGTCGTCGTTCGCAGCCTCCTCCTCTGTCCGTCACATCATCTCACGGTGAGCCCCAAATCGCCCCCAACCCGTTCCAGATCTTGTGCTAGGGTTATTTTTGGAGCCAACATCCTCTTCTTAACTTCGTTTTGTATGCTTGAAATTGCAACGCCCTATGGATTGAAAGTTTTTCTCTGCCTGTTTTTGGTTTGCTGTCTAGGGTTTAATTATTATCCCTTTCTGATTGCAGACACAACATGGCTTCTTCCTCCCCAATTGATGCCTCACCAGTCAGCACGGCTCCCCCATCTGCTACTACATCAAAGTGAACTGCATTTTTTATACACGGTCAATTGCTTTTTGTTGAACAAAATAGTGCACTGCATCGTAGATTCCCTTACCAAGGCACATTTTTTCATACATGTGGCAAACTGATATGAACTGCCTCAAGTTAATTGTTTTTATTTTTTTGGAATGACATTAAATTACTTGTTATGTTTAATTGTTAAACATAAACTGCTAAAAGAGCACTGCATTTGTACATTGCTTTGTATTTTTTTGTCTATCCACAATGCGGTTGCCAAATTGATATGAGCTGCATTAAGTTTTAGTTTTTCCCTCTCACAGAACTGCATGAATTTGTTTTGTTTTGTATATCTAAGCGCACTTCATTTTATATGTGGTCAATTGGTTACTAAACGAATTAGTGCACTGCATCATATATCCCTTTACCAAGGTCCATTTTCAGACACGCGGCAAATTGATATTCAAGTGACATGAACTGCATTAAGTTTTCTGTTATGTTTTAATTGTTAAACATAAACTGCTGAAAAGAGCACTGCATTTCTACATTGTGTTGCCAAGTTGATATGAGCTGCATTAAGTTTAGGTCTCCCTCTCACACACATATTTTTCTTATGTTTTTCTTACCCATAGTTGTATGTCTTGGTGGGTCCGGGGGTGGTGGTGTTAACTATTTGATTACACGTTATTTCACAGCTGATGTTGTCGGTGGCGGGACATTTGATCAGGGCAGCATTCTACCTGAATTGAGTGAAACCCAGTCGCAATCTGTTGATGGCACAGAACCAGTTACAGAGGATTGGATGGTCCCTGATCAGATTGCAGCTGATGTTGAGAGGAAAAGGCAGAAAGCGATTGCGCTCGGTAATACTTTTGTGAAGGCTCATAAGGCGAAGGAGGATTGCAGATTCAAAGAAGTCTGCTAAGTTTGCCCCCGCAAAGAATCCTGTGAAGAGAAAACTCAACACTGTTGCAGAGCAAGGTTTAAGTTCTCCATGGCGGAGCCCGCGTGTTGATTACTCAAAGAGGCCTAATTATGCTGAGGTTGATGTGCATGGGATTCAAGGAAAGCGGAGACGCGCGGACGATCACTCTGGTGTTGATTCTGAGCGTCGATCTTAGCTGGCGCGGGAAAATGCAGCTGGAGAAGCGATGGACAGTGATTCTGATGAGGAGGATGTTGATGTTAGGAAGGTATACGCTATTTATTTTTTTTTCTTCTGTTTTTAAGTTGTTTCGCATGAGTTTGCTGATGTGAACTGCATTTTTTATTCTTTTTTTTGTAGACTGGTAAGAGTACCAAGAGGAAGAGGTCTGAAGATGATGGTGCGCATGAATGGCGTTTTAACCAAGACTGTTCGGCTGTCCATTCCAAACGTATGCAAAGCTGTTGCCTTGTTGGGTGAGCCGCACATAACTTTGGTGCGGCAAGCAGGTTTTGGCATTGTCTTCGACCTGAAAGTACAGAAGAATGTATCTCGTGTTCTCATGTGCAAGCTGATGGGAAAGATCGACCCTGATACGATGAGATTGGACTACGGGTCAACCAAGGTTCTGGAAATCAATCGTGAGGCTGTCCATCACATTTTTGATTTCCCTATGGGTTCTCACACTGCTCCCAGGCCTGCTGCCAGCGGCCATGATGATTCGCTGGCTAATTTGAAGGATGAACTTGGTTTCAACCATTCTCATAGCATAGATGTGAAGGACCTGCTTATTCTACTTCGCACGCTGGCTGCAGACCGTGCGAAGGTTAATAAGACTGTGAAGGTTTTTTCTCATTGTTTTCCAGAGCTTGCTTTGCCCCAGCCCTGCAACTCGATTGTCCAGGGTTGCTGCTATGGTTGAAAACTTGGATTTTGCATCTATGGCTAGCATGGACTTTTGTCAGCTTGTTGTCGACGAGCTGCAGGCCACTCTGTACAAGTGGAATTCTGAAGGGAGCATGCAGAACTGCGCTGAGGGTTGCACCATCATGCCCCTGTTCATGTACCTCGATTCGTTGAATCTTCGCACTGTATCGGTTGTGGATAGACGCACGCCACGCGCTGTAATACTGTCCCATGTGCAGTTGAAGAAGATTCACAACGCCGACATTATTGTCAGGGGAAAGATACACCTGGACACTTACAAGTTTGGCAAGCTGCCGATCAGTGCATAGCAAGCCTTTTTGTGTTTGTTTTATTCCTTTTTTTCGCCATGCTAAATGTGAACCTCTTATGTACTTTATTTGTGAACTGCATCTCTTTTTTTTTGTTAATTTGTTCAGTGGAAGGCGGAAGGGGACATTGTGTACAAGTGGACTGCAGTTGCCGAAGCGCCTGAAATATTTTGTGAGCCTCTTGCTAGGGCGGATCCAATTCGACGGGGTCGTGGTTTTGCTAGGGCGGCTGCTGGAGGTTTTTTTGGCGAGGCTTCTGCTGACAGCAATAAATTTCTTCAGGTCGATGAGCTTCTCGACAGGGCCATCAATTTAACTTCTGATTTGCCAACATCCGGTTCCTGGTTGAGGAATATTGCTGGATTGTTTCCTGAAGGCAAAGGACCTTCTGAAGCAGAAATCGAGGCCGCTCATAACTTTGACCGTGGGCAGCTTGAATTCCTTAAGCAGACAGTTACGAATATCAGGTCTTCATTCGTTCAGTTTAAGCAGTCTCAGGACGACAAGTGTGCTAGGTATGAGCAGGAAGCCGAGGCAATTGTGAAGGAAATGAACAGGCGTGAAGATGTTGTCCGGCCTTCTTTGCCTGACCGCGCAGCTGTGGATGTATGTCTTTTTTTCATATGTGAACAGTTTTTTTACCCATTTTTGTTATCGATTTTTTCTGTGTGTTATGGCATTGACTATTTGTTTTTGCATCCTTTTGTTCTTTTTTCAGTGTGGAGGAGAATCTTCTAATGCTAACGCTTGCCGTGATGATGACCACCAGGACCACTACGGTGTTGATTATGATTATTTGTTTGATAGGCCATTGTCCCCTGTTGACGAAGCTGCCAAAGACAATCCTCTTGACGAAGGCGTCATCGACAAGGTTTGATTTCTTCCTTTTTTTACAGGGGACTTCATTGTTTAATTTTTTGTAGTGTCCAAAACAAACAATCATAGTTGCACCAGCAGTGGCAGCGAACTGCAGTTTTAACTTTTTTGTAGTGTGCACCAATAGTGGTAGTGCACTGCAGTTGTTGTTTAGAGAAGAAGCATCATTTTTTAGCAGTGAACTGCATGATCTGGTGTTGGCTTTTGTTGTAGAACTGCATTTTGGATAATAGTTTTATTTATGTTTTCGTTTTTTAGGACGGCGAATCAAACGTCGAAATACATGGGAAGGAGGCAGAGCGTGACGCTGACAAGGACGGCGAGGCTGACAAGTCTAAAGAGTTGGAAGGCGATGCTTCTCTGATGAGTATAGAGAATTTGCATTTTGTGTTTTATTTTTATTTTTCATGCGAGCTTCATGGTCCGTTTTCTTAGTGAACTGCATTCTCTCTTTTGTGTAATGTGTTTTATTTTTTAACTCATCAGAACTGCGGATTAAATGTTTAAATCCAAGCGGGGCGCACCATGGAGGATGATAATGTGGAAGGGAGAGAAGGGGAGGAGCCTAATGCGGAGGTCAATAAGGCAGAAGGTAGAGAAGGAGGGGAGTGTTCTGTTGAGGCTGATAAGGCACAAGAGAGAGAAGGAAGGGAGGATATTGTGGATGGTGATAATCATGAAGAGAGAGAAGGAGCTCCTCGTGTTACAGTTGAAATGGCAGAAGAGAGAGAAGGATCTCCTAGAGTTGGATTTGATGTTGCGAGGACATCCGCTGGCATTGATGGTGTTATTGGGCCTACTATTTTGTTGTTGGTGATGAGGTGCCTGAGAAATTTTGTGTCATCCCTCGCGCCCTCAAGCAATCTGATGGCAATCTGGCTTTCCCAGTCGAGACAACCAAAGTCCCAGCTGAGATAGTTTCGATTGGTTCTGAAGAGGAACAGCCAAGACTCTCTCAGGACATGAGCAATGAAGCGTCGCTTGACGATGATATTACCGGGCTCGATCACTTGACGCTCAGTAAAGATGGATCTGAGCAGCCGCAGGAAGTGTATTCTGAAACCGAAGGTAAGCGAACTGCATTATTTTTGTTCTTCCCCGGGCGATTGGACCGTGTTGTTTTATTCTCTGATATCGTTCCCACTCTGTATGCAGATGAGGAATTACATGTTGTTACTCCTTCGAGCATTGATCCAGCTCTTATGAGAAGATACAATGAGTTATATGACGCTGTTACGAGGGCTAGGAGGGATAATAAGAAGAAGTATGACATTTTTTGTCTTACACCCCGGTTATTTAATATGTTATTTTTTCAGGGACATCCATCTTATCACTTTTTGCTGGGCCTTTTCCTTCTTGTCTGAAGGCATCTAGTTGCATTCAAGGGAGAGTTTGGTGATATTACTATCGGTCATGTTGGCGAGTCTTTTTGGTCGTATGGAACGCTGAGCACGCGCCTCGCAAACATTGGCGTCTCTATGTTAGCTGAGAGGTTCAAAGGATCTCAAACGATGATTGTCCCGTACAACCTATGTGTAAGCATTTTTATTAATTTATATTTATCCCTCATCCAATTTTTATTGTGCTATAAGCATTTTCATTAACTCTCTGGTTTTGTCTTTTTAGCAGAATTCCATTTGGAACGGCGGTTCCACAAATAGGGCTTTGAAAAAGATGTTTTCTTCAAGCGCAGAGGAACGTGTGGACAAGAAAAACTTGGTAACGAATTTTGACCATTTTCGTCATCTTGAAAATAAGTTTTCTGTTTTTCTATTTTCTCATTTGGTTTGTTTTATTCTTTTTTTATTTTCAGATTATGTTTGCAACATTTGATCCTCCTCCCGCAACAATGAAGGACGCAATAGGCCACTACTGCTTGATCACTTTGAACCTGCGAGAGAAGCGTTTTGAGTTTCTCGACTCATTGAACGACGCCGACAACGCTCCTGCAAATCTTGTCTTGAGGAAAATGGTCAGGAACATCAAAAAAGTTTGGAAAGATGGCAGCGCAAGCTGCGATGAGCGGTTAAACCCTCCCACCCTTGACGGCTTCGTGCTCACTCATGTTAATGTCCCGCAACAGGGAAACGGGTTTGTACTTGTTCCCCTTTGCTTTTGCCTCCTTCAGTTTTTTTGTGTAAGTGAGCTGCACTGTTTTTTACTAAATTAGAAGCACCTTTCCCTTGAGCGAACTGCATTACTAATGTGTTATTAGTTGTTCTCTCCTCGGTTTTTTGTGTGTATGGAGCTGCATTGTTTTACTAACATCAGTAGCACTTCATTATTGAGTGAACTGCATTAGTAATGTGTTTATCTTGGTTTTCTTTGCAGGCATGATTGTGGATTTTACATGTTCCAGTTCATGCAGACCTGGGATGGTGAAACGATTGGCAAGTTTGGGAAGGAGCACATTGGCTACATCAGGAAGGCGATGCTCTATAGTTGGCTGACCTCGTCGCATTGCTGTCTGGACCTGACATCACTTTTAATTTTTAAAGAAGGTTATTACATTTTTTTCAGTCACACACCCTTTTATTAAGTGAACTTCATTGATACAGAAAGGGGAGATCCACTACTTTTGTCAAGCTTTTAGTAGAACCCCACTCACATGATAAAATGACTTTCGTTAGTGAACTTGATGATTCTTTTCATTTTGCTCATTATCCATTTTTTTATGCAGGCTTTGACGAAGGCGCACACCAAGGTGGTATTTCCTTGTTTGAAACTCAGGTTCACACTCCAACGATTCAGAAATTTGTCCTTGATGAACCCCCCGTTAAGCTTGTAAAAGAACCGGTGTGTAAGGGGTTGAGGAGTGGCGCCGACACTTCGAATGAAAAAGCTCTTGAGAAATCTCCTGTCAAGCTCAAGCGTGGGAAGAAAGCAGTCAGCCCTCCGAATGCTGAAGATAGTGATGATGATTTTGAGAGGCCACCACTAGTGCCTAGGAGGACCAGGAGCGTAGCTGTGGAACGCCCGACCGACAGCGAGGCACTAGTTCTATCAAATAAGAGGCCTGTGCAGAAGCCATCAAAGTTTAGATCTCCGGTACAGAAGTTGAAGCCTACGAGTTTCAGCTATCTTGCGGAGATGAGGAAAGTCTTGCAATTCATCACGAGCACACCATTCAGGCAGAAATACAGTGAGTCAGTTCTTTTTTCATTAGTTTTTTCGCTTTTTGATTCTTATTGTGTGTAATGTTTTGTGTGTTTTTCCTTTTGTGTTCCTAATCCCCCCACCCTCGCCGTTTGTTTTGTGTAGGTGCGCGCTTTTCATGCACAAGAATCCTATCGAAGCCTACACTGTGAATGTGGACTACATTGTCTTAACTTTCACCAGAGGTGGTTTCATGGACTCGGAATTGATGGATCATATCATCAGGTACTGGAAGAATGACGATCATATAAATGTGGTTTATCGATCTGGCGAACGCGTTCTCCTGTCCCCTTTGTTTATCACGGTATTTCTCTTTTTCCCTTTTTTTATTTTTTCTGCTGGAGTGAACTGCAGTTAATAGTGTATAATATTTTGTTTTAGCAATGTACTGAAGTACATACATTTATTTTTGTGTTTAACCCATGTATCTTAAATGAAACAAATTGGGGGGAGAAGTGTGAACTGCATACTGTTTAGAGAAGCGTGATCTGTTTTTTCATTAAGCGCCAGAGTGAACTTTGAGGGGGAACTGCATGAACGTTCTTTTGTGAATTACCCACACGCAGTATGTGCTTCAAATGAATGATCACGCGGATAGAGATGAAGATGGAAACGTTGTGTTGCCTTTTGTCCACGGCAAGTTTAACATTGACGATGCAGCAAAGCAGTTCAAAGTTTTTGTTCGTGATGACGAGAACCTTCTTGATTGCAAATTAGTAAGTTATCAGATTTGCTGGTTCAGCCTTATGTACTTATTTTCTCTCCCAATTTTTTCCAGTAATCCTTTTTCACTCATCAAACCCATAACAATTTTGATGAAACAAAATCAGATTATGTTACTGATACGTGCAAAACGTATCTATAATTTCTGCTTGCTCCATGCCTCTTTTGTGCGATATTGCTATGATATTTGTGCACTTCCATACACTTTTGATCATATTTGGACTAACCTATTAAATCAGTGCACCCCAGTGCCAGTTTCTGTTTTCTGTTGTTTTTCTATTTCAGGTTTTCCCATTACTTAAATTGCCAGAAAAATTCCGGGAAAAATATATAAAAAATCAGCGCTCCGGAAGCTTCCACGTACCAGAAGTGGGGCCAGAGGGGAGCCGGGGGCAGCCCAGGCGGCCTGCCCACGCGGCCCCCCTCCTGGCCGCGCCGGGGGGGCGCCTGGGCCCCCCTTACCTCCTCTGGTGACCCCCTTTGGCATATATTTACACCGCGTCCCGAAACCCTCGAGGACGGAACCCTTTTTCGTGATCTCATCTATGTTCCGCCGCCGCCGCGCTTCCAAGATCGGGAGCACCAGGAGAACTCTTCCCGGCACCCTGTCGGAGGGGAGAACCACCACCGGGAGCTTCTCCACCACCATGGACGCTTCCCGGATGAGTTGTGAGTAGTCCCCCTTGGACCATGGGTCCATGACCAGTAGCTATGTGATGTTCTCCTCCCCTCTTTGTTCTTCACCGATTAGACCTCGTGAGCTGCCCTACATGATCGAGGCACATATGTAATCTTTATGCTGTTGCTATGCTGAGTTTGCTGGGATCCGATGGATTATGAGATTATGTTCAGATTGTGTGCGAGTAATATATTTGATTCACCTCTTTTATATTTATGTTCTTGAGTAATTCTTGCATGTTCTCCGTTGCTGTTTATTGCTTTGGCCAAGTAGTAGGTAGTAACTCCAAGAGGGAACGTTATGCTTGATTGTGGGTTCATGCCCCTCGATGACTAGCTTGAGTGACAGAAACATGAGTCTAGGGGACGTGATGTTGCCACAAAGGGGAAAACAACAGTGCTTGTACTTGCGGGTGCAAGGATTGTTTACTTTACGCAAAGTTCTTTTAATGCAGTTGTCTGTTACTTTGAGTTTACACTATGGGTGGGACTCGCAACTTAATACCAGCGAGATGTTCTGGATAGATATCTCAAGGTGGATGATTAGTAGTAGATGCAGATGGATTTCGGTCTACTTGCCTTGGCGTACCGCCCATGCTTTTGAGCCTCTACCTTTCTTACAACATAGTTAGCATTGGTTTGCGCACATAATCATGTCAATTGCCCAGCTGTAATTCGTTTACCTCGCTTAGCTGTTTTATCGTCTTTTGGGAGAGAGACATCACTAGTGAACATCATGGGACCCCGGTCCATATTACCATCACTGATCACACCCGTTATTTACTTTCTGTTCTTATTTACTAGTTGCAGTCATACCTATCACTATTATCTCTTGCGTTTGATCCTTTGTAAACGACAAGGCCGGAGGGATTGACAACCTCTCTGTACTCGTTGGGAGCAAAGTTATTTGTATCTGTGTGCAGGTCCTGTCAAGCAAAAGTCTCTGGCGCTATTGACACCTTCTTGTTGACCCTCGGAGTCTCACGGGATTCGATCCTTGGTATCTTTGCCAAGGGAAAAACAACCGCTACGCTACATCTCAAACCTTTCACTTGGGGTAACCAACGAGGGGCGAGAAGCCATCAAGCAAAGTTTTCTGGCGCCGTTGTCGGGGACTCCACTCTTCAACATAGGGGAGTTGCACGTTATCTTTTATCTTTGCTTTTTAGTCTTGTTAGTTTACCTTTCAGTTTTTGCTCCCTTTATCAAAAATCACAAAAATAGTTATCTTGCTTGCTGCTGCTATGGGTTCCACCGAGAACACCAAGTTGTGTGACTTCACTAGTCATAACAACGATGACTTTATCTGCACGCCTATTACTACACCTTCCACTTCAGCACCTTCTTATGAAATTAAACCTGCTTTACTGAACCTAGTTATGAAAGATCAATTCTCCGGTGCTAGAGATGATGCTGCTTTGCACTTAAATAATTTTGTTGAACTCTGTGATATGCAAAAGTACCGAGAAGTAGATAGTGATATTGTTAAGCTTAAGCTTTTTCCTTTCTCCTTGAGAGGAGGAGCTAAAATTTGGTTTCAAACATTGCCTAGGAATAGCATAGATTCTTGGGACAAGTGCAAGGATGCCTTTATTGGGAAGTATTATCCACCTGCTAAAATTATCCAACTAAGGAGTAACATAATGAATTTTAAACAATTGGATAATGAACACGTTGCCCAAGCTTGGGAACGCATGAAATGTCTTGTCAAGAACTGCCCTACTCATGGTTTGACTACTTGGATGGTTATCCAAACTTTTTATGCAGGCTTGAACTTTACCTCGCGGAACTTGTTAGATTCGGCCGCGGGAGGAACCTTTATGTCAACTACACTTGGTGCTGCCACGAAGCTTCTCGATGAGATGATGACCAATTATTCCCAATGGCACACCGAACGCGCTCCAACAGGTAGGAAGGTATACTCTGTCGAGGAGATTTCCTCCCTAAATGAAAAAGTTGACTTGATCATGTCTCTACTTTCCAAGCAATCTTCTATTGATCCTCGTGATGTTCCTTTAAATTCTTTGATTGCTCAAGATCAAGTAGATGTGAACTTTATCTCTAGAAACAATTTCAATAACAATGCTTATAGGAGTAATTTTGGTAGCAACCCTAGACCGTTCCCCTCTAATTCCTATGGGAACAACAATGCTTATCCTAACACCAAGAACTCCACTTCTGAACTAGAGATTATGCTTAAAGACTTCATCACTACCCAAAAAGCCTTCAATAAGAATGTAGAAGAAAAACTAGCCAAACTAGATAATCTCTCTTCGAAGGTAGACAATTTAGCCCATGAGGTAGAGTTGCTTAAAATTATAACTTCCCCTCTTGAGGAGAGGAAGACCACTCCTATGAATGCTATTCAAGTGCAAATTAATGAAAACATTAGGATGTTGGCTAAACTTAAAGAGAGATGGGCTAGAGAAAAGGAGGAAGAAGATAGAATTAAGAGCCTTCCTACCCACCACACTGTTGCTGCTATCCAAGTTGTTGAGGATACCCAAACTCTTAGCACCCAATGCACTCCTGGTCCCATTGGACCTATTAATGGTGATGCTATGACCTTAACCGTAGAAACTCCTATGGCCATAGAAGCTACCAAACAAGTGAGCCTAAAGGACACCACTACCACTTTACTTGATAGTAGTGACCTTGATTTTGATAATTGCACCCTTTCTGAAGTTATTGATTTCATTCACAAGATGTCTAGAGATCCCCACACTAGCACGCTTAATCTTGCCTTCACGGAGCATATCACTAATGCTCTCATCAAAGCTAGGGAGGAGAAACTTAGGGTAGAAGCCTCCATACCTAGAAAGCTAGAAGATGGTTGGGATCCTATGATTAAAATTAAGTTGAATAACTTCTCTTGCTATGCTTTATGTGATGTTGGAGCTAGTACCTCTGTTATGCCCAAAAGAATATATGATATGCTTAAATTGAAACCTTTTGATTCTTGTTCTTTTGGTGTTCGTCTTGTTAATTCTTCCATAAAGAAACCCTTGGGGAGGATCGACGATGTTCTTATCATTGTCAATGACAATTATGTTCCCGTTGATTTCACTATTATGGATATTGAATGTGAACCTTCTTGTCCAATTATTTTGGGACGTCCTTTTCTTCGCACCGTTGGTGCTATCATTGACATGAAAGAGGGGAATATAAAATTCCAATTTCCTCTCAAGAAAGGGATGGAACACTTCCCTAGAAAGAAGATCAAGTTACCTTTTGAGTCCGTTATACGGGCTAGCTATTCTTTTACTCTTGATAAAACTTGATCTCTTTGCATTATGCCTAGCTTAAAGGCATAAAAGAAAGCGCTTTTGGGAGGCAGCCCACAATGAATAAAATTTTATTTTGCTTTTGTTGTGTCTTGATGTTTGTTACTACAGTTGCATCATCATTGTATCTTTACTTTTCAGCTTTGTGCCAAGTTTAGCCTCTGATTGCAAGAAAGTTCAAAAGTTGTGACGTGCTGTCCAGAAAACAGATTCTGTCCATGGATAGAAAAATTCGTATAAAATCACCAGATCATCTTTTTGGTCTGAATTTTTTCGACAGCGTGCTCTATACAATTGTCTTTCGGGCGTTTGTTCTGAGTTTTTTTATTTGAGTTGCAGAAGTGCCCCGAAAAAATTATTTACTACCTGCTGGTCTGTTTTTCACAGATTCTGTCCTGTTTTGCCTTTTCTTCGTTTTGCATACCTTGAGCTTGCTTTTTCTTTGCAAAAACCTTTTGGAAATCTTGAGAAACAGTAGCCCTTCAAGATTATCCTTATTTCCAGCAAGGAAAAATTATTTTATTATGGGTACTAACCTCGCTAATCAGATTATGATGAGTTATGTATGAAGGGAGTTTTCAAGTGTGCGAGGGAAGATGATAAAAAGATTCAGGAGGGTCAAACACTCAAGCTTGGGGATGCCCCCGTGCACCCCCAAGAAATATTCAAGAAGACTCAAGCGTCTAAGCTTGGGGATGCCCCCATGCATCCCCTTCTCCATCAACAATTATCAGTTCGTCTTTCGTTCCACTATATTTTAATCACTTCATGCGTTATGTGCTATGCTTGGAGCGTCTTGCTTTTAGTTTCCTTTTTAGTTTTCTTTAGCTTTGCTTGCTGATCATAACGAGTTAGAACCCAACTTTCTTTGTGTGGGAGAGAAACACGCTCCACTTCAACCTAGAACACAACATGGGATTTTCATGTTTATCTTTGCTGTGTATGTTCTTTGTCTTTCAATAGCTACTGTCATGTTTAGCTCTTAGTTTTCATGCTTTTCTTTTTAAAGAGCTTTTGTTTAGTTGGCTGCTTCTGGAACTCTCTTGAGTTATCATGCTTATCTTGTTAAGAGAGTTGGCTTCTGTGGCACTGGTTGATATGTCTATGATAAAAATGCTATGTGCATAATTGTGCTTAGTAGTTCATGTTTTCTTATGGTTAGTCTCAAATAGCTGGGGGTCCTTAATGTGTTATTGGAGTACCAGCATGATTTGTTTGCCTATGATGTGGTATGGTTTAGTGATATCTTCCTCCAAGAATTTATTTTGATTGACTTGGCATATGCTCACGCATATTTAAGACTGTAAAGATAGTCTATCAAGCCTTGATGATATTTAATTTCTGAGTAGCGATATAACTTCCATGCCCGATTCAATGTTGCTTTGTCGCTCTGCATGATTATGACCGTCATTGCTCTCTTAGTTGGTCGCTCCCAGTCTTTTGCTAGCCTTCACCTGTACTAAGCGGACTGACTGCTTGTGCATCCAAAATCCTTTAAACCAGTTATGCCATGTGAGTCCACCATACCTTCCTATACATGGTATTTACTTGCCATTCCTAACGAAGACTTTCTTGTACCATCTCGAAATTATTCAAAAGCATTTCTCTTTTGTGCCTCTGTTTTAGCTCATGAGGAAGTAGTAGTTAATTCATGATCTTTTTAAGTTGGACATGTTTTACCCCGGGATTGCATGTCTAATCTGCAAACCCCTAATACGAGAAGGAACTGGCATGAGTGCGCCCGGCTCATAAAAAAAATACAACAAACAAACCCTCCTTCACGCTTTGTTCATGAGAAATCAGAAAACTTTTGGCAGTGATAAACAAAGGAGATTAAGGGGATGTGATCATCCCCGTGCGGGAGCCGTTCCTCGAAACTTGTCCAGCTCGAGAAGTAATTGAGTTATCTACTAGCATTCGTTGATGAAATATGCATCTCCCAAAAATCATTTTTACCTCTATTTTTAAAAACCAAGAGCTCTGGTACATGTTTAGTCTTTGCTTCCAACCACGGGTTTTCAACCTTGCCATCAAAATCCACGGTTCGAGAGTCTCCACCTTCTTTCTTCAAAGCACCAACTATTGAGAGCATGATTGTCATTCTGAGTGTAATGTGCATTGTCCCAAAGTACCATTGTCTTCTGCATGATTATGATATTGCTTATTCTGAAATCATTGTACCTAGTCGTCACTTAAACTTCGGAGGTGCCTCTGCATTTATGTTTTGCTTCACTAAAGGGGGCAAGCGAGGTATCACTTTGTCATGTTTGCACACCATGCTCACTACAAATCTATTGGGTGTTTCAGTATCATATTGTAAAACTTTCAGTTCTTTTTGATATTCTCATGAGGCAACTTAATTACTAAAGATTCATTATCTCAGTAAGCATTTGTCATGTGACTATGAAAAGTTCTTATATGGTTAATAGCATGTCACCACAGAAATTATGCTTGTTATCATTTACCTACTCGAGGACGAGTAGGAATTAAGCTTGGGGATGTTGATACGTCCGAAACGTATCTATAATTTCTGCTTGCTCCATGCCTCTTTTGTGTGATATTGCTATGATATTTATGCACTTCCATACACTTTTGATCATATTTGGACTAACCTATTAACTCAGTGCACCCCAGTGCCAGTTTCTGTTTTCTGCTGTTTTTCTATTTCAGGTTTTCCCATTACTTAAATTGCCCCAAAAATTCCGGGAAAATATATAAAAAATCAGCGCTTCGGAAGCTTCCACGCGCCAGAAGTGGGGCCAGAGGGGAGCCGGGGGCAGCCCAGGCGGCCTGCCCACGCGGCCCCCCTCCTGGCCGCGCCGGGGGGGCGCCTGGGCCCCCCTTACCTCCTCTGGTGACCCCCTTTGGCATATATTTACACCGCGTCCCGAAACCCTCGAGGACGGAACCCTTTTTCGCGATCTCATCTCTGTTCCGCCGCCACCGCGCTTCCAAGATCGGGAGCACCAGGAGAACTCTTCCCGGCACCCTGCCGGAGGGGAGAACCACCACCGGGAGCTTCACCACCATGGACGCTTCCCGGATGAGTTGTGAGTAGTCCCCCTTGGACCATGGGTCCATGACCAGTAGCTATGTGATTTTCTCCTCCCCTCTTTGTTCTTCACCGATTAGACCTCGTGAGCTGCCCTAAATTATCGAGGCACATATGTAATCTTTATGCTATTGCTATGCTGAGTTTGCTGGGATCCGATGGATTATGAGATTATGTTCAGATTGTGTGTGAGTAATATATTTGATTCACCTCTTTTATATTTATGTCCTTGAGTAATTCTTGCATGTTCTCCGTTGCTGTTTATTGCTTTGGCCAAGTAGTAGGTAGTAACTCCAAGAGGGAACGTTATGCTTGATTGTGGGTTCATGCCCCTCGATGACTAGCTTGAGTGACAGAAACATGAGTCTAGGGGACGTGATGTTGCCACAAGGGGGAAAACAACGGTGCATGTACTTGCGGGTGCAAGGATTGTTTACTTTACGCAAAGTTCTTTTAATGCAGTTGTCTGTTGCTTTGAGTTTACACTATGGGTGGGACTCGCAACTTAATACCAGCGAGATGTTCTAAATAGATATCTCAAGGTGGATGATTACTAGTAGATGCAGATGGATTTCAGTCTACTTGCCTTGGCGTACCGCCCATGCTTTTGAGCCTCTACCTTTCTTACAGCATAGTTAGCATTGGTTTGCGCACATAATCCTGTCAATTGCCCAGCTGTAATTCGTTTACCTCGCTTAGCTGTTTTATCGTCTTTTGGGAGAGAGACATCACTAGTGAACATCATGGGACCCCGGTCCATATTACCATCACTAATCGCACCCGTTATTTACTTTCTGTTCTTATTTACTAGTTGCAGTCATACCTATCACTATTATCTCTTGTGTTTGATCCTTTGTAAACGACAAGGCCGGAGGGATTGACAACCTCTCTGTACTCGTTGGGAGCAAAGTTATTTGTATCTGTGTGCAGGTCCTGTCAAGCAAAAGTCTCTGGCGCTATTGACACCTTCTTGTTGACCCTCGGAGTCTCACGGGATTCGATCCTTGGTATCTTTGCCAAGGGAAAACTACCGCTACGCTACATCTCAAACCTTTCACTTGGGGTAACCAACGAGGGGCGAGAAGCCATCAGTTACCACGGTTCAAAGACCAGCATTACTTGCTATACACGATGAATAGGCACCGTGAGACCCTTGATATTCATGACACTAGGAGGTACAGCGGACCGATTGATCAAACAATGAGGTGGCATAAGTCCGAATACCATAGCGACCACACTGAAATGGTAATTTTTTTCCTTTTTCACCTTCTTCTTGTTTTCATGCGTGCGCGTGTCGAACAATATTGTTGTGATGTGTATTTTTGTTTTTTATTTTTATTATCACCAGATGATCAGGATGAGTGCATTGATGAAGAAGGTTTACGGAGAAAAGGACTACAAGAGAAAGGAGTCAGTAGACTGGGTCGATGTTTCAAAGAAAGCTAGCTTTTTGGGCGCCCCTGGGCAGGGCCCCAACGAGTGCGGCTTCTTTGTTCTGAAGATGGCTCAGTTTTACGACGGCAAAAGCTTTGTTGTGAAATTTGCAAAGCGTAATGTAAGTATCTTTTTTTAACCCAATAATAATCCCTCATTCTTTGATTTTTTTTTGTTAGTTCTTTTCTGTAGATGATCTTGTATATTTGTTTATTTTTTTGCTTCATCGCAGGAAGCTGCTGTTGAGGAAAGGAAGGCTGAGTTCTTGTTCCAGATCCTGTTGCACCCTGAAAACATGGTCGTAGTCACCGAGTTCCCGGAGGATCTAAGAAATCTCTGTATTTCTCTTGGCTTTTCTCCAAAACTGGATTCGCAGGAGCAGGATGAGACATAAATGATAGCAGATCTTTTTTATATGTATTGATGTCTTTTCGTGTGTGCTCCAAAACTTTATGTAAACAGTATGTATGGTCGCTGTGTGTAGTTCTCGATCTTCAAAACTTTTTCACAACGTGTTGTGTGCTTTTGTATATTCCGGTCTAGTTAGTTTTGTGTTTTTCTTTTGTGGCAGACAGTGACAATGTCAAATATGTACATAATGGAGCTTTCAGCCAATTCCTCCATGTGAATTGTAACATGTTCGTAGCGCACTGCATTCACTCATATGAGTAGCAGCCAAGTTTTTTAAATATACGTATCCGCACTGCATCTCATCTTATCACATGGGACATCAAAGACGAATTCAACGTGTTTGTCGTCGAGGTTCAAAATTTGGGTAAAAATGTATTAGAAGACACAAAATCAACCGTGTCTGCTAAGCGAGAGCTCAATTTTTTACATTTTTTGCACTAAGCGCACTGCACTGTATACTCGAAGCGGACTGCACTGTAAGCTTTAAACGCACCACACACTCACTGCACTGTACGTGAATCCTAGTCTCACTCTATAGAGTTTTCTTCTAACTGCATTCTATATTGATTCACTGTCATCTCAGATTCTATACGACGAAGAGAACTGCATTCTGAGAATGACATTCTGATCTCAGGGTTTTCATACAGAAGAGAACTGCATTCTGAGAATGACATTGTCATCTTATTACTTTCATATAGAAGAGAACTGCATTTTATCAAGCATACCACCGGCAGCACATTGATCACAAAGTATATATGGCATATGTTATATCTATTCATTTTGAACTTCAATATTACATGTTGAATTCTTTTTTTGCAGTCCACTGAACACAAGCTATATCTTATATACGATACGATATATATAAAGGATGAAGTTAATATATTTTTAAAAGGTAAAACTGTATATTAGTTGAGCTATGTCCTCTTCCTGCTACTTCTTCTCAAATTGTGCATTGCATTTGTTTCAATGGTTGTTGATGCTTCCATTTTGCTCTTGTTATTCGAATTACCCCTCGTAACGCGACCGTGCGACTGCGATGCTTGCCAACGCGCTGGATTCTGCGTTCTGCCTCTCCCCCTCATTTTTGATGATGGTTCTTGGATGTCTTCATCTTCTTCTTCTTCCTCATCTTCCTCTTCTGGTTCCTCATCTTACTCTTCAGTTACATCAGCTTCGCTCTCTTCCTCGTTCTCTTCTTTGTCAGCATCTTCTTCGTCATATTCTTCATCTTTTTCTTCTGTTCTATTTGGACAAGTTCTCGCGTTATGCTTCTCTCTCTTGTTGCAGACGCTACATAGTCTTCTCTTTGTCATATCATCTTGTTGGTCAGCTTGGTGATCTGTGGCGGCATTTTTAGCCTGGATTTTTTTAGCCTCTCCTTACATGTTCTTGAGTTGTGTCCCGCAATCTTATTGCATGATTTCCACATCCTTACCCCCAGTGGTCTTCCTCCGCTGTCCAGTACTGGCTCAGGCCTGCTATTTTTTTCAGGACTTTTTTCTTTTGCTGCAGCTTTTTTATTGGCTGATTTGCTCTCTTTCTTTCTCCCTTTTGTGTTTGAAACAGGTGGTGGAAGAATTGTGTCATCCATATTATGAGCTGCACCATCAGCGGCATGTTCGCGCTCCTCTCCTTGTTCTTCACTCCGCGCATCCATGATCTTCTCTGCTTCTTCTTCTTCTTCGTTTATTATGTTGACTTCTTGTATGAGTTCTCTCATCCCAGCTAAAGCTCTGTTGTACCCTCTATCCGATTTGACACCCCTGTTTGCCAGGTCCATCGCTGTTTCTGCAAGTAGTCTCCTACGGCAGAACATCGAACTCCCATCTGGAGCAGTTTGCTCATAGTCTTTGCGGTCAAAAGTTGCATTTTGGCGCGCGTTCCGTGTGTATCTCTTCAATATCTACTCTTTAGGTATATTGTCCACCCGCAGCTGATCTAACATGCAAATGATGTGCACGTAGAATAGGCCTGCAGCAAAAGAATTTTTTGGGTTGTTCGTGTCAGCAAACTTCACATAAATATGCAACATTTTCAATTTTGGTTTGTGAACTGCATTATAAATACGTCCTGGTTTTTCTGTTCTAGTGAACTTCACTAAGGTTTTTGTTTTGTTTTTCATCTCTTTTTTGCTAACAGCAATAAGTGAACTTCATTATGTTTTTTGTGTGCTTATTTTTTGTTTCATGTCTCACTGACCTGTGTGTGTCCACAGCTTGCATTCGCATTCGTAGATATCGTTTGTCACATCAGCAATTACCTGGAACTCGTGTCTTGCCCAATCAAAATCATCAGACCGGTTGTAGTGGCGCACCGAATATTTCGTCGGGTTGTCAGGGGACTGCTCTGATCTAAATGCAGTGCTGCGGTAGTGCGTTTGCTTGAAGTCAGCAAAGACCGCCTTGGTGTAAATCTTGGAGAGCTGAACCTCGAAACCAAACTGAGTAGTAGCCTTTATTTCCGTCTGTGAAACAAAGAAAACTAGTTAAGTAGTTGTCTTTCACAGCTAAAATAAAGAAAGCGAGTAGTGTTTTATTAATTTCTCATCCAGCTTAAAAACTTTGCTCTGGTTATATACCTGTTAGTTATGGTCTCCGCGTGCTCGACGCCCATCCTTGTCTGGATGCACCTGTCCACCTGCGATGCAAAGATGTGTAGGTCGTGTCTTTCCTTGACAAAGTTCCTCTTCAAGATCCGGTTCATGCTTTCACTTCTCTGTGTTGATGTCATCCGTGCACAGAACACCTCCTTGTAGTAAGCTGATATCCATTCTTTTCGGTCTGTCCAGAGCGCCTTCATAATTTCATCATTTTGCAGGTTATACTTGTCCATGAGCTCATGCCAAGCGCGTTCAAACTCTGATGGAATTAGTGGGTGGTTGAGAACTGAGGTCAGCTCATCTTTGAATGTCTCATACGCTTTGTACAGCAAGGACAGGTGATCCTTGTATTTTTTCAGTATATGCCAATGGCATAACTTGTGCAGCGTGCCTATTAGCGTACTTTTTATCACGGCACCCATGGAGGGGCATTGATCTGCATGTTTTTTGAAAAAACCAAGCAGTGAGTTATTGAGAGAACTGCATATATTTTTTCTGCTTTTTTCTGATTTTTTCATTGGATGTAAGAAATGGACTACAAAACTTGGCAATGAACTGCATTGTTATTTAAACCCATTCTTTTTTAGCATACCTGTAAGTATGCAGATTGGCCGCTTGTTGTTCATGCAACGCAAGAACGTCCGGAACACACACTCGAAAGTCGGTATTGTTTCGTCTCTGATAAGAGCCACAGCAAATATTGTACTTTGGAGGTGGTGGTTGACTCCAACGAAGACGGCCAGAGGCATGTGGAACTTGTTGGTCTTGTAGGTCGTGTCAAATGTGACACAATCTCCAAAATCTTCGTACGATCCCCGGCAGCTCGCGTTCGCCCAGAATATGTTTCGCACACGGTTATCGATATCTTTGTCGTAATCATAGAAGAACTCCGGGTTTATTTGCTGCATTTTCTCAAAGAAAGACAGGAGTTTCTTCACATCGTCTTTTGTTTCCTCCCTCGCGAATTGGTGCTTCCTGCAGTTCGAAATAATAATATAGTTGCAGCATTAGAGACATATAGAAAATGCACAAGCGAACTGCATGAAATAGATGAGATATCGTTTTTTGTTTAGTGAACGTACCTGTTCACCCAGTCACGGCTGGTGCGCCCCATAAAGTGCAGCCCTCCTGACATCCTTGACAGGGTTGACATCATCTGCGTGTGCGTCAGGTTGTCGCTCAGCATGTCCTTCACTAGTTTATCAAGTAACGGATCATACGTCTTATGCGAGTGCATGTGCAGAAGCATAGCCGGGCTATCAATCATCCTGTGGTTGTGATTGAGCTCAATCTCTGCTATCACAACCACATCCTTGATTTTTTTCAATCTCATTCTCGCCTTGCAGCTAGTCCTCTTTGATGTTTTCTCTCGCTTTCTGTCATAATCCGTGACAGTTTCCTTGCTTCTGCTTTCCTATGAGCACACTATGTATCTGTTTGTTCTGTATCCACCGTTTTTGTGTGTGCCGAAGCCTGCATGCCTCGCATACGTGTTGTAGAATTCTCGCGCCGCAGTGTGTGATGTGAATTGCATACCTTTCACAAGCACAAGTTCTTGGAGCATGTTCTCATTCTGCACACACAGTATGGAATGTTTTTTTTGTTAATGAGAATGCACAAGTTGAAAGAATGCGTAAGTGAACTGCAGTAGTTAGGCAAGGAAGCTTACATGCGTGTACTATTTTTTCTCTAACAGTGTTTGCAGCTCACCAATGTTTATTGGGCATGGAGGGGTGACAACAGATCTGTGTAATTTAGGATCGCGAGGAGGCAGAAGTGTTGAGAACTTTACTTTTTTGGTTGCTTGTGGCTCTCCTTGATTTTGCTTCATATTCTTTTGGTGCGCAGTAGGCGGCCTGGGTGGAATTCCACTGTCTCTTCGTCGACGAATCGTTTGCTCATGAACTTGCCGAACTTGATGGGTTTCAACATTGGCTTGTGGAGGTGCTATATCATCCGTTCTGATCTGCTGGCCAAATGTTTCAAAGACACGCGTGTACCTTGGCTGCATAACTGTTATGATTTGCTCTTCATCATCATCCTCCTCATCATCTTTCTGCGCATGCTCCCCCATGAAGACCAGATCGTCGTCGTCCTCCTCAGCTTATGCGCTTTTGCTTCACTGCCTTCTCCATCTTGAATGATGTTTGGTTCACTGTTTTCATCTTTATCCTCTACATCTTCCTCCACCGAGTACGCAGTTATGTTTGTTGTGTTAAAGAAACCCCTAGGTATTTCAGGTGTTATCCATCCAGCCATCTCCCACTCTTCTCTTCCAATGCAGTTCAGGGGCTTTGGGTTGTGAATCAATCGAGGTATCTTCTGGTTTGGAGGCATAGTAATTTCCTGCACAGTATTAAGCCAAAGCTTTTTATGCACGCCAACAGTGAAATGAACTGCATCTTCGTACTATATATCATTATATATGCAACTGGGAGAAATTGCACTTCAATTTTTCATTCTATAGCAGGGGCACTGGGAGTTAACATGAAGAAACAATGCACTTCAGTTTTAAGCCACAACGCTCTACATATGTAAGTCATGGTGGACTGCATTTTTCAGCCATATCGCATTTTTATTTTTTCAAAGTATCTTTTCTGTTTTTTACTGGGAGATACATGGGACTGCAGTCGACGCAAGAGGGGCACTGCATGGTGATAAAAAGGGCACTGCAAACTGGATGTGGGGGGTTGGGTATGTGATTTTCTTACATTATATGCAGTTCTCTCCTTCTGCAGATGCAACTCTGCCTGTTGTTGGCGTGCAGTCCACCTCCGCTGCAGGAACTCATGGGCTTTTTCAACTTTTGCCATTGTCGCGGGAGAAGGCTGGATGGGCACCATTGTAGTTCGCATCCACGACGACTGCGATGGAGAAGGCATCCTTGCAGTTCTCTTCCCCCCGCCATGCATAACCGAGGTTGGATGCTTCAGCTGGGTCAACGGCGGCGGATCTCCCAGGTGGTGTTGGGGCGAAGGTGAGGGGCGGCGTCGCTTCCTAACCGTCGCCGCGGAAGAAGCCTCGCCGAGGGACTGCATCGCCGGCCGCTCCACGCGCGCTCTGCGCTACCGGCTGCGGAAGAAGGCGGGAAGGGGTGGGGGTCGCCGCCGGCCACAGGGCGCTGCCGCGTAAGGAGGCGGGGAGGGGGGGTCGCCGCTGGCCGCAGGGCGCTGCCGCGCAAGGAGGCGGGGAGGGGAGGGGGTCACCCCCGGCCGCAGGGCGCTGCCGCACAAGCAGGATGGGAGGGGAGGGGGACGCCCCCGGCCGCCGGGGCGCTGCCGCACAAGGAGGCGGGGAGGAAGGGGGACGCCGCTGGCCGCCGGGGCGCTCCCGCGCAAGGAGGTGGGTAGGGG
>LR738713.1:753606746-753784888 GCA_902687465.1 Secale cereale | reverse complement strand
ATATATATATAGACACACACACACACACATGAGGTGTTCGATGATATGCCCGAGCCACACTAGTTAAGCTTTCTCCTCTTGAAGCTCGAACTCCAAACTCCATTTTCTACGAGATTTGGCTAGGTTAAGCGGTCCGTCACGTCCCGTCCCCGTCTTCACCGCCATCGATCGCCCACGCCGATCTCGTCACCGGCACCACCGTGGTGAGCTATGCATGTACTTTGAATATAATGGGATGATGAACTTATATTAATTTGAGTGGAAATGTATCCATGATGTTCTGTAATGGTTTTTGACACACTTAATTATATATAAGTGCAAGCAGATGAACCGGCAATGGATGTACGATGACAGACGCACCTTCGAGTACATTAATGGCATGCATAATTTTCTCGAAGTGGCTAAGGCAAACAAGCAGAATGGTTTTATGTGTTGTCCATGCACTATCAGTGGGAATATGAGGTCTTACTCCGACTCGAAAACCCTTCACACCCACCTGCTTTATAACAGTTTCATGCCACTCTGTAATGTTTGGACCAAGCACGGAGAAATAGAGGTTATGATGGAAGACAACGAATTAGAAGAGGACGATGACAACTATGTGCCTCCGGAATACAGTGATGCTGCAGCGGGGGAAGCTGCTGAAGGTCAAGAGGAACCAGACGATGTTGTGCCCGATGATGATCTCCACCGGGTCATTTTTGATGCAAGGAGACAGTGCGAAAGTGAAAAGGAGAAGCTAAAGTTCGATCGCATGTTGGAGGATTACAAAAAAAGGTTGTACCCCAATTGCGAAGATGGCAACACGAAGCTCGGTACCGTACTGGAATTGCTGCAGTGGAAGGCACGGAATGGTGTGCCTGACAAAGGATTTGAGAAACTACTCAAAATATTGAAGAAGAAGCTTCCAAAGGATAATGAATTGCCCAACAGTACGTATACAGCAAAGAAGGTCTTATGCCCTCTAGGATTGGAGGTGCATAAGATACATGCATGCCCTAATGACTGCATCATGTACCATGGTGCGTATGAGAATTTGAACGCATGACCGGTATGCGGTGCCTTGCGGTATAAGATCAGATGAGATGACCCTGGCGATGTTGACGACGAGCGCCCAAGGAAGAGGGTTCCTGCCAAGGTGATGTGGTATGCTCCTATAATACCATGGTTGAAACGTCTGTTCAGAAACAAAGAGCATGCCAAGTTGATGCGATGGCACACAGAGGACCGTAAGAAAGACGGGAAGTTGAGAGCACCCGCTGACGGGTCGCAGTGGAGAAAAATCGAGAGAATGTACTGGAAGGAGTTTGCAGGTGACGCAAGGAACGTATGGTTTTGTTTAAGCGCGGATTGCATTAATCCTTTTGGGGAGCAGAGCAGCAATCACAACACCTGGCATGTGACTCTATGTATCTATAACCTTCCTCCTTGGTTATGCATGAAGCGGAAGTTCATTATGATGCCAATACTCATCCAAGGCCCTAAGCAACCCGGCAACGACATTGATGTGTACCTAAGGCCATTAGTTGAAGAACTTTTACAGCTATGGAATGGACAAGGTGTACGTGTGTGGGATGAGGCCAACCAGGAGGAATTTGACCTACATGCATTGCTGTTTGTAACCATCAATGATTGGCGTGCTCTTAGAAACCTTTCAGGACAAACAAACAAGGGATACCACGCATGCACGCACTGTTTAGATGACACCCAAAGTATATACCTGGACAAATGCAGGAAGAATGTGTACCTGGGGCATCATCGATTTCTTCCGACCAACCATCAATGTCGAAAGAAAGGCAAGCATTTCAAAGGTGAGGCAGATCACCGGAAGAAGCGGACCATGCGTACCGGGGATCACGTACTTGCTATGGTCAATTATTTATAGGTAATCTTTGGAAAGGGTCCCGGCGGACTATCTGTTCCGAATGGTAATCTTTGGAAAGGGTCCCGGCGGACTATCTGTTCCGAATGACGCTGAGGGACGCGCACCCATGTGGAAGAAGAAATCTATATTTTGGGACCTACCCTACTGGAAAGACCTAGAGGTCCGCTCTTCAATCGAAGTGATGCACATGACAAAGAACCTTTGCGTGAACCTACTAGGCTTCTTGGGCGTCTATGGGAAGACAAAAGATACAACGGAGGCACGAGAGGACCTGCAACGTTTGCACGAAAAGGACGGAATGCCTCCAAAGCAGTATGAAGGTCCTGCCAGCTACGCTCTTACCAAAGAAGAGAAGGAAATCTTCTTTGCATGCCTGCTCAGTATGAAGGTCTCGTCTGGCTTCTCGTCGAATATAAAAGGGATAATAAATATGGCAGAGAAAAAGTTCCAGCACCTAAGGTCTCATGACAGTGTCGGGGGAAACTGTCCGCCACGAACACCTATGGGACCGGAGCCCCTTGTCTGTGCGGTACGAGGGCGGAGGGAGCATGAAGAGCAGATCGTAGCGAGCACGCGGGCAGTTTTACCCAGGTTCGGGCCGCGGTAGACGCGTAAAACCCTACTCCTGCTTAGTTGTGTATTGAGTTGGAGAGCTCGGGAGCTTGAAGAAGCAGCTACACCGGGCGTATGAGTGATCTAGGTTCCGAACCCCCTCCACGTTGTGCATGGGCCTCCATTTATAGTGCAAGGGGTCACCGACAGGTGTCAACGTAGGAGAAAGGGGTAAAAACGTAAAAGAGGTGGTAGTTGTAACAGTGCGGGAACAGTGGAGCTACAGAGCACGAACAGTGGTAGCTACCTACTTTGACAGTGGGGGACAAGGGCATTTAATGCCCGTCGACGTCGACCCCAAAAGTTCCCGCCCTTGTGTCTCCGTCCGCCACGGCGATGGATCCACCACCGTGGAGTGCCACCGTGTCCCCCAGGCTGCACAGCCATCCGCCACGCGTCCCTGGATAAGCCCCAGGGCGACGCGTGGGCCGATGAGCTGGAGCGCGGGCACACAGCGCAACTCTCCCGGCAAGCACCTTGCCGGGGCCTTGATCTTGCCGGGCCCGGGAGCTTGCCGCTCCCCGGGCCCTCGCCGGGGCGCATATAGCGCCGAGGCGTGTCTTCTAGTCTTCCTGGCAAGCTCCTCTTGCCAGGGCCTTGTGCTAGTGGGGCAGTCTTGAGCCTGGTACGGCCTTCCCGGCAAGCTCCACTTGCCGGGGTCTCGATCTTCTGTCTTGCATACTTTGTTTTTGAATGGTTTAAATACGGGGCAGGAAGGTCTCCGGCGAGCGCGTGGTAAACCCTGCCGCGGGAAGCTACAACTGCTCGTGCACAAGTTGGGGTACTGAGGTACCCCTACCTTAGTACACCGACAGGAGCCCCCGGGCCTGGGCCACACACGGTGCCGAGCGCTGTTGGGCCAGGCCCAAAACAGTGCACGGGCACACGCGGCCCACGGCGTGCCGAATCCACTTCCGTATCCGCCGCATCCCCCCGTAACGGCACGCGTCGATTGCGGCGTCGTGGGATGGGACGTGCCCACGTTCCATCAATGAAAAGGGCGAAACACCCCCCACTCCCCCATAAAAGCAGAGGAAGCAGGAGCAGTTCCCCTCCTTGCGCTTTCATTGCATCTTCTTCTTCCTCCAGAAACCCTCTTCGCGCTCCGCCTCCACACCTCCGCCGCCGCCGTCTGCATCTCCGGCGTCGCCGGGCTCTTCATCCCCCTTACTCCGCCGCGTCCGCCATGGCCCCGAAGACCGACAAGGCGAAGGCGGAGAAGGCCAAGAGGGAGAAGTCGGAACAAGCGGCGAAGCTCGCCGCGTATCGGAAGCAGCACCTCGTCTTCCTGCCGAGGCTCGGCGCGCGGGAGCTCTGGAACAAGTACTACTTGTTCTGGGCCAAGGAAACCAAGGCGCACCCCCGCACTCAAGCTTATCCGGCCGCCGCCAAGGACAACTACCCCGGCGGGTACTACTTCTTCGCAGCCTTCTTTCACTGCGGTCTTTGCCCTCCTTTCTCCAATTTCTTCTGTGACGTCATGCATACCTACGGCCTCCATCTTCTTGACTTCACCCCCAACGCCATCCTCACAATGGCGGTTTTCGCACACATGTGCGAAAACTTCATAGGAATTCACCCGAACGTAGCGCTGTTTAGGCACTTTTTCACTCCTAGAGCAGAGGCCGACGCCCCCCTCTCCGAAGGAATTTCTTGGGTTTTCCGTCTGAACAAAAAGGGGTCCTACTTGCCGGGGGAGCTCCGCGGCAAGTGGGAGGAATGGCGTGCGGAGTGGTGCTGGATTGTTGAGGACGAGCCGCAGGCCTTCACCGCGCCGCGCACAACGCCCATCGTGCGCGGCAGGGATTGGAGCGAGCTGGACTCGGACGACATCAAGCTCGACGTCGCCCTCGTCCGGATTCTTCGTCTTCGGACCGCCAAGCTGTCCGTTGCAGAGGTAGGCGCAGATTTCCTTCGCCGCCGCATCGCCCCTCTCCAAGACAGGAAAAGGGCGGCCTGGGAGTACGGCGGCCCGGCGGATATAATGAGGCTGCGCCCCGGGCTAAACTTCAACTTCACGACGCTGGAGCTGAAGGGGATGGTCCGGGAACTCTGGAGCGCGTGCTGACGAAGATCGTGTACCGCAACCCGGGCATCAACCTCACCAACGTTCTTCGCAGCCTGCCGGCCGATGCGAACATGGAGGCTCTGAAGGAGCAGGTCGCCCACATCATAGCCAAGGTGGCCAAGATCTCCAGGAAGGAGGGCGACCGCGTAGATTAGGCCTCCATTATCTTTATCTCTTTTTGTTGCTTTCGTATATTGTTTGCTTCCCGGTAAGGCTTCTCTTTCTTGAACAGCACTTGGTTCCTCCTCCACCTCCTTCCCCCCAGCAAACTTGTGCGCGAGGAACGTTCCTTCTGCTTAAGAGGCAAGGAAAAAAGAGAGGGAGACAAGTATATTGCCTTTCGGCGTGCTAATGCTTACCGGATACTTGAGTGTTGCACCAAATGCCAAACAAGACATGCAAATAGCAAAGAAAAGCATGCAAAAGGCAATCAGCGCAAAACACAAAAAACTTTACTGATGCACGGGGTCTGCGCCCGGCCTTGTACAAAGGGTTACATGCAACAGCGGCAAAGCTTGTACAAAAGGTGGTTGCCGGAGCGGATCACGGCAACCACGCCTTATGGGTGAAACTTGCGAAGATGCTCTATGTTCCAGGAGTTGCTCACCGGTAAGCCTTCTTCGGTCTCGAGGCGGACAGCGCCGGGCCTCGTAACTTGTCTCACCCGATAAGGGCCTTCCCACTTTGGCGTCAACTTGTTGGAATTCTTGGCGGACTGAACACGCCGAAGAACAAGGTCGCCTTCCTCGAGACTCCTGGCCTTGACCTTGCGGCTATGGTAGCGGCGCAAGGCTTGCTGGTATCGAGCAGCTCGTACAGCAGCCTGGAGACGTCCCTCCTCGAGGAGCAACGCGTCATCTTGCCGCAGTTGCTCTTGCTCGAGCTCATCATAAGCGAGCACTCGAGGAGATCCGTATACGAGTTCAGTGGGGAGAACTGCCACTGCTCCATAGACTAGAGCAAAGGGTGTCTGTCCGGTGGCTCGACTTGGTGTCGTTCTGATTGACCAAAGAGCCGCCGGCAGCTCCTCTATCCAATTTCTTCCGCACTTGCGCAGCCTGTCAAAGGTCCTTGTCTTGAGTCCGCGCAGCACTTCAGCATTGGCCCTCTCCGCTTGACCGTTGCTCCTCGGGTGAGCAACAGAAGCGAAACAGACCTTGGCGCCAAGGTCTTGGACGTACTGCATGAAGGTGCGACTAGTGAATTGCGTACCGTTGTCGGTGATGATCCTGTTAGGGATTCCGAAACGGCAAACAATCGACCTGAAGAACCTGACTGCTGACTGTGCTGTCACCTTTCTCACTGGCTCCACTTCTGGCCACTTTGTGAACTTGTCGATTGCAACGTACAAGTACTCAAAGCCCCCGACGGCTCGAGGGAAGGGGCCGAGGATATCGAGCCCCCAGACCGAGAAGGGCTAGGACAAAGGGATTGTTTGGAGAGCTTGAGCTGGCTGATGAATTTGCTTTGCATGGAACTGGCACGCTTCACACTTGGTTACTAGTGCAGTTGCATCTTGGAGGGCTTCTTGCCAAAAGAACCCTTGCCGGAAAGCTTTCCCGGCAAGCGCCCTTGCGCCAATGTGGTGGCCGCATATGCCTCCGTGTATTTCCGCCAACAGCTTCTGTCCATCTTCCCTGGAGATGCACTTCAACCTGACACCATTGAGTCTTCTTCTGTACAGCTCGTTATCCACGAACTGGTACATACTTGACTGCCAGGTTATCTTCTCTATTTCTTCTGGGTCGTCGGGAAGTTCTCCAGTTTGAAGAAAACGGACGATCTGCTGCGCCCATGCCGGAGCCTGAGGCTCAACGGCAAGGACTAAAGGCATGAGGGCCGCTGCGGGAAACTCAGCTTCTACGGCGAGGACCACTGGTTCTGCCGGAGCTGATGGTCCCCCGGCAAGCTCGCCGGGGTGAGCTTGTCGGGAACGCTTGCTTCAACTGTACAGACCCGAAGATCCGCAGGAGCAAACTGTTCCTCAGCGTTCTTGTTGTTGATCTTGGGGACCTTGGCGGCGGTTTCAGGAAGATCCGCCGGCAAGTAGTCGCCGGAGACCAACCTTCTTTTCTTGGATTGCCCAATTGATGGTGTAACGGATGGTTGAGTCAGCTTGAGCAAGAAGGTCCCTGGTTCCACAGGTAACTTCATCGAAGCACACTTTGAAAGGCCATCTGCTATTTCATTTTGAGCTCTCGGGACGTGCTCCATTTGCAAACCTTCAAAGTGCTCCTCAAGCTTCCTCACTTCATCGACATAAGCTTCCATCAAAGGGCTTTGATAGCTCTTGTTAACTTGCCGGACCACCAACTGAGAATCTCCCCGCACAATCAGCTTCCTGATCCCAAGTTCGGCCGCAATCCTGAGGCCGGCAAGCAAGCCTTCATATTCAGCAGTGTTGTTTGTCGCTTGCTCCCTGGGAAAGTGCATCTGGATAACATATTTGAGGTGCTCTCCGGTGGGCGCGATAAGTACCACGCCAGCACCGGCGCCTTGCAGCGAGAAGGCACCATCAAAATACATTACCCATTCACTTGTCGCTTCTTGTACGGGTGTACTTGTTTCTTGTACTTCTTCATCGGGCGTTGGGGTCCACTCAGCTATGAATTCTGCCAAAGCTCGGCTCTGTATGGTTGAAGTACTTTCAAACTTGAGTCCAAAGCTTGACAGCTCCAGTGCCCACTCAACGATCCTGCCTGTTGCCTCTGGGTTGTGCAATATCCTCTTCAGGGGAAAGCGAGTGACCACTGTTATCTCATGTGCTTGGAAGTAATGGCGCAGCTTTCTCGAGGCCATGAGGAGGCCGAAAAGCAACTTTTGCACACCAGAGTATCTCGATCTAGCCCCCTGGAGAAGGGAACTTACAAAATACACTGGGCGCTGCACCATCTTCTTCCGCACCTCATCCTGTTCCTGCGCAGAGTTATCCTTGTCGGGGCCAGAGCTTGCCGGAGCAGCCCCCTGCTTGTCGCTGGATTCGCTTGCCGGTGGTGCTGACTCCTCGTCGGACTCCCTCTCCGCTACTAACGCAGCACTAACCACCTGGTTGGTTGCCGCTAGGTATAGCAACAACTTTTCCTGTGGTCTAGGTGCGACAAGTATTGGAGTGGAGGACAGGTACCGTTTCAAATCCTGCAGCGCTGCCTCCGCTTCCGGAGTCCATTTCATGGGACCTGCCTTCTTCAAGATTTTGAAGAAAGGTAGGGCGCGTTCTGCAGACTTCGAAATGAACCTACTGAGGGCAGCCACACAACCTGCAAGCCTTCTGACATCCTTGACGCGCTTCGGGGCCTCTATCTGCTCGATGGCTTTAATCTTGTCGGGGTTGGCTTCAATCCCCCTCTGTGACACAAAGAATCCGAGAAGCTTGCCGGAGGGAACTCCAAAGACGCACTTCTCGGGGTTCAACTTGAGCTGTATTCTGCGCAGGTTCTGAAATGTCTCTTCCAAATCTTGGATCAGGGTTTCCTTGCTCTTGCTCTTCACCACGATGTCATCCATGTAAGCCTCTACATTTCTGTGGATCTGTGGCTCGAAGGTAGTGTACACTACCCTTGCAAAGGTTGAGCCTGCATTCTTCAGTCCAAATGGCATGCGTATGAAGCAATAAGTGCCACATGGAGTGATAAATGCAGTCTTCTCTTCATCCTCCTTGGCCATAAAGATCTGATGATAGCCTGAGTATGCATCAAGGAAACAGAGTAGTTCACATCCGGCAGTGGAGTCAACGATCTGGTCAATGCGCGGCAAAGGGAATGGATCCTTGGGACATGCTTTATTCACATCGGTGAAGTCTATACACAGTCTCTACTTCCCGTTCGCCTTGCGCACGACGACTGGATTTGCCAACCACGTCGGATGGATCACACCTCTAACTAGGCCTGCTGCTTCTAGCTTCTTGATTTCTTCGTTGATGAATTCTTGGCGCTCCACGGCTTGCTTCCTCACTTTTTGCTTGATGGGCCGCGCATGAGGACAGACAGCAAGCTTGTGCTCAATTACCTTCCTGGGAACACCGGGGATGTCAGATGGTTGCCAGGCAAACACATCGACATTCGCCCGCAGGAAGGCAACGAGCGCGCTTTCCTATTTGCTGTCAAGCGTGGCACTGATGGTGAAGGTACCACCAGTGCCGTCCTCCTTGGCGGACACTTTCTTGGTTGCCGGAGGAGCGGCCATTCCCTTCTTACACTTGCCGGTGGAGCTCGATGGAACGTCCTCGACGGCAGCGCAGCACTCCGAAGAGGTGCGGTTGCCGGAGTGGGCCCCAGAGCACTTGCCGGACTTAGTCTTCGTCTTCTTCCCCCCGGGAGCTTCAGCGGCAATCGTGTCCTTCTCGGCCGCAGCTGCCGCATCCCGGTAGATCTTGTCGGCGCAGACAAGCGCATCCTTCTTGTCGCCGTGGACAGTGATGACGCTTATCGGCCCCGGCATCTTGAGTACGTTGTAAGCATAATGGGAAGCTGCCATGAACTTGGCGAGGGCAGGACGGCCAAGTATTCCATTGTAGGGCAATGGAATATCGGCGACGTCGAAAGTGATGCGCTCAGTTCTGAAGTTGAGTTCCCCGCCAAAGGTCACCGGCAGAGTGATCTTTCCCTTGGGCTTGCTCCTTCCCGGGTTGATTCCTTGGAAAGAACCGGTTTCTTCGAGCTCGCCATCTGGAATCTGGAGTTTCTTGATCACAGCAGAGGAGATCAAGTTCAGCCCGGCCCCGCCGTCAACCAACATTTTGGTGACCTTGAGGTTGCGGATGGTGGGTGAGACCAGCATCGGCAAGCACCCGACCGCAGTGGTGCGGTCAGGGTGGTGCTCAAGATCAAAAACGATGGGCGTGCTGGACCATTTGAGGAGCCTGCGCGACTCCACGGGCGGCTCCGCTGCATTCACCTCACGCACCCACTGCTTTAGTTGGCGGTGGGAGGTGTGCAGGGAGGCGCCACCGTCGACGCACAGGACCTCCGTGGCCTTCTGGAACTCCTGCTCGCTGTTATCCTCGTCCTCCATGTCTTCGTCGTCGTCCTCTTCGTCCTTGTCGCGGCCCCGGGGAGGTCGATCTCCTTGCCGCTGCTTGGCCTTGCCGCGGCGTCCTCCCCGGCCGTTGAATGGCCGCTTCTTGCTTGGTTCTTCCCCGCCACACTGGGCCTTCTCCTTGTCGCGCCTCTCGTACTCGGCTTTCTGCTGCTCGACGAGGTACTCGACGCGCTTGCAGTTGGAGAGATCGTGGCCCTTGGTGCGGTGGATCTTACAGTATTGCTTGTCGGAGCTGCCCGGCTTGTCGGCTGCCGCTACAGGGGCAGGCTCCTTGCCGGAGCCGCCAGCCTGCGTTTGCTTGGCGGGAGTCTCCTTGCCGGACTTCTCGACGGCAAGCACCTCTTTCTTGCCCTTCCTTCTGTTATTCCGCCGCCGGCTCTTCTTTGCCGTGGCGGCGTCGTCGCTGTCGCTTCCTCCTGCGCCAGCATCCTCCCCGGGGAGTCTCCTCCCCTCTTCTGCGCGTGCGCACTTGTCAGCCAGAGCATAGAGCTCGCTGACATCCCGAATCTTGGTCATCGCCATTTCTTCACGCATGCGGCGGTTACGCACGTTCTGGTGGAACGCGCTGATAACCGCGGCAGGGTGGACATCAGGGATGTTGTGTTGCACACGGCTGAAGCGTTGGATGTACTTGCGCAGGGTTTCTCCTTCCTTCTGGGCCAGAATGTGGAGATCACTCTCCTGGCCGTGGGGTTTGTGGCCGCCGGTGAAGGCGCCAACAAACTGGTGGCAAAGGTCGGCCCAAGAAGAAATGGAGCCTTCCGGCAAGTGCATAAGCCACGAACGGACGTTCGGCTTAAGCACGAGCGGGAAGTAGTTTGCCAAGATCTTCTCGTCGCGCCCCCCGACAGCCTGCACCGCGATGGTGTAGACACTGAGAAACTCCGAGGGGTGCGTCTTGCCGTCGTACTTCTCCGGTACGTCGGGCTTAAAATTCTTCATGCTGGGCCACTGGACGCGCCGCAGCTCGCGGGTGAACGCAGGGCAACCTGCCGCGTACGGCAAGTCGCCTGGTTCACCGGGCGCGCGCGCGTCGACAGCGTCCTCAGCCCTCTGGTCTGATTGTCGCCGAGCTTCTCGGCGGCGCTCGATTCTTGTCCGAGCGTCTTCTTGTCGCCGGTCGTCGAGGACCTGGCGCTGGTCCCGACGAGCCCGCGGGTCCGACGAGGCCGTGGAGCCATCGTCGGCATTGTTCCGGCGGGGTGGCGTCTTCTGCTTCCGCGGCGGGGAGTGCATGCTTGTCGCACCCCCGGCGGTCTTGTCGCCGTCGGCCTTCGTCTTCTCAGCTTGCCGCGGCCGCGAGGCCGTCGGCTGCTGTGGAGAATCGTTGTTGGCGAAGGCTATCAGGCTCTGGATGGTGGCCCTCCAATCGTCGGCCTTGTCTGCCGCTGGAGGGAAGTCGAGGAGCAGTTGCGCTCTCGCGAGTGCTTCCGCTGGAGTGGAGGGGAACGCGGGCGAGCGGTGCGAGGAGCGGGATACGCTCGGACTTCTAACGGCGTTGGAAGGAGCGGGGTCCCGCGCCGGCGCCTTCGCTTTGCTTGTGCCCGGACGGAGGTCCGGGGCGTCCCGCGAGCCCCCGGTTTGGCCTTGGCCCAGCAGACGGATGCCACCTCCTATGACATGGCGCTGCTGGGTTGTTGTGTGCTGAGAGGGACGCGGTGCGTCCACGGAGACCGAGGTTCGGTCGTCCGTCCGGTTCTTGGATCTGGTGGCGCCGTGAGTGTCCTCGCCGGCGACCACCCTTCCGACGGCGTCTCCCCCGCCCACCGTTGGCTCTGGTGGCGGCGGATGAGACGCAGACGGGCCTCCGACCTCCGAAGCCTTCTTCTTCGGAGCCATGGAGCTGTTGCTGATGAAGTTGCTGATGAAACTGGAGAGGTTGGTGGAGAATGCGCCCGCGCGAACGCCGGATCAGATTCGCACAACCTCGACGCCCCCTACCTGGCGCGCCAAAGATGTCGGGGGAAACTGTCCGCCACGAACACCTATGGGACCGGAGCCCCTTGTCTGTGCGGTACGAGGGCGGAGGGAGCACGAAGAGCAGATCGTAGCGAGCACGCGGGCAGTTTTACCCAGGTTCGGGCCGCGGTAGACGCGTAAAACCCTACTCCTGCTTAGTTGTGTATTGAGTTGGAGAGCTCGGGAGCTTGAAGAAGCAGCTACACCGGGCGTATGAGTGATCTAGGTTCCGAACCCCCTCCACGTTGTGCATGGGCCTCCTTTTATAGTGCAAGGGGTCACCGACAGGTGTCAACGTAGGAGAAAGGGGTAAAAACGTAAAAGAGGTGGTAGTTGTAACAGTGCGGGAACAGTGGAGCTACAGAGCACGAACAGTGGTAGCTACCTACTTTGACAGTAGGGGACAAGGGCATTTAATGCCCGTCGCCGTCGACCCCAAAAGTTCCCGCCCTTGCGTCTCCGTCCGCGACGGCGATGGATCCACCACCGTGGAGTGCCACCGTGTCCCCCAGGCTGCACAGCCATCCGCCACGCGTCCCTGGATAAGCCCCAGGGCGACGCGTGGGCCGATGAGCTGGAGCGCGGGCACACAACGCAACTCTCCCGGCAAGCACCTTGCCGGGGCCTTGATCTTGCCGGGCCCGGGAGCTTGCCGCTCCCCGGGCCCTCGCCGGGGCGCATATAGCGCCGAGGCGTGTCTTCTAGTCTTCCTGGCAAGCTCCTCTTGCCAGGGCCTTGTGCTAGTGGGGCAGTCTTGAGCCTGGTACGGCCTTCCCGGCAAGCTCCACTTGCCGGGTCTCGATCTTCTGTCTTGCATACTTTGTTTTTGAATGGTTTAAATACGGGGCAGGAAGGTCTCCGGCAAGCGCGTGGTAAACCCTGCCGCGGGAAGCTGCAACTGCCCGTGCACAAGTTGGGGTACTGAGGTACCCCTACCTTAGTACACCGACAGACAGCCACGTGATTATGACACAACTGCTTTCGGTTGCACTGAGGGGGCTTCTATCGGAAAACGTCCGAATAGCCATTGTGAAGCTATGTGCATTCCTCAATGCAATCTCTCGGAAGGTGATCAATCCAGAAATCATACCAAGGCTAAGGAGTAATGTGGCGCAATGTATTGTCAGTTTCGAGTTGGTGTTCCCACCATCCTTCTTTGTCAGGGATATTACTACCAGGTATAAACCGGCCAGGAGGGTCCGGTTTACATTATCAAGAGTATATTATCAAAGCCCAGTGGAGCATGAAGTAGAAGGTTTCCAGCCCAAGAGGTTTAGAGCCAAAGTGTTAGGGCCCATGATTTGTAAAACTGTCATACTATGTAACTTGGGATGTAAGATAGAAAGAGTAGCGACCTAGGCGGACATGTTTATGAGCCGGCCTCGGGACTCTGTAAACCGGACCGGGCGTCACCTCTTATATAAAGGGACGACCCGGCGACGGTTCAGGGACAGAGAACAACAGCTTGAGACACAGGCAAAGCGGATTTCGCTCCCTGGTCATCAAGCCCTAGAAATACCACACCAAACTAGACGTAGGCTTTTACCTTCATCGAAGGGGCCGAACTAGTATAAAATCCCTGTGTCTTTCGTCCGCTTTAACCCCTTTAAGCTAACCCGTAGCGATGGCCTCACGACTAAGTCCTTTTGCTAGGACATCTGCCGTGCTAAATCCACGACAGTTGGCGCCCACCATGGGGCTATCGCACGATGGTTTTGAGTTCTTGAAGGGCAGCTTTGAAGGACTTAAGGGCTACGTAGTGGGCCAGATGACTAAGAGTCGTCTCGGCCGGATCTACATCAACGATGCAGGCTGGGGCCCCGAGGCCAATTCAATCGAATATGGGTACCGGGTCCCCTTCAGCGGCATCCACGTCTTCATCGGCAAGATCGGCGAACCGGGCCCTGAGCCGGACATGTTCCCCAACAACGTCGAGTCGGCTCAACGTGCGAGACCTGCCCGGATTCAGCCTGCCGTGGAGCATGTCTTCATTGGAGCAGTGCATGGAGTACAAGCCGAGGACGAATTGGACTCTGGTGGCGAGACTGTTGTCTATTCCGGCGATGAATATTCTTCCAGAGAAACAGAGTCTTTATATCTGCTGCAGGATGGCCGATCTGAGGGCTGTTCCGATGGTGACAGTATTCCAGTGTCAGGACCCCGATCCTAAGTCACACAGGTCTAGCCTATAACACATCATATCACTTTGCGGCCTCACGCACGGTATCCCCACGGGTGCCACCTTACCTGGCCCGGGACCGTTTGCGCATTTTGGCACACGTATATGATAGTGTCTCTAGCATCCATATGACAGAGAACCCGGGCCGACATGACTAGTTATAAACTAAAAGTGGCACTAAATTACAGAGACAGGCATAAATGACCCAGCAACGAACGTGTCGGTCATCAACGTAAGAACCCAAGTCGTAACAAGCTACAAGGACTTAAAGGAACAAGGCGTGACATTTCCCCTAAGGGGCAGACATAGGAACGAAGGATACATGCCGGCCAGCCTAAGTGTTCCGGAGCAGTAGCAAGCTACCAAAGCTCAGTGGAAGCACTAGGAGACATTTCCCTGTAAGATAGGCTACCAAGGGTAAACAACTAGGTGTCGGATCCCACACATAGCAATACGCATTACACGTACGCATAACATGCAAGTATGTGTTGTACAACATAGCATCACAACATAACTCAACAACTCATATAGATAAAGGCCCAGAAGAGCCATCATAGTATTTATTACAAACAGAGGTCATGTGACCCAACATACAGGGCATACAGGCAACGGAAGCATAACATGTCTGAGTACAGACAACTACAAATGAAAAAGGCTGAGAAGCATGTCTATCTACAAGACCCTCCCAAGGGTACAAGATCGTAGCTGAGGTAACAAACTAAACGTCGAAGTCCACGCGGAAACACTAGCGAGACTGAAGTCTCTCTGCAAAAACATAAATTAAGCAAACGTGAGTACAAAGGTACTCAGCAAGACTTACATCAGAACTAACTACATATGCATCAGTATCAACAAAGGGGTGGTGGAGTTTGGCTGCAGCAAGCCAGCTTTGACTCGGTGGCTATCCTGAACTACGACTGCAAGTAACTCTTTTGAGGTGGCGCACACGAGTCCACATATTCACCAATCAATACACCACTATGGATCCGCTCCCGTCTCCCTACGAGAAGGCCATCCATAGCACTCACGCTTATCTTGCGAATTTTAGAGTATCCACTTTCACTTGTCTATGAGCTGTTATAGGCAACCCAGAAGTCCATTACCGCGGACACGGCTATTCGAATAGATCATATATAACCCTGCAGGGGTGTACTTCTTCACACATGTTTCCATCACTTAGCGTCTGCACACGACATGTGCTCGGCAGACTTCAAGCGAAAGCCAACGTGGGTGTAGACCACGACCTAACCAACCACTCAAGTCTCTCGTCCAGGTTTATCGCCTATTTGGGTTCCATCCGTGGGGAGATCCGGCCGGGGTGTCGCTCACGGCCCCAAACGATGTGTACAGGGTTCCCACGTCACCAAACGGGCGACCGGTACACCGTGCCACGTACCTGCCGTGTCACAGCCCACCCCGAGGGTCAGCGCTGCGCACGACCTCCAGTAAACTACAAACACCAGAAACTAGTTGCAACTCCAGGACAGAGAACAAGGGCAGTCAATAAGTCGAGCGGGGTCATATTTCAGGGCCCAACGTGTGGTAATAGCTGTTCATGGATCAACCAACACAGAATCAGTTCCTGAGGACGGCTTCAATGAGACAACCCACCATGTACTCCTACATGGCCTCTCATCGCTACCTTTACCAAATCGTGTTCACACACTTAGCTCTCAACAACAGGACATGTTCATCACCCTTCCAATTCATCCCCGATGAATCAGACCTGACATAACTCTAAGCAATAGCAGGCATAACCAGAAAGCATGAATGAGTAGGCACAACATGGCTCAAACAACTCCTACTCATAGTAGTGGGTTTCAACTATTTACTGTGGCAATGACAGGTCATGCAGTGGAAAGGGGTTCAACTACCGCAGCAGGTAACAGTTGAAGTGTTGTTGTCCTAATGCAGTAAAAGAGAGCAAGAGCGAGAGAGTGGGATTGTATCGGAATGCTCAATGGGGTTTGCTTGCCTAGCACTTCTGAAGATAGTAATAGTTCTTCATCGGTGTCATCGAACTCATCGTCGGAACGTCGTCTACTGAAAGGGGACAAAACCGACAAACAGAGAAAGAACACAATCAATGCAATGCAACAATATGATGCATGAACATGACATGGCAATATGATGTGATTTGGCCTAATGCAACTAGCAACCATATTAAATGAAGTTGATTTGAACCAAAGGTTGAAATTCAAACTCCATATGTAATTATTCAAATGCCATTTATTCAAATTATCCTAAACAGCAGGTTTAACTTGTTCAAACATGCATGAAAAAGCCATAAACAGATTCCTTGGAATTTTCTGATCAATTTTCATATATAAATTATTTCCATCTGAGTTATAGATTATTTTCTGTGATTTTTAGAAGTTTTAGGTATTTTCTGAAATAAATAAATCATTTCTGATTTATTTAAAATCCCAGAAAATAGATACTACGTCAGCATTGAGTAAGCATGACGTCAGTAGGGTCAAAGGGCTGCCCTGGGTCAAACCTAACCAGTGGGGCCCACTGGTCAATGACCCACTTATCTAACCATGTTAAGAAGTGCTAAAATAATCCTAACTAAAAGTGTTAGTGGGGGTGGCCCACATGTCAGTCTCTCAGGACCTAATTAAGTTTAGTTTTAAACTAAACTAATTTAACAGGGGTTGGCCCCACGTGTCAGTGACACATAAAACTAAGCACAGTAATTAGCACTTAAATAACAAACTAAGCTAAAGTAATCCAGCGCCGGCCCCACATGTCAGTGACACAGGGGGGGTCCAGCCGTGGTCAAGGTGGTCAAACCCACCGGCGATGTGACGCCGGCGAGGCCAAACACGGCGGCGAGCTTCGGGAAACTCCTACATGCCGTAGTTTGAGCCGCGGTTGGGCTCTACGGCGAGCTGGGGTTCGTGCGCATCTAGTGGAGGCGACGGTGGGTGCTGGGGTGGCCGGAATCATCGGCGGCAAGCTCAAAGGCGGCGGCTGGAATTCGGGCGTTGATGGAAACGAGGGCACGGTGCACTAGGGGAGGAACTGGTGGGTGCTGCATGCTCCTGGGGGTCCACTAAGCTCCCTGATGGCCTCGGACGTGGGTGGCAGTAGCTGTGGCCGCGGCGGCGACATGGTCGGCGGCGGGGAGCTCTCAGCTCCGGTGAACACGGCAGCTACACGGCGCAAACAAGGCAGAGGAGGGAGGGGTTCAGTGCAGGGCTCACAGCGGGGCTAGCGAGCTTGAGGGAGAGGTCGGGGACACTCTGTAGCTCCCTAATCGACGGCGAGGAGCTCCGGCGATCCGAGGATGGGGACGACGGCGTGAAGGCGACGCAGAGCTTCTGGCGGAGCGTGGCTCAGCGAGGAGGAAGAGGGCGTCGCGGCAGTCCTTCTGGACACAGTCACGGGACGAGGGGTGGCCGGGGTTCATGGCTACGGCGAGCGGTGGCGGCGGTGGCGTTCGGCCATGTGTGGAAGGGAGTGAGGGAGAGGCGAGGGGAAGGACTAGAGAGGTCGGCTCGATCCAGACGTCAGGGGCGAGACCTTTCGCGGCGTCGCGCTGTCCTCGGGCGACCAGGCAGGTGGCGTGGCGGCACGGCCGAGCGCGCGCGCCGGCCACACGCCTGGCCGACTGGCGCCAGGAGGACGACGGCGGTGGTAGGCTAGGCCTGTGGGCCGCACAGGAGCTGGGCCGGCTCTGGTGCAGGTAAGCAGCCCTGGTACTTCTCTCTCTCACTGATTTCTAATTTAGTTTCTATTTTCTATTTTCTGTAATTATTTTGGCTTTAATAAAAATGCCAGAGCATTTTCAAAAATCATGAGACTGATTGTGGCCACTGTTTGGATTATTTCCAACAGCCAACATTTCAGTTCATGAAAATTTAGGACATTTAAAATTAATATATAAAATATAAATGCCCAAATGCAAATATGGTATGATTTAAATCAGTGCCCAAAATATTCCACAAAATTGTTCAGTATTTTTTTGGTTTGGTCTCAAAGCCTTGCCAAAATTATCAAACATTGATGAAGGCATTTTGGTCATTGGAAAAGATTTTAGGTTAAACCTAATTGCCATGATTTGGTGCTAGGGTTTAATCATCCCCATTTCAGGTTTCCTTGGAAATTAAACATGATGCAACACAAGACTAACTGGACCAGAGCAGACCAGAACTAGGGATGGGACATCCAGACCCCTTTGACCCGCCAAACAGGGCTGCTGTCTTCATGGCCGGATCACAACCTGTGCAGCAGTCCTCAACAACAGGGGAGTTGACATCAGAGGCGATGGGAGCTAGAGCTGGAGATCCTCCCCCGTCACCGTCTGATAACTTATCTGTTTTGGTCGATACTTTGACAGCGCTAGTAACAGCAGAGGTAACCCAGGCCAACAAAGAGCAGCATGATGCAAAGGTCGCTCAGGTGAAGGGCCGGATTGAACAAGCCAAGTTGGACCTGGCTGCTGAGAAATCTAGGATGGCTACAAAGCAGGCGGAGCTTGATGCTTAGGCCTATCGACTCGTGTTGGATCAGACCGCTTCACACGAGGTAATGATGAGAAGGCAATGATCTCGCTTGCCACCGGTTTATGAGGCAAGAAATCTCTTTAGCACGCCAGGAGCAGGAACTAGTAACCAGCCGGAGCTGAACCGGGAGAAGGCGTGTCGATTCAGCCACCGGCCGCAGAGCCAAACCGCCAAGTTGTGTCGACCCAACATGTGCCCACCCCTCCCGGTCATTATTCTAATCCGTTGGACAACATAGTTGCTGCCGCTTCACGACTGGCCGCCCTTCCTATTGAAGGAACGTCCCCCATAGCAGTGGAAGCACGACGGGCCAGGGAGTTGTTGGACACGGCACTAACTCAATAGCAAGCTTATTCTTATAGCTGGGAGAGGATTCACTCGACCCCCCGTCCGAGCTGGAGTTATACGAGGTGTCTGGATGAACCGGTCGTATCAAGCAGCGCACGGAGACGTAATCAGCCAAGGCGGGATAATCCGGCAGGAGAAGAGGCGCACGCTCAAGAGGTGGTGGATCAGGCCAGGCAGCACCTGGAGGCCGAGGTAACAGCACAGTACGAAACCCGTCAGGCGACGCCAGTTCGTCCCACCCCCAAAGTTGAACCGGGGCTCATGTCCAATTCCCTGGGCGTGTCGTGTCTCATCCCCGCTTTACGGAACGTAAAACTACCCAAGGATTTCAAAGGGCCGCGCAAGGTGCCCAACTACACGGCTGATCTTGCTCCGGAGGCATGGGTTGAGAGTTATGAGATGGCAATGGAGATGCTCGATGTGGATGAGGCAGCGTGTGCCAAGTACTTCACAACGATGCTCGAAGGCACGGCTCGAACATGGCCGAAGGGTTTACCACCTAATCCCATCGGATCATGGGCTGAATTGCGGCGCCGGTTTATCAACAATTTCAAGGACACGTGCAAGCAGCCAATGTATGTCGTCGACTTAGCTGCCTGCGTTCAAGGAGAGCAGGGTCTACAAGCAGTTGGGTGCGTCGAGTGTCAGAAATCTTGCACTCCTCCAATAGCATAAACCCAAGTACAACAGTGGTAACCTTGGAAGGTAATTGCCGGTTTGAACCTTTGAGGCAGAAGTCGGGACGGCTTAAACGTGATTGCAATGACATGGGGACGCTCATGGGCGCTTTAGTGAAATACGGAGATTCTGAAAACACCAAGCATCCGGACACAGATGGAGACAAGTCAGGGAAGGCAAGCAAGAACGGTAAACCGCCGCAGGCCAATCCTGTGAATCAAGGATATAATGGTAAGCGTAAAGCGGATGGCAGCTCAGATTTTGTGGCCAACACCAACGCTCAGGAGGATGGGCAACGCCGCAAGGGAAGACCGCCCCCACGTAATGGGAGGCTGCCTATTAATCTGGAGCGCCAGTTGAATGTGCCTTGCCCAAAGCACGGTACGCCGGAAAAACCAGCTACGCATCTCTGGAAGGATTGTTTTATCATGCAGGAGTTCATGAACCGGAATAGGTATGATCACGGCCCCCCAGGTGGATCTGGCCCTGGCTTCCAAGGTCCGGGTTATCAAGGTGGTTGATCCAGTTCAGGATACCACGGTAATAACAGCAACCACAACGGGCACAATCAGCATAACCAGTAGCACGGTCAGGGCGGATACAACAACCAAGGGAATCAACGGCGTCAACAGCAGCAGCAATCCGGATATCAGAATAATCCGAAGGAGCTGAGCAGTGGGCAGTATCTCGTCTTCACCACGAGCTTGTGCAAACGGGATCAAAAAGTTCTGAAGAGGGCAGTACACTCTGTTGAACCGGCACTGCCACGTTTTCTGCGTTGGTCCGAACAGTCTATTGTGTGGAGCATAGAGGATCATCCACCTCGGGTTGATAATCCGGGTCAGCTGGCTCTAGTTGTGGCACCTCAGGTGGGTGGCTACAAGTTCACCAAAGTGCTTATGGATGGAGGCAGCGGCATTAACATCCTCTATTATGAGACTTTCTGGCGTATGGGGCTGACAGATAAAAAGCTTCGACAGTCCAATACAGTATTTCATGGGGTGGTGCCCGGTAAATCGGCCTATCCAGTTGGCAAGATCGATCTGGAGGTTACCTTTGGAGATGAGCATGACTCTAGGTCAGAGACTGTGACCTTTGCGGTGGTAAAGATCAGAAGCCCATACCACGCTTTGTTTGGGCGGCCGGTTTACGCCAAGTTCTTGGCTAGGCCGTGTTATGTTTATCTACAGCTTAAGATGCCAGGCCACAAGGGAACTATTACGGTCCATGGGAGCCGCAAAATTGCATTGGAGTGCAAGGAAGGAGATGCACCTTATGCTGAAGCGGTTTGCACAACTGAGGAGCTGAAGTTCTATAATGACAATGTTGATCCGGTGGATATGTCTCCGCTGAAGAAACCAACCACAGATCATGATCCGACGTTGAAGTTCAAATCAGCTGAAGAGACTAAGCAGGTGGACTTTGTTCCTGGTGATTCATCCAAGTAGTTCACTATCAACGCTAACCTAGATCCGAAATAGGAAGGCATGCTCATCGAGTTCATCCGTGAGAACCGGGACATCTTTGCATGGAAGGCTTCTGACATGCCAGGTATACCGAGGGAACTCGCTGAGCACAATCTTAATATCGATCCTAAGTTTAAACCGGTCAAGCAATATCTGCACCGCTTCAATGAGGAGAGGCGCAAGGCTATTGGAGAAGAAGTGGCTAGGCTCTTGGCTGCAGGCTTTATAGTTGAAGTATTTCATCCAGAGTGGTTGGCTAATCCGGTGCTAGTACTTAAGAAAAATGGCACTTGGAGAACGTGTGTTGATTATACAGATCAGAACAAGGCTTGCCGAACTGATCCTTTTGCGCTCCCCCGTATTGATCAAATCAATGATGCTACGGCAGGATGTGAGCGGCTAAGTTTTTTGGATGCATACTCAAGTTATCATCAGATCAAGATGGTAGTTAAGGACCAAGAGAAGACAACCTTTATAACTCCTTTTGGAGCCTTCTGCTATGTATCTATGCCATTTGGGCTCAAGAGTGCCCAGGCAACCTACCAGCGTTGTGTGCAAAACTGCCTTCAGGGACAGATTGGTCGGAATGTTCACGCATATGTTGATGACATTGTGCTGAAATCCAGGAAGGAGGAGACACTGATATCAGATTTGAAGGAAACTTTTGACAATCTCCGGGTCTACAAAATGATGCTTAATCCGGAGAAGTGCGTTTTCGGTGTTCCGGCAGGCAAGCTCCTGGGGTTCTTGGTATCAAACAGAGGAATCGAAGCTAATCCGGAGAAGATGAAGGCGATCACATCCCTGGCTAAACCGGCGTGCATCAACGATGTCCAGCGCGTGGCGGGCCGTATTGCAGCGCTCAGCCGGTTTATCAACCGTTTGGGGGAGAAGGCTATCCTGCTTTATCAGATGATGAAAAAGACAGACTGCTTCATCTGCAGTGATGCTGCTGATGCTGCGTTTGAGGATCTGAAGAGACAATTGGCAGAGCCACCGGTCCTTGCTGCCCCAGTTGACAATGAGCCGCTGTTGTTATACGTGGCTGCTAATGCTCGTGCAGTAAGCGTTGCCATTGTATTAGAGCGCAAGGAGGCAGGTAAAGAATATCCGGTTCAGCGGCCGGTTTACTAAATCAGTGAGGTGCTCATCGAGTCAAAGCAGAGATATCCGCTTTCGCAGAAACTGGTGTATGGAGTTTTCATGGCAAACCGGAAGCTAAAGCACTATTTTCAGGGCCACCCAATCACCGTTGTCAGTTCAGCTCCGTTAGGGTATATAATCCAGAACAGAGAAGCTACTGGTCGACTTGCAAAATGGGCCATTGAACTTAGCCTGCACTGATTAAAGTATGTGTCCCGCACTGCGACAAAGTCCCAAGCGTTTGTGGATTTCATCAATGATTGGACAGAGTTGCAAGCACCTGAGGAGAAGCCGGATCATACATACTTGACTATTCACTTTGACGGTTCAAGGAAATTGGAGGGCTCGGGGGCTGGAGTTGTGTTAACTTCCCCACGAGGTGACAAGTTCTGCTATATCTCCGTTTAATGTTCCCTTGTACTAACAATGCTGCTGAGTATGAAGCTCTCCTCCATGGTCTGCGGATGGCCAAGGAGATGAACTTGAGCCGGGTTAAGTGTTTTGGCGATTCCGATCTGGTGGCACAGCAAGTATCTGGCAAATGGGACTCCAAGGATCCGCTGATGGCAACATATCGACGAGAGGTGGACGCTGTCGCTGGACACTTCAAAGGATATCAGGTGGATCATATAGACCGGAGAAAGAATGAAGCGGTCGATGCATTAAGCCGGTTGGGTTCCCAGCATAAACCGGTTCCACCTAATACCTTCTTGGATGAGTTGCATAATCCATCGGTGCAGTTACCTTCATAGGAGGACTTGGCTGTTCCTGATCCAGAGGCACAATTGGTTGCAGCACTTCATGTCATTATGAATTGGACGCTCCCTTACCTGGCATACATGAACCGGGGTGAGTTACCTAAGGACGAAGTCGAGGCTCGGCAGATAATCCGGCGTTCTAAGTCAGTGACTATTGTCAATGGAGAACTTCATCATCGCAGCGTTTCTGGAGCATTCCAGCGATGTGTGTCACCAGAGGAAGGCTGTGATATTCTTAGAGAAATTCATGAATGGGATTGCGGTCATCACGCCGGTTCAAAATCTTTGATGTTAAAGCTTTTTGTCATGGGTTATATTGGTTGACGGCTCATGCTGACGCAGAGGACTTGGTCAGAAAATGTGATGCTTGCCAGAAATTTTCACGGCATACTCATATACCGACGCAGGAGTTGCGGATGATCCCGATTACTTGGCCGTTTGCGACTTGGGGGCTTAATATGGTAGGACCCTTCAAGAGATCCCAAGATAAGAAAACCCACCTTTTAGTGGCATTGGACAAGTTTATCAAATGGGTTGAAGCGGAGCCTGTCAGTAAGTGTGATGCAGCAACGGCGGTTCAATTCATCGTAAAGGTGATTTTTCGGTTTGGCTTTCCACACAGCATTATAACTGATAATGGCACCAATCTATCCAAGGGGGCTATGGAGGAGTTCTTTCAACGAGAACACATCCGTCTCGATGTATCATCAGTAGCTCACCCTCAGTCTAATGGCCAAGCTGAAAGAGTCAATCAAGAGATCATGAGAGGCATCAAGCCCCGGCTTATGTTTCCTTTGCGGACCACACCGGGTTGTTGGGTGGAGGAATTACCTTCTGTGCTATGGAGCATCAATACTACACCTAACCGATCTACAAGGTACACGCCTTTCTTCATGGTATATGGAGCTGAAGCGGTCCTCCCTAGTGATATCCGTCATGACTCGCCGCGGGTGGCGGCTTACATTGAAGTGGATAATGAGCAAGCAAGACAAGATCCATTGGACCGGCTGGACGAGGAACGGGATATGGCAGCAGCACGATCAGCGATTTATCAGGAAGACCTATGCCGGTACCACAGTCGCCGGGTTAAAACCAAAACGTTTCAAGAAGGAGACCTGTTGCTCCGGCTCATCCAAGACCAGACAGACATGCACAAGCTATCCCCACCTTGGGAAGGACCCTTTGTGGTCAGCAAGAACCTGCACAACGGATCATACTACCTCATCAACGTTCAAGAACATAAGGACTCACGCACGGCGGAGGAGGAGGCCAAGCGGCCGTGGAACATCGCTCTTCTTCGACCTTATTATACTTGAGCCATAGGCTCCGCTTTATGTACAATGTATATATTATGATCAATATAATAAACCGGCGGCCCCGGTAAACCGGGGTATCAGCCATCTTTTTCATAAGAGTATCACATGGGGGCTTCCGTGGGCAAGGGAGTTTTCTATGGCCTCTTAAACCGGCACCCTTGATAAATCAAGGTATCAACCATCTTTTCTGTTCATAAAGAGTATCACATGGGGGCTTCCGTGGGCAAGGAAGTTTCCTATGGCCTCTTAAACCGGCGGCCACATCAAGACCATCATAAGAGCACAGCTCTGGTTGCTTCGGCATTTTCCACATGATGATGAGGGGCAAAAGAGAGTTTGATGCCTAGCACAACTCAAACATAGGCCCAGACGAGCAATGCTCAAACGCTACCTGGGGACTCCTGATGCAAGTTCATGAGCGTGTTGAAAACTCTTGTAGTGAACACGGCTTGGAAGCTTTGTGTATACACCTAAAACCCCGGATTAACCCACCTTCATCAAGTAAATCACGCCGTCCAAGTAAACCTGGTATGACCCGTCGAACGTACACACAAGTCAATCCTTCTGGACCCTGAACTTGGTAACGTTAAATTGACGATCATCAAGTGATTACACAAGTCAAATCTTTATGAGATTTTGAACATTGGTAGCATTTGACATTGATGATTTGGTTAAGGATTACGGATCATCTTAACAGGCTTTGCTAAAATGGTTAATGACAGTAGCCTGGCAACTCATAAAAAGCCTCGAGTTTGGAGCCTAGCAGCTTGTAAAAAGCCTCGACTACATGGTCTTATTTGCCCAAAAAACCTTTATTTTCCATTTTTTATGTTTTCTCAAATCTTTATCTTCAAGGTCATTGGTTTTTCAACCAAGTCCACTGATTCCAGACTGGATAAATACAAAGTTGCCGCTACATCTGTATTACAGAGTTATAGTCTGGGTTATTAACACCAGTACTAGTTTACAGTTAAACCGGCATTCATTGTAACACGGATTGGCCTTCATGATGAACTGACAAAGAGCCAAGGGAGTCATCAGCACTTACACCTTGGATCGTTCCTACTGGATTAAGGTTTACAGATACACTTAATCACAGGTATGGTACATGCTTCTATTTTATACACAGTTCAAGCTATTCACTTAGATCATGTGTTTGGGCAACATGACCCGTCCGGCGATAGACCGCCAGGACACTTTGAGCATTGTTTTATGCAGAAACAGGTAATATAAATCGTCAAAGCATTACAAGCAGGATATATTTCAGAAGCTGCCAAACAAAGTAATGTCACGAAAGATAGTGTGGGACAAAGACAGTATCTCAACTATTCTATTACAAGGCACTGGCAGGCCCAAAAGAATATCAGTTTCCTCATAAGTACTCAACACATAAAGGTAAACCGGAGTCGGTTTAAGATTCGGCTTCAGCGCGCTGTGATGCCCAGGATGGGACTATACCTCCTACGTGTCGAGGCACGACTTAAAGGTATAAGCCCATTCTGGAATGATCTCAAGTTTGGTATCTTTGCACATCTCATGTAAAAATAGGGATGAAATTGTAAAAGAGATAGTTGGCTTACACTCGCCACTTCACACAATACATTACATAAACAATCATCATCCAAATAACATCACAACCCGACTACGGGTGAAGATCCAAATGAAAGATACCAAAAACATAAAGCCACAGGTTCGAATCGCCCCTAGTAGAAACCACTACTGATCATCGGGATAGTGCACGTAGTAACGGCTACGTTCTTCATCGTACTCCCAGTACAGCTCTGTGTTGTCACCTGAGTAGTTCACCATGGTACCTGCATCTGGTGTGGTGTAGAATCTGTGAGCCACGGAGGACTCAGAAATCCCATTCCCGGGTAACAGAACTATCTAAGCCTTGGGTGTGGAACAAGGCTGAAGAAATATAAAAGGTTGCAGCTGCACTAGCACTAACTTACGTAATAAGAGCGAGAAGAGAAGTGCCACGAGCGACAAGGTCATCACTAAGTGATCCTATCTAAGCACGTCAAACATAACCCCACCGTGTTCACTTCCCGAACCCCTTTCGGAAAATGACTGTCACGGTACTCGCGCTGGTAGTGTGTTCTGAACATGGTGTCAAGTTTTCTACAACCGGATATTAACAAATTCCCATCTGCCACATAACCGCGGGCACGGCTTTCGAAAGTTCATAACCCAGCAGGGGTGTTCCAACTTGGCCCATTACAAGCCCACGATCCGCGGAGTCGCAACTCCAAGGTGGGAAGGCCCGAGTATTCTCGGAATCCCGTGCTCAAGATACTCCGACTAAGGTAAGACTAATCCAGCAAATCCAACCGGCGTGCCGACACCCTGACAGTAGCCGCACGTATCTAGTCTCAGGCCACGACCGGATGAGACGTCCTACAGGTTTATACCAATCCTCGAGTTTCCTTATGGTGGCCCCACAGTCCGCTCAGTTCGGACCAACACTCATGTGGAGCACTGGCCCGGGGTTGTTAATTAAGAAAGGGGATAGCTAGTCCCTATGCAAGTTTTAGTTATTAGGCAAATGGAGTACCAATGTTGGGACTTGCTGGAAAAGACTTAGCGCTAAGCGGTTTATCGAGGGGGTCCCATAACCCCAACCGTGTGAGGAACGCATAATCAAGGAACATAACACCGGTTTAAACGGTTCCTAGGGCGGCATGAGTGGAACAAATCACCAAGCAAGATGCTTAGCCTTCCACCCATTACCAATATATAGATGATTTCATTTAAGAGTATATATAGTGTGATATCCCAACAACTTCAACATGAAGCAAGAATCTTCAAATCTTCTCCTGCAACTAGCAATGCTATAAGAGGGGCTGAGCGAAGCCTACATAGCCAATCAAAGGTTTGCATAGGTTGGGTGGTTAGACAGATTCATGGTTACAATAGGAGGCTGACAAACAAACATGGGCATCGAGGCAATGAGCCAAAGAGCGAGACTTCTAGCAATAGGCAAAGATAGTAATGATATCTGAGTCAGGTCATCTTGCATGTCGAGTCGTCGATGGGATCGTAAGACGGCTCCTCGTTCTCAACCTCGGAAGTAACCTCGTTCTCGTACTCGGTCTCGGCTTCCGGCTCTACTCAACACAAGAACACACTAGGCACGAAATCAAACAAGGTGCAATGCGCAAACTACAGGATGCATGTATGATGCACTGAGCATGCACTGCAGATGCACTTAGGATGCACAACCTGACAACATAGGAAGCACACCAGAACAATCACAAGAACAAGACAATATGCTCAAGCAAGTAGGATGCAAGACAAGTCTATTTAGGAAGCAAGACATGGCAAGGCAGGAAGCACAGAGAAACAACATAAGAACAACAAGTTTAAATGAGGCCGGAAACTACTTAAGACAAATCCGGTAAGTCCTCATATGCATAGTTTGAAATTAGACCAGATCTGAACAAACCTTAAGTTAAAGTTGTTAAAAAGCAAGTTAACATGCACCACGATAATCTACACGAAATTCTAGTGAAGTTTCATATAAAGTTTGTTTAAAACGGAGCTACGGTCTAGAAGATACACCTGAAATAAGAAACAATGCAAAGCTGAAATTAACAGCCACATAGCAACTTTGGAGTAAGAAATATATACTCTACATCACTCAAACATGGTGACAACAAGCATGGACATGAAGTAGACATATCCTACAGCAAACAACTCCACTGGAGCATCTCCATAGGAGGCATGGATCAATAGCAACAAGCTACAACATTTTGAACATGACAATAAAAACCTGACAGTAATATTTTATAGCAACTTGGGAGCAAGAATTAAATATGCTACAGAAACCCAAATGAGCATGTGAGGGCATGGATGGATAGACAAAAACATATACAACAAGTAATGATCAATGGCCACCCCAAAACTAACATGGATTTGCGTAGAACATCAAGCAAACATAGCATCAGGATATTACAGATTCCAGACTTAGTGAAATTTTACTAAGTGTTAAAACAGTAACATTATCATGGCATGTTTGTGAGCTTGTTTAAGTCATCTTAAAGCATAACATGGCAAATGGTTTGCACCACAGCAAAGCACACATGATGGGGAATCTAAAACATATGAGCATGCGACATGGGGACAAACACAACAATAGCAACGAGCTCCTCAACTAGGCATCTCGTAACAAGTTACAAAACCTAACAGCCACATGCACTTTTGCAACAGAGATAAACATGGCAAGTGAACTCTAACAAGCATGCTATAGCAACCAACATGTAGAGCATCTCATGATGAACATTTTGACATATCATTTGCTTCATTTGGATAAACATGCACCAAGTTATCACATCTCAAACATGGCATGAAAACAACTAATAGCAGCAGTTTATAACAAGTAGCACTCTAGTCATGATGATTAAGACATCTAGATGGACTCAAACAAGCATGACACAATGGAACAAAACATAGAGCACTTCACCACGGTCATTTTGACATATCATATGCACAAAACAGACAAGCACAGTAAAAGTTATTGCCATCACAAGAATGCATCAGACAACAAAAAAAACAACCAAGACAGAGGAAAACGGGATCAACCTCAGAGTCAACGCGGGTTGTGGGCCGGGTCAACGGGCGAAACGGGTCCGCGGGTCGCGGGACCCGTTAGGGTTCGACCGCTGGAGATCCGATCGGATCGGGCTGCTGCCCTCGATCCGGCGGCGCTGCGCCTCGATCCCGACGGGAGCGGCAGGGCTAGCCGGCGGGGACTTGGTGGAGATGGCCGGCGGCGAGGCCCAGAGCGGCGGCGAGCTCGCCGGCCGGAGGAGTTTGCGGCTCGGGCGGCGGAGTGCTTGAGCCGCGGCGGCGCGGGGCAGTTCGGGCCGAAGGAGAGGCGGCCGACGGAGAGCAGCGGGCCGGCGGCGAGTTGGAAGGTGGCTTGCGGCGGATCCGGCGCCGGTGGGCGGCGGGCGCGGCGGCCGGCGATGCAGCCGAGGAGCGGAGGACGCGGGGGCGGACGGGCCCGGAGGCGGCGGCGGCGGGCCCGCGTTGGGCCGCGCGGGCCGACGCGATGGGGCGGCGGCGGAGGGACAGGTGTCCGCACGCGATTGGTCCGGTCGTCGGCTAGACGTGTCCGCCGGCGGTCGGACGTGTCCGCCTCGGGGGTGGAGGGTTGGATCTAGGGTTTTTTGGACGAAAATGGCATGGGGGACGTTTTTATAGGCACAAGGAGTTAGGAGAGTCCAAATGGGGAGCAGTTTTTGGCCACGCGATCACAAATTGACGACCGAGATGATGGGAAGGGTTGTGCTGGGTTAGTGGGCTGTTGTGGAGGGGGTCTTGGGCCTCAAAGAAGAGGTTCTTTTAGCCCACTAGGTTAACCGTTGGAGTACCAAACGAACTCCAAATGCGATGAAACTTGACAGGCGGCCTACACGTACCAAAACAACATCGCACGACAAGTCTCGCGTCATTCCGGAAACGTTACACGGCCACACATGAAAGAAGGACTCGAGGATGCCACGGGCACGTGTGAGAGCGTCGGAACTCGAAACGGACAACGGGAAGAGACGAGTGAGACCGGATGCAAGTGACAACACAAATGCAATGCAATGCACATTACAACATGACATGGATGAAATGCACACACGCACACGACAAAACGAAGAAACCCGAAAAGAGAGAAGAGCCCGGAAAGGAAATGATGAAGCGAAAATTTATATATTGCCATAAAGGGAAAGTGTTACATCTGAGGCATTACAAACTCTCCTCTACTACGAAAAGATCTCGTCCTGAGATCTAGGACTGGAAGAAGGATGGGTACTCGGAACGAAGGTGATCTTCTCGTTCCCACGTAGCTTCTCGGTCGGTATGGTGTGACCACTTGACTTTCAAGAACTTGATTGACTTGTTGTGGGTCTTGCACTCGGTATCTTTAAGAATAGCAACGGGATGCTCTCGGTAAGACAAGTCTTGTTGAAGATCAGTCTCCTCAAACGGAATAGTGCGTTCATGTGTCTTGAAGCACTTGCGGAGTTGAGACACGTGAAACACATCATGAACATTAGCGAAGTTGGGAGGGAGCTCAAGTTGATAGGCTAGATCGCCTCTTTTGCCAAAGATCTTGAAAGGGCCCACGTATCTAGGAGCAAGCTTGCCTTTGATACCGAATCTTTGGGTGCCTTACATAGGAGAAACACGGAGATAGACATGATCACCTATGTTGAAGGCCAAATCACGATGCTTCCCGTCATAGTAGCTCTTCTGACACGACTGAGCGGCCTTGAGATTCTCACGTATGACTTTGCGCATTTCTTCGGCTTCTGAGATCAAGTCATTGCCAAGAAGTTGACGTTCACCAGTCTCAGACCAGTTGAGAGGAGTACGGCACTTTCTGCCATAGAGAATTTCAAACGAAGCTTTGCCAGCACTTGCTTGGAAGCTGTTGTTGTAAGAGAACTTGGCAAACGGAAGGCAATCTACCCACTTCATGCCAAAAGAGATGACACAAGCTCTGAGCATGTCTTCTAGAATCTGGTTCACTCTTTCGACTTGACCACTAGTCTGAGGGTGAAATGCAGTGCTGAAACGGATCTTAGTGCCCATGGCAGACTGGAAGGAGTCCCAGAACTTGGATGTGAACAAACTTCCACGGTCTGCGGAGATAACTTGAGGAATGCCATGTAAGGACACAATGCTGGAAGTGTACAACTCTGCCAGCTGAGCTGCATTGATGGATTCTTTGACTTGAAGGAAGTGAGCTACTTTGGTAAGCTTGTCAATCACCACAAAGATAGAATCATTCCCCTTCTTGGACTTGGGAAAGCCAGTGACGAAATACATTTCAATGTGGTCGAATTTCCACTCGGGAATAGGAAGAGGTTGGAGAAGACCGGCTGGACGTGGATGCTCTGCCTTCACTCTTCTGCAGACATCACATTCATTCACGAATTGGGCAATCTCCCTTTTCATGTGAGTCCACCAGTAAGATTGCTTGAGGTCTTGGTACATCTTGGAACTTCCAGGATGAATCGAAAGGAGGGAGTCATGTGCTTCGTTCATTATGAGCTTCCAAAGATCACCCTTGGGAACCACAAGTCTGTCCTCAAAGAACAAGGTATCTCTCTCATCAACGCGATAGCACTTGTATTTGGGAGTACCCTTTGCAATACCATGTTTCACTTTCTGCATCATAGCATCACTGAGTTGGGCCTCACGGATCTGATATTCCATGGTAGGAGCCACTTGAAGATTTGCAAGAAGGCCTTGCGGAACAACTTGGAGGTTGAGCTTCCTGAATGCTTCACAAAGCTCAGGCTAAAACGGCTTGATAAGGAGACTGTTGCAATATGCCTTTCTGCTCAAGGCATCTGCAATGACATTGGCCTTGCCAGGTGTGTATTCGATGCTTGGATCATACTCTTGGATCATTTCAACCCAACGAGTCTGGCGGAGGTTCAGGTTCGGCTGTGTGATGATGTACTTCAAGCTCTTGTGATCGGTGAAGATGTCCACTTTTCTGCCCAACAGAAGGTGTCTCCACGTGATCAAGGCGTGTACCAGAGCTGCTAGCTCGAGATCATGTGTGGGGTAGTTCTTCTCACTTGGCTTCAATTGACGAGAAGTGTATGCCACAATCTTCTTGTCCTGCATTAGCACACCACCAAGTCCTTGAAGAGAAGCATCACAGAATACTTCGTAGGGCTTGGACTCATCTGGAGAAGTAAGAACTCGAGCAGAGATGAGCTTTTCTTTGAGAGTTTTGAATGCCACATCACAATCCGGAGACCAGTTGTACTTGACATTCTTCTGCAGCAAGTTGGAGAGAGGCTTGGCAATCTTAGAGAAGTTCTCAACGAATCTTCTGCAATAGCTAGCAAGACCAAGAAAGCTTCGGAGTTGCTTGACGTTCTGAGGAGGTTCCCAGTTGACAATGGCTTCAACTTTCTCGGGGTTGACCGCAATACAGTCAGCGGAGATGATATGGCCCAGATACAAGACCTTATCGAGCCAGAATTCGCACTTGGAGAACTTGGCATAGAACTTATGTTCACGGAGTCTGTCGAGAACCAGACGGAGGTGCTTTTCGTGATCTTCTTCATTCTTGGAGAATACCAAGATGTCATCCAGATAAACAAGCACAAATTCTGTTGTGTAGGGGTTGAAAATGTAGTGCATCATTCTCGAGAAGGTAGGTGGAGCATTAGCGAGGCCAAAAGACATGACTGTATACTCATAGGAACCGGAGCTCGTTCTGAAGGCAGTCTTGTGGATATCTTCTTCACGAATGCGAATTTGGTGATAACCCATCCGGAGATCGAGCTTAGAGAACACTTTTGCTCCTTTGAGCTGCACGAACAATTCATTGATGTTGGGTAGCGGATACTTGTTCTTTATTGTCTTCTTGTTCAATGGCTGGTAATCAACGCAAAGGCGCTTCGTGCCATCTTTCTTGACAAATAAGACACCACAGCCCCAAGGAGAAGTGCTAGGCCTGATTAGACCCATACGCTCTTGCTCATCGATCTGTTTCTTCAACTCCTTCAACTCTTCAGGGGAAAGCTTGTACGGACGCCGGCATGCTGGCTCAGTACCAGGCTCGAGTTCAATGACAAATTTAACTTGACGATGCGGAGGCATGCCTGGAAGCTATTCGAGGAAAACATCTTCATATTCATTGACCACCGTAATTTGAGAGATGGCATTAATCTCGCCCTTGTCATTGAGAGAGAATAGCCTGATTGTGTTATCTCGAGAGGCGAAGATAATCACGTCTTCGTTAGGATGAGTAATCTTGACTTCCTTATTTGCACAATCAATGTGAGCATCATGCTGAGAAAGCCAATCTATCTCGAGAATAAGATCAATGTCGGAGTTGCCGAGAACAACCGGAGAAGCCAGGAAGCGGTAATCACCCATGCGAATAGATACATCCGGAGCATACAATCTAGAAGTCATGCATTTTCTCGAAGAAATAATTTGTAACTCCTTTGGCAAGGCCACTGTGCCCACATTGTGCTTGGATGCAAAGGGAAATGACATGAAGGAATGTGATGCACCAGAATCAAACAACACTTTAGCAGGTTTAAGATTGACTGGAAGGTTACCAAGTATCACATCTGAAGAATTCTCTGCTTGAGCTGCATTCATCAGATTCACTCTTGCTGTCTTCGGATCATGCTTGACAATAGCAGTGCTGATAGGTGGAGGAGGCGGAAGGCGCCTTTGAGTACACTTGTTTGCATAGTGACCCTTCTATCCACACTTGTTGCAAACCACTTCTGAGAGAGGACAGAAATGAGGAGCACTTGACTTGGAAGCTTGAAAATGATTCTTTGACTGGTTGCTTGGGTTGGGTGGGTGGGAGAAAGCACGGCCACCAGAATTCTTGTTGTTGTTGTTGGGAGCTCAGATCACTGGAGTAGGTGGAAGCCAAAACTTCTGTTGCTTTGCGACCACTTGGGAAGAAGAGAGGAGTGAACAGCGTCTCTGATCCTCTTTTTGGAAGCATCCATCTTGAGCTGGGCTGCCTCTTGCTTAAGTGCCATGTTATAGAATTGATCAAACTCATCAGGCTCGAATAGGGTGAGAGCTAGCTGGAGTTCATCCTTCAGACCACCACGAAACTGATAGATCTTGCTCTTGGCATCTGGGATGTCTTGCTTGGCATAGCGGGCAAGGTTCTGGGACTTGATATTATATTGGTAGATAGTCATTGAGCCTTGCTTCAGGTTGCAGAATTGCTCACGCATACCTTCAATGACACTTGTTGGAATGTGGTGAGAACGAAAGTCCTTGCAGAAGTCATCCCAGGAGATTACACGTCCCTCTCTGGAATCTTTGTACTGCTGCCACCAATCAGCGGCTTGGTCCTTGAGTTGGAAGGCGGCAAACTTCACATAGTCCTCGGGCCTGATGTTACTTCACTCGAAATGCTTCTTGATATCTGTTATCCAGTCTTCAGCATCTAGAGGGTCCACACAGTAACTGAATGCATTTGGTTGGTTTGCCAGGAACTGGTTGAGCGTAGCAAAGAGAGGTTGGTTGAACAAATTGCCTTGGCCTTGGTTCCCATGAGCACCCTGATTTGCTTGAATGTTCTGCATCATTTGCATAAGCATCTAGGTGTTCTGGTTCGTCGCTTGCATAATTGCTCTCCAGGCCTCAGACGGAGGAGGAGGGGAAGGAGGATGATCAGGAACCTCTTCACCCTCTGGGTTAGCGTTGGGAACCTTTTTAGGAGCCATCCTGAATGAGATGACAACTATTAGCCATTGATAGAGAGAAATATATATAAGTTGAATCAACGGCTAGAAATTGCAACATAGTCTTCACAAGAACATTCGAACAAGATGAACGAATGTAATCGACAGTTTGATAGTAACAACAATCTTCACGAGAAGCCACTTGGGAGAACAAAAGGTAAATAAAAACAACAAGGAGCAGATAGAACAAATACAAGATAGAAGCTTCGTTCGACATATTCGTGCTGAAAGCTTATGGAATGTGTTACGAAAGGGTTTTGCAATCCCCGGATCAGCATAGCCAAGGATCCTTTAAGATGCAACTCCCGATCGTAACAATGGCCATAAAACTACTTCACTCAATGTAGAACCCCGAACTCCATATCCTGCATTCATTGGAAGAATGCCTACGAACTACTAGATGAACCCACCTATTAATTTCCGAAAGTTTCCAGTTATGCAATCAGGTGTTGGGGATACAGGGGAAGCATCGCGCACTCAACTCTAATCCTACATCCAGCTGTATCCATCCTTCAACACATAACCAGTTATTTCCGGAAACCGTCTACCTCGGACCTTCGAAACGCATCTACTATACAAGCTATGCCAATACTCCCGAACTACCTCCCCAGTACTGGGTGACGTCAGGGTTATCTTGCCACTAACCGCATAGGAGAGTTTTCGATGCCGGCCGTCTTAAGTATTCCAGAACTGATGAGAGATATTTGTGACGACAACACCTCGGAGCTCAACTCCCCGGGACACTGCCACAACCCCTAAATGACAGGAGGCATCGAGAACAATGTTCTCGTCACAAAGACATCGGAACAATCCCAACAATACTCGCGAGATTCCTAAAAAACAATTGGTGAAATTTTGAGAGTAGAAGAGACAAGAGTAATCGCCAGGAGTCCTCGCCAGAGTGAAAAGAGATGAGGAGCAAAAGAAATCCTACTCTCTGATATATATATATAGGACTCAAAACATTTTAAGTGTGTGCCTCGACTCAACCGTCAACGATTCGATCAATCAGTGGGGGCTTCTAGGTCGAAGAAGGCTCTGATACCAACTTGTTATGCCCAGGATGGGACTATACCTCCTACGTGTCGAGGCATGAATTAAAGGTATAAGCCCATTCTGGAATGATCTCAAGTTTGGTATCTTTGCACATCTCATGTAAAAATAGGGATGAAATTGTAAAAGAGGTAGTTGGCTTACACTCGCCACTTCACACAATACATTACATAAACAATCATCATCCAAATAACATCACAACCCGACTACGGGTGAAGATCCAAATGAAAGATACCAAAAACATAAAGCCACAGGTTCGAATCGCCCCTAGTAGAAACCACTACTGATCATCGGGATAGTGCACGTAGTAACGGCTACGTTCTTCATCGTACTCCCAGTACAGCTCTGTGCCCTCACCTGAGTAGTTCACCATGGTACCTGCATCTGGTGTGGTGTAGAATCTGTGAGCCACGGAGGACTCAACAATCCCGTTCCCGGGTAACAGAACTATCTAAGCCTTGGGTGTGGAACAAGGCTGAAGAAAGATAAAAGGTTGCAGCTGCACTAGCACTAACTTACGTAATAAGAGCGAGAAGAGAAGTGCCACGAGCGACAAGGTGATCACTAAGTGATCCTATCTAAGCACGTCAAACATAACCCCACCGTGTTCACTTCCCGAACCCCTTTCGGAAAATGACCGTCACGGTACTCACACTGGTAGTGTGTTCTGGACATGGTGTCAAGTTTTCTACAACCGGATATTAACATATTCCCATTTGCCACATAACCGCGGGCACGGCTTTCGAAAGTTCAAAACCCTGCAGGGGTGTTCCAACTTGGCCCATTACAAGCCCACGATCCGTGGAGTCGCAACTCCAAGGTGGGAAGGCCCGAGTATTCTCGGAATCCTGTGCTCAAGATACTCCGACTAAGGTAAGACTAATCTAGCAAATCCTCCCGGCGTGCTGACACCCTGACAGTAGCCGCGCGTATCTAGTCTCAGGCCACGACCGGATGAGACATCCTACAGGTTTATACCAATCCTCGAGTTTCCTCGTGGTGGCCCCGCAGTCCGCTCAGTTCGGACCAACACTCATGTGGAGCACTGGCCTGGGGTTGTTAATTAAGAAAGGGGATAGCTAGTCCCTATGCAAGTTTTAGTTATTAGGCAAATGGAGTACCAATGTTGGGACTTGCTGGAAAAGACTTAGCGCTAAGCGGTTTATCGAGGGGGTCCCATAACCCCAACCGTGTGAGGAACGCATAATCAAGGAACATAACACCGGTTTAAACGGTTCCTAGGGCGGCATGAGTGGAACAAATCACCAAGCAAGAGGCTTAGCCTTCCACCCATTACCAATATATAGATGATTTCATTTAAGAGTATATATAGTGTGATATCCCAACAACTTCAACATGAAGCAAGAATCTTCAAATCTTCTCCTGCAACTAGCAATGCTATAAGAGGGGCTGAGCGAAGCCTATGTAGCCAATCAAAGGTTTGCATAGGTTGGGTGGTTAGACAGATTCATGGTTACAATAGGAGGCTGACAAACAAACATGGGCATCGAGACAATGAGCCAAAGATCGAGATTTCTAGCAATAGGCAAAGATAGAAATGATATCTGGGTCAGGTCATCTTGCCTGTCGAGTCGTCGATGGTATCGTAACACGGCTCCTCGTTCTCAACCTGACAACATAGGAAGCACACCAGAAGAATCACAAGAACAAGACAATATGCTCAAGCAAGTAGGATGCAAGACAAGTCTATTTAGGAAGCAAGACATTGCAAGGCAGGAAGCACAGAGAAACAACATAAGAACAACAAGTTTAAGTGAGGCCGGAAACTACTTAAGACAAATCCGGTAAGTCCTCATATGCATAGTTTGAAATTAGTCCAGATCTGAACAAACCTTAAGTTAAAGTTGTTAAACAGCAAGTTAACATGCACCATGATAATCTACACGAAATTCTAGTCAAGTTTCATATAAAGTTTGTTTAAAACAGAGCTACGGTCTAGAAGATACACCCGAAACAAGAAACAATGCAAAGCTAAAATTAACAGCCACATAGCAACTTTGGAGTAAGAAATATATACTCTACAGCACTCAAACATGGTGAAAAAAAGCATGGACATGAAATAGACATATCCTACAGCAAACAACTCCATTGGAGCATCTCCATAGGAGGCATGGATCAATAGCAACAAGCTACAACATTTTGAACATGACAATAAAAACATGACAGTAATATTTTGTAGCAACTTGGGAGCAAGAATTAAATATGCTACAGAAACCCAAATTAGCATGTGAGGGCATGGATGGATAGACAACAACATATACAACAAGGAATGATCAATGTCCACCCCAAAACTAACATGGATTTGCCTAGAACATCAAACAAACATAGCATCAGGATATTACAGATTCCAGACTTAGTGAAATTTCACTAAGTGTTAAAACAGTAACATTATCATGGCATGTTTGTGAGCATGTTTAAGTCATCTTAAAGCATAACATGGCAAATGGTTTGCACCACAGCAAAGAACACATGATGGGGAATCTAAAACATATGAGCATGCGACATGGGGACAAACACAACAATAGCAACGAGCTCCTCAACTAGGCATCTCGTAACAAGTTACAAAACCTAACAGCCACATGCACTTTTGCAACAGAGATAAACATGGCAAGTGAACTCTAACCAGCATGCTATAGCAACCAACATGTAGAGCATCTCATGATGAACATTTTGACATATCATTTGCTTCATTTGGATAAACATGCACCAAGTTATCACATCTCAAACATGGCATGAAAACAACTAATAGCAGCAGTTTATAACAAGTAGCACTCTTGTTATGATGATTAAGACATCTAGATGGACTCAAACAAGCATGACACAATGGAACAAAACATAGAGCACTTCACCACGGTCATTTTGACATATCATATGCACAAAACGGACAAGCACAGTAAAAGTTATTGCCGTCACAAGATTGCATCAGACAACAAAAAAACAACAAAGACAGAGGAAAACGGGGTCAACCTCAGAGTCAACGCGGGTTGCGGGCCGGGTCAACGGGCGAAGCGGGTCCGCGGGTCGCGGGACCCGTTAGGGTTCGACCGCTGGAGATCCGATCGGATCGGGCTGCTGCCCTCGATCCGGCGGCGCTGTGCCTCGATCCCGGCGGGAGCGGCAGGGCTAGCTGGCGGGGACTTGGTGGAGATGGCCAGCGGCGAGGGCCCGGCGGCGAGGCCCGGAGCGGCGGCGAGCTCGCCGGCCAGAGGAGTTTGAGGCTCGGGCGGCGGAGTGCTTGAGCCGCGGTGGCGCGGGGCAGTTCGGGCCAAAGGAGAGGCGGCCGGCGGAGAGCTGCGGGCCAGCGGCGAGCTGGAAGGTGGCCGGCGGCGGATCCAGCGCCGGTGGGTGGCCAGCGCGGCGGCCGGCGACGGAGCCGAGGAGCGGAGGGCGCGGGGGCGGACGGGCCCGGAGGCGGCGGCGGCGGGCCGCGCGGGCCGGCGCGGTGGGGCGGCAGCGGAGGGATAGGTGTCCGCACGCGATTGGTCCGGCCGTCGGCTGGACGTGTCCGCCGGCGGTCGGACGTGTCCGCCTCGGGGGTGGAGGGTTGGATCTAGGGTTTTTTGGACGAAAATGGCATGGGGGTGTTTTTATAGGCACAAGGAGCTAGGAGAGTCCAAATGGGGAGCGGTTTTCGGCCACGCGATCACAAATCGACGACCGAGATGATGGGAAGGGTTGTGCTGGGTTAGTGGGCTGTTGTGGAGGGGGTCTTGGGCCTCAAAGAAGAGGTTCTTTTAGCCCACTAGGTTAACCGTTGGAGTACTAAACGAACTCCAAACGCGACGAAACTTGACAGGCGGCCTACACGTACCAAAACAATATCGCACGACAGGTCTCGTGTCGTTACGAAAACGTTACACGGCCACACACGAAAGAAGGACTCGGGGATGCCACGGGCACGTGTGAGAGCGTCGGAACTCGAAACGGACAACGGGAAGAGACGAGTGAGACCGGATGCAAGTGACAACACAAATGCAATGCAATGCACATTACAACATGACATGGATGAAATGCACACACGCACACGACAAAACGAAGAAACCCGAAAAGAAAGAAGAGCCCGGAAAGGAAATGATGAAGCCAAAATTTATATATTGCCATAAAGGGAAAGTGTTACATCTGGGGCATTACAGGTGGTTTCTTTCAGCTGCTGGAAATCAGTGGTGCTCCAGTCAATCTTGGCAAGGGCTTGGAAATACACTTCATCATTTATAAGTTCTGACGGTTCAATGTCAGGAGAGAAGGTATGCTTACGGACGGGTGGAATAACATTCTCAATGTCATAGGACGGACGCTCCACCCGCACGTTCTCCAGATCATAGCCCGGATGATACCTTGATAAATCAGCTTCATCGGCAAGTTTACTGGCAAGAGGCCGCATATCCTTGGTGAGGGCACGAAGGTCATCATTGGAGAAAGCTGATCCGTCTTCCTTCATGCTCGGATAGCCATTCATTACCTCCGCCGGATCAAAGCCAGGAACCCACGCCTTGGCCCGGGTTAAAGCCATCAGAGACCCAGCTCTTGCGGAGGACTTCTTCACCTCAACAATGCGAGCATGCAAGATTGATAGTTTCTCCAGAGTACCTTGGATGGTGGTTGGAGCCAGTTTATTGTGAGAGATAGCACTAACGGCCCTTTGCGCGCCGGAGTATAGCTGCTCCACCAAAGTGTAAGCAGCCTTCAGCTTCTTCCGCATATCATCCCCTAGATGAGTAGCGTGCCTCCACTAAATCGGAGCAGTATAAAATAGCAAGGACAAGCTTATGTCAGCAAAAACTTACCAAAGATGGCAGATGTCATGTCATTTATATGATGCTTTAACCCGGACAGCTCCTCCATCACCGGGTTAAGAGCTGCCTCTGCATCACTGGCTCTTTTCTCCAAAGCAGCCTTTTTCATCTCCCAAGTGGACCGCTCCGCTTCAAAATCCTTCTTCAGCTTCTCCATATTAGCTAAAGCAAGGGTAAGCTCCTCCTTGGCTTTAGTTGAAGCAGTCTCTTGGAAGGCTAGGCTATTCTGGAGTTCAGTTATTTCAGAGGCCCTCCGGTTCAAATCAGACTGCCAAGGATAAAACATATCAGATATCCATAGAGAGAGCAATTCAATAAAAGTCCCAAGCACATAACCAGTTATGCACTTGACACTTGGGGGCTAATGTACATTTGCAGTAAAAAGCACGCAATTTTTCCAGGAAAGTCCCAAGCATATAACAAGATTATATACTTGGCACTTGGGGGCTAATGCGACATCATTCTAAGCCTAAGGAAAAGTCCCGGTCCACCCGCAATGGAGTAAACCGGCCCTTGGGGACTACACGTGCAAATCAAAGTTATTCTGGTTGTGATACTAAAGTCCTGGTTCACCCTAAAGGTTAAACCGGCACTTGGGGGCTACAATGGACTAAAGGTACAGCTACAAGGCACAAGCAGAAATGAAAGGCAAGGGAAAAGGAATTACCTCATATCTTTCTTTCATTAAGTTCACCAAGCCAGCCTCATGGTCACGGCTGGTGAATACCGGTTTAAGTACCCAGAATGAAGCTCCTGGGCACTAAGCTGGGCATAGCTGGACACCTCGGTGCTCCACTTTCCCTTGTCCTTATGAAGAATTTCTTCCTTGGCAGTATGTTTGGCCAAGATGACAGGCGCTCTTGGGGTGGTAAAACCGGTCCCAGTAATCTCAACATCATCATTGGAAGCAGCAATTGTCTTGGAAGGATTGACACCAGGAGGGACTTGAGCAGGACTAGCATGAGTCGGACTAGCCTGACCAGGGCTAGCCCGGGCAGGGCTGGCCGATTCAGCTGTGTGATCCATGGGGTCGTCCTCCTGGGCAGCAATTTCTTCTCGGTCCATAGGAGGAGGATCGTCATGTGGAAGCTCAACATTGTCTTCTAAAGGATTGCCAAGTTCAGGATCTTCCGCCGGTCCAGAAGCGGTGTTGTCGACTACCGGTTTACTCAATTTTGCCTTTTTACTAGGCTTGGGCATACTGAGAAAAAGATTAAAGGGACAATGAAAATCACAAATCGAAAGTGAAAAGATAAACCGGATAAAGTGAAAGACAGTTTACCCGTGGACATTCTTGAGCACAGGGACTTGGGTGGCGGTTGACTCGCCAGAGGATGATAGAGGAGTTTCCTGACAATTTGGATCAGACGGTTTAAGAGGTTGACGAATAAGACCCGCTTTGGGATGAAGAATAGTTGGAGTAAGTAAAACCTCTGAACGGCGCCTTCGAGCCGGAGTGTGGGTCAGTCCGGTCGACTCGGCCACATGGCCACTGTGGCGTGTGGTGCGGCGAGCCTCATGTTGTTGTTTCTTCAAAAGAAAATTTGGATCCAGTTGAGCATAAGGATGAGAAAACGGATATTTCCGGACTACCCGAGGAACTTTGGGTGGCAATGGTTCTGAGTCAGAGGAAAGAGAGATTACCTCAACATCACCCGCTTTGCTACCTTCAGCCGGATCCTGGGAAAAGTCATTGTTAATAGAAATACAGACAAAGGAAAGATTAAAAAGTCATAAGAACTAAGTTGTACCTCAGACGCCGGATCATCTTCTTCCGCGTTTGAACTGGACACAGCGGCAGGTTTCTTCTCGTGTTTCTTCACGGCCAGGGTCTTCTTGCGAGATGGCTTTGCCGGTTTGTCCTGGGCCTTCCTTTTCCAAAAAGGGCCATCAGCCTGTTTAAAGGGATAAAAACATATTAATCCAAGCAATATGGATGGAGTACAACAAAGTAAAGGGATAGAAGAATCTCTTACCGATAGTTGTTTGTTATTCACGCAGAAGGGCGCTAATCTGGTCTGACTGCACTCTACCATAGGTATATTCAGCATCTTTTTAGCGGATTCATTAACTTCTTTTTCCGAAAGCACTATCTCCGTGTGATGCAGAGGGTCCTTGGGGTTACCAGTATACTCGCACATTAAACCGGAGCGCCGGCTTAACGGGAGAATGCTCCAAGAGAGCCAGCAGTGGACGAAATCAACTCCAGTTAACCCGTTGGCTACGAAGGCCCTGAGCTTTGAAAGTTGGGGGGCATATTTTGCTCGTTCTTGGGCTCTTAAGCGTTGTGGAAAGGGGTGATCCGCTGACAGACGGTGGGAGCGATAACCCGGCATTAATTTCTCCCCTTCTGGTGAAGTGTCAACACAGTAGAACCAAGTTTGGTTCCATTCCTTGGGATGGCTATGGAGGGTAGCTTGAGGAAAGCTGACATCCTTCCTTTTCTGAATGCTCATTCCTCCAAGTTCAGTATTTGGTCCATCGTGAAACTCAGTCTGACGGTTCAAATGGAAGAAGTCCCGGAATAACTCCACGGATGGCTCCTCTTGCAGATAGGCTTCTGAGAAGACTTTGAAGTTGCAGATATTTGATATGGAGTTGGGACCTATGTCTTGGGGATGGAGCTGAAAGTCTGCCAACACGTCGCGGAAAAACTTTGACCCTGGAGGGTTAAAGCCCCGTGCCAGGTGATCAAAAAAGACGATAATTTCTCCCTCCTTAGGCTTGGGAGGACACTCTTTCCCAGGGGCCCTCCAATGAAGAACCTCCTTCGGACCTAAAGCGCCAATTGAGGCCATCTTTTCTATATCATCCTCGGTAATCCGGGATGGGACCAAGTTGCAAGCGATAAACTGCTTGGCTACGGAAGTCATCTTTTTTCGAAGGGAAGGCTGAAAATACAATAAGGATCCGGTTTACGATCTACACAGATTTAAACCGGCATATTCTATGAAGGTACTAATCTAATTGGTGGTTTAAGCAGGGGACTAATGGTATCTACTGATCCGGAACAGCTATAAACATGACATCTACCGTATTATGAAGTTTAAAAAGAAGGAAGTTAAACCGCCGAACACAGGCAGGTAAGGGGCATATCTAAAGTCAAACCGTCGACATTGGCAGATGAGATGCAGATCTAAAGTGTGAGAAAACAACTTTAACACGAGCAGCAGTAAAATATGGATCTACAGCATATGGAAAATTCAAGATAATTCAAGTTATATTCAACGGAAACAGCGAAGGTTTTTTCAGATTCAGTCTAAACTAGCATTGTTGGGGGAAATAAGATTACAAAGACACAGCGGAGTCATGCGTACGGGGGTCGACCTAAAAGTTTGAGATATACGGCTAGGAACTACCTATGGTGAAGAACTGTGAAGAACAGGAGTTCATCTACGAGCTCACATGAAACCCTAGAACTGGGATCTACGGGAAGGAGATAAGTGAACATACCTGAGGCAACAGAAGCGGAAGGATGATGGCGGATCTCTGGACGCGTTCAGGTTGATGCAGCGGCCGGGCTCGATGGACACTCAGTAGTCGGCAGATGGCGGCGGAGCTAGAGCGACAGAGAACATCGGAAGAAGAAGCAAGGGGGGAAAAGAGATGCCCTTTGGCCCTTTTTATAAGCCGAAGGGATAAAACGGCAGGCACAGGAATCGACAAGACCAAAAATCGGATATGGATGGTGCTGTCGCCTCGATCTTTAGAGCTTTAATAAGTAAAGGTAAAAAATAGGTACAAGTATTTAATGCACGGATGGCGTCATGACGGTATAAGGTGACCTGAGGAGATGATGTCATGCCGGTTTAAAAAGCATACTGAAGCTGCAGAAAGGAAAATATGTACAAGACTTTGAAGATTGACATGAACAGGTTCAAATCAATCTGGGGCCTAATGTCAGGGATATTACTACCAGGTATAAACCGGCCAGGAGGGTCCGGTTTACATTATCAAGAGTATATTATCAAAGCCCAGCGGAGCATGAAGTAGAAGGTTTCAATCCCAAGAGGTTTAGAGCCCAAGTGTTAGGGCCCATGATTTGTAAACCGTCATACTATGTAACTTGGGATGTAAGATAGAAAGAGTAGAGACCGAGGCGGACACGTTTATGAGCCGGCCTCGAGACTCTGTAAACCGGACCGGGCGTCACCTCTTATATAAAGGGACGACCCAGCGATGGTTCAGGGACAGAGAACAACAGCTTGAGACACAGGCAAAGCGGATTTCGCTCCCTGGTCATCAAGCCCTAGCAATACCACACCAAACTAGACGTAGGCTTTTACCTTCATCGAAGGGGCCGAACTAGTATAAAATCCCTGTGTCTTTCGTCCGCTTTAACCCCATTAAGCTAACCCGTAGCGATGGCCTCACAACTAAGTCCTTTTGCTAGGACATCTGCCGTGCTAAATCCACGACATTCTTCAATATCATCACGCGCGTCCTAGTTCATCAAGTCGACGAGATTGTCATTCTCGACCCCGTATTTCTACACAATATGTTCCCCTTTGGAGGTTCATGGAAGTCCTAAAGAAATATGTCTGTAACCGCGCTAGGCCAGAAGGAAGCATCTCCATGGGCCATCAAACAGAGGATGTCATTGGGTTTTGTGTTGACTTCATTCCTGGCCTTAAGAAGATTGGTCTCCCTAAATCGCGGTATGATGGGAGACTAACTGGGAAAGACACGCTTGCAGGGGAGTCAATAATATGCAGGGACGGGCATTCTTGGTTTGAAGCACACTACACAGTTCTACAGAACTCTACCCTGGTGACCCCGTATGTCGATGAACACAAGAACAGTCTATGCTCGAAACGCCTGGAGCGGTGTGACGACTAGATTACATGTGAACACATTAAGACTTTCGGCAGTTGGTTGGAAACACGTCTTAGAGGTGACAACACTGTTTGTGATGAGTTGTACTCGTTGTCCAGGGGACCATCTTCGACTGTATTGACTTACAAAGGATACGAGATAAATGGGAATACATTTTACACGATCGCCCAAGATAAAAAGAGCACCAACCAAAACAGCAGTGTCCGCTTTGATGCAGCAACCAAGAAGGGAAAGGACGCATATTATGGTTACATAGTGGACATATGGGAACTTGACTACGGACATGATTTTAAGGTCCCTTTGTTTAAGTGCAAATGGGTCAATCTGTCAGGAGGCGGGGTACAGGTAGACCCAGATTACAGAATGACAATAGTGGATCAGAACAATCTTGGGTACACAGACGAACTGTTCGTCCTAGCCAATAATGTGGCGAAGGTTTTCTATGTGAAGGACATGTTTACAAAAACCAAAAAAAGAAAAGATATGGAAGCGAACACATCAAACGATGAACCAAAGCGTCACGTAGTTCTTTCAGGAAAAAGAGACATCGTGGGAGTGGAGGGCAAGACAGACATTTCCGAAGATTATGAAAAGTTTCATGAAATTCCCCCCTTCAAAGTCAAGGCTGGCCCAAGCACCCTGATAAATGACGAAGATTATCCATGGTTACGGCGCAATAAGCAAAGGCCACAAGCGAAGAAAAAGTGAAGACTTTCTCTCCACAACTATTGTGATGATGCCTTTAATCTAGAATATCACTTTGTAATAGTGCATTTTGAACATAGAAGTGGTCTGTAGTTCAAATAAGTTAAAATTTTGAAATCCCTTTGTAACAGATGAGTTTTCGCCTGAAACCCTGATACCTCGAAACAGATAGTCCGTTTTGTACACGAAGTGCATCCAATTTTTGTCGTAACCCTCTCAACTTTTTAGCACATGCTATGTGGGTGAAATGATGATGCCATGCCAACTTTCAACCTTTTCAGAGTTCATTTGAAATGCTTTTCAATTTTAGGGTCATTTAGCTCAAAGAATGAACTAATATAAAAAAGAATGAACTGGAAAACTTTTATAGCAAAAATAATAAACTAAAAGAATTAACTAGAAAACTTTAATGAAACTCTAATAGAAAAAAGAATGAACTAGAAAACTTTAATGAAACTCTAGTAGCTAAAGGAATCAACCAAAAAGCTTTTATAAACCTCTAGTATTACTGAAACTAGAATTATATAAAATTTAATAAAGTAAAATAAATAAACTTTAATAAAATAAATAAAAATAGCAACAGTAAGTATTTTATTGAAAGTAGAAACAAAATTCAAAAATAAAGCAACAAAGGAAAAAATGGAAAAAATATAAAAAATGCCACCTATTGGGCCACCACGGCCTGAATACGACTAGAAACCCAACCGTGGGCCAGGATTCAGGCCCGTAGAAAGCCCAGCAGGCCCACGGGCATAGCAGTGTCAGTTTAGGCCCATAGGCCTGCAGTTCAGAGGAGTTCAAGATGGAAGAGACAGCGGCGCTTATAAACAGGTGCTCGTCGCTCTCAGCTAGCTAGGTGGAACTAAACTCCCACCACCACGGCGCTGTGCACAGGCTATTGGTCCCGGTTGGTGGCTCGAACCCGGACCAATGCCCACCTTTGGTCCCGGTTCGTGGCACCAACCGGGACTAATGCCCCCGTTTAGTCCCAGGTGGTGCCACCAACCGGGACCAAAGGTCTCTCCTTCCCGCACTTTGGGCTGCTGAAAAGAGAACTTTGGTCCCGGTTGGTGGCACCAACCGGGACTAAAGGGGGAATTGGTCCCGGTTGGTACCACGAACCGGGACCAAAGCTCCGTCTATATAAGCAGAACACTTGCGAAAATTTCAGTTATCTTCTTCCCCCGTCCGGCCGATGTCGTCAGGCTGCCCCTCTGCCTCGCCATCGCCGTCGTCGCCCTGCCTCCGACGCCGCCTCTACGCGGTCCCGCGCCGCCCCGACGCCGTCACCGCCCCGTGTCGCCCCGCGCCGAGCCCTGCCCCAACCTCACCGCCGCTCGATCCCCTGCACTCTGTGAGCCTCACCCCGCCGTTCCCCCTCCTCTCCCCCTTCCCCTCGCGCCCTAAAGCCGCCGCAAGCCCGCCCCAACGGCACCGCCCGCCCCGTCGCCACCGCCAACGCTGTGTATAGATTTTTTTCTGTTCATATTGTAGTGTATATGATGATGATGATTATGATGTATGTATGTTCATATGCAAATAATATGCAAAAGTTAGAATTTTTCATAGAATTTTTATGATTATTTCTATTGTAATTTTGTTTTGAGAATTTTTTAGGGCTTTTCTATTGTAATTTTGTTCATAAAGTTTTAGGATGAAAAAAAGAAGAAGAAGAAAAAAAGGAGGAGAAGTTTCGTTTAGTTTTAGGATTGTTTTAGTTTATGTTTAGGTTAGTAAGAAGGAAAAGAAAAAGGAGAAGAAGAGGAGAAATAAATAAGAAGAGGAAGAAGAAGAAAAAAAAGGTCGAGGGGTCGAGGGTCATCGAGGGGTCGAGGGTCGCCGAGGGGTCGAGGGTTCGAGGGTCGTCGAGGGGTCAATTTTTTCTGTAGTAGATGATGATGATATATGAAAACTTGCTTGGTCAATTTTTTGTACTAGATGATGATGATATATATGGTGATATATGAAAACTTTTTTAGATGTATAATATATGATGATGATGATGTAATTTTATTCGATGATATATGATGATGTAATTATGTCAATATACCCCCTACCCGATAACTTCGACATGAGGGGGGTCGATCGATCTACCCCCTACCCGATAACATTTTTTTCTACGTATATGTCGTTGTTGTCGATATATATACCCCCTTCCCGATAACTTAGACATGAGGGGGGAGGGGTAGCCGCGGGGTCGAGGGTTGCTGAGGGTTCGAGGGTCGAGGGTCGCCGAGGCCACGCAAACCCTAGAGAAGCGTCGAGGCCACTAATATGGTTCCTTGTTGTGATTATAGCTAGCAAGGTCTACGTTTGCCACTAATATATCCGTTCTGCCATGTTTGTATAATAATTGCCATGTCATAATATTTGTAGAAACTATGGAGATAGGACGAGACGAGGTAGCAGAACAAGTGTTGGGGGCCATAATCGCAGCCGAAGCTATTGTCGAAATGTATATCAACGTCGACTACGATGGTCATTTGGAAGGACATGGTGATGAAGAAGCAGGCTACAGTGATAAAATGGAGGAGGAAACACATGATTATGATGGCTACGGTGATCCAATGGACGAGGAAACACATGATTATGATGGCTCCGGTGACCAATTACCGGTGGAAGAAGGACACTGTGATGACGGCTCCGGTGACCGAACGGAGTCCGGCCAGGTATATATATATATTAATTAAGCATGTGCTGACACTATAGCTAATTGATGCATGGATTGTTTTGGTATATATGTACACGTATTAACTCTCTTCTTTCTTCATTTCTAGCCCTCCGGATCGAGCCAAAGTTCGGTAAGGACACGAGGCCCGAAGAAAAGGTTGCGCCAGGATGAAAAGTTCATCATCGAAGAAATCAGGCGCGATGGCCTACCGAGTAAACCCAGCAAGGCCAAGGACGCATTTTCTGCTCAGTGCGGGGTTGTTGTTAGGGACATGATCCCGATCAGCATCCACCTATGGTACAAGCCTAAGAACGAAGACCCTCAGGTGTCTTATGTCAACAATATGTAGAAAAATGATCTTTGGACCGCGCTGAAGGCCAATTTCACCCAACCGCCAGAGGAGGATCCGGAGAAGCAGCCACCAGTTATAGAGCAATTGGTCAAGGCGGACGCTCTTAAGAAGATGGGGCAACTATTCAGGAGGTGGAAGAATGAGATGAATGCAAAGTTTGTCGAAAAAAACAAGACTCCAGAATTCACAAGCCGGTTTGAGAAGATCAGAGATCACTGGGACGCATTTGTGGCCCACAAGAAATCGGAAAAGAGTAAGCAGATGTCAGAGAGAAACAAGAAAAATGCTGCAAAGAAGAAGTATCACCATCGCACGGGGTCAGGTGGCTACTCTTGCTACCTCTTGAGCTTGCGTTGTATTCCCTCGAAGAGGAAAGGGAGATGCATAGGGATGTAAATGGTACGGATAATTTCCGTTCCGAATCCGCATCCGCATCCGTTTTTAAGGATATGGTATGCACTTTCACAAATCTGACGGATATGGATGCGGATATGGATGTCAGTCAACCGGATATCCGACGAATATGGTAGCGGATATGGTATTTGTAATATCCGACGGATGTGGATTATCCGATATTTTTGCGGAATATCCGATGTTATGAAATAGGATTATCCGACAAATTTTACCCAATCAACAAGCACAAATACCCAATTAGACAACTACCTAGAATCACGGCATATAAATTTCATATAATCCCAACCCTAATAGCTGCGCCGTACGATTGTACACATCCAATTGATTTGAGAACACGTACTGTGCAAGCTAACTTAGCTAATATTTAAATATATTATTTTATAGACTAGACAACACTATGAATCTATGATGTCTAATGTCTTGCTTGCTGTAGCGTGTAAGCTATTAATTTCATTGATCAGTAAAAATTCATTGGTTACTTATATATTGTTCTTCTTTGCATAGATCATGATAAATATTATGTAAAAGATGTACATATTTATTTTATCCGTTTCCGATCCGAGTCCGCTCCGCTTCCGCTCCGCTTCCGCTCCGAATCCGTAGTCCGATATAATCCGTATTCGAATCCGCATCCGGTCATTATCCGCTTCGCTCCGAATCCGACACAAAAATATGGTAAAGGATATGGTAAAGGCATTATCCGATCCGATCCGATCCGTTTACATCCCTAGAGATGCAGCACAGTAGCGTAAGTATTTGCCCCAGTTTTTGAGAATCAAGGTATCAATCCAGTAGGAGACCACACGCCAGTCCCTCGCACCTGCACAAACAAATAAGAACTTCGCAGCCAACGCGATAAGGGGTTTTCAATCCCTTTACGGTCACTTACGAGAGTGAGATCTGATAGAGATGATAGTTTATATTTTTGGTATTTTTGGTTTAATAAAACAGCAAATAAAAGCGGTAAAAGTAAAGTAGATGTAGATTGATATGTTGAGAATAGACCCTGGGGCCATAGTTTTCTCTAGTGGCTTCTCTCATGATAGCGATATTCTACGGCGGGTAAACAAATTACTGTCGAGCAATTGATAGAAAAGCGAATAATTATGAGACTATCTAGGCATGATCATTGTATATAGGCATCACGTCTGAGACAAGTAGATCGACTCCTGCCTGCATCTACTACTATTACTCCACACATCGACCACTATCCAGCATGCATCTAGTGTATTGAGTTCATACGAACAGAGTAATGCCTTAAGCAAGATGACATGATGTAGAGGGATAAACTTAACCAATATGATGTAACCCCATCTTTTTATCCTCGATGGCAACAATACAATACGTGCCTTGCTGCCCCTACTGTCACTCGGAAAGGACACCGCAAGATTGAACCCAAAGCCAAGCACTTCTCCCATTGCAAGAACTATAGATCTAGTAGGCCAAACCAAACCAATAATTCGAAGAGACTTGCAAGGATATTATGAGCACACATAAAAAGTTCAGAGAAGAACCAAATATCATTCATAGATAACCTTGATCATAAACTCACAATTCATCGGATCTCGACAAACACACCGCAAAAAGTGATTACATCGAATAGATCTCCTCGAAGACCGAGGAGAACTTTGTATTGAGATCCATAGAGAGAATAAACTACTCACAACTCATGGTGAGGGCGATGATAATGATGATGAAGGCCTCCGTGATGGATCCCCCTCCCAGAACAGGCTCCAAGATGGGATCTCCACGGGAACAGAAGCTACGGCGGTGGAATTAGGGTTTTCTCTCTGCGTATGGAGTTTCTGGGGTACGTAGGTATATATAGGAAGAAGGAGGGCACCGGGGGCCACACGGGCCAGCCTCGAGGCACGGGGGCACGCCCCCACCCTCGAGGGCAGCCCTTCTGTCCCCTGACTTGGTCCTGAAGTTTCCCGTGCATGATTTTCTCCAAAAATATCTCTCACGAAGGTTTCATTCCGTTTGGACTCTGTTTGATATTCCTTTTCTGGAAAACCCCGAAATAGGCAAAAAAAACAGCAATCTGGACTGGGCCTTTGGGTTAGTAGGTTAGTCCCAAAAATGATATAAAAGTTAATGATAAAGCCCATTCAACATCCAACACTTCATAAATAATAGCATGGAACAATAAAAAATTATAGATACGTTGGAGACGTATCAAGCATCCCAAAGCTTAATTCCTACTCGTCCTCGAGTAGGTAAATGATAAAGAAAGAATTTTTGATGTGGAATGCTAACCAATATAGTGTTTCAATGTAATTCTCTTAATTGTGGCATGAATGTTCAGATCTGAAAGATTCAATATAATAGTCTATATTGACATAAGAAATAACAATACTTCAAGCAATACTAACAAAGCAATCATGTCTTCTCAAAATACTATGGCTAAAGAAAGTTATCCCTACAAAATCATATAGTCTGACTATGCTCCCTCTTCATCACACAAAATATTCATTTCATGCACAACCCCGATTGCAGCCAAGCATTTGTTTTCATACTCTGTCTTTTCAAACCTTTCAACTTTCACGCAATACATGAGCGTGAGCCATGGATATAGCACTATGGGTGGAATAGAGGTGGTTGTGGAGAAGACAAAAAAGGAGGGAGATAGTCTCACATCGACTAGGCGTATCAATGGGCTATGGAGATGCCCATCAATAGATATCAATGTGAGTGAGTAGGGATTGCCATGCAACGGATGCACTAGAGCTAAATATGAATGAAAGCTCAACAAAAGAAACTAGTGGGTGTGCATCCAACTTGCTTGCTCACGAAGACCTAGGGCATTTGAGGAGCCCATTGTTGGAATATACAAGCCAAGTTCTATAATGAAAATTCCCACTAGTATATGAAAGTGACTAAGCATGAGACTCTCTACAATGAAGAACATGGTGCTACTTTGAAGCACAAGTGTGGAAAAAGATAGTAGCAATTGTCCCTTCTCTCTTTTATATCATTTTTTTGGAGGGGCTTTCTCTTTTTTTTTATTAGCCCCTCTCTATTTATTTTTGGGCCATCTCTTTTTTTATTGGCCTTTCCTCACATGGGACAATGCTCTAATAATGATGATCATCACACTTTTTGTTACAACTCGAAATTACAACTCGATACTACAACAAGTATGACTCTACATGAATGCCTCCGGTGGTGTACCGGGATGAGCAATGAATCAAGAGCGACATATATGAAAAATTATGCATGGTGGCTTTGCCACAACTACGATGTAAACTACATGATCATGTATGGCAGTATGACAATATGATGTGTGTCATATAAGCGGAACGGTGGAAAGTTGCATGGCAATATATCTCGGAATGGCTATGGAAATGCCATGATAGGTAGGTATGGTGGCTGTTTTGAGGAAGGATATATAGTGGGTTTATGGTACCGGCGAAAGTTGCGCGGTACAAGAGAGGCTAGCAATGGTGGAAGGGTAAGGGTGCGTATAATCCATGGACCCAACATTAGTCATAAGAACTCATATACTTATTGCAAAAATCTATGAGTCATCAAAACAAAGCAATCAATGCATGCTCCTAGGGGGGAGGTTGGTAGGAGTTAACGATCGCGCGCCCCCGACCTCCACACAAAGGTTGGCACTTTACAAATACCTCATGCTCTAACTTCGTCACATAGCGGTTCACCATACGTGCATGATACGGGAATCACTAACCTTAACGCAAGTATTTCTCAATTTCATAATAACTCCACTAGCATGACTCTAATATCACTATCCTCATGTCTCAAAACAATTATGAAGTATCCAACATCTCATTCTATTCAATGCACTTGATGTGAATTTTTTTACTACATTGACATTGGATGTTTATCATGTGAAGACTAGTTTCTTTAGCCTAAACACATTACCATGCTGTTATAATAGACTCTCAAATAGATATAAGTGAAGCATGAGAGTTCAACAATTTCTACAAAATATTACCACCACATGCTCTAAAAGATATGAGTGAAGCACTAGAGCAAAAACTATTCAACTCAAAAGATATAAGTGAAGCACATAGAGTGTTCTAATAATTTCTAGGGCATATTTAACTCTCTCAAATAGGTGTGTCCAGCAAGGATGACTATGGCAAACTAACAAGCAAATACTCAGATTATACTAGACGCTCCAAGCAAAAGACATAGCATGTTGCGAATAAAAATATAGCTCCAAGTATAGTTACCGATGGATGAAGACGAAAGAGGGGATGCCTTCCCGGGGCATCCCCAAGATTAGGCTTTTGATTATCTTGAATTTACTTGGGGTGCCATGGGCATCCCCAAGTTTAGGCCTTTTCTACTCCTTGTTCCATAGTCCATCAAAGCAATACTCAAAACTTGAAAACTTCACAACACAAAACTTAGACAAAAATTCTCGTGAGCTCCGTTAGTATGAGAAAGCAAACCACTACTCAAAGGTACAGCAATGAATTCATTCTTTGTTTATATTGGTGTTAAACCTACTGTACTCCAACTTCTCTATGGTTCATATCCTCCAATATTACTCATATATGCATCGGAATAAGCAAACAACACACGAAAAACAGAATCTGTCAAAGACTGAACAGTCTGTAGTAATCTGCAGGGTTCGCCTACTTCTGGAACTCCAAAAAATTTGAACTAAATTGGTAAATTTGTGCAATTTGTCTAACAATCAGAAGCAAAATAAATCAACTATAAATCATGCTCCAGTAAAATCCCACGACTACTTTAGCAAGCGCTAACGATTCTGTTTTTCACAGCAAGATCAAATAAACTTCACACAAGACTTCCCAAAGGTTCTACTTGGCACAAACACTAGACAAAACATGAAACCACATCTAATCAGAGGATAGATGCAATATTTATTCCCTAACAGCAACAAAAGCAAAAAAACATAAAATTGGGTTGCCTCCCAACAAGCTCTATCGTTTTACGCCCCTAGCTAGGCACGATACAAGATAGATCTAGGGATAGCCATAGTGGTACGATATGTCACGAAAGCTCATCTCATATTCCCTACGTTCAGCAGAAAGCTTCCTTTGTGGCAAGCAAAAGTAACCAAAAGGGCTAAATTTAATGGGACAAAAGTCCCCTACATCAATCTCGGGAGGAACAGGTTCCTCCTTTGGCCCTTTGTAGTGGATGACCAATTCATCATTATAGGCATTCTTTTGGCAGAAGGCCATAAGCCTTCGTTCAATGGAGAAGCCTAAACCATTATTTTGGATAGAAAAGTCATCGTTTATCTCAGAAATTCTATCAATCAAGATCTCAACAGGAACCTTTTTTCTAAGGTTTTCATTAAAAGCAACATGATCAGGAGATCGCAACCGCATTAGGTCTTCTTGATTGTACAAGATAGCCTCTATAGGAGGTCAACCGGCATCTACTCCGTAATGAGCAAAGATTTCTCTGGCCTCTTTCAAGGTATATCTAAATTCATGAGCCAAAAAGATAGTACCTGCATGCTTAACGGAAGAATGCTCAATATTAGAGAACTCCAAAAATACTCTCTGAATACAGGGATGCATATGGATAAATTGCCTTTCAATTTCTACTATGAGCATAGATACATCATCTGTAAGGCTACTAGTTCTGTGAAGAATAGAGCCACCCATATTGGGCAAAGCACTGGCACACGTAAACAAGTCTTGAAGAACTCCTTTTCCAATAATATTACCACTACCAACCCGGAACTTCTTAATATGTAAAGTGGTAGCTTCATCTGGGGGATCAACATGAACGTTGCCCTCGACATTGCTACCCTTCTCGATAAAATAGTCCCCCATCTCAGACATGAGGGCGAACAAGCAAGCAGCACGCAAGCAAACAAGAAGCAAGCGAACGATAACCACACGACAGAAAAAGGGCGAATAAAACGACAAGGGTGAAGTGGGGGAGAGGAAAACAAGAGGCGAATAAATGTAATGCGAAGGATAAGGGTTTGTGATAGGTACTTGGTGTATGACTTTTCTGTAAGCCTCCCCGGCAAAGGCGCCAGATATTCTTCTTGCTACCTCTTGAGCTTGCGTTGTATTCCCTCGAAGAGGAAAGGGAGATGCAGCACAGTAGCGTAAGTATTTCCCTCAGTTTTTGAGAACCAAGATATCAATCCAGTAGGAGACCACGCGCGAGTCCCTCGCACCTGCACAAACAAATAATAATTTCGCAGCCAACGCGATAAGGGGTTGTCAATCCCTTTACGGTCACTTACGAGAGTGAGATCTGATAGAGATGATAGTTTATATTTTTGGTATTTTTGGTTTAATAAAACAGCAAATAAAAGCGGTAAAAGTAAAGTAGATGTAGATTGATATGTTGAGAATAGACCCAGGGGCCATAGTTTTCTCTAGTGGCTACTCTCATGACAGCGATATTCTACGACGGGTAAACAAATTACTGTCGAGCAATTGATAGAAAAGCGAATAATTATGAGACTATCTAGGCATGATCATTGTATATAGGCATCACGTCCGAGACAAGTAGACCGACTCCTGCCTGCATCTACTACTATTACTCCACACATCGACCGCTATCCAGCATGCATCTAGTGTATTGAGTTCATACGAACAGAGTAACGCCTTAAGCAAGATGACATGATGTAGAGGGATAAACTCAAGCAATATGATGTAAACCCCATCTTTTTACCCTTGATGGCAACAATACAATACGTGCCTTGCTGCCCCTACTGTCACTGGGAAAGGACACCGCAAGATTGAACCCAAAGCCAAGCACTTCTCCCATTGCTAGAACTATAGATCTAGTAGGCCAAACCAAACCAATAATTCGAAGAGACTTGCAAGGATATTATGAGCACACATAAAAAGTTCAGAGAAGAACCAAATATCTTTCATAGATAACCTTGATCATAAACTCACAATTCATCGGATCTCGACAAACACACCGCAAAAAGAGATTACATCGAATAGATCTCCTCGAAGACCGAGGAGAGCTTTGTATTGAGATCCAGAGAGAGAAGAATCCATCTAGATACTAGCTATGGACCCGAAGGTCTGTGGTAAACTACTCACAACTCATGGTGAGGGCGATGATGATGATGAAGAAGGCCTCCGTGATGGATCCCCCTCTCGGAATAGGCTCCAAGATGGGATCTCCACGGGAACAGAAGCTACGGCGGTGGAATTAGGGTTTTCTCTCTGCGTATGGAGTTTCTGGGGTACGTAGGTATATATAGGAAGAAGGAGGGCACCGGGGGCCACACGGGCCAGCCTCGAGGCAGGGGGCGCCCCCACCCCCCCCCCCACCCTCGAGGGTAGCCCTTCTATCCCCTGACTTGGTCCTGAAGTTTCCCGTGCGTGATTTTTCCAAAAATATCTCTCGCGAAGGTTTCATTCCGTTTGGAATCCGTTTGATATTCCTTTTTCTGCAAAACCCTGAAATAGGCAAAAAAACAGCAATCTGGACTGGGCCTTTGGGTTAGTAGGTTAGTCCCAAAAATGGTATAAAAGTGAATGATAAAGCCCATTAAACATCCAAGACTTTATAAATAATAGCATGGAACAATGAAAAATTATAGATACGTTGGAGACGTATCAGCTACCTCAAAGCCCGTCCGTTGTGGGCCAAGGCCGAGAATGACCTGCTTGCTAAAGGGGTTGAACCACAGACATTACACTAGCCAGACCATTCAAGGAATTGGTTCCTCGGAGTTGGGGGAACCTTGGACCCTGTAAGAGGGAAGTGCGTTTGGACGGAGGAGCAACTTTCAATACCCATCAAGAAGCATCAATTCTATATCGAAGCAGCACAGCAAGGGACGTTCATTCCCAACAGAGAGAAAGACGAGCTCACAATGGCCCTCGGGAATCCCGAGCACCCTGGACGGACATGAGGCACGCCAGGCTCCCTTTCGTGAAAGGTCGGGTTTTCCGCCGCAGGCGGTTACAAATGCCGGGAGAGGAAGAAGAAAGTGGATGAGACCACTTTGCAGGCGCTGCACGTAAGAGTAAAAGCGCTAGAGGACGAACGAGAAGTAGCTCGCAGCAAGCAACCTGCCGAAGCTACCCCGCTACCTCAGCGGAAAAGCAGCATGGCTCTCACCGAGTTGCCTGAGGAGCCTATCTTCACGGCTCCTGCTAGCTACCCCGTGGATGCTATCATGGAGTCTCAACATTGCCACCTTATGACGCAATGGATGTAATTCAAAGTCAAGGCGGCTGTAGGCTCTGTTTTTCCTTCTGAACCCGGCAACTTTTCACTGCCGTCCGATTCCAGAAGGATATGCTAGGGTGATGGTGGATCAAATAATGGAGGGGTCTGAGGATCTCGAGCTTGACCACCCTACCGGTGAAGGGGAGACTCGGCTGGGTTCTTTTCTGAAGACTCCATGCCTATGGCGGAAGGACCCCATCAACCTTGTGAATAGGACGCCTCCGGCGAGTGAGCGCACTCCACCTCCTCCTCCGGCAAGGGATCAACGCACTCCGCCTCCTTCTCCGGGTGATCAGGCGCATGGCGGCACTCCGCCTCCTTCTCCGCCTGCACCGGCGCATCCGAGCAGCCCGCCTCCTTCTCCGCCTGCGCCGGCAGGTCCGAGCAGCCCGCCTCCTTCTCCGCCTGCGCTGGCGCGTACGAGAAGCCCGCCTCCTCCTCCGTCTCATCAGCAAGGCGTGAAGAGAGCCGTCGACGCTCCGGCTGCTCCGGCGCATGGTAGCACCCCGCCTCCTCCTCCGCCTCGTAAGCAACAAAAGAAGGCAGCCGCTGGGACTGCTCAGGCGTCTAGCAGTACAACCAGAGGCTGGAGGCAATACAGATACGGTCCATCTCTCAGGCCCTTAGAGAAGTTACCATACGGGAGGACCGACGAGGAGAACGCGGAGATCTGTAAAGCCGAAGTGAAGGACTTTTTTGCAAAGAAACCTCCACCTCCAAAGCAGAAGATAGATCCGGCGAGAGCGAAGCGCACTATTGATGCCCTGAAGAAACCACCACCGTCTCCGCCGAAAACCAACTATGAGCGCATTATTCAAAAGTCATATGTCGAAGCATCGCGATCAGGAAGTACTTGCAGTGATCACAGGTTAGCACAAAAAAAGTGGGAAAAAATTCCCCAGCTCGGCGAACAAGAGAACCAATCGTGCCCCCCGCTCAAGGTGCCTAGCGACATCGTCCCTAATCATCCGGGGATGGCGCTCGGTACCAATCTTGCAGATTACCTAACCGATGATGTAGTTCTTGATGTGTTAGAGGTGGATGATCACAAATACCGGTACGGGAAGCCTCTCGTCAAAGATGTTAGAACTCTAACCACGATGATGTGAAGATTGGATGACTGGTACATGGAAACCTGCAGAGACTCTGGTTGCCAGGATACTCTGATGCTGAAAGTTAAAGAGGACCACGACCTCGTTGGAATTGATATGCTGTCTATTACATTTGAGGAGTTCTTCCAGTTTTTCAATCAGAAGGCCCTCGATAAACCAACGATCACTTGCTACTGTCTGTAAGTACTAGTTCTGTCATTAATTAAGTCTCTATATATAGCTCAGCTCTTCATTGCAAGTATACTTCATTGCAAGTATATATAATTATCCTCACTATATTATGCACATTGAAGATCGTCGAATGTAGAAAAGCTGATATTTATGATATTGGGTTCATTAACACAAATCTCATAGATGAATATCAGGTTCAACTTCATGCCAAAGCAGTCGAGCCCAACTTGCTACAATCATTGATAATAAATCAAAACAAAGATAAAATACTCTTTCCTTACAACTTCCAGTGAGTGTTACTATCTTGTGCATATTCGGTTTCCCTTAATTATATATTACTCGAGGTGGATGCATGCATGCGCAGGTTCCACTATATTCTCCTAGAGATTAAGCTTGAGGAGGGACTAGTAACCGTCTTAGACTCGAGACGAAAAGATCCCGAGACCTTTGCGGACATGTCTAAAATGCTCAACAAGTAAGTTCAATCGATCATTACCGCACCATATCGGCAACTTTGTTCATTTCCTGATATAAAGTAATTGTTTTCTTTGTCACGCAGGGTTTGCAAAGAATTCACCAAAAAAGTTCCGGCACTGCCGCGGGAACTGCGATGGATTTACCCGAAAGTAAGTACTACTAGCTAGCTAGTTTCGCGCATCTCCCGTTGGCTCTAGCTATACTTTCATCCATGCCATTTATAATGCTTCATTATCAGTTTGATTGACCTCTATTTCTTCTAAAGTGCTTGTGGCAGGAACCCGGGAATAATTATTGTGGATACTACATCTGCGAGTTCATCTACAACGGAACGACCAAGAATAGGCGGGGTTACTCTAAAAGACAATTTGATGTGCGTAAGCAAAAATATTCACAATTTTATTTTATTACCATCATTTCTGTTGAGCTTAATTCATATATATACATGTATTGACCCCCTTCTTCAAATTAGATGTGGCAGATGCGGGATGAACTCCTACCACAAGATCGCATATGGGCAATTCAAGAGGAATTGGCGGGATTTTTTCTTGATCACGTCATCAATAAAGCCGGAGAATACCATCTGGAAATTGAGTTAAGATGTTAGGGAATTGTAGTAAGAGATCTTATATTGTATGTATGTAGCCAGTAGCGTCGGATAGATATACGAAAACTTGTTGTTCGACCAATCTCTCTCGGAGAAGGAGAGAGGTCGATCTTCTGTACTTAATGGTTTCCTTCATTTGCTTACTAGCTAGCGTGTCGAGTCCTCAAATCTATACGTATATATATAGTACGTAGCATCGACCACGCACGGAGATAAGAGAGGACACTTCTCTCTGTTAGCGGGCTAACACAATATATGAAACTCCTAAATTAACCCTACAAAACCCCCAAACCACCTCCCCCTTTCAGAAAAAAAAACAAAAACCCTAGCCACTGAACTGCTGACGCGTGGAAGTTTATTTGTCCCTGTTGGTGCTACCAACCGGGACAAAAGGCCCCCCTGCCTGGGCAAGCCGCAGTGGCCACGTGGAACCCCATCTGTCCCGGTTGATATAAGAACCGGGACTAATGGTGTAGGGCATTTGTATCGACCATTTAGTCCTGGTTCACCAACCGGGACAAATGACCCTTACGAACCGAGACAAATGGACCTTTTTCTACTAGTGTCATTTGGTGGAAGGACTCGTACAGGAAAGAAACAAATGTTGATGGAGGGTAACCTAGCCATGCTAGAGGTTCTGCTGCTGGAGTAGGAAGGTTGCAGACGCTTGTACAGAAGAAAATACAAAGTCACACTTGTATTAAGCGTCGCCGGTGCGTGACACGCCATGAATGGATCCAGAAACTGAAGATTGGTTACCCAGCAGATCGAAACTCCTGCAAGAACGCGGTACAACCAAAACCACATCAAATCGGGATGACTTCAGGAGGGCCATGCTGCTCGCTGAATATTAAGTGCTCACACCTGAAACCGGATCCAGAAACTGAAGAGTAAGCGCTCGCACCTTAAACCAGCAGATCGGGTTCACCATAGAATGGACAGATGGGAACATACAGAGCGCAAGATCAGGAAGGAAGAGAAGAAATCAACATCAAACTGACAGATGGGGAACACGTAATTAAGGTGGCTGAAAGGGTCAGAGGCACGGTATCATCCGGATTAGGAGCAGGCGGATCAAGACGATGAGCTTCGTGAGGCGGAGGTCGGCCAGAAGTAGACATCTGCGGGTGGCGGCATGGCACCGTCCAACCTTTCTACCTCATAGGCGGATCAACCGGCTCCTCGGAGGCCACTTCTGGTGGCGCTGCAGCCGAGCAAGTGCCGTGTTGCCGTCGGCGGCGTCGCTAGAGGGTAGGGAAGAGGAACGACCTGAATCGATTGCGGCAGGTCAGGAGGAGGGGGAGGCGGGGCTGCGCGAAGGAAAGAGAGGATGGATCGGCAGGACAGTGGACTGATTAGATAGTTGGGCCGCGCGCACAGGCCCAATCAACCAAGGACACACGGATTTTCCACCGGAGTAGCGTCCCCCAGGACAGTCGGCCTAGGATACGGTAGACATGGCGCAGAAATCAGATCTGACGGCCGAAAACGGCCAGATCGCGAAAACGGACGGCCAAGGACGCTGATCGCTGTGAGAGCTCGGTTTAGGCTCCTAGCAACTCGGTGCTCTTATTTCTGTTGCACATAGCGGTTGCACACTACGCAACAACACATATGTGCGTGCCCCTCCCACATCACTCGTATTAATTACTTTTCATTATTGCGGTGCATGCATACCACACCGTTGATATTCATACCACTTCCTTTGTGTTATTCTCTCCTTCGTATATTTTTTATCTCCCGCTCTTTTTTTATCCCTACTGATTGTGCTCTTTATTCTCTCCTTTCTTTATTACTTCTATATGCCCATTGAAATCCATCATTCATACCCTCCCCCCATCCATATAGGTCCTCTGGACATATTTCATAGGCCAACGCTAAGCGCCGGCGCACCCGCCCAATTTGGGCCGGTCATGCCCTAGTCGTTGGATTTAGTGTCCCTCAGCCGTAGGATCCCTGTACCTTTTATTCTATTGCTTCTTCTGCCTCCGTCTACCCCTCTGCCCGCCGCAAAAAACACCACGCAGGCATCACGCACAGCAGTCCTCCTCCCCCCTCCCCCCGCGCCCCTTCCCCGCAGTACTCGCCGTCCTCCTCCCCCGTCTCCGGTCATCCTCACCGGCCACCGCCCCTTTGCCGGTTGACCAGCTGCAAAAAAGAGATGTTTGCAGCTCCTTGTAGTCGTCCTTTCCAACGTGGATGGCCGCCCTCGCCGCGTTCCAAACAATCACCTGCGAGCTTGCAGCGCTCGACGCCGGCGGTCACTGCTCGCCGGTCCGGTGGTCGCAGTTCATAGCTTTGGTCAGACAACAGTTGCAGCACTTCACCTCCGCTCGTCGTAGCAAATTTGCTTGTCAGTTGTAGCACTTTTGGTCACGGTTGTAGCACATTTGGGCGTCTCCGCAGAAAACACTCTGACGATGCAACAAAAATGGATGTTGGCTCCAGCCTCCAGCTTTGCAAGTTGTAACAATTTCTGATGCCGGTTGAAGCAGGACGCATGACGCCGGTTGTAGCGAAAAAATGCAACGACCGTGCGATGTAGCAAAACACGGCACTAGTTGTAGCTGGATGGGGCACCGGTTGTAGCAATTCATGACACATGTTGTAGCATGTAGCAAAAAACACATGGTTTGTGCGATGTAGCAAAACGTGACGTTGTTTGTAGCTGAGTGGTGTGCCGGCTGTAGCAAAATGTGATACCGGTTGTAGCATGTAACAAAAAATGCGACATATGCAGTGTTTCTCGGAATGATGTAGCAAAACGTGATGCTGATTGTAGCAAAAAAAAAGACGGTTCCAGCAATAATTTACTATGGTTCCAGCAAAAATCCCACAACATCAAGACTCCAACAAATTTGATTGTAGCAAAAAAAAACCGGTTCCAGCAATAATTTACTATGGTTCCAGCAAAAATCCCACAACATCAAAACTCCAACAAATTTGATTGTAGCAAAAACAAATAGCCGGTTCCAGCAAGAAATTACTGTGGTTCCAGCAAAATTCCACAAAATAGCAGACTCCAACAAAATCGATTGTAGCAAAAAAATTACGCGGCTCGTCGCCGGGGGAGGCCGGGGATCTGAGAGAGAAGGCGAAGGAGGACGGCCGGCCGGAGCTCGCCGGGCTTTGTGGAGCAAGGTAGGTGGAGAGAAGGATTTTGAGACATCCATGGCCGCTGGGGACGAGCTCCATGGAAACTTGAGGAAAAAGGGGATCGCGGCTGAGCAGATAACGATGGGATCCAAGCGGTGGGTGAGGTGCGAAGAGGGGCCCACCAAAAAATGATGCATGCATGAGGCTGGGTTGTGACTCGTAGACGCACGATTAGATTAATCACACGGCGCGCGTGTGGCCGGCGGAATCTTCGGCCGGTCCGCCATTCCTAAACGTTTCCCTATTTCATATATAGAAAGGTTATATAAAAGTTAGGGAAACGCTTTGTATCAGTAGTCTGATACGAACACATCGTCAGACCACTTGTGCTCCGTTGATTTGGATTTCATCACACGGCCGAGATAACCTGCCAAACCCTCTCTCGTTTTTTACGCAGCCAATTTCGCACAATCCCATTAATCTCTCCCCCGTTTCCTCTCCTGAAAAACTATCATCCCCTTCCTCTCTCTTGCCGGCGAGGCTGCGACCCACCTCACTCCGAGCTCATAATCCACCTGAATCGCCGCCGTTTTCTCCACCAACGACAACCAGATTCGACCTCCTGCACCCCGTGCTTCCAATCCTCCTCATCGTCGACCTGTCGATGCACCGCCATGCCATTTTGATCCCCTCCATCGCACCATTCCTCCTTGATACGGGGTGCTGGTGGCTGGTGGTGGACATCCGAATATATGTCATGGACATGTTGGACGGCAACTCGCCATCGCCCTTAGAACAAGAAGGCCTGAATTTTGAGGGACCGACGTGGATCCTGACTGTCCATGTCGTACTATAGCTGGTTTATGAGGTTGCCGTTGCATTCAGGTGCTCCGTCAGCAGCCATCGCAGGTGACCGTGGGCCTTCCATCTGCTTCCATCGGAAGTCTACTGATGCAAGACGTGTGGAGCTTGGTGTGAACGTCCGTGCTCGTGCTCGCTGCCCCCACTGTGAGGAACTACACCGAGGCCCAATCAAAAAGCAGTTAGCTGAATCCATATGTGATTATGTCTGCGCTGCTTTTTTATGGAAGCATGCTATCCTTTCGACAGAAGCATTTTTTATTCTTTAGAAAACTCATCCCAATTTATGATAAGCATGTGTCATCTTTGAAACTAAACGAAAAATAATCTTGACAATGGAAACAGGTTACTGCTTCATTTGAAGTAATTCCCTACTCTGTGGAGTCAATTTGGTGATGCTTTTGAAACAATATATCACCTTGTTAGATGATACAAAAAATCATGTTACAGAAACCAAATTTCATTAGCCATCCAAAACACTCTTCGGTCAAAGGATACATAAATCTCTTGCATTGGAAGCATACCATAAAATTCCAGTATAACACTGTAGCAAATTTCCATAACCAGGGAAGCTCATTCTTGCATCGATGGAAGCATAAATTCGATGCACATGCACAGGAACTAAATATTGAAGCAAATTTCATTAGCAATGGAAGCTCAATTTCCAATGGGGGAGGCACAAATGTTGGGTTCGAAACAAACCATTTAAAAACAATTGTCCTTTAGATAGAAGCAAATGTCTGTTTCATGGGAAGCAAACATGGATATTGTTGGAAGCAAAATATATGTCGTAATAAATAAGCAAACATGAATATCATTCATCTAAAAAACACGAACATTATTGGAAGCAAAAATATATTTCAAAAGAAACCCTTTTAGATTTATTAGTTTTTGTAACAACCGAAATTAGTAGTTTCCTACAAATCTGGAAGAGCTAAATTAGGGTGCAGTTAATAGCGGATCCCACGTAATTAATTTCAATCTTGGCAACTCTGATGCATGGTACTTCCTCCGTCCGCGAATAAGTGTACATCTAGGTTTTGTATTAAGTCAAATTTTTAAAATTTTGACCAACTTTATAGAAAAGAGTAGTAGCATATATGACATCAAATTGATATATTATGAAAGTACATTTGAAAACGAATCTAGCGATACCAATTTAGTGCCATAAATGTTGCTACGTTTCTCTATAAAGTTGGTCAAAGTTTTAAAACTTTGACTTAGGACAAAAGCTAGATGTACACTTATTCGCGGACGGAGGGAGTACACGCCAGCCACTATCCTCATCCAACGATCAGTTGGGCTTCCATCCTAGGGGCGAGGACTGGTCTGACGGGAGGCTGGGCATCAGAAGTCTGATGCCTAGTGGTTCCCTAAAAATTATATTGTATGTTAGCATTTCCCAAATAAATACACCATAACAATTAATTAAGTTAACTAAGGTTATGCCCTGAACAAAATTTTAAAGTGGTTAACATGAACAAATAATAGCACGGTTGGAAACTACGCATTTTTCTAATGAATTTACATAAAAACATTTTAATACAAGTTACGGTTGTAAAGTTATAGCATGATCATGTTTAACATATTTTCTGTAAATAATAAAAACCGAGGACCTAACGGGTTGAAATCAGAGCGAACCAGGCCTACTGCAGCTGAACGTTGAATACTAACCGACACCCAAACACGTGAGATAGCGGCTATCGCCCAAAGCCCAACAAAGAAAGTATACTTAATGTTGAGCCGTGTATTACTTAAAGAAGAAAAATCAATGACTTTTCTGTAGAATGTATGACAACGTACGGGTAGAAACACTCCGTATTATATTAGGCCCGCGTCGCCCGGCGGATCTTTTTAAAAGTCCGTCGCTTCACGAGCCGTCTGATTGTAACCGTTCTTTCTTCTTCTCTAATTTTCTACAACAATGCTCTTGTTGTAAACTCTTTTATTCTCTATCTTTTTGCAACAAGAGCCATGTTACAAAAATTATTTCTACAACAAGACTTCTATTGCAAAATCTTTCTTCTCTAATTTCCTGCAGCAGGATCTCTGTTGCAAAAAAATAATCTTTATTTTGCTGCAACAAGACCCTTGATGCAAAACTTCTTCTCTATTTTTCTGTAAAAAGGTCCTTGTTGCAAAACCTCCATTGCAATAGGACCGAACATCTCCAGCCTCTTCTATGTATTCATGCAACAAGACTGTTGTTGCGAAAACTTGCAAGAACACCGACCTATGCAGCACACGCGTTTTTATGACGGAGGAAGGACTTCAGTGGCCGTAGCCGATGTTATGGGGTTGCAGCAACATGTTTGTTTGAGAAGAGGTGGGGATGAGATCCATGGAAAGAGGCAGGGGATGGAGAGATATGTAGACGTGTGTCAAGCGTAGAACGTGGTGGATGTGAGAGAAAAGATCCACCGGTTGACCACTAGCTTTTCACATTTTATATCTTTACCTATCTTTATCTTTATCTTTACTAATAATAAAGTAAATTGGATTTCTTCTCGTCTGTCATGGCATTTTACACAGAAGTCCCTCTATTTCGGAGAATTCAACCCGCAGTCCTATTTGAAGTTAAAACGAAAAGTTTTTCGTATTTTACACAAAAGTCCATGTCTCTTCGAACCAGCTGCACGAGGCTCCCTTTGCTCCGCTACCAGCAGCCCACGTCTCAGGTATACATGCCCGAGCACTTGCCTTGACGCACGCATGAAGCCTTTCTTCTCAAAACAAAAAAAGTTGCACGCACGAAGCCAGCTATTCATCATGCGTTTCCTGTAGCGAACAACCGTCTTCCACTCGAAAAAACAAACCAATCCCATCTCTTCATCTCCTGTTCCGTCCCGAGCACCGCGGCGATACGATCAACCAGATTCAAATTGATATGTTCCAACAGATTTGAGAGGGCATGGATCCGTTCCTCATCGATCCGAACGTCGCGCTGCAGCATCCATTCCTAACGATTTGAAGCAGCCGGCAGCACGGATATGTTCATGATCGATCCAAACGTACGCGCAGCAGCAGCTGCCTTGCCGACAACATCTGACACTTAATGCTGCAGCGACCACGTGCCTCCCTTGACCAGGCGCCGCATCGTAATTTTCTCTTTCTCTCATAGCAATGTTATTTTATTTTATTTTATTATCGAGATTACAGTCATCTCTTGGTTCTAATGTAAATTTTTCTGTGTTGTATGTCCTAAAGATTTTTTAGGTTGCCACATTGTGTGTGTGAAATTTTGGCTAGTGGATCAAACCTTATATATTTATATTTAGATGTGTGTGTTTGGGCAAAACGTCCGGCATTAGCTATTGTTTTTACTTGTAATTACATATACTTCATTGGCTTCACAATTTTTTATATCTCATTTGTAAAATTTATTTGTTAAATATAGATAATGGACAGTTTCTTCTAAAAAGAAATGCACCATTTCGAGATGCTCCAGAAGACATGATTTGAGAAGACGAGATTCAATATGATCCTGGCTAAATGAAATTGATAGAGTATTAAGTGATGATGTAATTTGTTGTGTGGAGAAAGAAGAACGGAAAATGTCATCATTGATCACGTGGTTGGGTATTTCATGGCTTGGAGGACTAGATTATACTAAAGGTAATTTTTCAAATTTTGGCAAATGAATCAATGATCACGTGGTTGGGTATTTCATAGCTTTTGTTATTCAGGCTATTGACCTTTTCTAGTATTAAGCAGTTTGACAGTTGCATTTTGTTTTTATAAATAGACTTTTGTTATGTTTAGTAATCTGTATTACAAGCTATGAAACGCAGCATCCATGCTCGAAATTTTTCCCCATGGTTAAGTGGTGCATCAGGGTAAGATTAGCTCCAGCTTCGTCCCTGGGGGGAGGGAGGGAGGGAGAGGGGGGATAGAGGGAGAGAGAGACGCCTTAGAATTAACCATATTTAAACACGTGTTTTGCTTTATTTTGTGTGAACATTAAGGCCATCACCGGCGAGGGTGAGAAGGAGGATAAGCGGCAACACAAATATGATGCCTCGCAAAAATAAAGGAGATGTACCTATTGTGGTCTTGGGTGATGATTGTTAGGTAAAGAGCGTGTGGTATGTTTTCTCTCCCGTTACGACGCACGGACTCTTTTGCTAGTTAGTAAAAAAGTAGGTATATATAGATATACATATAGGACAGATTAGTACGCTCATCCATAGGTTTGGTAGCTTTCGTCCAGTGTCGTGCCAAACAGAGGCAGCCTTCGTATGTGGCCAGGAGGCCAGCACAGGTACGTATCGGCTTCGATGAAAAAAAAAAGGTACGTATCGGCTTCGGACGACGAAAACGAGAGCAAACCATACTGCATACGATACGAACACGACTATCCACATGTACCCGGCCCGCAAATAAACGGCGGCAACCGATCAGATGTTAGACGCCTGAACCATGATCCCGTTCGTTCAGGCGCCGCGCGAAGCGGTCGCGGCCCCATGGCGATCTCCCACGAACCTGCGCGACAAGAGACTGGGCGGGCCTCGGGGACGGGCCGGCCGGCCTGATCGCCGAGCTCGCCCTCGCCAGCGACGTGGCCGACTATGTCCGCTTCCGCGCCGTGTGCCAACCGTGGCGGCGGTGCTCGCCGGACCCGCGCGCCAGCGGCTTGGACGGCCATTTCCTGCCCCGCCAGTGGATCATGCTAGACAAGGCAGCTGCCGCTGCCGGCCCCCGTCGCCATCGCTTTCTCAACTTGTCCACCGGCGAGTGCATCCGAATGGACCTCCCGCAGCTCGCCGGCCATACGCTGCTCACGCTCACCCCCGAGGGCCTCCTCCTGCTGCTCGACGAGCCAACCCTGGTGGTTCGCCTGCTTAACCCTCTCACGCACCAGCTGACCGATCTCCCGCCGATGATCGCGCTCCTGAGCCCCGTGCAGCAGGAGGCTTGGCTCCGCGGCTTTGAGATTGGGAGAAGAAAGGATGAATTTATTAGGGTGTCTGGCGTGGGCCTTGTCGCCGACGCCTCCATGGTGTCGGTGGCGGCCAGCTTCTACAGCCCCTTGGTGCTCGCCGTTGCTAAGCCCGGCGACGAGAGCTGGACCGTGGTCGACAAAAATTACATATGTTCGACTTTGTCTTTTGGAGGCCGCGTCTACTGTGTCCCCTGCGGGGAGGTCATGGTGCTGAAGATGGGCTCAGAAGACCCACGACTCGAGACGGTCGTTGACTGGAGCGAGCTGTTCCACTTCTGCCCAATGGCGCATAGCCTTCACCTAGTAGACAATGGCGGGGAGCTGATGCTGGTGCACCGGGCGCTACGATGCACGGACCACGAGTATCACAGGGAGTACGATGTTTATAGAGTGGATCTAGAAGCCGGGGTCCTAGTCCCGACCAAGAGCTTTAACGGGCGCGCCGTGTTCATGGGCATGAGCCGTGCGATCTCTGTATCAGCTGAGCTGCTGAGGCCGCTCTTCCCTCTCTCACTGCTGATACTATCTACCTGGGGCGCGATTGGGATGGCCGGGCTCACGAGTACCATATTGTGGACGGAAGCAAATGCAGTCCGACCCTTGACAGGTCGGTATGCCCGAGTAGCATCGTGGACTGTTTGCGTTGCTGCATCCAGGGCATCGGCAAAGAACTTGTCTGAGCTCCCACCTACTGCTGGGTGGAGTCTGTTGTGTGTGTGTTTGTTTTTTTATGTGTGTCTGTTGTGATTCTGGTCCTGGTCTTATTTTTTCGATAAGAAACGCTTTTATTAACTCAAAATATAGCATCAAGCGGATACAATACATAACGAGTAACCCCCAACCTCTGCACAACTAGAATGCACATAGTCAATCACGGAACACAAGAAAGAAAAAGCAACATATTGGCATCAATATAGTCGTAAAAGACCAACACCGTGCCTATGTCTAAGGAGGTGATGAACCGATCCGGGGATTATGTTGCCGCCCATGTTGGGTGAAACCCTCCCTGGCCACCTGTTCCAGCCGCATACACACCACCTTGAATAATGGTTGGTACTCCGATGTAGCATAAACCACGTACGAAGCCAGTGTGTAAAATAGAAAATTACCTACAAAGAGGCAGAGTTTTTGCCATTGAAAATCAAATCGTTTCTACATAGCCACAACCAACATAATAAGGTACACACCCCCATCCTTATCAGCGTTCTGAACCTATTTGAAATACCGTCCAACCAATGACCAAAAATATTGCCAACACTTATGAATGGATAGACGCTATTTCGATGACTGAACGTGTACGGCGCGCAAACTTGCACTGAAAAAAAAGAGGTATTTAATTGTCGCGCCGTGAGTACAAAAACTACACATCTTGTTTCCTTGCCAGCTGCGACGGGTGAAGTTGTCTTTCGTTAGCACAACTCCCCTCCAAAGATATCACATGAATTTTTTAACTTGGAGTGAAATCTTGGATTTTCAAATTTTCATGTTATTATCCATTGAGGCGTTTTAAAAATGGGAGATTTTTACTTTCCGGCCTCTACACCAACTAGGGATGCATACGACCATAATAGCATGAGTACCAAGATAAACATGGTCCTCATAAATTTTAAATGGGTATTAAGATATTTCTTGATGAGTGGTTCACCACACACCAAGTTTGATCCGCAATAAATGGGAGAAAACCCCCCTTACATCACCAGTCAATTCTAGGAATTGAACTCGGGTCATTAGGCTGCACAATTGCATGCTCAACCATTAAGCCAAGGCTCTCTTTGCACTCCATCACTTACTTTGTACTCCCTCCGTAAAGAAATATAAGAGTGTTTAGATCAACGCTCTTATATTTATTTACGGAGGGAGTACCAAACAACATTATAAGCATGTGTACCTCAAATATTGTATACATTGTTTACTCGATCGACAGTCAGTCAGTCATGAACATTTCTCTCTAGCTAGATTAGTCGGTGTACATCATTCTAACCCTCACATGTGACTATCTTTCCTTCTCCTCAAGAAAAGTCGTCTTCCTCATGTCGACGGCGCCACCGCTGGTCTATCCCCTCACCGATGATCTTGGGTTGTGGACGTGCAGAGAATCTCGGCCCCCCGCCGACGGGAGGGACCTCAACCTCATTTGTGTTAGGTTTAACGTCTTGGTTAGGGTTGTGTGATGGTCGCGATATCCTTCCGTAGAAATAATGTCTTCCATGTCTGATCCTCGTCCCGAGTCCCAATGGTAGGTATATCGTCGCCGTAGGGCTTGTGGAGGTGTGTCTCTGTCGGATCTCACAGGATTCGTTCTATATGCTGGTCTTCGGTAGATCTATTTGGATCTAGTTTTCTTTGTGTGGTCACAAGTTAGATCTTTTTGGTCCACAACTCTCTTAATTGGCGACGGTTGCTACTCTAGTGTGATGGTCCTTTGGGGCCTTAACACGATGATTTTTTGACTGTCTACTACAACAAAATTTGTCTGGATTTGATGAGTAAGGGGCCAGTGGCGAAGCTACGTGTTGACTCTGATGTCGGGCGACATCAGATAATCTAGGTTAGCTTCACTAATATGTATGCCTGTGATTAGTTGTAGTTTGTCTACATATGCATAACAGTAAAGCTTTGACATCACTAGTTCAGGCACCTAGCGCCGTGATGACCCTCAACCGTAAGGGATCTGTTGCAGCGTTTTCGATAAGTAAGAGTGTCGAACCCAACGAGGAGCAGAAGGTATTGATAAGCGATTCTGAGCAAGAAATTACTGCAAGCACTGAAAGATAACTTTTAGGGGTTTTCTTGATATAAGCAACAGGAATGAAAAGGCAAGTAATGTAAAAGATACTGAGAGTAACAAGTGGCCCAATCCTTTCTTAGCAAAGGAGAGGCCTAGCAACTGAACTTATAAAGACTAAAGCGTTCTTGAGGACACACGGGAGAGGTAGTCATGTGCTTTCGCCATATTCCGTATCGATAATATGTTATGTGTTGATAAGTGTTGGTGGGTGGATCTATGCTAGTGCACTCTCTAGACTAATATGAATGTACTCTTATGATTAAACACCTTGCAAGCATCCGCAAATACAAGATAAAATTTAAGGCAAAAGCCTAACCATAGCAATACGATCGAGGATCCATTATTCCCTTATGCAAAAGCGTGCGAACTGGGGTTCAGGTTTCTGTCACTCCGGCAACCCACCATAAGCATTTTTTATACACAATGTATTCTCCTAGGTCCTTAATAAGGCGAAGTGTTGGGTGTTCGACTCACACAACACCACTAGTAGAATGACAATACAACTTAAGTATCAAACAACACATATTACTTCAACAGCATATGACTACTAACAACAAGACTTTCCCCATGTCCTCAAGAACTAAAGTAACTACTCACAAGACATAAAAGAGATCATGATCAGTGGGGATAAATATGTGATAAACAATCTGGACATAATAATATTTCTCCAACAAAACTCAATAGCATTCACCACAAAGTAGTAATCAACACCGATGGAGTAGAGAGGATAGGTAGTACAAGTTACAACACGAGTTGCGATGGAAAGGTGAGATTTGGATGAAGATGGAGATGGTGCTGGTGTTGGGGATGATGTTGATGATGATCTCGATGATGCCCGTGATGATGGTGATGACGATGGCGACGATCTCCCCTTCCGGGAGGTGATCTCCCCGGCGGAATCTGCCCGCCGGAGATGCCCTTTTCTTCTCTGTAGGTTTCCGCCTCGAAGCGGCGGCGGAACTCCGTAAAAAGTCCCGTGCCTAGGGTTTTTGGGGGACGGAGAACATATATGCAAAAGGGGGCGACCAGAGGTGGGCCAGGGGCTCCAGGCGCCCCCCCGACGCGGCCAGGGGGCGCGCCCCCAGGCCGCCTGGGCACCCTGTGGCCCCCCTCTGACTCCCCTTTTGCGTGTCTTCGTTATTCGTCTGAAAAATACCTCCCGTCAATTTTCAGGTAATTTGGAGGTGTTCTTCTTCAGCAACTCAGTATCCACTTTTTCCTGCCGAATCCTGCGTCTGCTGTTCCGGCACTGGAAAGTTGCAAACTGTGTAAAGTAGACCAAAATAACATAAGAACATCATCATAACGTGAAATATATCAATGAATAAAGATGAATTATGATACAAAATAGTGATGCATTTTGGACGTATCAACACCCCCAAGCTTAGACCTCGCTTGTCCCCAAGCGAATATGAACTCGGTAAACCTGTCCACAAGTTTAGAGAGTGAAGTGTCGATAAATAGAATACGGACAAGAAGCATCATAGTCTCTTCACCAACTCAAATATCCTCAGCAGCAATCTTCAACTCATAAGGCTCTTATGAAAAAGTGTTAACACTTATATTCGAAAGTAGGATCAAGGAAACTCACTATATCATGGCAAACATGTCCTTTGGTCAAAGAACAACAAATAATTTTAACTTTTGCTCTTATATTTTGATGGGATTAATTGAAGCTTTTTGAAATAACATGTTAGTAAGCAAGAAGTGAAAGTGTTAACACAAAGGAAGATATTTGCCTTAGCTGGGCATGACAAACAACTTACTTAAAAAATGATAATGTCAACAAGGATATGATATGACAAATCTTAATGCAGCTTATATGCATGAATCCTTATCAACATCAAATGTCTGCTCTCTTTGAGAAATAGAAGGAAGTAGGAATAACTGACTCAACTTAAAATTAAAAGATAGGCCCCGCTCTAGGGTAGAAGGGAAAACTCATGTGCTATCCTCAAATCAAACAGAATGAAAACAAGTTTTTGAGAGGTGCATGATTCGTCAACGAATGCTAATAGATAACTCAATTATTTCTTGAACTGGACAAGTTTCGAGGAACGGCTCCCGTATGAGGACGATAACATCCTCTTATTCTCCTTTGTTTATCACTGCCAAAGTTTTCTGATTTCTCATGAACAAAGCGTGAAGGAGGGTTTGTTTGTTATATTATTTTTAAGCCGGGCGCACTCAATGCCAGTTCCTTTTCATATTATGGATTTGCACATTATACATGCAATCCCGGGGTGAAGCTTGTCCAACTCAAAAAGGTCATGAATTAGCTACTACTTCCTCATGAGCTAAAGCAGAGGCACAAAATAAAAGATTTTGAACATTTAAGGATAACACATAAATTATATACTTTAGGAGGTGGTAGTGGAGTACCACGAGTAGGTAGGTATGGTGGACTCATATGGAAGGTATTGGCTTAAGGGTATGGATGCACAAGCAGAATTCCGCTTAGTACAGAGTTAGGCTAGCAAAGGTTTCGAAAGAGCAGACAATTGATGATGACTAAGATGCAAAGCATTATAAAGCATGAACATTGCAATAAGCATAACACATCAAGTTGTCTTCCTTGTCAACATAACACTTCAAGCATAATGACATAAAGGTTTTGGCTATGTTGATACTTTAAGAAAATCATGCTTGTTGTTATGACCAAAGCTATATTTGCCAAGATAAATAAAGTTTCATACAAATACCTGACATAAGGTCAATACTCCCCATAAGAATCATCATATAAGGTCGATTGCGTGAAGAGAATACCGAGTGCAGCAAAAAGGAACCGATAAACTTCTCATTAATATTCCATCATAGACGACTCCACACACACGGATACACTTCTTCACCAAGGGGGCGATAGACCTCAATGCACACACCTATCTCATATAATAACCTCCCTAGACATGATACGACTCCACTTCACTTCTAAAAGACAAAAGGTAAAAGACAAAGATACCGGGCACTCCCCCAAGCTTGGAACAAGCCAAGGGAATGCCATTACCCATGGAGATTTCACTCATCATCCTTGTTGGCGTTGATCAAGTAGTTCTTGGCGAAGCTCTTCCATGGAAGGGGTTCTCCGGTCTCATATGAGAAGCTCGTCTCCTGGATCCTACATTCAGCACCCAAACCCATGCGTAGAAACCTTAGTTCATACTCACAGTTCTGGTTATGTAGATCATTAATTTGCCCTTGGAGTTCTATGATTCTGTCTTCAGACGCAGCGATTCTTTCCCACATCTCCTTCATCTCATTCAAAAAGTAGTTCTTCAGCTCATTGGTGATGTCAAAGTTAGCTTCGACACCACGCTCGGTCATCTTCTTGTACTTGAAGACTTCTTGCTCCACCTCTTCCAGCCTAGCCTGGACGCTCCCCTCCTTGATAGGTCCCTTCAGATCTTCTTGATGAAGGACGCCTTCCTTCATCCGAACCACCTGAGGGTGCTTCTTCACCTCAGCGAGGTAAGGGTTGATGACGTTGACGACGAACGTGTCCTTGGGGGAACTTGGAGAAGCCATGACACCTAGATTTAGCTGAAAGATTTTCTGGCAGAAACAGATCGAAGAGAAAACACGCGAAATCGCAAGATACGTTGCCGGAACAACCCAGGCAAATATATAGGAAAAAATTATGCACAGAAAGGAAGGTAACGGACCAAAGCGGGGTCGGAGACGGGCACCAGGGTGTCCAGGCGGCCTGCCGGCGCGGCCCGGGGGGCGCGCCAGGGGGGCGCCTAGACTCCCTGGTGGTCGTCTCCGGCTCCACTTCGACTCGAAATTTTACTAATTTTGCAAAAACTCGTAATACGGAACTTTTATGATGTTTTGCGGTGTTTTCTTACCGTACTACATACCTTTTCTTTATTCTGCTTCTGCTGGCGTCTGAAACAGGGCTGCAACATGTTCTTCATGGGTTGTTGTGTATATTATATTCACATCAACATCGACAGGGTCTCCTGCTATGTAATGTTTAAGTCTTTGCCCATTCACAACTTGAGGTTTGGTGCCTTCAAAATTATTAATCTTAATTGCACCAGACCGATAAACTTCTTCAATATGAAATGGTCCTTCCCACCTGGAAAGTAGTTTACCTGGAGAAAACCTGAAACGGGATCTAAACAACAAAACTTTATCACCAACATTAAATTCACGTTTCAGAATCTTCCTATCATGCCACCTTTTTACCTTTTCTTTGAACATTTTAGCGCTCTCGTAAGCTTCACTCCTCCATTCATCTAGAGAAGTCAAGTTCATGAGACGCTTCTCACCAGCTAGTTTTGGGTCAGCGTTAAGCTCTCTAACAGCCCAGAAAGCTTTGTGCTCTAGCTCTAATGGCAAATGACAAGCCTTGCCATACACCATCTTATAGGGAGACATGCCCATGGGGTTTTTGTAAGCAGTTCTATATGCCCACAAAGCATCTCCCAATTTATTTGACCAATCCTTCCTATTTCTATTTACTGTTTTCTGCAAGATCAACTTAATCTCTCTATTGGTGAGCTCAACTTGCCCACTAGTTTGAGGATGATAAGGTGAAGCAATTCTATGATTAACATCGTATTTAGCCAAAGCTTTTCTAAAAGCCCCGTGCGTGAAGTGTGATCCTTCATCGGTCATGAGGTACCTTGGTACACCAAACCTAGGAAATATTACATCCTTAAGCATTTTCAAGGATGTTTTGTGGTCAGCACTTTCAGTGGGGATTGCTTCAACCCAATTGGTCACATAATCAACAGCTACTAAAATGTGAGTGTACTTGTGCGAAGAAGGAAAAGGACCCATAAAATCAAAACCCCAACAATCGAAAGGTTCAATCACTAGTGAGTAATTCATAGGCATCTCATTCCTTCTACTAATGTTACCAACTCTCTGACATTTATCACAGGCTAAAACATAATTTCTAACATCTTTAAAGAGAGTAGGCCAATAAAAACCTGATTGAAGAACCTTATGTGCAGTCCTCTCACCGGCATGATGTCCTCCATAAGGACTATCATGACACCGTCGGAGAACGTCCTTCTGCTCATGTTCTGGAATGCATCTTCTCACGATCCCGTCGGGACCTTCTTTGAAAAGATGTGGGTCATCCCAAAAGTAGTGCCTCAAATCATGAAAGAACTTCTTCCTCTGCTGAAATGTTAGACCTGGAGGCAAATACTTTGCAACAATAAAATTAGCATAATCTGCATACCAAGGATCGGAGAGAGGTTGTACTTTTACAACGGCAAGTTGCTCGTCTGGAAAACTATCGTTAACTGGGATGGGGTCATGCGGTATATCTTCCATTCTTGAAAGATTGTCCGCTACCGGATTGTCTTCTCCTTTCCTATCAACAATCTGCAAATCAAATTCTTGGAGAAGGAGTACCCATCTGATAAGCCTTGGCTTGGCATCCTTCTTTGTCATAAGATATTTAATGGCAGCATGATCAGTATGAATAATAACTTTGGAATCAACAATGTACTGCCTAAACTTATCACAAGCAAAAACTACCGCTAAGAATTCCTTCTCAGTAGTAGCATAATTTCTTTGAGCACTATCAAGGGTCTTACTAGCATAATGTATAACATTCAATTTCTTATCAACCCTTTGTCCTAAAACAGCTCCAACAGCAAAATCACTTGCATCACACATAATTTCAAAAGGTAAGTTCCAGTCATGTGGTTGTACTATAGGAGCAGTTATTAAATCTTTCTTAAGGATTTCAAAAGCTTCCTTACAATTTTCATCAAACGCAAAAGGAACATCCTTCTGGAGAAGATTAGTGAGGGGTCTCGAGGTTTTAGAAAAGTCTTTAATAAATCTTCTATAAAAACCTGCATGACCGAGAAAACTACGAATACATTTGATGTCCTTTGGATAAGGCATCCTCTCAATAGCTTCGATCTTGGCTTTGTCCACTTCAATTCCCCTTTCGGAAATCTTGTGACCAAGAACAATTCCTTCATTAACCATAAAGTGGCACTTCTCCCAGTTGAGCACCAAATTTGTCTCCTCGCATCTCTGCAAAACTTTATTAAGGTTGTGAAGACAATGGTCAAATGAAGTTCCATAGACGGAGAAATCGTCCATGAAGACTTCCATAATATCCCCGCAGAAACCATGAAAGATAGCAGACATACACCTTTGAAAAGTAGCAGGGGCATTACATAAACCAAAAGGCATACGTCTGTAAGCATAAGTACCAAAAGGACAAGTAAAAGTGGTCTTCTCTTGATCGATAGTGTTAACATGAATTTGAGAGAAGCCAAAATAACCATCGAGATAACAAAAGTGGGTATTTTTGGATAACCTTTCAAGCATTTGGTCAATGAACGGCAACGGGTAGTGATCCTTCCTGGTTGCCTTGTTCAACTTCCTGTAATCAATACACATTCTATATCCAATAATAATTCTCTGAGGTATTAGTTCATTTTTATCATTAGGAACCACAGTTGTACCTCCTTTCTTAGGAACACAATGTACTGGACTTACCCACTTACTGTCAGCTATTGGGTAGATAATACCTGCGGCTAGAAGCTTGAGAATCTCAGTTCTCACGACATCCATCATCTTCAGATTCAACCGTCGTTGATGATCAACAACTGGTTTAGCATCAGGCTCAAGGTTGATAGTATGTTGACAGATAGATGGACTAATCCCCTTAAGGTCATCAAGGGTGTAGCCAATTGCGCCTCGGTGTTGACGAAGTACTTCCAATAATCGCTCTTCTTCATATCATGAAAGGTTAGAATTGATAATAACAGGATATACTTTCTTTTCATCTAAATAAGCATACTTGAGCGTATCGGGAAGAGGTTTAAGATCAAACACCGGGTCTTCTTTCGGTTTTGATAAAATTCCCAAAGGTTCAACCGGAAGGTTGTGCTTCAGGATAGCAGGCTGCCTCAAGAATATTTCATCTAGTTCATTTCTTTCCTGCATATGTAAATCATTCTCGTGGTCCTCCATGTATTGCTGCAAAGGATCATCAGGGGGAATAGCAATAGAGGCAATACTTTCAATAATTTTATCATCACTAGGTAAATCAGTACCACGAGGCTGCTTAGAGAACTTAGAAAAATTAAATTCATATGGCTCACCATCGAATTCAACAGAAACTTTACCTTTCTTGCAATCTATTATAGCTCCACAAGTTCTAAGAAAAGGTCTACCAAAAATGATGGGACAAAAATTGTCCCTGGATGAACCAAGTACCAAAAAGTCGGTAGGGTATTTTACCTTTCCACATAGGACTTCAACGTCCCTCACAATTCCGATAGGAGAGATAGTTGATCTATTTGCAAGATGGATAGTAACATCAACTTCTTCAAGTTCACAAGGGGAAATCTCACCGATGATTTCTTCATAGAGTGAATAAGGAATAGCACTTGCACTCGATCCCAAATCGCATAGCCCATAATAATTGTGATCTCCTATTTTAACAGATACCACCGGAGTACCTGAAATTGGGCCTTTGTTCTTGGCTATGACAAGGTTAGTGGAAACAGCACAAAAAGTTATATTGGAATCCAAAACATCATCAGTAACAAGGTCTTTAATCAATGCAACTCGAGGATCGACCCTGATCTGGTCCTGAGGTTCATCAACTCTTCTCTCACTTTTATTTATTATGACTGTCACAAGAGAGTGTTCCTTTATCCTCGTGGGAAAAGGAGGCTTTTCATATATGACTGCAGGCAAAATAGGCTCAGCAACATAAATATCAATAGGTTTTTCTTTAAAAGGTGCATGGTGCTGGTCTCTATTCTTTTTAAAAGAATCAACGTGAGAGGCAAAATTCTTACACAAATCAATAACTAGATGGGAATCAAGACCAATCTTAGAGCAAAAAGTATTGAAGTAATCAGTTTCCACATAGCTCTCAATATAATCATGTTCATAATTTATAGCGGGTTCAATACCTTTATCAATTTCCCAATCTTCGGTATTCCTCTGGATTCTTTCAAGGAGATCCCACCTTTCTTCAACACTCTTCTTCTGAAATACCCCACTAGAGGAGGCATCCAGCATCTCCTTATCCTCACGAGAAAGCCTGGCATAAAATTTGTAAGTATAATTTCCTTGGGAAGCTTATGAATAGGGCATTTGAGCATTAGGGACTTCAATCTCCCCCAAGCTTGAGCAATGCTTTCTCCGTCACGAGACCTAAAGTTATAGATATAATTCCTGTCTCGATGAATTTCATGAAGATGATAAAATTTAGTATAAAAGAGAGACATAAGCTCCTGCCAGTCCAGCAAGTGTGGGTTGTCGAGAAGCCCATACCAATCTGAAGCTTTATCTATAAGGGATACAACAAACAATTTCCTCATGACAAACTCCCTCGATACACCTGCAAGCTTAAATAATGAACATAGTCGTGACAAATATAGCAAGTGTTCACCGGGATGTCTGTCTCCTGCATAACGATTAGCCAAAACATAATTGATAATGCCAGCTGGTATTTTATAAGGCACAATTTCAGTAGGGGGAGGATCAACCACCACAGGTGGGGGGTGTCTTCCCGCAAGCAACGCTCCAATAATAGGGTTGTCCATAAGGGCAAAGAGCAGCAATAGCGAAAATAAAAACAGAATTATAAAAAGACTTTCTTACCAGTTTCACTTTACCAATAGCGCTACGCTCCCCGGCAACGGCGCCAGAAAACAGTACTTGATGACCCTCGACCATAAGGGATCTGTTGCAGCGTTTTCGATAAGTAAGAGTGTCGAACCCAACGATGAGCAGAAGGTATTGATAAGCGATTCTGAGCAAGAAATTACTGCAAGCACTGAAAGATAACTTTTAGGGGTTTTCTTGATATAAGCAACAGGAATGAAAAGGCAAGTAATGTAAAAGATATTGAGAGTAACAAGTGGCCCAATCCTTTCTTAGCAAAGGAGAGGCCTAGCAACTGAACTTATAAAGACTAAAGCGTTCTTGAGGACACACGGGAGAGGTAGTCATGTGTTTTCGCCATATTCCGTATCGATACTATGTTATGTGTTGATAAGTGTTGGTGGGTGGATCTATGCTAGTGCACTCTCTAGAGTAAGATGAATGCACTCTTATGATTAAACACCTTGCAAGCATCCGCAAATACAAGATAAAATTTAAGGCAAAAGCCTAACCATAGCAATACGATCAAGGATCCATTATTCCCTTATGCAAAAGCGTGCGATCTGGGGTTCAGGTTTCTGTCACTCCGGCAACCCACCATAAGCATTCTTTATACACAATGTATTCTCCTAGGTCCTTAATAAGGCGAAGTGTTGGGTGTTCGACTCACACAACACCACTAGTAGAATGACAACACAACTTAAGTATCAAACAACACATATTACTTCAACATCATATGACTACTAACAACAAGACTTTCCCCATGTCCTCAAGAACTAAAGTAACTACTCACAAGACATAAAAGAGATCATGATCAGTGGGGATAAATATGGGATAACCAATCTGGACATAATAATATTTCTCCAACAAAACTCAATAGCATTCACCACAAAGTAGTAATCAACACCGATGGAGTAGAGAGGATAGGTAGTACAAGTTACAACACGAGTTGCGATGGAAAGGTGAGATTTGGATGAAGATGGAGATGGTGCTGGTGTTGGGGATGATGTTGATGATGATCTCGATGATGCCCGTGATGATGGTGATGACGATGGCGACGATCTGCCCTTCCGAGAGGTGATCTCCCCGGCGGAATCTGCCCGCCGGAGATGCCCTTTTCTTCTCTGTAGGTTTCCGCCTCGAAGCGCCGGCGGAACTCCGTAAAAAGTCCCATGCCTAGGGTTTTCGGGGGACGGAGAACATATATGCAAAAGGGGGCGACCAGAGGTGGGCCAGGGGCTCCAGGCGCCCCCCCCCCCCGGCGCGGCCAGGGGGGCGCGCCCCCAGGCCGCCTGGGCACCCTGTTATTATCCTCTAGTTGCATTTATTAAAGACCTTGCTACTGATGATGTTTTGGATTCCAATATAAATTTTTGTGTTGTTTCCACTAACCTTGTCACAGCCAAGAATAAAGGCCCAATTTCAGGTACTCCAGTGGTATCTATTAAAATAGGAGATCACAATTATTATGGGCTATGCGATTTGGGATCGAGTGCAAGTGCTATTCCTTATTCACTTTATGAAGAAATCATCGGTGAGATTTCCCCTTGTGAACTAGAAGAAGTTGATGTTACTATTCATCTTCCAAATAGAACAACTATCTCTCCTATCGGAATTGTGAGGGACGTTGAAGTCCTATGTGGAAAGGTAAAATACCCTACCGACTTTCTGGTACTTGGTTCAGCCAGGGACAATTTTTGTCCCATCATTTTTGGTAGACCTTTTCTTAGAACTTGTGGAGCTATAATAGATTGCAAGAAAGGTAAAATTTCTGTTGAATTCGATGGTGAGCCATATGAATTTAATTTTTCTAAGTTCTCTAAGCAGCCTCGTGGTACTGATTTACCTAGTGATGATAAAATTATTGAAAGTATTGCCTCTATTGCTATTCCCCCTAATGATCCTTTGCAGCAATACATGGAGGACCACGAGAATGATTTGCATATGCAGGAAAGAAATGAACTAGATGAAATATTCTTGAGGCAGCCTGCTATCCTGAAGCACAACCTTCCGGTTGAACCTTTGGGAATTTTATCAAAACCGAAAGAAGACCCGGTGTTCGATCTTAAACCTCTTCCTGATACGCTCAAGTATGCTTACTTAGATGAAAAGAAAGTATATCCTGTTATTATCAATTCTAACCTTTCAGGATATGAAGAAGAGAGATTATTGGAAGATGGAGATGGTGCTGGTGTTGCCCCCAGTCAGAGGGGGGCCACAGGGTGCCCAGGCGGCCTGGGGGCGCGCCCCCCTGGCCGCGCCGGGGGGGCGCCTGGAGCCCCTGGCCCACCTCTGGTCGCCCCCTTTTGCATATATGTTCTCCGTTCTCCGAAAACCCTAAGCACGGGACTTTTTACGGAGTTCCGCCGCCGCTTCGAGGCGGAAACCTACAGGGAAGAAAAGGGCATCTCCGGCGGGCAGATTCCGCCGGGGAGATCACCTCCAGGAAGGGGAGATCGTCGCCATTGTCATCACCATCGTCACGGGCATCATCGAGATCATCATCAACATCATCTCCAACACCAGCACCATCTCCATCTTCATCCAAATCTCATCTTACAATCGCAACTCGTGTTGTAACTCGTACTATCTATCCTCTCTACTCCATCGGTGTTGATTACTACTTTGTGGTGAATGCTATTGAGTTTTGTTGGAGAAATATTATTATGTCCAGATTGTTTATCACATATTTATCCCCACTGATCATGATCTCTTTTATGTCTTGTGAGTAGTTACCTTAGTTCTTGAGGACATGGGGAAAGTCTTGTTGTTAGTAGTCATATGCTGTTGAAGTAATATGTGTTGTTTGATACTTAAGTTGTGTTGTCATTCTACTAGTGGTGTTGTGTGAGTCGAACACCCAACACTTCGCCTTATTAAGGACCTAGAAGAATACATTGTGTATAAAGAATGCGGTGGGTTGCCGGAGTGACAGAAACCTGAACCCCAGTTCGCACGCTTTTGCATAAGGGAATAATGGATCCTTGATCGTATTGCTATGGTTAGGCTTTTGCCTTAAATTCTATCTTGTATTTGCGGATGCTTGCAAGGTGTTTAATCATAAGAGTGCATTCATCTTAGTCTAGAGAGTGCACTAGCATAGATCCACCCCCTCAACACTTATCAACACATAACATAGTATCGATACGGAATATGGTGAAAGCACATGACTACCTCTCTCGTGTGTCCTCAAGAACGCTTTAGTCTTTATAAGTTCAGTTGCTAGGCCTCTCCTTTACTAAGAAAGGATTGGGCCACTTGTTACTCTCAGTACTTTTTACATTACTTGCCTTTACATTCCTGTTGCTTATACCGAGAAAACCCCTAAAAGTTATCTTTCAGTGCTTGCAGTAATTTCTTGCTCAGAATCGCTTATCAATACCTTCTGCTCCTCGTTGGGTTCGACACTCTTACTTATCGAAAACGCTGCAATAGATCCCTTACGGTTGAGGGTCATCAAGTACCGTTTTCTGGCGCCGTTGCCGGGGAGAGTAGCGCTATTGGTAAAGTGAAACTGGTAAGAAAGTCTTTTTATAATTCTGTTTTTATTTTTGCTACTGCTGCTCTTTGTCCTTATGGACAAACCTATTATTGGAGCGTTGCTTGCGGGAAGACACCCCACACCTGTGGTGGTTGATCCTCCCCCTACTGAAATTGTGCCTTATAAAATACCAGCTGGCATTATCGATTATGTTTTGGCTAATCGTTATGCAGGAGACAGACATCCCGGTGAACACTTGCTATATTTGTCACGACTATGTTCATTATTTAAGCTTGCAGGTGTATCGAGGGAGTTTGTCATGAGGAAATTGTTTGTCGTATCACTTATAGATAAAGCTTCAGATTGGTATGGGCTTCTCGATAACTCACACTTACTGGACTGGCAGGAGCTTATGTCTCTCTTTTATACTAAGTTTTATCCTCTTCATGAAATTCATCGAGACAGGAATTATATCTATAACTTTAGGTCTCGTGACGGAGAAAGCATTGCTCAAGCTTGGGGGAGATTGAAGTCCTTAATGCTCAAATGCCCTATTCATAAGCTTCCCAAGGAAATTATACTTACAAATTTTTATGCCAGGCTTTCTCGTCAGGATAAGGAGATGCTGGATGCCTCCTCTAGTGGGGTGTTTCAGAAGAAGAGTGTGGAAGAAAGGTGGGATCTCCTTGAAAGAATCCAGAGGAATACCGAAGATTGGGAAATTGATAAAGGTATTGAACCCGCTATAAATTATGAACATGATTATATTGAGAGCTATGTGGAAACTGATTACTTCAATACGTTTTGCTCTAAGATTGGTCTTGATTCCCATCTAGTGATTGATTTGTGTAAGAATTTTGCCTCTCACGTTGATTCTTTTAAAAAGAAGAGAGACCAGCACCATGCACCTTTTAAAGAACCACCTATTGATATTTTTTTTGCTGACCCTATTTTGCCTGCAGTTATATATGAACAGCCTCCTTTTCCCACGAGGATAAGGGAGCACTCTCTTGTGACAGGCATAATAAATAAAAGTGAGAGAAGAGTTGATGAGCCTGAGGACCAGATTAGGGTCGATCCTCAAGTTGCATTGATTAAAGACCTTGCTACTGATGATGTTTTGGATTCCAATATAAATTTTTGTGCTGTTTCCACTAACCATGTCACAGCCAAGAATAAAGGCCCAATTTCAGGTACTCCAGTGGTATCTGTTAAAATAGGAGATCACAATTATTATGGGCTATGCGATTTGGGATCGAGTGCAAGTGCTATTCCTTATTCACTTTATGAAGAAATCATCGGTGAGATTTCCCCTTGTGAACCTGAAGAAGTTAATGTTACTATTCATCCTGCAAATAGAACAACTACCTCTCCTATCGGAATTGTGAGGGACGTTGAAGTCCTATGTGGAAAGGTAAAATACCCTACCGACTTTCTGGTACTTGGTTCAGCCAGGGACAATTTTTGTCCCATCATTTTTGGTAGACCTTTTCTTAGAACTTGTGGAGCTATAATAGATTGCAAGAAAGGTAAAGTTTATGTTGAATTCGATGGTGAGCCATATGAATTTAATTTTTCTAAGTTCTCTAAGCAGCCTCGTGGTACTGATTTACCTAGTGATGATAAAATTATTGAAAGTGTTGCCTCTATTGCTATTCCCCCTAATGATCCTTTGCAGCAATACATGGAGGACCACGAGAATGATTTGCATATGCAGGAAAGAAATGAACTAGATGAAATATTCTTGAGGCAGCCTGCTATCCTGAAGCACAACCTTCCGGTTGAACCTTTGGGAATTTTATCAAAACCGAAAGAAGACCCGGTGTTCGATCTTAAACCTCTTCCCGATACGCTCAAGTATGCTTACTTAGATGAAAAGAAACTATATCCTGTTATTATCAATTCTAACCTTTCAGGATATGAAGAAGAGCGATAATTGGAAGTACTTCGTAAACACCGAGGCGCAATTGGCTATACCCTTGATGACCTTAAGGGGATTAGTCCATCTATCTGTCAACATACTATCAACCTTGAGCCTGATGCTAAACCAGTTGTTGATCATCAACGACGGTTGAACCCGAAGATGTTGGATGTCGTGAGAACCGAGATTCTCAAGCTTCTAGCCGCAGGTATTATCTACCCTATAGCTGATAGTAAGTGGGTAAGTCCGGTACATTGTGTTCCTAAGAAAGGAGGTACAACTGTGGTTCCTAATGATAAAAACGAATTAATACCTCAGAGAATTATTATTGGATATAGAATGTGTATTGATTACAGGAAGTTGAACAAGGCAACCAGGAAGGATCACTACCCGTTGCCATTCATCGACCAAATGCTTGAAAGGTTATCCAAAAACACCCACTTTTGTTATCTCGATGGTTATTCTGGCTTCTCTCAGATTCATGTTAACACTGTCGATCAAGAGAAGACCACTTTTACTTGTCCCTTTGGTACTTATGCTTACAGACGTATGCCTTTTGGTTTATGTAATGCCCCTGCTACTTTTCAAAGGTGTATGTCTGCTATCTTTCATGGTTTCTGCGGGGATATTATGGAAGTCTTCATGGACGATTTCTCAGTCTATGGAACTTCATTTGACCATTGTCTTCACAACCTTAATAAAGTTTTGCAGAGATGCGAGGAGACAAATTTGGTACTCAACTGGGAGAAGTGCCACTTTATGGTTAATGAAGGAATTGTTCTTGGTCACAAGATTTTCGAAAGGGGAATTGAAGTGGACAAGGCCAAGATCGAAGCTATTGAGAGGATGCCATATCCAAGGGACATCAAAGGTATTCGCAGTTTTCTCGGTCATGCAGGTTTTTATAGAAGATTTATTAAAGACTTTTCTAAAACCTCAAGACCCCTCACTAATCTTCTCCAGAAGGATGTTCCTTTTGTTTTTGATGAAAATTGTAAGGAAGCTTTTGAAGTCCTTAAGAAAGCTTTAATGACTGCTCCTATAGTACAACCACCTGACTGGAATTTACCTTTTGAGATTATGTGTGATGCAAGTGATTTTGCTGTTGGAGCTGTTTTAGGACAAAGAGTTGATAAGAAATTGAATGTTATACATTATGCTAGTAAAACCCTTGATAGTGCTCAAAGAAATTATGCTACTACTGAGAAAGAATTCTTAGCTGTAGTTTTTGCTTGTGATAAGTTTAGACAGTATATTGTTGATTCCAAAGTTATTATTCATACTGATCATGCTGCCATTAAGTATCTTATGGCAAAGAAGGATGCCAAGCCAAGGCTTATCAGATGGGTACTCCTTCTTCAAGAATTTGATTTGCAGATTGTTGATAGGAAAGGGGAAGACAATCCGGTGGCGGACAATCTTTCAAGGATGGAAGATATACCGCACGACCCCGTCCCAGTTAACGATAGTTTTCCAGATGAGCAACTTGCTGTTGTAAAAGTACAATCTCTTTCCGATCCTTGGTATGCAGATTATGCTAATTTTATTGTTGCAAAGTATTTGCCTCCAGGTTTAACATTTCAGCAAAGGAAGAAGTTCTTTCATGATTTGAGGCACTACTTTTGGGATGACCCACATCTTTTCAAAGAAGGTCCCGACGGGATCGTGAGAAGATGCATTCCGGAACATGAGTAGAAGGACATTCTCAGACGGTGTCATGATAGTCCCTATGTAGGACATCATGCCGGTGAAAGGACTGCACATAAGGTTCTTCAATCAGGTTTTTATTGGCCTACTCTCTTTAAAGATGCTAGAAATTATGTTTTAGCCTGTGATAAATGTCAGAGAGTTGGTAACATTAGTAGAAGGAATGAGATGCCTATGAATTACTCACTAGTGATTGAACCTTTCGATTGTTGGGGTTTTGATTTTATGGGTCCTTTTCCTTCTTCGCACAAGTACACTCACATTTTAGTAGCTGTTGATTATGTGACCAAGTGGGTTAAAGCAATCCCCACTGAAAGTGCCGATCACAAAACGTCTTTGAAAATGCTTAAAGATGTAATTTTTCCTAGGTTTGGTGTGCCAAGGTACCTCATGACCGATGGAGGATCACACTTCACGCACGGAGCTTTTAGAAAAGCTTTGGCTAAATACGATGTTAATCATAGAATTGCTTCACCATATCATCCTCAAACTAGTGGGTAGGTTGAGCTCACCAATAGAGAGACAAGTTGATCTTGCAGAAAACAGTAAACAAAAATAGGAAGGATTGGTCAAACAAGTTAGGAGATGCTTTGTGGGCATATAGAACTGCTTACAAAAACCCCATGGGCATGTCTCCCTATAAGATGGTGTATGGCAAGGCTTGCCATTTGCCAATAGAGTTAGAGCACAAAGCTTTCTGGGCTGTAAGAGAGCTTAACGCTGACCCAAAATTAGCTGGTGAGAAGCGTCTCATGAACTTGACTTCTCTAGATGAATGGAGGAGTGAAGCTTACGAGAGCGCTAAAATGTTCAAGGAAAAGGTAAAAAAGTGGCATGATAGGAAGATTCTGAAACGTGAATTTAATGTTGGTGATAAAGTTTTGTTGTTTAGATCCCGTTTCAGGTTTTCTCCAGGTAAACTACTTTCCAGGTGGGAAGGACCATTTCATATTGAAGAAGTTTATCGGTCTGGTGCAATTAACATTAATAATTTTGAAGGCACCAAACCTCAAGTAGTGAATGGGCAAAGACTTAAACATTACATAGCAGGAGACCCTGTCGATGTTGATGTGAATATAATATACACAATAACCCACGAAGAACATGTTGCAGCCCTGTTTCAGACGCCAGCAGAAGCAGAATAAAGAAAAGGTATGTAGTACGGTAAGGAAACATCGCGAACAGCCATAAAAGTTCCGTATTACGAGTTTCTGCAAAATTAGTAAAATTCCGAGTCGAAGTGGAGCCGGAGACGACCTCCAGGGAGTCCAGGCGCCCCCCTGGCGCCCCCCCCCCCTGGGCCGCGCCGGCAGGCCGCCTGGACACCCGGGAGTCCGCCTCCGACCCCGCTTTGGTCTGTTACCTTCCTTTCTGTGCATAAATTTTTCCTATATATTTGCCTGGGTTGTTCCGGCAACATATCTTGCGATTTCGCGTGTTTTCTCTTCGATCTGTTTCTGCCAGGAAATCTTTCAGCTAAATTTAGGTGCCATGGCTTCTCCAAGTTCCCCCAAGGACACGTTCGTCGTCAACGTCATCAACCCTTACCTCGCTGAGGTGAAGAAGCACCCTCAGGTGGTTCAGATGAAGGAAGGCGTCCTTCATCAAGAAGATCTGAAGGGACCTATCAAGGAGGGGAGCATCCAGGCCAGGATGGAAGAAGTGGAGCAAGAAGTCTTCGAGTACAAGAAGATGATCGAGTGTGGTGTTGAAGTGTAATGCCCCGGATGTAATACTTTCCCTTTTGGGCTTATAATAAATCTCCGGCTTCATCTATTTTCCATTTCGGGTTCTTTGTCTTTCGGGCTTTTGTCGTTTTGTGGTGTGAGTGTGTGGCATTCATTCATATCATGTAGACATGTGCATTGCATTGCATTCGTGTTGTGGGTTGCATCCGGTTCGTGGCGTTTCTTCCCGTTGTCCGTTTCGTGTTCCGGAGCTCCCTCACGTGTCCGTGACGTCCCGTAGGCCTTCTTTGTTGTTCGGGCGTTTTTCGTTACCGGTGTGCCGCGAGGTTGTGTTGTGTGTTGTTGTTTTGTTGTGTGCAACCCGCCTCTCAAATCTCGTCTCGTTTGGACTCCGTTGACTTTTCCCTCCGTTGCCCGTGTGGGTCCGAAGTGCCTTCGCTTCGTGTCCCGGAAATACCCTTACTGCTCTCTTTTATCTCCGTCTGGTCCTTTTAATTCATCCCCGCGATCGGATCCGTTGGATCACGATCGGAGGGTTCCTAAACTCCCCTAGTCTCAAAACCCTAGTCTAGACTGCTATATATAGACCCCTAGGTCTATTTTGGCTCCCCCTTCTTCTTCCTCCTTCCCTCTATTTTTTTTTTCTCTTTTATTTCAGTTCTCAGATCCCAGAATTCCTCCAGATCCGAAATTTCTGCCGGATCCCCTCAGGATCCATCGGATCCTTCGAACCAGCTGAGATCAGATCGGGCCTCGAGGAGGTCAACGCCCTTCGTCGCGCCTGTACGTCGCCACGCTCCAGCGCGGGCGCCTCCACCGACAGCCTTCCCCGCTTCGGTCCCGATCCAGCCGAGCGGAGACTCCTGGGCCGCCGCGTCGGTTCGCCTCGCCTTCGTCCGGCCCGTACCCCGTCGGCACCGGGTCCCCACATCGCCGGGTCCGCTTCGTCACTGCGCCAGGCCGCATCGCCGGTGGGCCTCCGCTCCGCCACCACTCCGGGTGGGCCGCCGCCTCCCTCCGCGGTCCAGCCGCCGCACTCCGCGGGCCGCGTCAGCCAGGCCGCCGCCCCGCGGGCTGCCTCTCCCTCCGAGCACTGTTCATCTGCGGGCCGCGCACTGTTCCTCCACTGGGCCACCGCTACTGTTCCGCACTGTTCCTGAGGTTGTTTTTTTTTCTAACTCCCCAGATCTGTTATCTGAGAATGCCTACTTTGACCTGATGTATCTTTTTACCTGTTGCTCCGTTTTGAGCGTGTGATATGTCCAGATGTTCGTGGAGTTGTCCTCTACGTTTTACCTGTTGTTGTCATGCATGTTAGAGATCATCTAGGGCCTTGTTTTGCTGTTGCAAGAGTGTATGATGATATAAACTGCTGTTATGTGTTATTTTCATGCCACCTTTGACATGTGATATCTTCTAGCTCGTTTGTCCAAACGATGCAAATGACATGTCCACGTGTTCGTCTTGCCACGAACTACGTGTTGAGTGTGATAGGTTGCATGGTAGATTTATTGTTTCCTTGTTATCATCGTTGCAAGATGCCATGTTCAAATGTTGTGTTTTTACTTGTTATGAAATGCCATCTTGTTGAGCTCGTTGCAATCGGTGTGTTCACCACATTGATGCATGCTTGTGTGTTTCGGGATCACCGTCACATGTATTTTGATGAGGTGCTTACCCTTTGCCATGTTTAGTTTCGAGGTGTCTTAAACATGCTCTTTTTGTTGCTATGATGATGTTGCTGTTTTAGGACTAAGTGAAATTTCACTAAGTCTGAAATCTGTTGTGTTCCGATGCCATGTTCGTGTGATGTTGTAGGACAAAGCATGATAGTTTTGGGGTGAATTTTGATTGTTCCATGAAGTATATATTGTTGTCTTTCCATTCATGTCCTCACATGTCCATTTGAGTGGCTGTAGCATGCTTATCTTTTGCTCCAAACTTTCAATAAAATTCTGCTGCCAGAATTTTATTTCAAAGTTCAATATGTCCAAGATCATTGCTAGTGATCCGTGACTCCGTTGGGGGTGCACTTTGGACCTAGTTGCTGTACATTATATCTAGTTTATGTTCAAGTCCTTTGCCATGCCTTTTGAGTGCTGTAGATTATTTATTTTGAGCTCCCAAGATGCTATGTTGCTGTAATTTGCAGTTTTCGCTCAAATCTTGTTTCGGGCATAACTTTTAGCCCGTAACTCCGATTTCAGCGAATCTTATATCAAACTTGGGTGTTTTTCTGTGTAGATTAATAATATCAGATTGTTATCTTGTTTTGAGGTGTTTTGCTTGAGTGATGTTTTCCGTGCTCCATGTGCATCTCTAGTGCATCCTTCATGCATTCATGTTTTTCGAGTGCGCATTGCATCGTGTTGATTGGTGCTTGGTGTGTTTGTCTTGTTTAGAGCCGGAAGTTGATCACGAGGTTTCCAACGAGGTTGAGCACGAGGTTTCCAACGAGTTTGAGCACGAGGACCCTTCTTTCGATCCGAACTTCTTCTCTTCAGGCAAGATGACCGAACCCCGATAACATTACTATCTTTGTCTTTTGCTAGTAGTCTCGATCTATAGTTTTGCCTCGATGCCCATGTTCTTCTTGTCAGCCTCCTACTTGTAACCATTTGCCATGTTTAACCACCCTACCTATGCAAACCATTGCTTGGCTAATTACGCTTCGCTCAACCCTTCTTATAGCGTTGCTAGTTGCAGGTGAAGTGAAGATGCTTGCTCCATGTTGAAGTTTGGTTGGGTTATATCACACTATATAAATGCTTTAATTGAAATCACATATATATTGGCAAGGGTGGAAGGCTAAGCCTTTTGCTTGGTGATTTGTTCCACTCATGCCGTTAGGATCCGTATAAGCCGGTTTTATGTTCCTTGATTATGCGTTCCTAACACGGTTGGGGTGTATGGGACCCCCTCGATAAACCGCTAAGTGCTAAGTCTTCTCCAGCAAATCCCAACATTGGTACTATTTGCCTAATAACAAACTAAACATGCATAAGGGAGTAATTAACCCTCTTTCTTAATCAACAACCCCGGGCCAGTGCTCCACATGAGTGTTGGTCCGAAACGAGCGGACTGCGGGGCCACCTCAAGGAAACTTGAGGTTTGGTAAAAACCCGTAGGATGTCTCATCCGGTCGTGTCCTGAGACCTAGATACGCGCGGCTACTATCAGGGTGACGACACGCCGGGAGGATTTGCTGGATTAGCCTTACCTTAGTTCGGTTTAACTTGAGCACGGGATTCCGAGGATACTCGGGTCTTCCCACTTTGGAGTTGCGACTCCGCGGATCGTGGGCTTGTAATGGGTCAAGTTGGAACACCCCTGCAGGGTTTGAACTTTCGAAAGCCGTGCCCGCGGTTATGTGGCAGATGGGAGCTTGTTAATTCCGGTTGTAGATAACTTGACACAATGTTACTAATACACTACCCGCGTGTGTTCCGTGACTGTCAATTTCCGAATCGGGATTCGGGAGTTGAACACGGAGGGGTTATGCTTGTGAGCTTGTAGCTAGGATCACTTCGTGATCACTTCTCGCGTTGCCTTCTCTTCTCGCTCTCACTTGCGTAAGCTAGATGCTAGTTGCTGCTGCAGACTCTTTGTTGTTCCTTCACCTCATTTCTTTCTTCAGCCTTTCCCTCACCTAAAGGCTTTGATAGTTCTGTTACCCGGGAACGGGATTGCTGAGTCCTCTGTGGCTCACAGTTACTTCACACACCAGATGCAGGTCCAGCTGTGAGCTATCCAGGTGATGGCACCGAGCTGGATTGGGAGTACGACGAGGAGCGTAGTCGTTACTACGTTCGCTACCCGGACGATCAGTAGTGGAGACTCTTACTAGGATTCGATCCGCCTGTGGTTGTTTTATTTATCTGAGTTTGGTACTTTGACATTTGGGTTTTGCCCTTAGAGGGTTGTAGTGATCTTATTGTATGATGTTTGAGACTTGTACTGTTATTCTGTGACGTGGCGATTGTAAGCCAACTATTTTTAAGTTTACTATCCCCTCTTTTACATGAGTCGTGCAAAGTTTACCAGACTTGAGATCATTCTAGGATGGGTTTATGCCTTTAAGTCGGGCCTCGACCCGTAGGAGGTATAACTCCATCCTGGGCATTACAAGTTGGTATTCAGAGCCTTCTCCGACCTAGGAGCCCCCACTGTTTGATCGAACCGTTGACGGTTGAGTCTAGGCACACACTGAAAACTTTTTGAGTCTATATTATATCGGAGAGTAGGATTTCTTTGCTTCTCATCCCCTTTCTCTCTGGTGAGGACTCCTGACGTCTACTCTTGTCTCTCCTATCTTCAAAATTTGCACAAATTTTTTTTTTTAGGATTCCCGCGAGTATTCTGGGATTGTTTCGATGTTCTTGTGACAAGGATATTGTTCTCGATGCCTCCTGTTACCGAGGAGTTGAGCTTCGGGGTATCACTGTAACAAGCATATCGTGACAGTACTAAATACTTAAGACGGCCGACATCGAAAATCTCCCCTATACGGCCAGTGGCACGATAACCCCGACATCACCCAGTACTGGGGAGGTAGTTCGGGAGTATTGCCATAGCTTGTTATAGTGGATGCTTTTCGAAGGTCCGAGGTACACAGTTTCCGAGAAAGACTGGTTATGTGTTGAAGGATGGATACACCTGGATGTAGGTTAGAGTTGATTGCGCGGTGCTTCCCGTGTATCCCCAACACCTGATTGCATAACTGGAATCTTTCGGAAAGCTATAGGTGGGTTTTATCCAGTAGATCGTAGGCATTCTTCCAACGAATGCAGGTTAGTGAGTTCGGGGTTCGACATTGAGTGAAGGAGTTTTATGACCGAGGTTACTATCAGGAGTTGCATCTTAAAGGGTCCTTGGCTATGCTGATCCGGGGATTGCAAAACCTTTTCGTAACGCGTTCATATGCTTTCAGCACGAAGATGTTAGAACGAAACTCCTCTCTTGTGTTTGTTCCTTTCCGTACCTTGTTGTTTTATTATTTTATCCTTTTGATCCCTATGTGGCTTCTCGTGAAGACTGATGTTACCAATTAACTGAGAAATTCATTCGTTCCTCTTGTTCGGATGATTTCATTCGTTCTTATTGTTCGGATGATTATTGTGAAAACTTGTTGCAATTCATTCCATTGATTCAGCTTATTCCTTTTGTCAATCAATTGCTGATTCGTGGTCATCTCTTACAGGATGGCTCCGAAAAAGGTTCCGAATGCCAACCCAGAGGTGGAAGAGGTTCCAGAACGTCCTCCTTCACCTCCTCCTCCGCCTGAGGCTTGGAGAGCAATTATGCAGACTACTGCTCAGAACACTCAGTTGATGATGCAGATGATGCAGCAAATGCAGGCTATGCAAGCTAATCAAGCTAATCAGGGCGTTCCAATGAACCAAGGCAACTTCTTCCAGCAGCACCATGCTACCCTCAACCAGTTCTTGGCCAACAATCCTAAAGCTTTCAGTTACTGTGTCGACCCTCTTGATGCTGAAGATTGGCTGACCGATATCAAGAAGCATTTTGAGTGCAGTAACATGAAAGAAGATGACTATGTGAAGTTTGCAGCCTTCCAACTGAAAGATCAAGCAGCTGATTGGTGGCAGCAGTACAAAGACTCAAGGCCGGGTCAAGTGATCTCATGGGAGAATTTCTGCAAGGATTTCCGCTCGCATCACATTCCTACAAGTGTTATCGAGGGTATGCGTGAGCAATTCCGCAACCTCAAGCAGGGCTCCATGTCAGTCTATCAGTATAATGTCAAGTTCCAAAACCTCGCTCGCTATGCAAAGCAAGACATTCCTGATGCAAAGAGCAAAATCTATCAGTTCCGTGGAGGTCTCAAAGATGAACTTCAGCTTGCTCTCACTTTGTTCGAGCCAGACGAATTCGATAAGTTCTATAATATGGCTTTGAAACAAGAAGCAGCTCAGCTTAAGATGGAGGCTTCTAAGAAGAGAATTAGAGATGCTGTTCACTCTACCTCATCGTCTCAGTTGGCTGCGAAACAACAGAAATTCTGGCTTCCTCCTCCTCCAATGATTCGAGCTCCATACAACAACTCCAGCAACTTCAACAACTCCAACAACAAGAACTCTAGTGGTCGTGGTTTCTCCCACCCACCCAACCCAAGCAACCAGTCGAAGAAGCAGTTTCAGTCTCAAGGCTCCAAGTCCAGTGGCTCTCAGTTCCGTCCTCTCTCAGAAGTGACTTGCAACAAATGCACTCAGAAAGGTCACTATGCCAACAGATGTCCGAATCCGAAGCGTCTTCCTCCTCCACCACCTATGAGTTCAGCTATTGTCAAGCATGATCCAAAGTCTGCAAGGGTTAATCTGATGAATGCAGCACAAGCAGAGGCTTCTTCTGATGTTATTCTGGGTAACCTTCCAGTGAACTCTTTTCCAGCTAAAGTGTTATTTGATTCGGGTGCTTCACATTCTTTCATGTCATTCCCTTTTGCATCCAAGTATAATGTGGGCACTATGCCTTTGCCAAGGGAGTTGCAAGTGATTTCTCCGGGAAGATGCATGACTTCTAGATTATATGCTCCGGATATTTCTATTCGCATGGGTGATTATCGATTTTTGGCTTCTCCGGTGGTTCTTGGTCATTCTGATATCGACCTCATTCTCGGAATGGATTGGCTTTCTCAGCACGATGCTCACATTGATTGTGCTCAAAAGGAAGTCAAATTGACTCATTCTGATGAAGATGTGATTATCTTCGCCTCCAGGGATAATACTATTCGGCTTTTCTCTCTTAATGATAAGGGTGAAATTAATGCCATAGAGCAAATTCCAGTGGTGAATGAATATCAAGACGTCTTTCCAGAAGAACTTCCAGGAATGCCTCCACACCGTCAGGTGGAGTTTGTCATTGAACTCGAGCCGGGCACCGAACCTGTTTGTCGGCGTCCATACAAGCTCTCTTCAGATGAATTGAAGGAATTGAAGAAACAGTTGGATGAACAGGAGCGTATGGGTCTCATCAGACCGAGTACATCTCCGTGGGGCTGTGGTGTCTTATTTGTCAAGAAGAAAGATGGCACGGAGCGTCTCTGTGTTGACTACCGGCCACTGAACAAGAAGACGATTAAGAACAAGTATCCGCTCCCCAACATCAATGAACTCTTTGAGCAGCTCAAAGGAGCTAAAGTATTCTCTAAGCTTGATCTCCGAATGGGCTATCATCAAATTCGCATTCGCGAGGAAGACATTCCCAAGACGGCGTTCAGAACGAGCTACGGTTCATATGAGTATACCGTCATGTCCTTCGGCCTCGCCAATGCTCCTCCTACCTTTTCAAGGATGATGCATTACATCTTCAACCCCTATACAGGCGAGTTTGTGCTAGTGTATCTGGATGATATTTTGGTGTTTTCCAAGAATGAAGAAGATCACGAAAAGCACTTGCGTCTGGTTCTTGATCGACTCCGAGAGCACAAATTCTATGCCAAGTTCTCAAAGTGCGAGTTTTGGCTCGATAAGGTTCTCTACCTGGGTCACATTATCTCAGCTGACGGTATTGCGGTTAATCCCGAGAAAGTTGAAGCAATTGTCAACTGGGAAGCTCCTCAGAACGTCAAGCAGCTCCGCAGTTTTCTGGGTCTTGCCAGCTATTGCAGAAGGTTTGTGGAGAACTTCTCCAAGATTGCCAAGCCTCTTTCCAACCTCCTCCAGAAGAATGTCAAATACTTTTGGTCTCCCGAGTGTGAAGTGGCTTTCAAAACCCTCAAAGAGAAGCTTGTCTCAGCTCCAGTTCTGATTCCTCCAGATGAATCCAAGCCCTATGAAGTGTTCTGTGACGCTTCTCTTCAAGGCCTTGGTGGTGTGCTTATGCAAGAGAAGAGAATTGTGGCATACACTTCACGTCAGCTAAAGCCGGCTGAGAAGAACTATCCCACACATGATCTCGAGCTAGCAGCTGTGGTACATGCTCTGATTACGTGGAGACATCTGTTGTTGGGCAGAAAGGTCGACATCTTCACCGATCACAAGAGCTTGAAGTACATCTTCACACAGCCGCATCTGAACCTCCGCCAGACTCGTTGGGTCGAGATGATCCAAGAGTACAACCCCAGCATTGAGTACACTCCAGGCAAGGCGAATGTGATTGCAGATGCTTTGAGCAGAAAGGCATATTGCAACAGCCTTCTTATCAAGCCACACCAACCTGAGCTTTGTGAAGCTTTCAGGAAGCTCAACCTCCAGGTTGTTCCGCAGGGTTTTCTTGCTAATCTCCAGATTGCTCCTACCTTGGAAGATCAAGTCCGTGAGGCCCAGCTCAGTGATACCATGGTGAAGAAGGTGAAACATGGGATTGCTAAGGGCACTCCAAAATATAAGTGCTTCCGTGTTGATGAGAGAGATACCTTGTTCTTCGAGGACAGACTCGTTGTTCCCAAAGGTGATCTCAGGAAGCTCATAATGGAAGAAGCTCATGACTCTCTCCTTTCCATTCATCCTGGCAGTTCCAAGATGTACCAAGACCTCAAGCAATCTTACTGGTGGACACGCATGAAAAGGGAAATTGCCCAATTCGTGAATGACTGTGATGTATGCAGAAGAGTGAAAGCAGAACATCAACGTCCAGCCGGTCTTCTCCAACCTCTTCCTATTCCTGAGTGGAAGTTCGACCACATTGAAATGGACTTCGTCACTGGTTTTCCTAAATCCAAGCGAGGCAATGATGCTATCTTTGTGGTGATTGACAAGCTTACCAAAGTCGCTCACTTTCTTCCAGTCAAAGAATCAATCAATGCAGCTCAACTTGCAGAGCTGTACACTTCCAGAATTGTGTCCCTACATGGCATTCCTCAAGTGATATCCTCAGACCGTGGCAGCTTGTTCACATCAAAGTTCTGGGACTCCTTTCAGTCCGCCATGGGCACGAAGATCAGGTTCAGCACTGCCTTTCACCCTCAGACTAGTGGTCAAGTCGAGCGTGTGAATCAGATCCTTGAAGATATGCTCAGAGCCTGTGTCATCTCCTTCGGCATGAAATGGGAGGACTGTCTTCCATTTGCAGAATTCTCTTACAACAACAGCTTTCAGGCGAGTGCAGGCAAAGCACCGTTTGAAATTCTCTATGGCAGGAAGTGCCGTACCCCTCTCAACTGGTCTGAAACAGGTGAACGCCAACTTCTTGGCAATGATTTGATCTCTGAAGCCGAAGAAATGTGCAAAGTCATACGTGAGAATCTCAAGGCCGCTCAGTCGCGTCAGAAGAGTTACTATGACGGAAAGCATCGTGATTTGGCTTTCGACATCGGTGATCATGTCTATCTCCGAGTTTCTCCGATGAAAGGAACCCAGAGGTTCGGTATCAAAGGAAAGCTTGCTCCTAGATACGTCGGTCCTTTCAAAATTCTTGGCAAAAGAGGCGATCTAGCCTATCAGCTCGAGCTCCCTTCCAACTTTGCAAATGTTCATGATGTCTTCCATGTGTCTCAGCTCCGCAAATGCTTCAAGGCACCTGAGCGGATGATTCCGTTTGAGGAGATTGATCTTCAACAAGACCTTTCCTACCGAGAGCATCCAGTTGCAATTCTCGAAGAAACTGAACGCAAGACTCGCAACAAGACCATCAAGTTTCTGAAAGTCAAGTGGTCACATCACACAGACCGAGAAGCTACCTGGGAACGAGAAGATCATCTTCGTTCCGAGTACCCTTCCTTTTTCCAGTCCTAGATCTCGGGACGAGATCTTTTTGTAGTAGAGGAGAGTTTGTAATGCCCCGGATGTAATACTTTCCCTTTTGGGCTTATAATATATCTCCGGCTTCATCTATTTCCATTTCGGGTTCTTTGTCTTTCGGGCTTTCGTCGTTTTGTTGTGTGAGTGTGTGGCTTTCATTCATATCATGTAGACATGTGCATTGCATTGCATTTGTGTTGTGGGTTGTTTCCGGTTCGTGGCGTTTCTTCCCGTTGTCCGTTTCGTGTTCCGGAGCTCCCTCACGTGTCCGTGACGTCCCGTAGGCCTTCTTTGTTGTTCGGGCGTTTTTCGTTACCGGTGTGCCGCGAGGTTGTGTTGTGTGTTGTTGTTTTGTTGTGTGCAACCCGCCTCTCAAATCTCGTCTCGTTTGGACTCCGTTGACTTTTCCCTCCGTTGCCCGTGTGGGTCCGAAGTGCCTTCGCTTCGTGTCCCGGAAATACCCTTACTGCTCTCTTTTATCTCCGTCTGGTCCTTTTAATTCATCCCCGCGATCGGATCCGTTGGATCACGATCGGAGGGTTCCTAAACTCCCCTAGTCTCAAAACCCTAGTCTAGACTGCTATATATAGACCCCTAGGTCTATTTTGGCTCCCCCTTCTTCTTCCTCCTTCCCTCTATTTTTTTTTTCTCTTTTATTTCAGTTCTCAGATCCCAGAATTCCTCCAGATCCGAAATTTCTGCCGGATCCCCTCAGGATCCATCGGATCCTTCGAACCAGCTGAGATCAGATCGGGCCTCGAGGAGGTCAACGCCCTTCGTCGCGCCTGTACGTCGCCACGCTCCAGCGCGGGCGCCTCCACCGACAGCCTTCCCCGCTTCGGTCCCGATCCAGCCGAGCGGAGACTCCTGGGCCGCCGCGTCGGTTCGCCTCGCCTTCGTCCGGCCCGTACCCCGTCGGCACCGGGTCCCCACATCGCCGGGTCCGCTTCGTCACTGCGCCAGGCCGCATCGCCGGTGGGCCTCCGCTCCGCCACCACTCCGGGTGGGCCGCCGCCTCCCTCCGCGGTCCAGCCGCCGCACTCCGCGGGCCGCGTCAGCCAGGCCGCCGCCCCGCGGGCTGCCTCTCCCTCCGAGCACTGTTCATCTGCGGGCCGCGCACTGTTCCTCCACTGGGCCACCGCTACTGTTCCGCACTGTTCCTGAGGTTGTTTTTTTTTCTAACTCCCCAGATCTGTTATCTGAGAATGCCTACTTTGACCTGCTGTATCTTTTTACCTGTTGCTCCGTTTTGAGCGTGTGATATGTCCAGATGTTCGTGGAGTTGTCCTCTACGTTTTACCTGTTGTTGTCATGCATGTTAGAGATCATCTAGGGCCTTGTTTTGCTGTTGCAAGAGTGTATGATGATATAAACTGCTGTTATGTGTTATTTTCATGCCACCTTTGACATGTGATATCTTCTAGCTCGTTTGTCCAAACGATGCAAATGACATGTCCACGTGTTCGTCTTGCCACGAACTACGTGTTGAGTGTGATAGGTTGCATGGTAGATTTATTGTTTCCTTGTTATCATCGTTGCAAGATGCCATGTTCAAATGTTGTGTTTTTACTTGTTATGAAATGCCATCTTGTTGAGCTCGTTGCAATCGGTGTGTTCACCACATTGATGCATGCTTGTGTGTTTCGGGATCACCGTCACATGTATTTTGATGAGGTGCTTACCCTTTGCCATGTTTAGTTTCGAGGTGTCTTAAACATGCTCTTTTTGTTGCTATGATGATGTTGCTGTTTTAGGACTAAGTGAAATTTCACTAAGTCTGAAATCTGTTGTGTTCCGATGCCATGTTCGTGTGATGTTGTAGGACAAAGCATGATAGTTTTGGGGTGAATTTTGATTGTTCCATGAAGTATATATTGTTGTCTTTCCATTCATGTCCTCACATGTCCATTTGAGTGGCTGTAGCATGCTTATCTTTTGCTCCAAACTTTCAATAAAATTCTGCTGCCAGAATTTTATTTCAAAGTTCAATATGTCCAAGATCATTGCTAGTGATCCGTGACTCCGTTGGGGGTGCACTTTGGACCTAGTTGCTGTACATTATATCTAGTTTATGTTCAAGTCCTTTGCCATGCCTTTTGGGTGCTGTAGATTATTTATTTTGAGCTCCCAAGATGCTATGTTGCTGTAATTTGCAGTTTTCGCTCAAATCTTGTTTCGGGCATAACTTTTAGCCCGTAACTCCGATTTCAGCGAATCTTATATCAAACTTGGGTGTTTTTCTGTGTAGATTAATAATATCAGATTGTTATCTTGTTTTGAGGTGTTTTGCTTGAGTGATGTTTTCCGTGCTCCATGTGCATCTCTAGTGCATCCTTCATGCATTCATGTTTTTCGAGTGCGCATTGCATCGTGTTGATTGGTGCTTGGTGTGTTTGTCTTGTTTAGAGCCGGAAGTTGATCACGAGGTTTCCAACGAGGTTGAGCACGAGGTTTCCAACGAGTTTGAGCACGAGGACCCTTCTTTCGATCCGAACTTCTTCTCTTCAGGCAAGATGACCGAACCCCGATAACATTACTATCTTTGTCTTTTGCTAGTAGTCTCGATCTATAGTTTTGCCTCGATGCCCATGTTCTTCTTGTCAGCCTCCTACTTGTAACCATTTGCCATGTTTAACCACCCTACCTATGCAAACCATTGCTTGGCTAAGTACGCTTCGCTCAACCCTTCTTATAGCGTTGCTAGTTGCAGGTGAAGTGAAGATGCTTGCTCCATGTTGAAGTTTGGTTGGGTTATATCACACTATATAAATGCTTTAATTGAAATCACATATATATTGGCAAGGGTGGAAGGCTAAGCCTTTTGCTTGGTGATTTGTTCCACTCATGCCGTTAGGATCCGTATAAGCCGGTTTTATGTTCCTTGATTATGCGTTCCTAACACGGTTGGGGTGTATGGGACCCCCTCGATAAACCGCTAAGTGCTAAGTCTTCTCCAGCAAATCCCAACATTGGTACTATTTGCCTAATAACAAACTAAACATGCATAAGGGAGTAATTAACCCTCTTTCTTAATCAACAACCCCGGGCCAGTGCTCCACATGAGTGTTGGTCCGAAACGAGCGGACTGCGGGGCCACCTCAAGGAAACTTGAGGTTTGGTAAAAACCCGTAGGATGTCTCATCCGGTCGTGTCCTGAGACCTAGATACGCGCGGCTACTATCAGGGTGACGACACGCCGGGAGGATTTGCTGGATTAGCCTTACCTTAGTTCGGTTTAACTTGAGCACGGGATTCCGAGGATACTCGGGTCTTCCCACTTTGGAGTTGCGACTCCGCGGATCGTGGGCTTGTAATGGGTCAAGTTGGAACACCCCTGCAGGGTTTGAACTTTCGAAAGCCGTGCCCGCGGTTATGTGGCAGATGGGAGCTTGTTAATTCCGGTTGTAGATAACTTGACACAATGATACTAATACACTACCAGCGTGTGTTCCGTGACTGTCAATTTCCGAATCGGGATTCGGGAGTTGAACACGGAGGGGTTATGTTTGTGAGCTTGTAGCTAGGATCACTTCGTGATCACTTCTCGCGTTGCCTTCTCTTCTCGCTCTCTCTCTTGCGTAAGTTAGTGCCAGTTGCTGCTGCAGACTCTTTGTTGTTCCTTCACCTCTTTTCTTTCTTCAGCCTTTCCTCACCTAAAGGCTTTGATAGTTCTGTTACCCGGGAACGGGATTGCTGAGTCCTCTGTGGCTCACAGTTACTTCACACACCAGATGCAGGTCCAGCCGTGAGCTATCCAGGTGATGGCACCGAGCTGGATTGGGAGTACGACGAGGAGCGTAGTCGTTACTACGTGCGCTACCCGGACGATCAGTAGTGGAGTCTCTTACTAGGATTCGATCCGCCTGTGGTTGTTTATTTATCTGAGTTTGGTACTTTGACATTTGGTTTTGCCCTTAGAGGGTTGTAGTGATCTTATTGTATGATGTTTGAGACTTGTACTGTTATTCTGTGACGTGGCGATTGTAAGCCAACTATTTTCAGTTTACTATCCCTCTTTTACATGAGTTGTGCAAAGATTACCAAACTTGAGATCATTCTAGGATGGACTTATGCCTTTAAGTCGTGCCTCGACACGTAGGAGGTATAATTCCATCCTGGGCATTACATGAAGCTAACTTTGACATCACCAACGAGCTGAAGAACTACTTCCAGAAGGAGATGAAGGAGATGTGGGAAAGAATCGCCGCGTCTGAAGACAGAATTATAGAACTCCAAGGGCAAATTAATGATCTGCATAACCAGAACTGTGAGTATGAAGTAAGGTTTCTGCGCATGGGTTTGGGTGCTGAATGCAGGATTCAGGAGACGAGCTTCTCATATGAGACTGGAGAACCCCTTCCATGGAAGAGTTTCGCCAAGAACTACTTGATCAACGCCAACAAGAATGATGAGTGAAATCTCCTGGGGTAATGGCATTCCCTTGGCTTGTTCCAAGCTTGGGGGAGTGTTCGGTATCTTTATCTTTACTTTTTATCTTTTAGAGTCAAGTAGGGCCGTATCATGCCTAGGGAGGTTATTATATGAGAGAGGTGTGTGCATTGAGGTCTATCGCTCCTTCGGTGAAGAATTGTATCCGTGAGTGTGGAGTCGTTTATGATGGAATATTAATGAGAAGTTTATCGGTTCCTTTTGCTGCACTCAGTATTCTCTTCACGCAATCAACCTTATATGATGATTCTTATGGGGAGCATTAACCTTATGTCAGGTATGGCTATGAAACTTTATTTAATCTTGGCAAACATAGCTTTGGTCATAACAACAAGCATGATTTTCTTAAAAGTATCAACATAGCCAAAACCTTTATGTTATTATGCTTGAAGTGTTATGTTGACAAGGAAGACAACTTGATGTGTTATGCTTATTTCAATGTTCATGCTTTATATTGCTTTGCATCTTAGTCATCATAAATTGTCTGCTCTCTCAAAACCTTTGCTAGCCTAACTCTGTACTAAGCGGAATTCTGCTTGTGCATCCATACCCTTAAGCCAATACCTTCCATATGAGTCCACCATACCTACCTACTCGTGGTACTCCACTACCACCTCCTAAAGTATATAATTTATGTGTTATCCTTAAATGTTCAAAATCTTTTATTTTGTGCCTCTGTTTTAGCTCATGAAGAAGTAATAGCTAATTCGTAGTCTTCTTGAGTTGGACAAGCTTCACCCCGGGATTGCATGTATAATGTGCAAACCCATAATACGAGAAGGAACTGGCAAGGAGTGCGCCCGGCTTAAGAATAATATAACAAACAAACCCTCCTTCACGCTTTGTTCATGAGAAATCAGAAAACTTTGGCAGTGATAAACAAAGGAGAATAAGAGGATGTTATCGTCCTCATACGGGAGCCGTTCCTCGAAACTTGTCCAGTTCAAGAAGCAACTGAGTTATTTATTAGCATTTGTTGACAAATCATGCACCTCTCAAAACTTGTTTTCATTCTGTTTGATTTGAGGATAGCACATGAGTTTTCCCTACTACCCTAGAGTAGGGCCTATCTTTTAATTTTAAGTTGAGTCAGTTAGTCCTACTCCCCACTATTTCTCAAAGAGAGCAGACGTTTGATGTTGATAAGGATTCATTCATATAAAGCTGCATTGAGATTTGTCATATCATATCCTTGTTGACATTATCATTTGATAAGTAAGTTGTTTGTCATTCCCAGCTAAGGCAAATATCTTCCTTTGTGTTAACACTTTCACTTCTTGCTTATTAACATGTTATTTCAAAAAGCTTCAATTAATCCCATCAAAATATAAGAGCAAAAGTTAAAATTATTTGTTGTTCTTTGACCAAAGGACATGTTTGCCATGATATAATGAGTTTCCTTAGTCCTACTTTCGAATATAAGTGTTAACACTCTTTCATAAGAGCCTTATGAGTTGAAGATTGATGCTGAGGATAATTGAGTTGGTAAAGAGACTATGATGCTTCTTGTCCGTATTCTATTTATCGACACTTCACTCTCTAAACTTGTGGACAGGTTTACCGAGTTCATATTCGCTTGGGGACAAGCGAGGTCTAAGCTTGGGGTGTTGATACGTCCAAAATGCATCACTATTTTGTATCATAATTTATCCTTATTCATTGATATATTTCACGTTATGGTGATGTTCTTATGTTGTTTTGGTCTATTTTACACAGTTTGCAACTTTCCGATGCCGGAACAGCAGACGCAGGATTCAGCAGGAAAAAGTGGATGCTGAGTTGCTGAAGAAGAACACCTCCAAATTACCTGAAAATTGACGGGAGGTATTTTTCAGACGAATAACGAAGACACGCAAAAGGGGAGTCAGAGGGGGGCCACAGGGTGCCCAGGCGGCCAGGGGGCGCCCCCCCCTGGCCGCGCCGGGGGGGCGCCTGGAGCCCCTGGCCCACCTCTGGTCGCCCCCTTTTGCATATATGTTCTCCGTTCTCCGAAAACCCTAAGCACGGGACTTTTTACAGAGTTTCGTCGCCGCTTCGAGGCGGAAACCTACAGAGAAGAAAAGGGCATCTCCGGCGGGCAGATTCCGCCGGGGAGATCACCTCCCGGAAGGGGAGATCGTCGCCATCGTCATCACCATCGTCACGGGCATCATCGAGATCATCATCAACATCATCCCCAACACCAGCACCATCTCCATCTTCATCCAAATCTCATCTTACAATCGCAACTCGTGTTGTAACTCGTACTATCTATCCTCTCTACTCCATCGGTGTTGATTACTACTTTGTGGTGAATGCTATTGAGTTTTGTTGGAGAAATATTATTATGTCCAGATTGTTTATCACATATTTATCCCCACTGATCATGATCTCTTTTATGTCTTGTGAGTTGTTACCTTAGTTCTTGAGGACATGGGCAAAGTCTTGTTGTTAGTAGTCATATGCTGTTGAAGTAATATGTGTTGTTTGATACTTAAGTTGTGTTGTCATTCTACTAGTGGTGTTGTGTGAGTCGAACACCCAACACTTCGCCTTATTAAGGACCTAGAAGAATACATTGTGTATAAAGAATGCTTATGGTGGGTTGCCGGAGTGACAGAAACCTGAACCCCAGTTCGCACGCTTTTGCATAAGGGAATAATGGATCCTTGATCGTATTGCTATGGTTAGGCTTTTGCCTTAAATTCTATCTTGTATTTGCGGATGCTTGCAAGGTGTTTAATCATAAGAGTGCATTCATCTTAGTCTAGAGAGTGCACTAGCATAGATCCACCCACTCAACACTTATCAACACATAACATAGTATCGATACGGAATATGGTGAAAGCACATGACTACCTCTCCCGTGTGTCCTCAAGGACGCTTTAGTCTTTATAAGTTCAGTTGCTAGGCCTCTCCTTTGCTAAGAAAGGATTGGGCCACTTGTTACTCTCAGTACTTTTTACATTACTTGCCTTTACATTCCTGTTGCTTATACCGAGAAAACCCCTAAAGGTTATCTTTCAGTGCTTGCAGTAATTTCTTGCTCAGAATCGCTTATCAATACCTTTTGCTCCTCGTTGGGTTCGACACTCTTAGTTATCGAAAACGCTGCAGTAGATCCCTTACGGTTGAGGGTCATCAGTTGTTTATTTGTTTTCTTTATTTTCTATTTCTATACCAAAAATACAAAAAATATAATTATCTTCTCTATCAGATCTCACTATCGTAAGTGACCGTAAAGGATTGACAACCCCTTATCGTGTTGCCTGCGAAGTTCTTATTTGTTTGTGCAGGTGCGAGGGACTGGCGTGTGGTCTCCTACTAGATTGATACCTTGGTTCTAAAAAACTGAGGGAAATACTTACGCTATTGTGCTGCATCTCCCTTTCCTCTTCGAGGGAATACAACGCAAGCTCAAGAGGTAGCATGCCCCCAAGACGCCAAAATCCGCCGAATCGGCCCGTTTTCTGAGCCGGCGCGCCTAGGACGAACTCGGTGCACTGGGGGGCGCTTGGGGGCAGCAGTGGAAGGGAAAATCGCCCGGGACCCCACTGTTGGAAATATGCCCTAGAGGCAATAATAAATTGGTTATTATTATATTTCCTTGTTCACGATAATCGTTTATTATCCATGCTAGAATTGTATTGATAGGAAACTCAGATACATGTGTGGATACATAGACAAACACCATGTCCCTAGTAAGCCTCTAGATGACTAGCTCGTTGATCAATAGGTGGTTACGGTTTCCTGACCATGGACATTGGATGTCGTTGATAACGGGATCACATCATTAGGAGAATGATGTGATGGACAAGACCCAATCCTAAGCCTAGCACAGATCGTGTAGTTCGTATGCTAAAGCTTTTCTATATGTCAAGTATCTTTTCCTTAGACCATGAGATTGTGCAACTCACGGATACCGTAGGAATGCTTTGGGTGTACCAAACGTCACAACGTAACTGGGTGGCTATAAAGGTGCACTACAAGCATCTCCGAAAGTGTCTGTTGAGTTGGCACGAATCGAGACTGGGATTTGTCACTCCGTGTGACGGAGAGGTATCTCTGGGCCCACTCGGTAGGACATCATCATAATGTGCACAATATGTGATCAAGGAGTTGATCACGGGATGATGTGTTACGGAACGAGTAAAGAGACTTGCCGGTAACGAGATTGAGCGAGGTATCGGCATACCGACGATCGAATCTCGGGCAAGTGCTATACCGATAGACAAAGGGAATCGTATACGGGATTGATTGAATCCTTGACATCGTGGTTCATCCGATGAGATCATCGTGGAACATGTGGGAGCCAACATGGGTATCCAGATCCCGCTGTTGGTTATTGACCGGAGAGTTGTCTCGGTCATGTCTACATGGTTCCCGAACCCGTAGGGTCTACACACTTAAGGTTCGATGACGCTAGGGTTATAGGGAAAGTATGTACGCGGTTACCGAATGTTGTTCGGAGTCCCGGATGAGATCCCGGACGTCACGAGGAGTTCCGGAATGGTCCGGAGGTAAAGAGAATCGCGGCGAGTACGACTCCATCAACCGCGTTCTAGTAACGCTTCCGCTTAGCGATCTACAAGGGTATGTGGATCCAACTCTCCTCTCGTAGATGTGCATCTCCTAGATTGATCTTGGTGAGCGTAGGAAAATTTTTGTTTCCCATGCTACGTTCCCCAACAGTGGTATCAGAGCTAGGTTCTTGCGTAGATGCTTTCTCGAGTAGAACACAAAAGGGTTTGTGGGCGTTGATGTTTAAATTGCTGCCCTCCTTAGTCTTTCTTGATTCAGCGGTATTATGGGATGAAGCGGCCCGGACCAACTTTACATGTCCACGTACATGAGACCGGTTCCATCGACAGACATGTGACTTTTGTTGCATAAGATGGCTGGCGGGTGTCTGTCTCTCCTATCTTAGTTGAATCGGAATAGAACAAGGCGGTCCTTGTAGAAGGTTAAATATCAACTTGAATATCACCGTTGTGGCTTTGCGTAGGTAAGAAGCGTTCTTGCTAGATACCCATAGCAGCCACGTAAAACATGCAACAACAAATTAGAGGACGTCTAACTTGTTTTTGCAGGGTATGTATGTGATATGATATGGCCAATGACATGATGAGATATATTTGATGTATGAGATGATCATGTTGTAATAGTTAATATCGACTTGCATGTCGATGCATACGGCAACCGGCAGGAGCCATAGGGTTGTCTTTAATTTTTGTATGACCTGCGTGTCAATCATTAAGCGCTTTGTAATGCTTTACTTTATCGCTAAACGGTAGCAATAGTAGTAAGAGCATGGTGGGCGCGCGACAACCCCGATGGCGACACGATGATGGAGATCATGGTGTGGCGCCGGTGACGATGGAGATCATGCCGGTGCTTTGGAGATGGAGATCAAAAGCACGAGTTGATGGCCATATCATGTCACTTATGATTTGCATGTGATGTTAATCCTTTCATGCATCTTATTTTGCTTAGGACGACGGTAGCATTATAAGATGATCCCTCACTAAAATTTCAAGATAAAATTGTGTTCCCCCCGAGTGTGCGCCGTTGCGAAGGTTCGTCGTTTCGAAGCACCACGTGATGATCGGGTGTGATAGACTCTACGTTCGCATACAACGGGTGCAAGCCAGTTTTTGCACATGCAGAACACTCGGGTTAGACTTGACGAGCCTAGCATGTACAGACATGGCCTCGGAACACGGAGGACCGAAAGGTCGAGCATGAGTCATATAGTAGATATGATCAACATGTTGATGTTCACCATTGACACCACCTCATCTCACGTGATGATCGGACTTGGGTTGGTGAATTTGGATCATGTCACGCTCGGATGACCGGAGGGATGTCAATTTGAGTGGGAGTTATAAGTAATTTGATTAGTTAAACTCACTTATCATGAACAAAAGTCTAAGTTGCCTTTGCAAATTATGTTGTAGATCAATAGCTTGCGTTGTAACTCCCTGTTTAAATACGATCCTAGAGAAAGACTAAGTTGAAAGATATTGTAAGCAAGGATGCGGACTGGGTCCGTAGTCCGAGGAGTGTCCTCACTGCTGCACAGAAAGCTTACGTCTTTGATGCACCGCTCGATGTGCAAACCCCTACAACGTTGTCTGTGGATGTTGTGAACACCTGACAGAGACGTCCTGATGACTACTTGATAGTTTAGTGCACCATACTTTACGGCTTGGAATCGGGATTCCAATGACGTTTTGAACGCCATGGAACATATGAGATGTTCTAAGAGCTGAAATTGGGATTTCAGGCTCATGCCCATGTTAAGAGGTATGAGACCTCTGACAAGTTCCTTTGCCAAAAGGATGGAGGAGAATAGCTCAACTAGTGAGCATGTGCACAGAATGTCTGGGTGCTGAAATCACTTGAACCAAGTGGGAGTTAATCTTCCAGGTGAGATAGTGGTTGACGGAATTCTCTAGACACTATCACCAAGCTACTAGAACTTCGTGAAGAACTATGGCATGCAAAGGATGGATGATCCCGGTGCTGTTAGCGGTTCTTAGTACCGCAAAAAGTAGAAATCAAGAAGGAGCATCAAGTGTTGATGGTTTAACAAGACCACTGGTTTCAAAAGGGTAAGGGCTAGAAGGGAAACTTCATGAATGTCAAACCTGTTGTCGCTCTGATGAAGGAACCCATGGTTGAACCCAAACCTCGAGACCAAGTGCTTCTATTGTAAGGGGAACAGTCACATGATAGCGGAACCACCCCAAATACATGGTAGATATGATAGCTGACAACTTCAACAAAGTGTATTTGATATACGTGTTATTAATGTGTACCTTAGTAGTACTCCTTGTAGCACCTGGGTATTGGATACCGGTTCAGTTGCTATTATTAGTGACTTGAAGCAAAAGCTACGGACTGAACGGAGACTAGCTAAGGGCGAGGTGACGATGTGTGTTGGAAGTGTTTCCAAAGATGATAAAGATCACCATCGCACGCTCCTTCTATTTTCGAGATTAGTGTTGAACCTAGATAAATGTTATCAGGTGTCTACGTTGAGCATGAAAATGATTAGATCATGTTCATCGCAACACGGTTATTCATTTAAGTTAGAGAATAATGGTTATTCTGTTTACATGAATAATACCTTTATGGTCATGCACCCAATGGTTCGTTGAATCTCGATCATGGTAATACACATAATGATAATATTAATGCCAAAAAGATGTAGAGTTAATAATGATAGTACCACTTTCTTGTGGCACTGCCGCTTAGGTCATTTTGGCATAAAATGCATGAAGAAACTCCATGCTGATGGACGTTTGGAGTCACTTGATTTTGAATTGCTTGACACATGCGAGCCATGCCTCATGGGCAGGATGACTGAGATCTCGTTTTCAGGTACAATGAAACGGGTAAGTGACTTATTGGAAATCATACATGCTGATGTATGTGATCCAATGAGAATTAAGGTGTGTGGTGGATATCGTTATTTTCTCATCTTCACTGACGATTTGAGTAGATATCGTATATTTACTTAATGAAGCAAAAGTCTGAAACGTTTGAAAGGTTCAAAAATTTCAGAGTGAAGATTAAGAATCATCATAACAAGAAGATCATGTTCCTACGATCTGATCAAGGGGATATTATCTTAGTTATGAGTTTGGCAATCACTTAAGACATTGTGGAATTGTTTCGCAGTTGAAGTCCCCTGGAACACCACAGCGTGATGGTGTGTCCGGACATCGTAATCGAACCTTATGAGATATGGTGCGATCTATGGTGTGTCTTACCGATCTACCGCTATTATTTTGAGGTTATGCATTAGAGACAGCTGCATTCACTTTATATAGGGCACCATCTAAGTCCGTTGAGACGACGTCGTATGGTTTGGCAAGAAACCAAGGTTGTCGTTTTCTTAAATGTTTGGGGCTGCGATGCTTATGGCTTCAGCCAGGAAAAGCTCGAACCCAAAGCGGACAAATACATCTTCATGGAATACCCACTGGTAACGGTTGGGTATACCTGCTGTCTCAGATCCAAGGACAAAAATGTTTGTCGCTAAGAACGGGTCCTTTCTCGAGAAGGAGTTTCTCTCGAAAGAATTGAGTGGGAGGAAGATAGAACTTGATGAGGTTGTCGAACCCTCACTTCAACCGGAGAGTAGTGCAACACAGAAAGATGTTTCTGTGGAATCTACGACAGTTGAAGAGGAAACTAATGATAGTGATCATGAAGCTCCAGATCAAGTTGCTATCGAACCTCGTAGGTTGACAAGGATATGTACTACTCCTGAGTGGTACGTTGATCCTGTCTTAGAGGTCATGTTGTTGGACAACGATGAACCTACGAACTATGGAGAAGCGATGGTGGGCCCATATTCCGACAAATGGTTAGAAGCCGATAAATCCGAGATAGGATCCATGTATCAAAACAAAGTATGGACTTTGGTGGACTTGCCCTGTGATCAGCAAGCCATTGAGACAAATGGATTTTTAAAACTAAGACGGATGTGGACGGTAATGTCACCGTCTATGAAGCTCGACTTGTGGCGAAGAGTTTTCCACAAGTTCAAGGAGTTGACTACGATGAGATTTTCTCACCCGTAGCGATGCTTAAGTCCGTCGGAATCATGTTAGCATTAGCTGCATTTATGAAATCTGGCAGATGGATGACAAAACAAGTTTCCTTACCAGTTTTCGTAAGGAAAGGTTGTATGTGATACAATCAGAAAGGTTTTGTCGATCCTAAGGATGCTAAAAGATATGCTAGCTCCAACGATCCTTCCATGGACTAGAGCAAGCATCTCGGAGTCGGAATATACACTTTGATGGAGTGATCAAAGTTTTTGGGTATACAAAGTTTGGTGGAAACTTGTATTTGCAATAAAGTGAGTGGGAGCAATACAACATTTCTGATAAGTATATGTGAATGACATATTGATGATCCGAAATGATGTAGAATTTCTGGAAAGAGTAAAGGGTTGTTTGAAAGGTATTTTTTTCAAAGCAAGACCTGGACAAAGTTGTTTACATAATTGGGCATCAAGATCTATAGAGATAGATCAAGACGCCTGATGATACTTTCAAAAGAAACACACACCTTTGACATGATTTTGGAGGAGTTCCAAATAGGTCAGTCAAAGAAGGAGTTCTTGCCTGATTTGTAAGGTGTGGAGTTGAGTAAGACTCAAAAATTGACCACGGCAGAAGGAAGAGGAAGGACGAAGGTCGTCCCCTATGCTTTTGTCATAGGCTCTGTACGGTATGCCATGCTAAGTACCGCACCTGATGTGTGCCTTACCACATGTCTGGCAAGAGGGTACAAAGGTGATCCAGGAGTGGATTACTAGATAGTGGTCAAAATTATCCTTAGAGGAGTAAGGAAATGTTTCTCGGTTATGGAGGTGATAAAGAGTTCGACGTAAAGAGTTACGTCGATGCAAGCTTAACACCTATTCGGATAACTCTAAGTGGAGATACCGGATACGTATAATGGAGCAACAGTTTGGAATAGCTCCAAGTGGAACGTGATAGCAGCATCTACGATATGACATAAGTTTTTGCGAAGAACATAGGGATCTGAATGTTACAGACCCGTTGACTACAACCTCTCTCACAAGCATAACATGATCAAACACAGAACTCATTGAGTGTTAATCACATATTAATGTGAACTAGATTACTGACTCTAGTAAACTCTTTGGATGTTGGTCACATGGCGATGTGACCTGTGAGTGTTAATCACATGGCGATGTGAACTAGATTACTGACTCTAGTAAACTCTTTGGATGTTGGTCACATGGCGATGTGACCTGTGAGTGTTAATCACATGGCGATGTGAACTAGATTATTGACTCTAGTGCAAGTGGGAGACTGTTGGAAATATGCCCTAGAGGCAATAATAAATTGGTTATTATTATATTTCCTTGTTCACGATAATCGTTTATTATCCATGCTAGAATTGTATTGATAGGAAACTCAGATACATGTGTGGATACATAGACAAACACCATGTCCCTAGTAAGCCTCTAGATGACTAGCTCGTTGATCAATAGGTGGTTACGGTTTCCTGACCATGGACATTGGATGTCGTTGATAACGGGATCACATCATTAGGAGAATGATGTGATGGACAAGACCCAATCCTAAGCCTAGCACAGATCGTGTAGTTCGTATGCTAAAGCTTTTCTATATGTCAAGTATCTTTTCCTTAGACCATGAGATTGTGCAACTCACGGATACCGTAGGAATGCTTTGGGTGTACCAAACGTCACAACGTAACTGGTGGCTATAAAGGTGCACTACAAGTATCTCCGAAAGTGTCTGTTGAGTTGGCACGAATCGAGACTGGGATTTGTCACTCCGTGTGACGGAGAGGTATCTCTGGGCCCACTCGGTAGGACATCATCATAATGTGCACAATATGTGATCAAGGAGTTGATCACGGGATGATGTGTTACGGAACGAGTAAAGAGACTTGCCGGTAACGAGATTGAGCGAGGTATCGGCATACCGACGATCGAATCTCGGGCAAGTGCTATACCGATAGACAAAGGGAATCGTATACGGGATTGATTGAATCCTTGACATCGTGGTTCATCCGATGAGATCATCGTGGAACATGTGGGAGCCAACATGGGTATCCAGATCCCGCTGTTGGTTATTGACCGGAGAGTTGTCTCGGTCATGTCTACATGGTTCCCGAACCCGTAGGGTCTACACACTTAAGGTTCGATGACGCTAGGGTTATAGGGAAAGTATGTACGCGGTTACCGAATGTTGTTCGGAGTCCCGGATGAGATCCCGGACGTCACGAGGAGTTCCGGAATGGTCCGGAGGTAAAGATTCATATATAGGAAGTCCTGTTTTGGTCACCGGAAAAGTTTCGGGCGATATCGGTAATGTACCGGGACCACCGGGAGGGTCCCGGGGGTCCACCAGGTGGGGCCACCAACCCCAGGTGGCTGCGTGGGCTAAGTGTGGGAGGGGACCAGCCCCAAGGGGGCTGGTGCGCCCCCCCACCAAGTCCCAGGGCGCCCCAAGAGGGGAAGGGGGGCAAACCCTAATGCAGTTGGGCCCTAAGGCCCAATAGTGGTGCGCCTCCCCCTCTCTCCCCCTTTGGCCGCCCCCCCTAGATGGATCTAGGGCTGGCCGCACACTAGGGGAGGGAAACCCTAAAGGGGGGCGCAGCCCTCCCTTCCCCCTATATATATGAGGGGTTTTGGGGCTGCTAGAGACACGAGAACATCTCCATCTTGGCGCAGCCCTACCCCTCTCCCTCCTCGTCTCTTGCAGCGCTTGGCGAAGCCCTGCTGGAGTCCCGCGCTCCTCCACCACCACCATGCCGTCGTGCTGCTGTTGGATGGAGTCTTCCCCAACCTCTCCCTCTCTCCTTGCTGGATCAAGGCGTGGGAGACGTCACCGGGCTGCACGTGTGAAGAACGCGGAGGCACCGTTGCTTCGGTGCTAGGATCTTCGGCGATCTGAATCGCGGCGAGTACGACTCCATCAACCGCGTTCTTGAACGCTTCCGCTTAGCGATCTACAAGGGTATGTGGATCCAACTCTCCTCTCGTAGATGCATCTCCTAGATTGATCTTGGTGAGCGTAGGAAAATTTTTGTTTCCCATGCAACGTTCCCCAACACCCACTGTGAGGCGAAAAGTCACACTGATTCGCCCTGTTTTCCCCTCTCCTTCCCCGACACCTTGCCGATCCCGGCGTCGCCAACCACCTCTCCGCCGCCGCCGCCGCTATCTCGTCGTTCCTCGCTGTGAAACAAAGAAAGATCCCCCCGACGCCATCTCCCCCCACTTTCGCCGAGTTCCCCTTGCCGCTCCGGCGCCCACCGACGAGTCTGCGCACGATGCCTGCTACGTGTTCGGTGCTTTGCCTGCCCCGGCCGCGATGGACTCCGACGACGAGGAGGTGCTCGCGGCGTTGCTCGAGGAGGAAGCCGATGCCGCCACCCAGGAAGAAGAACACCTCATGGTCCTCGCCGCCCTGGACGGCTTGCTTGCCGGCGATGCAAAGCCGAGGCGAGGCGGCTTGGCGCCGGGGCGACGAAAAGCAAAGAACCAACATCGGCTCGAAGGCTATTGCATGCTCTACTCCGACTACTTCGCCGACGCTCCACTACACGGCGACAAAGTTTTCCGGCGCCGTTATCGGATGGGCCGAAAACTTTTCCTCAGGATAGTCAATGAACTCAGGGAGTACGACAACTACTTCAGGTGCAAGAAGGATTGCACTGGCACACTTGGATTCACCTAAATCCAGAAGTGCACGACAGCTATGAGAATGCTTGCATACGGGGCTCCAGGTGATTCACTCGACGACTATGGGCGCATGGCCGAGTCCACGATCATTGAGTGCACCTACAAGTTCTGTAGGGCTGTGGTGGCAGTGTTTGGACCGAGGTACTTGCGATCACCCAATGCTGAAGACACTGCTCGGATCTTGGCACAGAATGAAGCAAGAGGATTTCCTAGTATGCTTGGAAGCATCGACTTCATGCATTGGGCATGGAAGAACTGCCCGTTTGCTTGGCAGGGGATGTACAAAGGTGCCAAAGGAGCTTGCAGTGTGATACTTGAGGCAGTGGCCACACAGGACCTCTGGATTTGGCACGCTTTCTTTGGTATGCCAGGAACTCACAATGACATCAACATGCTACAGTGCTCTCCTATTTTTGCCCAGCTCGTCGAGGGCCATTCTCCTCCGGTGAACTTCGAGATCAATGGGCGCCAATACAACAAGGGGTACTACCTAGCAGATGGCATCTATCTGAGATGGTCAACATTTGTGAAGACTATCTCAAGCCCTGTGCCAGGAGGCAAGAACTCCCACTTTTCGAAGGTTCAGGAGGCTTGCAGGAAGGATGTCGAGCGAGCATTTGGCGTGCTCCAATCTCGATTTGCTGTTGTCCGGTACCCCGCTAAGGCTTGGTCAAAAGATCAAATATGGGAGATCATGACTTGTTGTGTCATTTTGCACAACATGATCATTGAGAGCGAGCAGGAAGAGCCAGGGTTTGACACTAAACCATATTACAGGCAGGGTCCTCTTGCCCAAGTGGATCACCAGTTCCCTGCAACATGGTCGGCCTTCCTCAACATGCGCCAGGAGATCCGAGACCCATAGGTGCATAATCAGCTGCAGCATGATCTAGTGAAGCACCTATGGAGGCTCAAGGGCAACGCCTAGCTCGACGTGCAATGAAATATGAGTGTTTTTATTATTTGTTTGAACTATATAATTTGTAGAACTATGTGGTGAACTATTTGATTTTCTGTGATGATTCTAATTCCTTCTGTGATGATTTTATTTGAATGAGCGCCGAAACACGTCGAGCGTGGGCCGTTTTGCGTTGGAAATTGGGCCAATCCAGCGCCGAAAATGGGCTTAAAGCGTCGATACTGGGCCCATATCGGCGCCTGGGGGCGGCGGCTGGGAACGCACTAGCACCCAAGCCTAAAATAGCGCCGGCTCGGCCCCAAGCGGCGGTTTTCGGCGCGTCTTGCGGGCGCAACGGCTGAAGATGCTCTAAAGTGAACAACACGTCTGCAGCATGTAGTATAACATGTTTTGCTCCCACGTATCGTCAAAATCGTGCATGTGAGCCGGGAATCCAAACAAGTGATGACTTGCACTTGGCAAATGTTCACATGGTCCAAACGCATCATAGCACAGAGAACCCAACATTAGCTCGAAGAACGGAATTTTTAGCATTTTATTAGACCACCTACACGAATGTAATGCCAAAAAGACCATCTCTCTGTGCAATTGATAAAACTACCATGACAGTAGACCCGGTACACGACATTTGTCACATGCCGTCGGAGCTGGAGGCGACATGGCTATTAGTGTTCCGCAACTCCGCCGGCGAGTCCGGTCCGAGGTTGCGGAGCGGTGGGCGAGCGTCGTAGACGAAGTAGTCGAACAAGCGAAAGTAGATTGACACAGGGAAATATGAGGAGACCAGCTTTATTAATCAATGATCAGGGGTTACAATGATTGCTCCTCGTCTCTTTATATAGGGGTATAGGGCAAAGGGATAAGTACCCACTTAACGTAAAGCGAGGGAACGGGAGGGGCTACCCCGTGCGATACGCACGAGGCGAGCCGCCACGCACCGGTGGCCCCGGTTTCCCAACACTCCCCCTTGGGTAATTATCCGTATATCCATGCCTCAAAACTCCGAAAAACCCAGTGGGAAAAAATATGGAGAAAGAGCACATAGTATACGTTGTTGTATTGCACGAATTGCCTCGTTAAAAACCTCGTGTGAGAAACATCAGGAAAACTCACCCAAGGGAAAAAGAGTACAATCCACTCAACCATCATGTCGAGTACTCGATCATCGGGATTGAGATTTTAACGACGAGTTTGTGAAGTTTCTCCCCCTGAACCTTGCATCTCTCTAAGTCTCATCATACCGATTCCACGCACACACCTCTCTAAGGTTGATGCCGGTAATGATTTAGTGAACATATCAGCAAGATTGTCACAGGACTTAGTATGCAAAACTCTCACCTCGTTCAACTGCTGCAACTCATGTGCATAGAAGAACTTGGGACTAATATGCTTTGTGAGGTTACTCTTCACATAACCCATCTGAACTTGTGCAACACAAGCAGCATTATCTTCATAGATAATGGTAGGGGTTTGTACGGTGTTCAGTCCACATGTCTGCTGAATGTGGCCGATCATCCGCCGAAGCGATACGCATTCTTTTGACGCATCGAATAGTGCCATGATTTCCGAGTGGTTTGTGGAAGTCGACACAAGAGTTTGCTTGGACGATTTCCAGGAAAACGCAGTTCCACCACAAAGGAAAACATACCCAGTCTGCGATTTGCAATCATGCGGGTCCGATAGGTACCCAGCATCGGCATAGCCTATAATAGATAGGTCTTGATTCCTCTTATAAAACAGGCCAAGATCTTTGGTCCCTTGCAGGTAACGGAAGACGTCCTTGACACCTTTCCAATGTCTTTTGGTAGGTTCAGAACTGTACCTAGCAAGCAAACTGACGGCGAACGCAATGTCTGGCCGTGTGCAGTTTGCGAGGTACATAAGTGCTCCAACTGCACTCAGGTAAGGAACCTCTGGTCCCAGAGTTTCCTCCCCCTCTTCCTTTGGCCTGAACGGGTCCTTGTCTGGCTGTAAAGGTCTTCCGACCATCGGGGTCTTAGAAGGATATGCCTTATCAAATCCAAATATTTCCAACACCTTCTGGGTGTAGGTCGACTGGTGCACCAGAATCCCATCAGGGGAATGTTCAAGTTGCAGACCTAGACAGAACTTGGTTTTACCCAAATCCTTCATCTCGAATTCCGACATCAGGTAAGAACTCGCTTCCTCAATATCCTCAGGTGTACCGATTATGTTTAAATCGTCCACGTACACCGAGATTATACAGAATCCATCTTGGGATCGCCGTATAAAAACACATGGGCAATCTTTATTGCTCGTGTAGCCCTTCTGATGAAGGAAATCGCTTAGGCGATTATACCACATTCTACCTGACTGCCAAAGTCCATAAAGTGCCTTTTGAAGTTGGACACTGTATAGACTCCTGTTTGCTCTATCATGGTTCGGAACAGGGATACCTTCAGGAACCTTCATGTATATGTTCGAATCCAAGTTACCATACAGGTAAGCAGTGACAACATCCATTAATTTCATTTTCAAGCCCATGTTTACTGCCATCAAGATCAAGTATCTAAAGGTAACTCCATCCATGACCGGGGAGTAAGTCTCCTCAAAATCGACACCTGGTCGTTGAGTGAACCCTTGAGCGACGAGCCTTGCTTTGTACCGTACTACCTTATTATTCTCATCTCTCTTTCGAACAAAAACCCACCTATGGCCAACAGGGCGAATGTGGGGAGGAGTTCAACACACTGGTCCGAACACCTTCCTTTTGTTGAGAGATAATAATTCGGCAGTGATTGCCTGCTGCCAATCTTTCCAATCTGACCTTTTCTTACAATCGGCGAGCGTGTTAGGCTCAGGGTCAAGATCTATGATTGATGCAATTTTTGTAGCAAAGTTAATGTCGACAATCACCGTTGCTCGGTTCATGGACTCCCCCGTATAAATATAATTTGTCGGTGTACTAAGGTAGGGGTACCTCAGTACCCCAACTTGTGCACGGGCAGTAGCAGCTTCGGCAGGTCCTACCACGTGCTTGCCGGAGACCTTTCTGCTCCATATAAAACCATTCAAAAACAAAGTATGCAAGACAGAAGATGAAGACTCCGGCAAGTGGAGCTTGCCGGGAAGGCCGTCCCAGGCTCAAGATTACCTCACTAGCACAAGACCCTGGCAAGAGGAGCTTGCCAGGAAGGCCAGAAGATTACACTTCAGAAGACATGCCTCGGCGCGAAGTGCGCCCCGGCAGGGCCCGGAGAGCGACAAGCTTCAGAGCCCGACAAGCTCCCGGGCCCGGCAAGGTCAATACCCCGGCAAGGTGCTTGCCGGGGCGAGTTACGCTGTGTGCCCGTGCTCCAGCTCATCGAACCACGCGTCGCCCTGGGGCCATCCCAGGGACGCGTGGCGGATGGCTGTGCAGCCTGGGGGACACGGTGGCACTCCACGATGACGAGACCATCGCTGTGGCAAACGGAGACGCAAGGGCGGGTGCTTTTGGGGTCGACGGCGACGGGCATTAAATGCTCTTGTCCCCCACTGTCAAAGTAGGTGATGACCACTGTTCATGCACTGTTCATCCACTGTTCCCGCACTGTTACAACTACCACCACAATTACGTTTTTACCCCTTTTTCTACGTTGACACCTGTCGGTGACCCCTTGAACTATAAAAGGAGGCCCATGCACAACGTAGAAGGGGTTCGGAACCTAGATCGCTCATTCGCTCGGTGTAGCTAGTTCTTCAAGCTCCCGAGCTCCCAACTCAATACAATTTAAGCAGGAGTAGGGTTTTACGCGTCCATCGCGGCCCGAACCTGGGTAAACTGCCCGCGTGCTCACCACGATCTGCTCTTTGTGCTCCCTCCGCTCCCTTACCGCACGAACAAGGGGCTCCGGTCCCATAGGTGCTCGTGGTGGACAGTTTCCCCCGACATCTTTGGCGCGCCAGGTAGGGGGGGCTCCTGTCGGTGTACTAAGGTAGGGGTACCTCAGTACCCCAACTTGTGCACGGGCAGTAGCAGCTTCCCGCGGCAGGGCCTACCACGTGCTTGCCGGAGACCTTTCTGCTCCATATGAAGCCATTCAAAAACAAAGTATACAAGACAGAAGATCAAGACCCCGGCCAGTGGAGCTTGCCGGGAAGGCCGTCCCAGGCTCAAGATTACCTCACTAGCTCAAGACCCTGGCAAGAGGAGCTTGCCAGGAAGACTAGAAGGTCGCATTTCAGAAGACATGCCTCGGCGCAGCATGCGCCCCGGCAGGGCCCGGGGAGCGACAAGCTTCAGAGCCCGACAAGCTTCCGGGCCCGGCAAGGTCAAGGCCCCGGCAAGGTGCTTGCCGGGGAGAGTTACGCTGTGTGCCCGCGCTCCAGCTCATCGAACCACGCGTCGCCCTGGAGCCATCCCAGGGACGCGTGGCGGATGGCTGTGCAGCCTGGGGGACACGGTGGCACTCCATGGTGACGAAGCTATCACCGTGGCAAACGGAGACGCAAGGGCGGGCGCTTTTGGGGTCGACGGTGACGGGCATTTAATGCTCTTGTCCCCCACTGTCAAAGTAGGTGATGACCACTGTTCATGCACTGTTCATCCACTGTTCCCGCACTGTTACAACTACCACCACAATTACGTTTTTACCCCTTTTTCTACGTTGACACCTGTCGGTGACCCCTTGAACTATAAAAGGAGGCCCATGCACAACGTAGAAGGGGTTCGGAACCTAGATCGCTCATTCGCTCGGTGTAGCTAGTTCTTCAAGCTCCCGAGCTCCAACACTCAATACAATCAAGCAGGAGTAGGGTTTTACGCGTCCATCGCGGCCCGAACCTGGGTAAACTGCCCGCGTGCTCACCACGATCTGCTCTTTGTGCTCCCTCCGCTCCCTCACCGCACGAACAAGGGGCTCTGGTCCCATAGGTGCTCGTGGTGGACAGTTTCCCCCGACATCTTTGGCGCGCCAGGTAGGGGGCGTCGAGGTTGTGCGAACCAGATCCGGCGTTCGCGCGGGCGCATTCTTCATCAACCTCTCCAGCTACATCAACTTCATCAGCAACAACAGCATGGCCCCGAAGAAGAAGGCTTCGGAGGTCGGAGGCCCGTCCGCGTCTGTTCCACCGCCACCTGAGCCAACGGTGGGTGGAGGAGACGCCGTCGGAAGGGTGGTCGCCGGCGAGGAGACTCGCGGCGCCACCAAATCCAAGGACAAGACGGATGACCGAGCCTCGGTCTCCGTGGACGCGCCACGTCCATCTCAGCAAACGACAACCCAGCAGCGCCATGCCACGGGAGGTGGCATCCGCTTGCTGGGCCAAGGGCAAACGGGAGGCTCGCGGGATGCTCCGGGCCATCGCCCTGGCACGAGCAAGGCGCGGTCGCCGGGGCGGGACCCTGCTCCTTCTAACCCTGTTAGGAGTCCGAGCATATCCCGCTCCTCGCACCGCTCGCCCCCGCTCCCCTCCTCTCCAGCAGAAGCGCTCGCAAGAGCCCAACTGCTTCTCGACTTCCCTCCAGCGGCAGACAAGGCCGAAGACTGGAGGGCCACCATCCAGAGCCTGATCGCCTTCGCCAACAACGACACGTCGCAACAGCCGGCGACCTCGCGGCCACGGCAAGTCGAGAAGACGAAGGCCGACGGCGACAAGACCGCCGGGGGTGCAACCACCGTGCACTCCCCGCCGCGGAAGCAGAAGACGCCTCCCCGCCGGATCAACGTCGATGACGACTCCACAGCGTCGTCGGATCCGCGGGCTCGTCGGGACCAGCGCCAGGTCCTTGACGATCGGCGACAAGAAGACGCTCGAACGACGATCGAGCGCCGCCGAGAAGCTCGGCGACAATCAGATCAGCGAGCTGGGACCGCTGTCGATACGCACGCGCCCGGTGAACCAGGCGACTTGCCGTACGCGGCAGGTTGCCCTGCGTTTACCCGTGAGCTGCGGCGTGTCCAGTGGCCCAGCATGAAGAACTTCAAGCCCGACGTACCGGAGAAGTACGACGGCAAGACGCACCCCTCGGAATTCCTCAGCATTTACACCATCGCGGTGCAGGCTGCCGGGGGGCGCGACGAGAAGATATTGGCGAACTACTTCCCGCTGGTGCTTAAGCCGAACGTTCGTTCTTGGCTTATGCACTTGCCGGAAGGCTCCATTTCTTCTTGGGCAGATCTTTGCCACCAGTTTGTTGGCGCCTTCACGGGCGGCCACAAACCCCATGGCCAGGAGAGCGATCTCCACATCTTGGCCCAGAAGGAAGGAGAACCTCTGCCCAAACACATCCAGCGCTTCAGCCGCGTGCAGCACAACATCCCCGACGTCCACCCTGCTGCGGTTATCAGTGCATTCCACCAGAACGTACGAAACCGCCGCATGCGTGAGGAGATGGCCATGACCAAGATACGGGATGTCAGCGAGCTCTACGCTCTAGCTGATAAGTGCGCGCGCGCCGAGGAGGGGAGGAAACTCCCCGGGGAGGATGCTGGCGCAGGAGGAAGCGACAGCGACGACGCCGCCCCGGCAAAGAAGAGCCGGCGGCGGAACAACAGAAGAAAGAACAAGAAGGAAGTGCTTGCCGTCGAGAAGTCCGGCAAGGAGGCTCCCGCCAAGCAAACACAGGCTGGCGGCTCCGGCAAGGAGCCTGCCCCTGTAGCAGCAGCCGACAAGCAGGACGGCTCCGACAAGCAATACTGCAAGATCCACCGCACCAAAGGCCACGACCTCTCCAACTGCAAACGCGTCGAGTACCTCGTCGAGCAGCAGAAAGCTGAGTACGAGCGGCGCGACAAGGAGAGGGCCCAAGGTGGCGGAGGAGAGCCAAGCAAGAAGCGGCCATTCAATGGCCGGGGAGGACGTCGCGGCAAGGCCAAGCAGCGGCAAGGTGACCGACCTCCCCGGGGCCGCGACAAGGATGAAGAAGACGACGACGATGACATGGAGGATGAGGATAACAGCGAGCAGGAGTTCCAGAAGGCCACGGAGGTCCTGTGCGTCGACGGCGGCGCCTCTCTGCATACTTCCCACCGCCAACTCAAGCAGTGGGTGCGGGAAGTGAATGCAGCAGAGCCGCCCGTGGAGTCGCGCAGGCTCCTCAAATGGTCCAGCACGCCCATCATTTTTGATCTTGAGGATCACCCTGACCGCACCACTGTGGTCGGGTGCTTGCCGATGCTGGTCTCACCCACCATCCCCAACCTCAAGGTCACCAAAATGTTGGTTGACGGCGGGGCCGGGCTGAACTTGATCTCCTCAGCTGTGATCAAGAAACTCCAAATCCCAGATGGCGAGCTCGAAGAGACCGGTTCTTTCCAAGGAATAAACCCGGGAAGGAGCAAGCCCAAGGGGAAGATCACTCTGCCGGTGACCTTTGGCGGGGAGCTCAACTTCAGAACTGAGCGCATCACATTCGACGTCGCCGATATCCCATTACCATATAATGGGATACTTGGCCGTCCCGCCCTCGCCAAGTTCATGGCAGCTTCCCACTACGCCTACAACGTACTGAAGATGCCGGGGCCGATAAGCGTCATCTCTGTCCATGGCGACAAGAAGGATGCGCTTGTCTGCGCCGACAAGATCTACCGGGATGCAGCAGCCGCGGCAGAGAAGGACACACTTGCCGCTGAAGCTCCCGGGGGGAAGAAGACCAAGACCAAGTCCGTCAAGTGCTCTAGGGCCCACTCCGGCAACCGCACCTCTTCGGAGTGCTGCGCTGCCGTCGAGGACGTTCCATCGAGCTCCACCGGCAAGTGTAAGAAGGGGATGGCCGCTCCTCCGGCAACCAAGAAGGTGTCCGCCAAGGAGGACGGCACTGGTGGTACCTTCACCATCAGTGCCACACTTGACAGCAAATAGGAAAGCGCGCTCGTTGCCTTCCTGCGGGCGAATGTCGATGTGTTTGCCTGGCAACCATCTGACATCCCCGGTGTTCCCAGGAAGGTAATTGAGCACAAGCTTGCTGTTTGTCCTCATGCGCGGCCCGTCAAGCAGAAGGTCAGAAAGCAAGTCGTGGAGCGCCAAGAATTCATTGCCGAAGAAATCAAGAAGCTAGAAGCAGCAGGCCTAGTTAGAGGCGTGATCCATCCAATGTGGTTGGCAAACCCAGTCGTCGTGCGTAAGGCTAACGGGAAGTGGAGACTGTGTATAGACTTCACTGATGTGAATAAAGCATGTCCCAAGGATCCATTTCCCTTGCCGCGCATTGACCAGATCGTTGACTCCACTGCCGGATGCGAGCTGCTCTCTTTCCTTGATGCATATTCAGGCTACCATCAGATTTTCATGGCCAAGGAAGATGAAGAGAAGACTGCATTTATCACTCCGTGTGGCACGTATTGCTTCATACGCATGCCGTTTGGACTGAAGAATGCAGGCTCAACCTTTGCAAGGGTAGTATACACTGCTTTTGAGCCACAGATCCACAGAAATGTAGAGGCTTACATGGATGATATCGTGGTGAAGAGCAAGAGCAAGGATACATTGATCCAAGATTTGGAAGAGACATTCGAGAATCTGCGCAAGATCCAGCTTAAGTTGAACCCCGAGAAGTGCGTCTTTGGAGTCCCCTCCGGCAAGCTTCTCGGATTCTTTGTGTCACAGAGGGGGATTGAAGCCAATCCCGACAAGATAAAAGCCATCGAGCAGATCGAGGCCCCGAAGCGCGTCAAGGATGTCAGGAGACTCGCAGGTTGTGTGGCTGCCCTCAGTAGGTTCATTTTGAAGTCTGCAGAACGCGCCCTTCCTTTCTTCAAAATTTTGAAGAAGGCAGGTCCTATGAAATGGACTCCAGAAGCGGAGGCAGCGCTGCAAGACTTGAAACGGTACCTATCCTCTACTCCAATACTTGTCGCACCTAGGCCACAGGAGAAGTTGCTGCTGTACCTAGCGGCAACCAACCAGGTGGTTAGTGCTGCGTTAGTAGCGGAGAGGGAGGCCGACGAGGAATCAGCACCACCGGCAAGCGAATCCAGCGACAAGCAGGGGGCTCCTCCGACAAGCTCTGGCCCCGACAAGGACAACTTTGCGCAGGAACAAGGAGAAGTGCGAAGAAAGATGGTGCAGCGTCCGGTGTATTTTGTGAGTTCCCTCTTGCAGGGGGCTAGATCAAGATACTCCGGGGTGCAAAAGTTGCTTTTCGGCCTCCTCATGGCCTCGAGAAAGCTGCGCCATTATTTCCAAGCACATGAGATAACAGTGGTCACTCGCTTTCCGCTGAAGAGAATATTGCACAATCCAGAAGCAACAGGCAGGATCGTTGAGTGGGCACTGGAGCTGTCGAGCTTCGGACTCAAGTTTGAAAGTACCTCAACCATACAGAGCCGAGCTTTGGCAGAATTCATAGCCGAATGGACCCCAACGCCCGATGAAGAAGTTCTAGAAACAAGTGTACCCGTACAAGAAGCGACAAGTGAATGGGTAATGTACTTTGATGGTGCCTTCTCGCTGCAAGGCGCTGGAGCCAGTGTGGTACTCATAGCACCCACCGGGGAACACCTCAAGTATGTTATCCAGATGCACTTTCCCAGAGAACAAGCGACAAACAATACTGCTGAGTATGAAGGCTTGCTTGCCGGCCTCAGGATTGCGGCCGAACTTGGGATCAGGAAGCTAATTGTGCGGGGAGATTCTCAGTTGGTGGTCCGACAAGTCAACAAGAGTTACCAGAGCCCTTTGATGGAAGCTTATGTAGATGAAGTGAGGAAGCTTGAAGAGCACTTTGAAGGTCTGCAAATGGAGCACGTCCCGAGAGCTCAGAATGAAATTGCAGATGGCCTTTCAAAGTGTGCTGCGATGAAGTTACCTGTGGAACCAGGGACCTTCCTGCTCAAGCTGACTCAGCCATCCGTTACACCATCAATCGGGCAGTCCAAAAAGAGAAAGTTGGTCTCCGGCGACTACTTGCCGGCGGATCTCCCCGAGGCCGCCACCAAGGTCCCCAAGATCAACGATCAGAACGCTGAGGAACAGATTGCTCCTGCAGATCCTTGGATCTGTACAGTTGAAGCAAGCGTTCCCGACAAGCCTCGCGCCGGCGAGCTTGCCGGGGGACCATCAGCTCCGGCAGAACCAGAGGTTCTTGCCGTAGAAGCTGAGGTTCCCGCAGCGGCCCTCATGCCTTTAGTCCTTGCCGTTGAGCCTCAGGCTCCAGCATGGGCGCAGCAGATCGTTCGTTTTCTGCAAACTGGAGAACTTCCCGACGACCCAGAAGAGATAGAGAAGATAACCAGACAGTCAAGTATGTACCAGTTCGTGGATAACGAGTTGTACAGAAGAAGACTCAATGGTGTCAGGTTGAAGTGCATTTCCAGAGAAGATGGACAGAAGCTGTTGGCAGAAATACACGGAGGCATATGCGGCCACCACATTGGCGCAAGGGCGCTTGTCGGGAAAGCTTTCCGGCAAGGGTTCTTTTGGCAAGAAGCCCTCCAAGATGCAACTGCACTAGTAACCAAGTGTGAAGCGTGCCAGTTCCATGCAAAGCAAATTCATCAGCCAGCTCAAGCTCTCCAGACAATCCCTTTGTCCTGGCCCTTCTCGGTCTGGGGGCTCAACATCCTCGGCCCTTTCCCTCGTGCTGTCGGGGGCTTTGAGTACTTGTATGTTGCGATTGACAAGTTCACAAAGTGGCCGGAAGTGGAACCAGTGAGAAAGGTGACAGCACAGTCAGCGGTCAGGTTCTTCAGGTCGATTGTTTGCCGTTTCGGGATCCCTAACAGGATCATCACCGACAACGGCACACAATTTACTAGTCGCACCTTCATGCAGTACGTCCGAGACCTTGGCGCCAAGGTCTGTTTCGCCTCTGTTGCTCACCCGAGGAGCAACGGTCAAGCGGAGAGGGCAAATGCTGAAGTGCTGCGCGGACTCAAGACAAGGACCTTTGACAGGCTGCGCAAGTGCGGAAGAAACTGGATAGAGGAGCTACCGGCGGCTCTTTGGTCAATCAGAACGACACCAAATCGAGCCACCGGACAGACACCCTTTGCTCTAGTCTATGGAGCAGAGGCAGTTCCCCCACGGAACTCGTATACGGATCTCCTCGAGTGCTCGCTTATGATGAGCTCGAGCAAGAGCAACTGCGACAAGATGATGCATTGCTCCTCGAGGAGGAACGTCTCCAGGCTGCTGTACGAGCTGCTCGATACCAGCAAGCCTTGCGCCGCTATCATAGCCGCAAGGTTAAGGCCAGGAGTCTCGAGGAAGGCGACCTTGTTCTTCGGCGTGTTCAGTCCGCCAAGAATTCCAACAAGTTGACGCCGAAGTGGGAAGGCCCTTATCGGGTGAGACAAGTCACAAGGCCCGGCGCTGTCCGCCTTGAGACCGAAGAAGGCTTACCGGTGAGCAACTCCTGGAACATAGAGCATCTTCGCAAGTTTCACCCATAAGGCGCGGTTGCCGTGATCCGCTCCGGCAACCACCTTTTGTACAAGCTTTGCCGCTGTTGCATGTAACCCTTTGTACAAAGCCGGGCGCAGATCCTGTGCATCAGTAAAGATTTTGTGTTTTGCGCTATTTGCCTTTTCCATGCTTTTCTTCGCTATTTGCATGCATTATTTGGCATTTCTTGTGCAACACACGTATCCGATAAGCATTAGCACGCCGAAAGGCCATATACTTGTTTCCCTCTTCTTTTTCCTTGCCTCTTAAGCAGAAGGAATGTTCCTCGCGCACAAGTTTGCCGGGGGGAAGGAGATGGAAGGTGAACCAAGTGTTGTTCAAGAAAGAGAAGCTTGCCGGAGAACGCACAGATCATGAAAGCTAAGTTACCAGAATTTGAGCAGTTCAAATTTTTAAATTTTAAGTTGTCTTCCTTGAACAACCACACTTTGTATGGAAAACCTGTGCGCGGAGGAACCTACCCGTGGCTAGCCGCACCCTTATCTTGTTTTCGAGTACACTCAACAACGTAAGTGAGCTGCGACAAGTGTCGCGCCCTTGCTTCGTTTCCGAGTTCACTCAGCAAGCTAAGTGTGTTGCGACTAGCCGCGACAAGGTTGCTTGCCGGTAAGGCCTTGGCCAGCAGGCTGGTCGGAGTCCAGTGCTCAGCGCTCGCGGCAAGGGCCCCTTGCCGGCAGGTTCCCTAGAAGCGTAGGGTTGAAAACGTACAAAGTGGAGGACCAAAACAAGGAAGATAACACCGCATCGATTGATCAAAATAAAGATAATATATTACAAGGGATAACTTGTCGCAATGGTTAATGAGTTCATGGCACAATATGCAGCAACAAAAGAGATAAAGAAAAGGAGGCCTAATCTACGCGGTCGCCTTCAATCCTAGAGATCTTGTTCACTTTGGCGATAATGTGGGCGACCTGCGCCTTCAGTGCCTCCATATCCGCGTCGGCCGGCAAGCTGCGGAGAAGGTTGGCGAGGTTTATGCCCGGATTGCGGTACACTATCTTCGTCAGGACATGCTCCAAGGTTCCCGCGCAGAGCTGGCGTGACTCCTCGGCCAGTTGCGCGGGGAGCTTCTTCTGAAGATTTGCAAGAGCCGGCGCGATCCCTCTGAAGAAGAGACTGAGCTTGGCGCTGTGGGGGAGGTTTGGATCCGGAGAGTATATGAGATGCTCAACCCTCAGCGCCATCAGCTCCTTGTCAATGTTAGCTGCAGAGGCCACCAAGTCTTCGGTCCATACCTCAACGGTTTGGCGGAAGTTGTTGGCCGCTGTGGTGGCGCTCTCCACCAAGCCTCGCTCCTTGCGGAGCTCTTCCTTCAGTTTGGTTTCGCGGTCCCGGACGGCGTCAAGAGAGTCCTTCAACGTGGAAACTTTCAGTTCCAGATCTGCAATTGAATCCTTGGCGGCCTTCAGCTCGTCGCCCTGCTTGGAGAGGCGCACCTGGAGTTCAGAATTGGTGTGGGCATCCTTCTCGCGCTCTAAGTTGAGCGCGGTGACCCTCTCCGTGCTCGCCTTAAGGAACTCCTCCAGCTGCGCCACTTTAGCCTCGAGGTCCTTCTTGGCGGTCTCTGCTGTGGCGGCGGCGGCCTTCGCCTCCTTCAGCTCTCCGCCAAGGGCCTGCTCCCGGGCAGTAAGGTCTTCCTCGTGGGCGTCGAGGTTGACCTTCCGTTGGGTGAGCTCTCCTGCTCGCCGGGACAGCTCTTCTCCGGCGAGTCGCTGCTGCTCCTCGGCCTCGGCTTTCTCCAAGAGCCACTCCTGGTACTCCCCGGCGAGCCTCTCGCGCTCCTCCGCCACGTCGCGGAGGGCCGCCTGGTTGGCGGCGCGGAGCTCCGCGGCGCGCTTCTCCATGTCAGCTGCGGCCTTGGCGGTGAGGGCCTCCCGAGACTCGAGCTTCGCCTGCCTGGCCCGGTAAAGGGCCAGGAGCCGGTGGAGCAACTTCTCCTCCTCGGGCTCGTCGCTCCCGCCGGGCGCCTCGACAATCTTCAGACACGCGGAGGCGAGGACCTCCCCATCAAAGGCCTCTCCCTCCGCGGGGGCTCGCGACGAAGATCCCCACGGCACCTGGATGAAGACGCCGTTGGGGGCTTCAAGGTAGTAGGCGGACTGCTCCTTCTCAGTGGAGGGGTCGGCGGCCGGCGCAGCGCTCGACGCTCCTGCCGCCTCCGGGCCAGCAGTATGGCCGCCGTCCCCCTCCCCGGCCGCTGCGTCTGCGGGCGGAGCAGCCTCCTCTGCGGCAGGCTCGGTGGCTCCCGCCGCGTCTTCAACGACAGGGGCGTTGCCGCCGTCGCCCTGCGCGCCCTCCTCCTCGACGACGATTTCCGTCTCCATCTGCTCTGGGGGAGGAGGATCTAGAAGAAGAAGAAAAAGAAGAAGAAGTTCAAGCAAATATCCAAAAAAGGCGAATTCAAGAAGACAAGATTACAAAACTTACCTTGACGGACTTCGTCGACGGCGGGCTCCCTCGCCGGGGAGCTCTGCCTTGGCGGGGTGGCCGCCCTCGCCGGGCTGCTCGCCCTTGGCGGGGTACTCGCCCTTGGCGGAGTACCCGCCCTTGGTGGAGTGCTCTCCCTTGCCGGAGAGTTCGTCCTTGGCGGGGACGGCGGGGCCTGCAGCTCCTCGGGAGTGATCTCCGGGTGCTTTTGTGGCTGCGGCTCCACCTCTGCACAAGACAGTCAAAACAAAACAAGAACAACAAGATGTTAGTATAAACAAGTTCCTCAAGCGCGCCCGACAAGTGGAAATATCGAGCCCAGACTTACGCTGGGGGCTGCGCTGGGGGCTGCTCCTCGGAGCAGCGCTCGGGTCCGGCAGGCTCGTCACTGGGGTGTCCCCTGTCGCCGCGACGGGCGAGTCGTCCTCGACCTCGACGACGGGAACCTTGGCCTTCTTCGCCGCTCGCTGGGCCAGGGTCCTGAAATCAAAGCAAGAAGCAAGATCAGAATCAACAAAAAAGGAATCAAGACAAAGTTAAAGAAGATACAAAACTTCAAGTTCTTACTCCTGTTCCTCGTCGTTGTCGTCGCTCAAGGCAGAGAAGTCGAACGCCACTTGAGGCGCGTCCGCGCGAGGAGCAGGAGGCGAAGGCTCCCTCGGGCGCTTGGCGGTCCCCGGGGCTGGGGGCTGCGAAGACCCGGCCCCTGTGGACGCCGAGGCCCGGGGAGCGGGCGGAGCGGCCGCTCCGCTCTGTGAAGACCCTCCTCCGCTTGGCACGGACGTGCGGGGCGCCTCCGTCGCGGCCTGTGTGCGGGGCGCCTCCGCCGCGGTTGGCGCGCCGGGCGCGGCTTGGCTCCCCCGGGTAGCTCGCGCCGCCCGGCGAGCTGGTTGTTGTCGGGGCGCCTGCGCCCTCGCCCCCGTCGTCGCCTTGCGGAGACGCTTCAGCGGAGATCGCCTGGGACTTGCCCGAGGCGGGGAGGTCTCCGATGACGAGGAGACGTCGTCGTTGTAGAGCCCCAGAGACCCATCGGAGTCCTCGCCGGCCCCGACGTCCTCCTCCTCCTCCTCCTCCTCGGCCGGCTTGCTGGGCCCAGCGCCCTGCCCTGCGGCCGTGCTCCCTCCGGCGCCTCCGCTCCCTCCGGCGCCTCCGCTCCCTCCGGCGCCTCTGTTTCCTCCGGCAACGCCGCTCCTCGCGGCGGCCTCGGTCACGACCCCGGGGATCCCAGCATGTCTCAAAGAGGGGACCCCGGCGAGCTCGTCGGGCGGAAGCTTCAGCAGCCTGCGGATCTCCGCCTCCTCTGCTTGGCAGGATGCTTCCGCAGCCTCTGCCTCTTCGACTGTGAAGCCAAACTCTCCTGCCGCTGCGGCTGCGGCGGCCTCTTCTACCCGAGAAGCGATATAGGCAATCTCCCGGTCGGTGGTGTCCCGGGTGAGCCCCTTGATCTCATCTTTGTTCTTCGGCACCTCCACCAGGTTGTCGAAGAAGCTCATGATGGCATCTGGCTTGGGCGGAATCCATGTGCGGTCCACGCCATGCGAGTCACATGCGGGCATCATGGCGCGAAGAGGATCCCGGGCCGTGCTGTTGCATAGGGGCACCACTCCCCGGGGAGCTCTGAACCACTCTGGGTGGGCCGGGCGTGCTTAAAAAGTTCCCGGACCATCCCCTTCAGCTCCAGCGACGTGAAGTTGAAGTTTAGCCCTGGGCGCAGCCTCATTATGTCCGCCGCGTTGCCGTACTCCCATGCTGGCCTCTTTCTCTCCTGTAGAGGGGCAATGCGGCGGCGGAGGAAGTCTGTTCCTACCTCTCCGACGGACAACTTAGCTACCCGGAGACGAAGAATTCTGACAAGGGCGACGTTGAGCTTGATGTCGTCCGAGTCCAGCTCACTCCAGTCCCTGCCGCGCACGATGGCTGTTGTGCGCGGCGCGGTAAAAGGTTGCGGCTCGTCCTCAACTACCCAGCACCAGTCCGCGCGCCACTCCTCCCACTTGCCGCGGAGCTCCCCCGGCAGGTAGGACTCTTTCTTGTTCAAGCGGAAGACCCAAGAGATTCCTCCGGAGAGGGGAGCGCCGGCCTCTACTCTAGGCGTAAAGAAATGCCTAAACAGCGCTACATTCGGATAGATCCCAATATAGTTTTCGCACAGATGTGCGAAAACCGCCATCGTGAGGATGGCGTTGGGGGTGAAGTCTAGAAGGTGGAGGTTGTAGGTGTTCATGATGTCACAGAAAAACTCAGAAAAGGGGGGACAAAGGCCGCAGTGGAAGAAAGCAGCGAAGAAGAAATACCCGCCGGGGTACATGTCCTTGGCGGCGGCGGGATAGAGTCTGGTCCGAGGATGCGCCTTGGTCTTCTTGGCCCAGAACAAATAATACATGTTCCAGAGCTCCCGCGCGCTGAGCCTCGGCGAGAAGACGACATTCCTCTTCCGCAGAAGAGCAAGCCTCGCCGCCTGCTCGGATTTCTCCTTCTTGGTCTTCTCCGCCTTCGCCTTCTCGGTCTTCGGGGCCATGCCGGAGGCGGCGAGGGAAGGGGGACGAAGAGTCCGGCGGCGCCGCGGATGCGGAAGACGGCGGAGGAGGTGTGGAGGCGGAGCGCAAAGGGGAAATTCTGGAGATGGAAGAAGAAGCAATGAAAGCGTAGGAGGGGAACCTCTCCTGCTTCCTCTGCTTTTATGGGGAAGTGGGGGACGTTTCGCTCTTTCCATTAAAAGAACGTGGCCACGTTCCCTCCCACGACGCCGCAATCGACGCGTGTCGTTACGGAGGGACGCGGCGGATGCGGAAGTGGATTCGGCGTGCCGTGGGCCGCGCGTGCCCATGCACTGTTTTGGGCCTAGCCCAACAGCGCTCGGCACCGTGTGTGGCCCAGGCCCGGGGGCTCCTGTCGGTGTACTAAGGTAGGGGTACCTCAGTACCCCAACTTGTGCACGGGCAGTAGCAGCTTCCCGCGGCAGGTCCTACCACGTGCTTGCCGGAGACCTTTCTGCTCCATATAAAACCATTCAAAAACAAAGTATGCAAGACAGAAGATCAAGACTCCGGCAAGTGGAGCTTGCCGGGAAGGCCGTCCCAGGCTCAAGATTACCTCACTAGCACAAGACCCTGGCAAGAGGAGCTTGCCAGGAAGGCCAGAAGATTGCACTTCAGAAGACATGCCTCGGCGCAACGTGCGCCCCGGCAGGGCCCGGAGAGCGACAAGCTTCAGAGCCCGACAAGCTCCCGGGCCCGGCAAGGTCAAGACCCCGGCAAGGTGCTTGCCGGGGAGAGTTACGCTGTGTGCCCGCGCTCCAGCTCATCGAACCACGCGTCGCCCTGGGGCCATCCCAGGGACGCGTGGCGGATGGCTGTGCAGCCTGGGGGACACGGTGGCACTCCACGATGACGAGACCATCGCCGTGGCAAACGGAGACGCAAGGGCGGGCGCTTTTGGGGTCGACGGCGACGGGCATTAAATGCTCTTGTCCCCACTGTCAAAGTAGGTGATGATCACTGTTCATCCACTGTTCCCGCACTGTTACAACTACCACCACAATTACGTTTTTACCCCTTTTTCTACGTTGACACCTGTCGGTGACCCCTTGAACTATAAAAGGAGGCCCATGCACAACGTAGAAGGGGTTCGGAACCTAGATCGCTCATTCGCTCGGTGTAGCTAGTTCTTCAAGCTCCCGAGCTCCCAACTCAATACAATCTAAGCAGGAGTAGGGTTTTATGCGTCCATCGCGGCCCGAACCTGGGTAAACTGCCCGCGTGCTCACCACGATCTGCTCTTTGTGCTCCCTCCGCTCCCTTACCGCACGAACAAGGGGCTCCGGTCCCATAGGTGCTCGTGGTGGACAGTTTCCCCCGACATAATTTATGGCCATTTCGTCATGGAGCGCATCCGGCGCCAACACTTGCTCTACCAAATTTCCCATTATGGGAGCAAGGTCCTTTAGATTTCCCGCGCCAATGTGTGCGCACACATCTCCGCTGGGCGTTTCCCCTATGGGAAAGTTTAAGTCCGGAATTTCGTGCACTGAATTTTCCGTACTTGTGCCAGGTCTCGACTGGTTCCCCGTTTCACTTTGGGGTACTTTGGCGACAGGCTGTAATAAATCTCTCTTATCCTTTTTCGTCGGGCGTCCCCGAGTACTTGGGATTTGAGAAGCCGGATTTCGCGTCCTTTTAGGCCTTTGGACGGGAGCGGGTATACCATCATTTTTCTTCGGTATTTCAACCCTTTCCGGTGCATTGCGCGCGTGCACATGCGATTTTGTCACAGTCTTTAAGTCACTAAAGTGGTCAGGCAGTTGATTTGCTAACGACTGCAAATCTATTATCTTTTGGACTTCTCTCTCTGTCTCAGCAGTGCGCGGGTCATGAGCGTGAATCCCCGTGGCTTGCCACGTGATTTCTCGACTTTTAGCATCAAGGGGTTGATTCTCTCCCCCTAAAGTCGGGAAAAATCCTCGTCAAAGATACAATCAGCAAAACGGGCCGTATGACAGTCACCTGTCATGGGGTCCAGATACCTGATTATGGGCGCAGTCTCATAACCAACGTATATCCCCGACTTACGGAGCGGGCCCATCGCCGATCGCCTGGGTGGTGGTATTGGTACGTATACCTGGCAACCGAACCTACGAAGGTGGGAAATTTTCGGTGCCGACCCTTGCGCAAGCTGAACAGGAGAGTGGATGTTGTAGGCCGACGGTCTAAAGTTGATGAGTTTGGCCGCGTGTAACACTGCGTGGCCCCAACATGTAGTTGGTAAATTACAACCCTGAAGGAGCGGTCGAGCAATGAATTTAATTCGTTTGATCAATGCCTCGGCAAGCCCATTTTGTGTATGGACATGCGGTACTGAGTGCTCAACTTTGATTCCCATTGCCATGCAATAATCATCGAACGCCTTTGAAGTAAATTCTCCGGCGTTGTACATTCGAATAGACTTTATACGATAATCGGGGAAATTATTCCTCATTTGTATGATCTGAGAGATCAACTTTGCAAAGGCATGGTTCCGTGTTGACAGCAGGCAAACATTGGACCATTTAGAGGAAGCATCAATGAGCACCATGAAGTACCGAAACGGCCCCGTGAGGGGCTGAATTGGACCGCATATGTCTCCTTGGATACGTTCCAAGAACGCGGGGATTTCATCCCTCACCTTGAGGGGCGATGGCCTAATGACTAACTTCCCCGTGGCGCATGCGGAGCATACGAAATCATCGGGATTCGGGAAGTTCTTGACATAAACATTATGACCATGCGAGTCGTTAATTATATTTCTCATCATCGTAAGTCCGGGGTGGCCTAACCTATCGTGCCAGAGGCAGAAGAGTTCAGAGCTTCTAAAAACAGTCTTGAGGGTAGTGTACACGGGCGGTGCTACTATTTTAGTGTAGTATAGCCCTGTGTCGAAAGAAGGAAGCCTTTCGATAACATGTTTACCATTTACATCCCGCTTTGTGATGAGTAGGCACTCCTTGCCGTTCTCGTCATCGGTCTCAATATGAAGACCATTGGCGCGGATGTCTCTAAAGCTCAAAAGAGTACGATTCGACTCCGGGAACAACAACGCTTCTTTAATGATCAAAGTTGTTCCCATAGGAAGTATGATAGTAGCTCGTCCGGAGCCAACTATGTTTGAACCGCAGCCGGCGATTGTCATAATACTTCCCGGAGATTTTTTAATATACTCAAAATACTTAGTTTCTCGTAAAATGGTATGTGTGGTTGCGCTATCGGCAAGGCATGTTTCCTCCATTCGGGCGCCACACGCGTTCTAAAATATGACATCTAATTAATGTAATGAGAAAGACGCTACATTAATAATAAATGCGCACATTTCAGAACATAACATACTATCATGAATAAATAATGGAATAAATGAATGGGATAAATGTCATCCAATCGCCAAAATAAAGAATAAGTTTGTGCTCTCATAGAGCTTACAACCAAATCGAATTTATTCGAATATATTGTATCAAATCACGGAATCCTGAGGACTAACAAGGGATACTAAGCAGACTCGGCAAAGAGGCCATTGATCTCAGCCTGGATCTCCATACTGGCGATCCCATCGTCGTTAGAGATCATCTTGGCTGCAGCATCAATGTCCAGTGGCGGCGCCGTAGGGGCGACCATGTGCTCAATCTCCATGGCAACGTTGGCATCATTAGAGACCGCCAAAGCCGCCGCTATGGGCACATGCGGGGTCGCAACTATGGGCGTGGTGGTCGGCGTAGGGATCATCACGGGTGCCGCCATGGGCGCCGGTGGTGCTCCCCCCTGAACCAAGGCGAGGTGCGTCTCACGCGCCTTTCGAGCCTTGTATGCATCCACGACCTCCTGTGGTGCGTGACACTGGCGGGAGAAATGCTCCACCGAGCCACAGTGGAAACAGTCCTGAGGCCTCTGCCCACCCTTGCCGGGCTTTTGCTGCTTAGCCTGAGCGGATGGTTGAGAGCCCTTCTTCTTGCCCTTGCGGCCCCTCTTCTTCTGTCGAGGCTTGCGGACTTTGAGAGCGTTCACCTCCTGGCTAGAACTCCCCCCTAGTGGTTGCGCGACAAAGTTCTTTTTGAGAACCTCGTCCTGCGCCTCTGCCACCTGGAGGACGTCAATCAACTCTGAATACCTCGTGTAGTTGCCCTGGCGGTAGTTCCGTGAGGACTGGACCGCGTCAGGGTGGAAAGTGGATAGGGTTTTCTCAATCTTCTGGGTGTCGGTAATCTCAGTACCACACAACCGAAGAGTTGTACAAATCCGGTGCAGAGCCGAATTGTACTCCCCAACTGTCTTGAAGTCCGCAAACCTCAGACGGATCCACTCTGCCTCTGCACGTGGCTTTACAGTGTACTTCAGCCGTTCAAACCGCTGCTGAAGAGCGGTCCAAAGGCCAGAAGCACTCCGCTCAGCCATATACTCATCTTTCAGAGTAGGTGACAGGTGATGACGGAGAAAATGCAGAGCCTGTGCATTCTCAGGTTCAAACTTGGGATCAGTGGGGGCCAGCTGAGCCCCCTTACCGATCGCCCTCAGGAGGCTCTTGCCCTGGAGAAAGATCTCACAGTCCGAGGCCCATGACAGGTAGTTCATCCCAGTCTGGGCCAGCTCAGCAAACTCCTTGTTAACGATTCCGGCCATCTGCAATTTATGCAAAAATCATGAGATTACAGCAGGTAATCTTTTGCATAAATGCGATGTTGATAAACTTATTCAATAAAATGACGTTCCAATATTTAAAACATGCTATTATATGACTTACTAATTGATTAAGAGTGCTAAACAATTAATCTACAGCAGTAAAATCATATAATAATACCATGTTACAAAAGATAGCATGTTAAGCGCGTCTAGTACGTGAAAAATAGCCCAAAAAATGAGTTCCCGAGGCATTTTTAAGCCCAAATACGCATTTTCAGTGAAAACAGACAGTTCCAGGGGCTTCTACGCGAAATATTACAGCAGGAATAAAAACTCGCGTAAAATCTGGAAACTACAGGGCTAAACCGCAAATTGCCGCGCTACAGCCGGCGCCCCCCTTTTTTTCTGGAGGAACATCCACGGCCACGGCCCATCCGGCCCAGGAGCCAGCGGGCCGGCCCAGGAGCCAGCGGCCCAGGCGCAGCGACGCTAGGGTTTCCCCTAGCGCCCAGGGTGCGGCGGCGGCCTGGGGCCGGCCAGCTCGCGCGGCGGCGGCTGGTTCCGGCCAGCTCGCGCGGCGGCTCGGCGGCGGCGGCCAAGGCCGGCCAGCTCGCGCGGCGGCTCGGCGGCGGCGGCCAAGGCCAGCCAGCTCGCGCGGCGGCGGCTGGTTCCGGCCAGGCTAGCGGTGGCGGCGGCCCTAGCCAGCGCGCCCACGACGGCGGCGGCCCGGGCTCGCGGCAGCGGCGGCTTTGGCCAGCAGGGCACGGCGTCTGTGCGTGCAGCGGGCACGCGGGCGCGGCGACAACAGCGGGGCTCCGGCGTGTAGCGGCGTGGCACGGCGTCATCTGGACGCCGGCCTCGGGATGTCAAAATCGTGCGTCTTCGGGACGTCACGACGCGTGTACGACGGGTACAACGCGGCGGTGCCGTGCTCATCCGGAGTACATGTAATCACCGTCTCCCTAGGTGTAGTCAACAAATCTCTCTTGATCCAAGAACATCGACATTGGTCGGCGACGTATTCGTCAGCCAGTTCTTGGGAGAGAAATCCACACCATAGGTAGAGTTATCCGAAAAAGAAACTAATCACAAAATCGGAATCGTAGTAACGAGGGGGATCCATTTTTGCAAAAGATAGATCGGATCTTATACCTCCGCGTGAACGACGAAAGCCTGCTTGATGCAGGCTTGACGCAGGCTTGATGGAGAGTTGGTGGAGCGAAGCGTGCTGATAACGTGTTCCGCAACTCCGCCGGCGAGTCCGGTCCGAGGTTGCGGAGCGGTGGGCGAGCGTCGTAGACGAAGTAGTCGAACAAGCGAAAGTAGATTGACACAGGGAAATATGAGGAGACCAGCTTTATTAATCAATGATCAGGGGTTACAATGATTGCTCCTCGTCTCTTTATATAGGGGTATAGGGCAAAGGGATAAGTACCCACTTAACGTAAAGCGAGGGAACGGAAGGGGCTACCCCGTGCGATACGCACGAGGCGAGCCGCCACGCACCGGTGGCCCCGGTTTCCCAACAATTAGTACAACTAGTGGTGGCAGTGGTACCCCTTGTATCACATTATTTGCAACGGCTTGGAAACGAAAAACAGAACGCAGCAATGACATGGCGGTTTTATGGGCTGTGGCGGCATCCTCAAATGTTTAATTAAACGAAATTATTTGAACTGTTTGGATTGCTTACCACATGTGTCACAGAATTAGGCAGCACAGTTAAAAAAACCAAGACAACGACAAACACATTAGCAACTGGTTCATCTTTCTTTTTTTTTTTGAGACAAAGCAACTGGTTATTTAAACATATACTCCTGTATCAAAATACAAGATTTTTTTTTTACAGTGCGCGTAGCTAGTGCCATCGACATGTCTTGATAGCTAGCTAGCCATCAACATGCATGCATGCATGTTATTACTGCACCGATACAGTTACTTGTACAATCTACCGTTCAATATAATCGCAAGGCTCTCGTTTTCTCCCCATCTATGTCAAAGCGACGTCTTCTTCCTTGCGCCGACGCCTCCCCCGACCTCGACCTGCTTGCCGTTACCGGGCGCGCAAGTGCCGCTCCCTCTGGACACCACGCCCGCTTTCGTCCACGCCAGCCGTGATGCTGATAGCTACAACATCCGGTGCTGCTTATGACGACGATGCCGTTGCTAATCAACGACGTGCAGCAGATGCCTCATGGAGCTCTCGTCGCCCAGTCCAGGAGCTAGCCGCACTAATTATTACGCCGGAATGGCTAAGGGCAAAGCAGATACATTGCTCTTCAGAAGACGGGGACAAGGAGCCCGCGACAGCCAGCTCCTGCCGCCAAGGACATACTCCACGACGACATGGAAGCTCCTCCTGCCGACTTCGACAAGGAACACGGCGACGGTGATGTTCCGGAGTAGCACGGGCGACCTGGACAGGGCGGAAGGTAGCAGCAGTGGCGGCAGGTGCCATATCATCAGGAAGAATGGAGACGGAGTATATTAGTATCAATCTTCAAGAACAAGGGCGATGTTAACCATGGAATTAAGCTGATGAGCCATACAATAAAGCTATGGGAATGTTTATTGAGCACCGCTTAAGAAGAATGACAAACGTGACCAAAAATCAGTTTGGTTTCATGCCTGGGAGGTCGACGATGGAAGCCACTTTCTTGGTTCGACAACTTATGGAGGGATACAAGGAGCAAAAGAAGGACTTGCATATGGTGTTCATTGACATGGAGAAGGCCTATGATAAGATACCGCGGAATGTCATGTGGTGGGCCTTGGAGAAACACAAAGTCCCAGCAAAATACATTACCCTCATCAAGGACATGTACGATAATGTTGTGACAAATGTTCGAACAAGTGATGTCGACACTGATGACTTTCCAATTAAGATAGGTCTACATCAAGGATCAGCTTTGAGCCCTTATCTTTTTGCCTTGGTGATGGATAAGTTCACAAAGGACATACAAGGAGATATCCCATGGTGTATGCTCTTCGCGGACGATGTGGTGCTAGTTGACGATAGTCGAACAGAAAAAGGAGGCCTGAGCCAGGCTAACCACATTGGATTCACCACATTTCTTGTGCTAAGCGTTACATTTTATCATATATTTTATTACTAGGTCAGGCTAATACATTGCTAGGATGTACTCCCTTCGTCTCATATATTATGGTCTTATATTATGGGATGGAGGGAGTACATGTCAGGCAGCCATTTTCTTCTCTCGGGTCGGCAACCAAATAAAGCACAGGCAGGTGCTCAGGTCAGGCATTTCCTGTCAGGCTGGCAACCAAACAATCCCGTAATCTCAAGGCCCCACAATCACCACGTTCCACTGTATCAAGCAACCCACAACCGCTTGACTTCGTTCCCAGATCCATAACAACACTATCTTCTCCATCAACTTACACTAGAAGTTGACGTGCGCTTCGTTGCGTCGATTTTCACTATTGTGTCAGGCGTGTACTTTTCTTAGACGTGTTTTATTGCTGATGTTTTATTGCCTAGCTTGATTCTTGTCTTTTGATTGGACAGGAATTTACATGTAAGTGGAAGAGTGATTGGCGGTTGTGGCGGTTGTGTTCCTACAAGTATGATATTTAATTTGCCATCAATTGACGATGCGAGTGTGAGCCGTGATGCGGCTGTATATGTGAAACATGATACATGGAAGTCTACACGCACATCAAACACACCAAATAGCTTGATCTGAGCAACCGAAACATCAAACACCCTCTTACAATTGGGGCCCACACGTCTAACGTACCCACAATGCACCAAAGATTTATATTCCACAATCTTGAGTGTTACAATTTTCACTTTGCAAAACAACTTGGCATTTAAGCATCTCATTTCAGCGTGTGGTTCAATACATACATCATACTTTGGTGCTACCTAAGAATTAAAATTTCTAACATACAAAGATGAAACAAAATATCATGTGGTATATATTGCTCTCCATACGAGTCCTTCAAGTGAAATAAGTAACAGGGCGTATTCACATCCATTAGGCAGTTGGGAACACCAGAAGATGCAGATGGTCGATGCAAAATTGCTAATTTATTAACATCTACTTCCTTCGTCCCGGAATATAAGAGCATTTTTACACTAATATACATATCGACTTTCCCCAAAAGTAATGTGTCTTCTTATCATGCACCAACACTCTATTTTTGTCATATCCACTGCATACCTCGGTAATACAAGCAACAAGCCATGAGAAAATCCAGCTATTATTTTCCAAGGCCGAGCCCTTTCATCAGAGATCATGCCAAAACACTCGGCGGAGTTTCAGTAAAGCCATGTATACAAAAATTCATCTTAAGATTAAAATATTGGCATTTCCCCCAAATGCTACAAATCTTGATCCATGCGGTCCACCTAAAAGCAAGCACAATTTACAGGAATGGACATCATACCTTCTTAGAACCCCAACTGTTACTCAATGGCAAGAAACCAACAAACTAAAATCATAGAGATCTTGACTTATCATTCATACAACAGCAAGAAAAGAAGAAGAAGAACAAAAACATGTAACTTCTAGATTTGTTCCCCTCATCTCAGTCAGGACTCCTGATTTGAGGGACCGAAGTTTCTTGCCTTCCTGATGGCGATACATGGCAACACAAGTGATGCCAATGGTGTGGGTTGGGAACGTATCCAGTGAACCCAACCTTATGGTTAGACCTGGCCATGGGTTATCCGGCCCGGACGGCCTGACCCGACCCGAACCCGCGCCATTGTTGCCCGCGGGCGGGGCCTGGGCCTGAGTTTTGAGCTCGAAGCACATGTCGGGCCGAGCCTAGGCTTGGCGTTTTTGCGTTTTAAGGAAAGGGACCGGCCCGAGGCCCAGGGCCGGCCCTGAGGGGGGGCAGAGGGGGCGGCCGCCCCGGGCCCCCGAGGACCGAGGGGCCCCCTACTGCTCCGCTCAGGCCTAGGCCTCCAGCCTGTCAGTTTCCTTTGCTAAAAAAGTTGATTTGCTTCCATCCTCAATTAGTTTCAGGTAGGAAAACGAGCAGCGATCAATTTGTGTCGGGGACTCCCGGGTAGCGCTCAATTAGTTGATTTGTTTCCTTTGGTAAAAAAAGTTGATTTGTTTCCATCATCTATTTATTTTTGTTGGTTTGTTTCCTGAAAAAAAAGGTAGTGATCGTTTTGGTACGACTAGGACTCAACAGGCGGCTAGGTAGGAGCGAACATGATGCATCAGACCAGGTACCTTTTCATCTCGCTCTTGGCTGATTGCCTGATCGCCGCCACCTCCGAATCCTCTCCCAACTTGTGGGTAGGCGACGGCGGCACACTATAGATTGGTAGTGCGACATATTCAACGGCGAGCCAGCGACAGCGTTCGGGCGGACCAAACTAGGGTTGTATGACGACCAGGTATACGTATGCCATGTATATCTGTTTGATCTAGGGTGTTCTTCTCAGTTGATTGCCTGCAGGCTTGTTTTTTATTTCTGCAAACACCATAAGATAGCCCCCCAATTATCCTTCTATACATGATTTTCTATCGTTACTTAGGTACTACTACTATTCTGACTATCCTTTACATCATCTGAGACCCCTGTGTGAGGCGACATGATTGATTCAGTTGAACTGCTGTCATTTTGCAACATTGTAGGATCAGCACCTTATATATTGTTTGAAAATGCTCTACCAACAAATTCATGAAGAGTTGCCACTTTCCCAGATGACAATAGGACTACTACGGTTATGATTCATAGCAGAAACATCTCAAAACCGTAGATATCACCCTTGGACTATGATATCTCTTTACTAATTCATGCCATGTCTGCATATTAAGCAATGAAAAAAATAGGGTGCTATAGCAAAATAGCGAAGTCCTTAAAATAAATGATATATCGTGCTATAGCATGCGATTTGCTAGACTTTGTACATTGATTTATTTGCCGAGACAATTCTCAAAACGCTATAACATGTTATTAACGACACTATAGCGCGCTATTTTTCAGTGTATATTAAGGGCCCCCGGATTGTAGCTTCGCCCAGGGCCCCCAAATTCTCAGGACCGGCCCTGTCGAGGCCTGGCGAGCTTTATCACTTTCGCGCACGGCTTGGGCCCCAAAACTAGGCCCGGCGGCCGAGCCGGGCCGGGCTCGGGCCTAGGTTTTCTGCCTCGGGCTTTGGTAGGCCTGGCCCGAAGCCCGGCCCGGCCCGGCAGATGGCCAGGTATACTTGTGGTGCTATCAGAGCAATGAAGGTCTAAAAATCACACTACAAGTGTTCAAAAACTTTGGAAATGTTTTAGCACGTACACATAACAATATCAATCATGTCATCCAAGTTTTATTTTTTCAGTGTCGTCATCCAAGTTGAAAAATAGTGGGGCAAATTAAGCTGTTAATACTGGGACTCCAATAATTTCTCACGGATTACAACTCAAATCGCCTCCTGTTTCTCCTTGGTTTTCAACTTTTGATTACAAGTTGCTCGCGAAGGAAACGGGAGAGCAACCGAGAGGTAACCCTAACCCCCAAACCCTCAATCTCCAACACCCCCGGTCGAAATCCGAAACTCGATGGCGTCCGGATCGATGGCCGGCCGCGCCTCGGCCGATTACCCCGGCGACGCCTACCACTGGCCGGCGTCGATTCTCCTCGCCCAGGAGGCGTACGTCGCCGGCAGCAGGAACCACACCACGGCCACAGCCAAATCGAGGGTCGACCATACCGTGGAGCTCACCTTCTGGATCGCCGACCCGCCGGCGGTGTCCTTCTACACGTTCCACTGCTCCAAGCCCCCCACCTCCGACCCCGAGGACACCGCCGACTTGCAAGTTCAGCCACACCTGGTCGGCGCGGAGGGCAGGTTCGTCCTCGTCCGCACCTTGTTTGCTTCCGGCGACGACGAGTTTGAATACTTCCTCTACAAGGGCGACCCCAGGTCCCCGTCCCTGGAGAGCGTGCCGCTTCCCGATGATAATAGGCTGAGCGGAGGCGGAGCTATCGTGTACGGAATCGTGCCCCGCGGCGACGGCGACCAGTATCTCCTGATTGCACTCTGTGGCGTGGTGACCTTGAAGGATTACCGACTTCACATCTACTCGTCTGAGGATAGAACATGGAGGACCCAGGAGCTGCTCAATCCATGTCCTGGGGTACGTACGATTGCACCGGACAAGGTGATGCTGCTCCGAGATGGCGTGCTCGTATGGGTCGATTTGCTGTGCGGCATGCTGGTGTGTGACGTACTTCAAGAACCCCTTCGCGCGCGCTACATCCCGTTGCCTGAGCCATTGCCTAGGAACAGAGAACAAATTTTGAAGCAGTTAATCCCGGGAGACGGCGTCAGGCGTTACCGGGATGTCGCCTGTGTCGATGGTCTGATCAAGTTTGTTGAGATGGAACACCGTGTGACTGTAACAGAGATTGTAGAGGTTCCTCCTGAAAAGCCGTCTGACCCCAGGAACAAGACTGTGCTCTATGATTCTGACTTGATCATGCTCAGCAAGCGCAAACATGTGGACAACAAGCCCAAGACGCTGCGCACAATGGATGGTTGGAGTGCCATGACATGGACTAGGGAGATTGGGTCTGACTGTTGGCTCAAGGGAATCATTATTGATGTGGATGACATTTTGGTTGACGACTCGGCGTTATCGGCCTTACTGCCTGGCCAAAGGAATGAATCCGCTGGGAGCTTGACATTCAAGAACATGTACTCGGCTTACCCCACCCTGAGCACAGATGGTAATGACATCATGTACCTCAAGTCATCAAGGAAAATGAGTGATTCATATCCACGGGTGGTTGCGATTGACCTTACGGAGAAAACACTGAAAGTGGAAGCACCTGGGGCGCACCCTTTTGGAACATATTCTCCTTCGTGTCAAGTATTCATTCCCTGTGCATTGGTGAACCATCTAAAAATGACTCCAGGTAATTGTTCACCTGCTCTTGTTATCAACATGCTCGTGACCCTTTCAGTGTCTACGCACAATGCGGTTGCTGAATTATCTTGTTTGCTGCTACCTTTTTATGCTCCACGCCGGCCGTGCATATCTTTGTTAGGGTGTTTAGAGCTACGTATGGTACTCTACTACTCTTTGTGATTTCTGCTGTGAGAAATAGGGCTATATGGTGTTTCTACCTCCTTCATCGATATATCTTAATCTTGTATTATTTGTTTTTTTGTACGATAGATACAGGACACATAAGGGTCCTACTCTCTGCTGATTCATACTTCACTCTGTAGAATCCAATCCGAATCTGTGCTGAACAGCTAGATTGTATCAACTTACAGTGCAGATATAAAAATTAATGTTGTACTAATGCTTATCAAAGAATTCAAATGGTTCTATGTATGGGCGTGCAGATATTTACAAGCTGTGTGCTATTTTGCACATCCGAGTCTGCAAAAATAAAAGAATAAAATAGCTTGAGCACTACAGCTGAATCCCAGTTTATGACTATGGAATTGCTTATGAGTTTATCTATCTTTGTAGGCATCAAAGTTTCCGCAATTGAGATCTCACAGACGAGCAGCTCTGCAAATGAGCCAAATAATACAGCTGTAAGTATTTTCTATCATATGCTGCTTTTCATATTTCAAAAACTTCCACCCGCTAAAGTTTCTTCCCTTGTGTCCGTAGATCTGTGTCGGTGAGCCTGATTCCGATGAATCTGAAAACAAACGGCCAAGGCAGGTTTCCTACTCTGTTATGAACTCTGTTCTTTGAAGATCTGTGCAATGATGATCTGTTTTAAACGTCAACCCATTCGCTATCCTGAAAGCTATCACTAATTAGTTTTTGCTTACATTGGAGCTCTTCCATATAATTGTTTTTTCTGTTCCTCAGGCTATCGGCTGAGAAAGACAACCATACACAAGATTTAGCTCAGAGTACTGTAGGGAATGTTCTTAGCTCACATGCCCGTCCTCATCAAAACAATATGGTATGCTGAATCCATCCAGTATGTTTTGTTTCCTATATGTCATAGACCAATATTAATTGTGATGTGTCATTTCCAGCGTCCACAACTACGCTTCAACAGGTGGGAGGGGCTCGGCTACGGTGGGTACTCGTCATGCCCCCCTCACAACAATACGGTATGCTGTATTTCATATGCCCTGTTTCCCATGTGTCCATTTTTAGTCATCATACAACAACATTAATTATAATGTGCCACTGCAGCCGCTGCCACGATGTTTCAACAAGTTCACTGGACCTTGCAACCCTATGTTTGCACCGTCGGCCCCTGCCCCTAACATGCATAGCTATGGCAACTATCAGTCGCCGTGGCAGCAACCACTACTACCGGAGCAGCAGATGGCACCTAGCAGGGCATTTGTACCTCATGTGGTAAGAAAATTGTGAAGCTTATGATACGATCCCTATGTCCTCATTTGACCTGCAGCTGTAGAGAAGACAATCTTGTTGTGTTGTATGATTAGAAGATTCAAGAATGTAAATATGCTAAGGATTCAAAAAATTACTAAATATTCGATTAAGTTCGAATCTAATTCATTGTTGTATAATTAATTAGAAGTTTCTGTTTGCAGGCACCCCATCCATACTTCAACAACTGGCGTGGAGCCAGACACCATGGGAATTCACAGCAACACCCTGCCGGTAACTCATATTACTATGGTGGGCACTCAGGCAGTGGCAACCAAGGATTTGGTTACCGTCCGAATTACTACGATTACCGATACTAACCACGTTTACTGACCCCCTCCGGTAAAGCACTCTACCACCCTTACTGTCTGAAAAGTTTCGAGTTAATTTGAATTGGAGCTATATAAGTAACTGCTGTATTCAGTATATATCATGGGTTCGACTCCTAGAAGCATCACTACAAGTTCCATGTGGAAAAAATGAAAAATTATTAGGTTGGAGGTCGAACCTGTGTTCCCCACGAACTGCTGTAAAGCACGCCTACCATTACACTACTGCAATTGCTGTGTTAATGTATAGGTTTCTACCTCTTTTATCATTTAAAATATATATTCAAATTTCAGCTCCCCCCTATTCAGTTGCAGCTTCCTAGTAAACACATAGTGGTGTTTGGACCTCATGCGGTAAGAGACATTGAGGTATGTTCCAAACTGAAATTTAGATGTGGTTGCACCGTTGGCCTTTAAGAAAACTATGTACGAAAATATTAGCCTCACATAGTTAGAAATTGTATATCGAAACGTACAAGTAAAGCTGTCCTGTATTAGTATTCACGGGTGTGAAATATGAAAACAGCAACTGTTTTTTCTGAAGTGTGAGCACATCAATGAATGACCTTAACCTCTTAAAAAGGTACTTTGAAAGAAGCGCATGTTTGTTAAAGGTGTGGTAAGGGCCAGAGGGTGATGGAGGGTGGCGGCTCCTTGAATATGGAATAAGGTTCTCCCAGACTAGCCCTCGCCCCGGTGGTGCGTGTAGCATTGCCGAAGGGCATGTGAAGGTGTGTCTCCGGTGTATATCGTCGGATTCAGGCTGTGTTTACATGAAAAACAAGAGTTCATCAGAAAATCATAAAATATCTCTTACTTAAAAGTACATCACTTACCACCAATATGAGTAAACAACCCAACACTTTCGACCTTTGGTTGTGCCCGTCTTATAAGCTATGATGCCTTCCAGTGGCGGAGCTACGCAGCCAAAGCTGGGCGGGCCAGCATGAAGGAAGATCACTATTTTTTGTTCTCATGACCCAATTTACTTTAATTCTACACTGTATTTGATGAGGGGTGGGCGGGCCATGGCCCATTTTCGTCACATGTAACTCCGCCAGTGATGCCTTCTATCAGAAAGTCTGTGATTAAGTCACACCACTTCATGTTCTTTAGCTGCTCAAGAGAAACATTCTTGAAAAACTTCAAGAATTCTTTTTCTATATTTCTATTGCCCTTTGGAGCCAAGTAATAAGCACATGCTTTCAGGATGAAGAGAATGCAGTATTCTTGTGGATCTGCATCGTCATGTTCCAGCAAGTGGAGAGTGCTAGCAGCATAAGCTGACTTTTCATTTTTTGTGAGCATCTCATACAGCTTAGGATCCGCATGACTACCTTCACGATTAACTTCTGACCCACAATTGGGCAGATCAATAACTTTCTGTACCAGAGGTTTTATATCAATGGCTTGCTCATTGAGGATGAGCTTTTTTAATGTTATATCGAAACATTCTATCAGAAATTCAACCATTTTTTTTCAGTTTAATATGCTGGAGTTGAGGTACACTGTGCCGCTCAATTTTCTTGATAAGTTCCATATATTTTTCCATGTCGCTTAGCTTCAACAGAACATACTTGTGAAAACTAATGGGTGAGCATTGATATATTGATGTCTTCTCGCTCTGCAGATGTCAAAACGATTATTCAGCAAACAAACTGAATTAATAAACTGACATTCATTGTTAATTCAATGATGTTATTTTGTTGCACCATTTTTTGTTTATTAATTCAGTTTGTTTGCTGAATAATCATTTTGACATCTTCAGAGCGAGAAGACATCAATATATCAATGCTCGCTCATTGGTTTTCACAAGGATGTTCTGCTGAAGCTAAGCAACATGCAAAAAGTTGTGGAACTTATCAAGAAAATTGAGTGTCATAGTGTACCTCAACTCCAGCATATGAAACTGAAAAAGAAAGTGGTTGAATTTCTGATAGAATGTTTCGATATAACATCGAAAAAGCTCATCCTCAATGAGCTGATATAAAACCTCTGGTATAAAAAGTTATTGGTCTGCCCAATTGTGGATCAGAAGTTAATCGCGAAGGTAGTCATGCTAATCCTAAGTTGTATGAGATGCTCACAAAAAATGGAGAGTCAGCTTATGCTGCTATTGCTCTCCTTTTGCTGGAACATGACGATACAGATCCGCGAGAATACTGCATTCTCTTCATCCTAGAAGCCTGATGTCCTTTCAAGTAAGGGATATTTTATGATTTTCTGATGAACTCTAGTATTCATCGATGACGGTTACTGTTCTGGCACGCAGGTCATGTGGGACCTTGGCACGACGACCTGACGGCTTAACAACTGTATGCTACAATGAAGTTTGCCTGGCTCTGATGAGGGAGGGACGATAACTGGGGCACACCGTCAGCTCACTCCAGTGATTGTAGTTGTTGTTGGATAGAAAGTGTACGGGCTTGGATGTAATTTATGTTACTTTTGGTATTCTTTGTACTACCATGACAGTTGATGAATAGATTGGAAGTTTTTTTTTCTTTCAAAAAAAGCCATCCTTTTCATGGTCGTTGTGGCCTTGTGGGTATCTTACATCCGGGATTTTTATTGTACTTCTATTCCCCGGGGTACTCCTGTTGCCTACAGGTATCGGAAGATATGGCCATTAGATCAAGTTGGAGCGACGGTTAATATTCATTTGTCCCAACCGTAAAACTCTTTGAGTATGGCGTGCAAGTTGAGTCGCTACACGTTGGTTTTACTTCATGCAAAGATCACTCACCCTTGTTGTCGTCTAGAATCACTCAGGCACTATCCCAGCCATCTTTCCTCTGACAAAAGGGAGCATGCTGCTTGAAATCATCATAACAATGTGTTTTTATGCGAGTAAACAGACTACATCAATTATTCCAAAATGTTACGGACAGACAGCTCTGTAATTCCTCGTCCGGCGGCAACTTCTCCAGCTCCAAATCTTAAAACGGCAAGACACATGACGAATAAGAGGCGATCTACTCGCGCGTCCATCCTCATGACGCAGCGCAGGCCCTCCCCTTTGAGCATGAGGTCGAACACCTTGCTGATCTGCGAGAAGGGCACGCTGGCGTGATGAACTTCTCCAGCTCCAGCTCCTTCCTCATGTACATCTCGACGACTTCCGGGAGGTCAGTGCACGGCTTGTAGTTGCCGAAGAAGGTGCCCTTCAGGGTCCTTTCATCGAGGAAGTTCACCGGGTGGGATTTGAACACTGCCTACTTGTGTGGGACGCCCACCAGCACTGCCACGCCCCACCCCTGCATCCAGCAGATTTCGACATTCAGTCTGAACTCTAAAAAGAGTTTACAACTAATTATCATTGGAGTGCAGATTATATATAGGTATGTTGAGAGCTACGTACATCATGGACACATTCGAAGGCGGCGATCATGGCGTTGACGTGGCCAGTGCACTCAAGTGACTCAACCACACGGTCGACTCCGTCATTCGTCATCTCGACAAGCACCTGGAGAGCAACGTGAGTTTTTCGGCACAGGCTTGTGAATGTCATGAAGAATGAACAAAGGGAAAAATGTGCACCGAGGGACATGAACATACCTCTTGCACGGACTTGGTGTGGTCCTTTTGGGTTCACAAAGTCGGTGCATCCAAATTACTTTGCTGAAAAATAATGTACATGATGTTCAGTGTTCCATCCAAAAATATTTATTAAGATATAGTACTTGTTTTCCTTGAGGCAGACCGTACCTTGTTCGTATTTTGCAGGGTTCAAATCAACACGGATGATCCTTGATGCCCCAGCCATCTTGGCCCCTTCCATGGCCTGATCATGTGAGAAGCACGCAGTAATTAGTCATGGTTTGTAGCACATAATTCTCTTCAGCGTGCAAAAATATGTCGTAGAACAAAAACATCTTGGAACGTCACTCACAACAACAGCAAGGCCTACAGCTCCAAGACCGAAAATGGCCACCGTCGAACCCTTTTGGGATTTTGGCGACATTGATGGTAGCACCAAGTCCTGCAGAAATATGACAATTCAGCAACTAATGGAGGCACCCTGAACATTGTGTTTCATTTGGAAACAGTGGCATGAGGAGCCATCTCTTACCAGTTGAGATACCACAGCTGAGAACACAAACTTTGTGAAGGGGCGCCTTGGGATTGATCTTTGCGAGGCACCCGACATGGATCACAGTGTATTCACTGAAGGTGGAGGTCCCAACGAAGTGGAAGATCGGTTTCCCATTAATGGTGAAGCGAGACTCCCCACACAATCCACGTCGATCCTGAGGAGGTCACAAAGGTTGCTCTCCTTTGACTTACAGTGCGCACACTCCTTGCACTCGCCGGTGAACACCGGGAGGACATGGTCACCCGTCACGAGCTCACTGACACCCTCTCCAACGCTCTCAACAGTCAACAATGCTGCAACAAGGAGCAAGTTAGTAAAAAGAGTTGGCAGAAAAGATAAACTACGAAATGCAAACATAATACTATGTCAATAAAATGCAGAAAAGGACAACTTCCAAGGAAATTAGCCACTCATAAAATGTTACAAAAATGAATAAAGTAGTTATGTACTGATTGTTTTATTTTGGAAAATTATAAATGTGGTAAAGATATAACGAGGAGATCAGCAGCTTACATAACATCGGAAAATTAACTAGTCCAAAACCATATGATTTTCCAAAGCACTTCATAGTGTAAGTTTGTGTCATGGATGATGTTATCTCATGACTCTTCATATTTTTTATCCCATGGCAATAAAATATGGACACTTGCTGTATGTAGGTACCAATCTAATTTATGGATGACTATAATTAGAAGCCAGTGTGAATAAATAATGATTTAAGATTCAAGGTTCCTCCAAGCAACAAAACTGAAAGAGAAAGGATGCATACCCTCCAGCTTCATGGCCTAAGATCCTAGGAAAACCGGAGTTAATTTGGCCCTGCATAAATCCAAGCAGAGTGTGTCTTCAGGTTGGATCCTTTTGATCTACACTCTTCATTGGCGGCGATTGTTGTTCTGAGGCCTTAGTACGATGATTTTCCGACTGTCTAATACAACAAGGTTTGCCCGGCTCCGGCTAGGGAGGGGCGATGACAGCGGCGCGCCTTCGACTCGCTTTAGTGCTTATAGTCGTCGCTAGGTGGTCTATGGATCCAGATGTAATTTTTATTATTTCTAGTATCTGTTGTAATACCATGATTGAAGATGAATAGATCGGAAGTTTTTCCCGCAAAAAAAAATTAGCCACCGAGATGCATCACAATTACCCAATTGGAAAGCACAAAACTGCGAGATACGGTCGTGTGGATACCTGGCTTCCAGTGGGACAAAACTTGCCTGCTCCCTCCTCGTGCTCCCATCCGTGCTCCCACTTCATCCTACGGCTGTTATTTCATCTTTTTTCTTTCTAATCTAATCATCGCCCCCCCTGATTTTAAGGGGTGGGGCCGGGCCTAATTTTGGTCCAATCAAATCAAGCCACGTACGCGGGAGCACGGATGGGCACACACGAGGGGAGCAGGCAAGTCTCGTCCCTTCCAGTGTGGCAGAGGGCGGTGTAGAGGATCTTGACTCGCACCTCCAGCTCCAGGGCCTGCGGCGGCGCCACCTCCACCTCCTTGATCGACAGAGGCCTCCCGGCCTCCCATGTCACCACCACTGCAATCACGCATGAACCAAACCAATTAGATCATCTCCATTCAACAATTTCAGGAACAAACCTTTGCACTTGATCACCTTCCCGGCAGTCGCTATCCCTGTCCCCGTCCGTCGCTAGCTCCAAAAACTCGTATAATAAGAGAAAGATGGACCTCTATTGCTGTTTCTTCTTAGCAGTTCGTTGATTGTAGATTTTGGTGAGGACGTAGGTGAGGCTGAGGCCTGCATATGTATACTCCTGGTGCCGGAGGAATTAAGGGCAGCTTGGAGTGCAAGTGAGTAAAATAAAAACAGCGATGAGGCCAGACAGGGCTGACTTGGCAACCAAAACCGAGGCGACCCCGAAAACCAACTGCGAAAACAACAGCGTCCTCATTTTGCAACGGTCCACGACCTAATGCATTGTCGTTAATTTTGCTAGAATACATATAGTAGGCAGCTGAAATAGCTCATGGTTCTCTGCATCTGCTGGATCAGTGTTGCATGGTAGATTCCTGGCCGCTGGATTTCAGTTTTACTACAAGTGTTTAGTGCGCTTTGTTGCGCCGAAGAATGTTACGCATGCGCATCTCATTAAGAGCTTTCAAAACATGAGCTTCCTAGAGCTGGTTTGTTCTAGAAATAGGGACCAAAAGTCGGAAGTAACATCAGCTTGCAAATATGGTAACAGGAACTCTCTGAAATATCACTAACCACTTTATAAATTCACAATAAACACAAGCAACTTACGGCAAACAAAAAAATCGTGCCAAAGAACACAATGAAATGGAATGGATCTGAGAGAGTGACAACTCAAACAATCTCAGGAGCTTTTGTCCCCCTTGGGTTTCATGCACTTTATGCAAGAACTATAGACAGAGTAACTACACAGAGCTTGATCCCCTTAAACCGCAACATAAACTTACTGCTTCAGAGTAGTTGTCTAGGCGTACAACAAACAGTAATATCTTGAGATAAATGGCTCAGCGTCCTCCCTTTTTCCCTTTCTATAAGTGATTTATGTCGAAGCTCTAGAAACAGCTTTGAGGCTGTTGCATCACACAGAAACTCATCAGCACATAAATTAAGAACAAAATCTCATTTGATCTATACGCGCATACCTTGTTCTTGGTTGATTTATCATCCCACATTGTTTCAATGCTTCCATGTATAGCTCCAGCTGGGATAAGATCACATATGCAAACATAAGATATCTCTAACTAGGATAACCGCAAAAATAAATTGACAAAGCAGTTCCTCAAAATCTCAATAAAAACGACTTAACAAAGTTCGTGAAAACGCAAGCCTCGCAAATAGTAGTGTTTCTTTTCTGTTGACGCATTAAAAAAGAAACGCACAAGGCCACATCAATATAGACCATATTACTTTGCAAATCACAGAAAAATATTGATTGCACGAATTAGGATTGGGTGCTTGGGCCACCAATGGAACTTTTAGTTTCTACGTTATGCACTATGTATGGCAAAACATTATTTGGCTTAAAAAACACTGTACTGATTTTAGTTTGTTATACTGATGAAAAGCACATGACATGATATGTACTACTAAATATTTCTGCAATATTGAACTATGATTAATTAGATTTGTAACATTGCGAAGAGGTTTGCAAATAACATACTACATGATGGTCAAGGTAAAAAAGAAAAGGTAATGTGAAGAAAGAAAAAAAATGTAAACTGTAACTAATAGGTAATTATATTTTTCATACTCGGGACATGATGTAGGCATAAAACATCATAACATCCAGAAATGGAGCTTACCAAATTAAATCAAAGAAATCTTTCGTGTCTACCGCAGATAGGTTTCTCCTTCTATAACTCAAAGCTTCTCCTGATTTACTATAAGAGACATCATGATTCACCCCACTGGTATGGTTAGCCCTCCCGGTTCCAATAACTGTTTACGGAAAATGAATGGCCTTGGGAGCGGTGACTCTTGAGCCTGGCCAGCCTGAAAATCTGAGGCCACATAATAAAGTAAACAAAAGGGTAAATGTTAGTTCAAACAAGCAAAATGAGCTTAATTGATCATTTTCTACCTGGCATGTAAGAAACATTGTTCATACATAGGTCCTCGTAGAAGTGCCAAATAATTCTGGGCACTAATTCTAGTCCAGCATCATCAGTAATTGACAACAAGGTAAGCAATTGAAATTACTTTCAATGTAGTAGCTGTTGTAGTCCCTATACACAAACCTGCATTTGCATCATGGATCACACATAAGAGAATCGAACATGAAACAACTCGGGAACCTGCAAAAGTGGAGAGGCTAAATAAATGCTGTAAGCTATATATCGACTGCCAAGGCATGGAGTCAGGTAGTAGTTACACCGCAAGAATCAGGCGGCTAAATCATCAATGTACAACTATTACTATTTATGGATTAATAATAATAATCACTCTATGCTTCAGGTATCGAACAACTAAAAATGGATTAGTGATGTATACATTCTTTCAATGTAATTAATGTACCTAAAGAAATTGATTGAGAATCAAACATGGGCTAAGAATGATGGGAATCATATAAAGAAAATCGTGTTTCACAGCTAGTACTATCTTGCTCATGGCTCGCTTGATTTCATTGGACTTTATCCCACCAATTTATAACAAACTGTCATGATTACAGGAGTTATGTGAACTTGTTGGATGCTATCTTGAATGGAGCTTTGATAGGTCTTAACCCCAGAGTGAACTCCTGGACATTCAAGTTGAAGCATGATCCCCTGCTGGTCAGGATCAGAACAAAGTCAAAATATATGACAGTCTTGATCAATGGACTGAGTCCTTAATCTAACAGGATTTACTGTTAAACTTTTGATCATTATCATGTTATAGAAAACAGGAGTTGGATAGCGCCATAGCGCCCTATTTTTTCTGAGTAAAAAAAAATTAGTGGTTTCCTCTTTGGCAGACTCAAGATAAAATCAGCCTGGTTATCTACAACCTGCAGGTTGCGAGACAGATTAAGTTCCGTCAGTGATCATGTGGCGAGAGCGAGACCACACTGGCCACCTTAGCACACCAACTTTGTACAACAACAATAACAACAAAGCCTTTAGTCCCAAACAAAATCCATAAGATCTCGCAATTCAGGCTTGGCACAAGTCTACACAACTACTGATCTTTTCCTAAAAAAGAAGCTTGGCACACGTGCAGCCGGATGACGTCTCCCGCGCCTTGATCCAGCAAGGGGGGAGGGAGAGGTTGGGGAAGACTCCGTCCAGCAGCAGCACGACGGCGTGGTGGTGGTGGAGGAGCGTGGCACTCCAGCAGGGCTTCGCCAAGCACCGCGGGAGACGAGGAGGGAGAGGGGTAGGGCTGCGCCAAGAGAGTGGGAGACTCGTGCATCTGGCAGCCCCGAAACCCCCACTATATATAGGGGGAGGGGAGGGGCTGCGCCCCCATCTAGGGTTTCCCCCCTGAGGGTGGCGGCAGCCCCAGATCCCATCTGGGGGGTGTCCAGGAGGGGGAGAGAGGGGGCGCCCCTAGGGTGGGCCTTAAGGCCCATCTGGACCTAGGGTTTGCCCCCTCTCCTCTCCCTTGCGCCCTAGGCCTTGGTGGGGAGGGGGTGCACCAGCACACCTAGGGGCTGGTCCCTTCCCACACTTGGCCCACGCAAGCCTCTGGGGCCGGTGGCCCCTCCCGGTGGACCCCCAGAACCCTTCCGATGGTCCCGATAACGCCCAGAACACTTTCGATGACCAAAATATGACTTTTCATATATAAATCTTTACCTCCGGACCATTCCGGAACTCCTCGCGACGTCCGAGATCTCATCCGGGACTCCGAAAAACATTCAGTGACCACATATTACATTCCCTATAACCCTAGCGTCATCGAACCTTAAGTGTGTAGACCCTACGGGTTCGGGAACCAAGCAGTCATGACCGAGACATATCTCCGGCCAATAACCAACTGCGGGATCTGGATACCTATGTTGGCTCCCACATGTTCCACGATGATCTCATCGGATGAACCACGATGTCAAGGATTCAATCAATCCCGTATACGATTCCCTTTGTCTAGCGGTATATAGTACTTGCCCGAGATTTGATCGTCGGTATATCGATACCTTGTTCAATCTCGTTATGGCAAGTCTCTTAACTCATTTCGTAACACATCATCCCGTGACTAACACCTTAGTCACATTGAGCTCATTACGATGATGTATTACCGAGTGGGCCCAGAGATACCTCTCCGTCATACGGAGTGACAAATCCCAGTCTCGGTTCGTGCTGTTGGGGAACGTAACAGAAATAAAAAAAATTCTACGCTTCACCAAGATCAATCTATGGAGTCATCTAGCAACGAGGGAGAGGGGAGTGCATCTACATACCCTTGTAGATCGCGAGCAGAAGCATTCAAGAGAACGTGGATGATGGAGTCGTACTCGTCGTGATCCAAATCACCGATGATCCTAGCGCCGAACGGACGGCACCTCCGCGTTCAACACACGTATGGAGCAACGACGTCTCCTCCTTCTTGATCCAGCAAGGGGAGAGGAGAGGTTGATGGAGATCCAGCAGCACGACGGCGTGGTGGTGGATGCGGCAGTATTCCAGCAGGGCTTCGCCAAGCAGCACTGGAGGAGGAAGGGGTGTCACGGGAGGGAGAGGGAGGCGCCAGGGCATGGGTGCGGCTGCGCTCCCTCCCCCCACTATATATAGGGGCCCTGGGGGGTGCCGGCCCTAGGAGATCCAATCTCCTAGGGGGGCGCCGGCCAAAGGGGGGGGGGACTTGCCCCCCAAGCAGGTGGGGCGCCCCCCACCCCTAGGGTTTCCAACCCTAGGCGCAGAGGGAGGCCCAAGGGGGGCGCACCAGCCCACTATGGGCTGGTTCCCTTCCCCTTTCAGCCCATGGGGCCCTTCGGGATAGGTGGCCCCACCCGATGGACCCTCGGGACCCTTCCGGTGGTCCCGGTACAATACCGGTGACCCCCGAAACTCTCCCGGTGGCCGAAACTGGACTTCCTATATATAATTCTTTACCTTCGGACCATTCCGGAACTCCTCGTGACGTCCGGGATCTCATCCGGGACTCCGAACAACTCTCGGGTTACCGCATACTTATATATCTACAACCCTAGCATCACCGAACCTTAAGTGTGTAGACCCTACGGGTTCGGGAGACACGTAGACATGACCGAGACGACTCTCCGGTCAATAACCAACAACGGGATCTGGATACCCATGTTGGCTCCCACATGCTCCTCGATAATCTCATCGGATGAACAACGATGTCAAGGATTCAATCAATCCCGTATACGATTCACTTTGTCTATCGGTATAGTACTTGCCCGAGATTCGATCGTCGGTATACTGATACCTTGCTCAATCTCGTCATGGCAAGTCTCTTTACTCGTTCCGTAATACATCATCCCGTGACCAACTCCTTAATCACATTGAGCTCATTATGATGATGTCTTACCGAGTGGGCCCAGAGATACTTCTCCGTCACACGGAGTGACAAATCCCAGTCTCGGTTCGTGCCAACCCAACAGATACTTTCGAAGATACCCGTTGTGTACCTTTATAGCCACCTAGTTACGTTGTGACGTTTGGCACACCCAAAGTATTCCTACGGTATCCGGGAGTTGCACAACCTCATGGTCTAAGGAAAAGATACTTGACATTGGAAAAGCTTTAGCATTACGAACTACACGATCTTGTGCTAGGCTTAGGATTGGGTCTTGTCCATCACATCATTCTCCTAATGATGTGATCTCGTTATCAATGACATCCAATGTCCATGGTCAGGAAACCATAACCATATGTTGATCAACGAGCTAGTAACTAGAGGTTTACCAGGGACACGTTGTGGTCTATGTATTCACACATGTATCACTGTTTCCGGATAATACAATTCAAGCATGAATAACAGACAATTATCATGAACAAGGAAATATAATAATAACCATTTTATTATTGCCTCTAGGGCATATTTCCAACAGTCTCCCACTTGCACTAGAGTCAGTAATCTAGTTACATTGTGATGAATCGAACACCCATAGAGTTCTGGTGTTGATCATGTTTTGCTCATGGAAGAGGTTTAGTCAACGGATCTGCAACATTCAGATCCGTATGCACTTTACAAATATCTATGTCTCCATCTTGAATATAATTCCGGATGGAGTTGAAACGGCGCTTGATGTGCTTGGTCTTCTTGTGAAACCTGGGCTCCTTGGCAATGGCAATAGCTCCAGTGTTGTCACAGAAGAGAGTCATCGCGCCCGACGCGCTTGGAATAACTCCTAGGTCGGTGATGAACTCCTTAATCCAGACTCCTTCCTGCGCTGCTTCGCAAGCAGCTATGTACTCCGCTTCACATGTATAATGCGCCATGACGCTTTGCATGCAACTGCACCAGCAGACTGCCCCACCATTCAAAATATACATGTATCCGGTTTGTGACTTGGAGTCATCCATATCTGTGTCGAAGCTAGCATCGACGTAACCCTTTACAACTAGCTCTTTGTCACCTCCATAAACGAGAAACATATCCTTAGTCCTTTTTAGGTACTTCAGGATGTTCTTGACCGCTGTCCAGTGTTCCATACCGGGATCACTTTGGTACCTCCCCACCAAACTTATTGCAAGGTTCACATCAGGTCTGGTACACAGCATGGCATACATAATAGAACCTATGGCTGAGGCATAGGGGATGACACTCATCTTTTCTCTATCTTCTGCCGTGGTCGGGGATTGAGCCGTGCTCAATCTCATACCTTGCAATACAGGCAAGAACCCTTTCTTGGACTGGTCCATATTGAACTTCTTCAATATCTTATCAAGGTATGTGCTTTGTGAAAGACCAATGAGGCATCTCGATCTATCTCTATAGATCTTGATGCCTAATATGTAAGCAGCTTCTCCAAGGTCCTTCATTGAAAAACTCTTATTCAAGTAGGCCTTTATGCTTTCCAAGAATTCTACATCATTTCCCATCAGCAATATATCATCCACATATAATATGAGAATGCTACAGAGCTCCCACTCACTTTCTTGTATATACAGGCTTCTCCCCAAGTCTGTATAAACCCAAACACTTTGATCACATCATTAAAGCGAATGTTCCAACTCCGAGATGCTTGCACCAGCCCATAAATTGAGCGCTGGAGCTTGCATACCTTGTTAGCATTCTCAGGATCGACAAAACCTTCCGGCTGCATCATATACAGTTCTTCCTTGAGGAAGCCATTAAGGAATGCCGTTTTGATGTCCATTTGCCATATCTCATAATCATAGAATGCGACAATTGCTAACATGATTTGGACGGACTTCAGCATCGCTACGGGAGAGAAAGTCTCATCGTAGTCAATCCCTTGAACTTGTCGATAACCTTTAGCGACAAGTCGAGCCTTATAGATGGTCACATTACCATCCGCGTCAGTCTTCTTCTTAAAGATCCATTTGTTTTCTATGGCGTGCCGATCATCGGGCAAGTCCACCAAAGTCCATACTTTGTTTTCATACATGGAACCTATCTCGGATTTCATGGCTTCAAGCCATTTGTTGGAATCCGGGCCCGCCATCGCTTCTTCATAGTTCAAAGGTTCACCGTTGTCTAACAACATGATTTCCATGACAGGGTTGTTGTACCACTCTGGTGCGGAACGTGTCCTTGTGGACCTACGAAGTTCAGTAGTAACTTGATCTGAAGCTTCATGATCATTATCATTAACTTCCTCCCTAGTCGGTGCATGCACCACAGGAACAACTTCCTGCGCTGTGCTACTTTCCGGTTCGGAAGGGGTGACTGTCACCTCATCAAGTTCCACTTTCCTCCCACTCACTTCTTTCGAGAGAAACTCTTTCTCCAGAAAGGATCCATTCTTGGCAACGAAGACATTGCCTTCGAATCTGAGGTAGAAGGTGTACCCAATAATTTCCTTAGGGTATCCTATGAAGACGCATTTTTCCGATTTGGGTTCGAGCTTTTCAGGTTGAAGTTTCTTGACATAAGCATCGCAACCCCAAACTTTCAGAAACGACAACTTAGGTTTCTTGCCAAACCAAAGTTCATACGGTGTCGTCTCAACGGATTTAGACGGAGCCATATTTAAAGTGAATGCGGCAGTCTCTAAGGCATAACCCCAAAATGATAGCGGTAAGTCGGTAAGAGACATCATAGATCGCACCATGTCCAACAGAGTATGATTACGACGTTCGGACACACCATTATGCTGAGGTGTTCCAGGCGGTGTCAATTGTGAAATAATTCCACAGTTCCTTAGGTGTGTGCCAAATTCGTGACTTAAATATTCTCCTCCACGATCCGATCGTAAGAACTTTATTTTTCTGTCACGTTGATTCTCAACCTCATTCTGAAATTCCTTGAACTTTTCAAAGGTCTCAGACTTGTGTTTCATCAAGTAGACATACCCATATCTACTTAAGTCATCTGTGAGGGTGAGAACATAACGATAGCCTCCGCGAGCTTCAACACTCTTTGGACCGCACACATCGGTATGTATGATTTCCAATAAGTTGGTCGCTCGCTCCATTGTTCCGGAGAACGGAGTCTTGGTCATCTTGCCCAAGAGGCATGGTTCGCACATGTCAAATAATTCATAATCAAGAGACTCCAAAAGTCCATTTGCATGGAGCTTCTTCATACGTTTGACACCAATATGACCAAGTAGGCAATGCCACAAGTATGTGGGACTATCATTATCAACCTTACATCTTTTGGCATTCACACTATGAATATGTGTAACATCACGTTCGAGATTCATTAAGAATAAATCATTGACCAGCGGGGCATGACCATAAAACATTTCTCTCATATAAATAGAACAACCATTATTCTCGGATTTAAATGAGTAGCCATCTCGCATTAAATGAGATCCAGATACAATGTTCATGCTCAATGCTGGTACTAAATAACAATTATCGAGGTTTAAAACTAATCCCGAGGGTAGATGTAGAGGTAGCGTGCCGACGGCGATCACATCGACCTTGGAACCATTCCCGACGTGCATCGTCACTTCGTCCTTCGCTAGTCTCCGCTTATTCCGCAGCTCCTGCTTTGAGTTACAAATGTGAGCAACTGCACTGGTATCAAATAAGCAGGAGCTACTACGAGCGCTGGTAAGGTACACATCAATAACATGTATATCACATATACCTTTGATGTTGCCGGCCTTCTTATCTGCTAAGTATTTGGGGCAGTTCCGCTTCCAGTGACCTGTTCCCTTGCAATAAAAGCACTCAGTCTCAGGCTTGGGTCCATTCTTTGGCTTCTTCCTGGCAACTGGCTTACCGGGCACGGCAACTCCTTTGCCGTCCTTCTTGAAGTTCTTCTTACCCTTGCCTTTCTTTAACTTAGTGGTTTTATTCACCATCAACACTTGATGCTCTTTCTTGATCTCCAGCTCCGCTGATTTCAGCATTGAATACACCTCGGGAATGGACTTCTCCATCCCTTGCATATTGAAGTTCATCACAAAGCTCTTGTAGCTAGGTGGGAGCGACTGAAGGATTCTGTCAACGACCGCTTCATCTGGGAGATTAATTCTCAACTGAGACAAGCGATTGTGCAACCCATACAATTTGAGTATGTGCTCGCTGACAGAACTATTCTCCTCCATCTTACAACTGTAGAATGCGTCGGAGACGTCATATCTCTCGACTCGAGCATGAGCTTGGAAAACCATTTTCAGCTCTTGGAACATCTCATATGCTCCGTGGTGCTCAAAATTCTTTTGGATCCCCAATTCTATGCTATAAAGCATGCCGCACTGAACCAGGGAGTAATCATCACAACGCGACTACCAAGCGTTCATAACGTCTTGGTTCGCTGGGGCGGGAGCGTCACCTAGCGGTGCTTCAAGGACATATGTTTTCTTGGCAGCTATGAGTATGATCCTCAAGTTACGGAGCCAATCTGTATAGTTGCTACCATCGTCTTTCAGCTTGGTTTTCTCTAGGAACGCGTTGAAATTGAGGGTAACATGAGCGTAGGCCATTGGATCTACAAGACATATTGTAAATATTTTAGACTATGTTCATGACAATTAATTTCATCTAAACAATTCAATGAACTCCCACTCAGATAGACATCTCTCTAGTCATCTAAGTGATACATGATCCGAATCGACTAGGCCGTGTCCGATCATCACGTGAGACGGACTAGTCATCAACGGTGAACATCTTTATGTTGATCACATCTTCTATATGACTCATGTTCGACCTTTTGGTCTTTCGTGTTCCGAGGCCATGTCTGTACATGCTAGGCTCGTCAAGTGAACCCTAAGTGTATTGCGTGTGTAAATCTGACTTACACCCGTTGTATGCGAACGTTAGAGCCTATCACACCCGATCATCACGTGGTGCTTTGGAACAACGAACCTTAGCAACGGTGCACAGTTAGGGGGAACACAATTCTTGAAATTTTAGTGAGAGATCATCTTATTCACTACCGTCGTTCTAAGCAAATAAGATGTATAAACATGATAAACATCACATGCAATCAAATAGTGACATGATATGGCCAATATCATTTTGCTCCTTTGATCTTCATCTTCGGGGCTCCATGATCATCTTTGTCACCGGCATGACACCATGATCTCCATCATCATGATCTCCATCGTCGTGTCTTCATGAAGTCGTCTCGCCAAACATTACTTCTACTACTATGGCTAACGTTTAGCAATAAAGTAAAGTAATTACATGGCGTTTTCAGTTGACACGCAGGTCATACAATAAAATAAGACAACTCCTATGGCTCCTGCTGGTTGTCATACTCATCGACATGCAAGTTGTGATTCCTATTACAAGAACATGATCAATCTCATACATCACATATATCATTCATCACATCTTTTGGCCATATCACATCACACGGCACATGCTGCAAGAACAAGTTAGACGTCCTCTAATTGTTGTTGCAAGTTTTTACGTGGCTGCTATAGGTTTCTAGCAAGAACGTTTCTTACCTACGCCAAAACCACAACGTGATATGCCAATTTCTATTTACCCTTCATAAGGACCCTATTCATCGAATCCGATCCGACTAAAGTGGGAGAGACTGTCACCCGCTAGCCACCTTATGCAACTAGTGCATGTCAGTCGGTGGAACCTGTCTCACGTAAGCGTACGTGTAAGGTCGGTCCGGGTCGCTTCATCCCACGATGTCGCTGAATCAAGATAAGACTAGTAGCGGCAAGAGAATTGAACAAATCTACGCCCACAACTGCTTTGTGTTCTACTCGTGCAAGATACTACACATAGACCTACCTCATGATGCCACTGTTGGGGAACATAATAGAAATCAAAAAAATTCTACGCTTCACCAAGATCAATCTATGGTGTCATGTAGCAACGAGGGAGAGGGGAGTGCATCTACATACCCATGTAGATCGCGAGCGGAAGCGTTCAAGAGAACGTGGATGATGGAGTCGTACTCGTCGTGATCCAAATCACCGATGATCCTAGCGCCGAACGGACGGCACCTCCGCGTTCAACACACGTACGGAGCAGCGATGTCTCCTCCTTCTTGATCCAGCAAGGGGGGAGGAGAGGTTCATGGAGATCTAGCAGCACGACGGCGTGGTGGTGGGTGCGGCAGTATTCCACTAGGGCTTCGCCAAGCAGCACTAGAGGAGGATGCACTAGTAGAAAACGGGGCAAAGGTCCAGGCCGGGTCAGCCCATTAGTCCCAGTTCAGTCCAGAACCGGGACCAATGGGGGCATTGGACCCGGTTCGTGAGCCCAGGGGGCCGGCCGAGCCACGTGGGCCATTGGTCCCGGTTGGTGGGACGAACCGGGACCAATGGGCCTTGCTCCTGGCCCACCACCATTGGTCCCGGTTGGTGACTTGAACCGGTACCAAAGGCTCCCCTTTAGTCCCGGTTCAAGTCATCAACCGGGACCAATGAGGTGCCTATATATACCCCCTCGCGTAAGAGCAGAGCACACTGCTCTGTTTTTTTTGGCCGAGGGGGAGAGGGCTTGGTGGTGCTCTAGCTCACCTCCTATGCACACAACGTGTTCGATGGAATGCCCGAGCCACACTACTTAAGCTTTCTCCTCTCCAAGCTCGACCTCCAAGCTCCATTTTCCTCAATATTTATCTAGGTTTAGCGGTCCGTCACGCCCCGTCCCCGTCTTCACCGCCGTCGGGGGGAGCTGTGGTGCTCTAGCTAGCTCACCTCCTATGCACATGAGGTGTTCGATGAAATGCCCGAGCCACACTAGTTAAGCTTTTCTCCTCTCAAAGCTCGAACTCCAAGCTCCATTTTCTCCGAGATTTGTCTAGGTTTAGCGGTTTGTCCCGTCCCGTCCCCGTCTTCGTCGCCGTCAATCGCCCCTGCCGATCTCGTCACCGGCTCCACCGTGGTGAGCCTCTTGTTATGTCCATGCTTTTCTTACTTTTATTATTGCTTGTTATTATTGCTTTAGATAGATATTTGTCTAATTTTCTTACGTTTATTATTGCTTGTTATTATATAGTGCGATGGTTTTGATATCCGCCCACGTGGGCCCTCGTCCTGTCTACGATTTGGATGTGGTATATTATCTTTAATTTATAACTATTTGTTTTAGTGTTTATGACAATTATGCCGACCAACCTGACATAGATGTTTTTATATGTCTAGGAGGTAGTTGAACCGGAAATTCCAACCGACCCTCTTGTGGAGAGGTTAAATTTAGTTGAAGAGGAAAACATTTCCTTGAAGAAAAAATTGGAAAAAACGGAGGAGGAGAAGATGGAATTGGAGTTGCATGTTGCGGAAGTCATCGATGATCACAAGATCAAGATGGACCCTATTGTCGAGAGGTTAAATTTAGTTGAAGAAGAAAACAATTTCTTGAAGGTAAAAATAAAAAATTTGAGGAGAAGATGATATTGGAGTTGCACATTGCGGATGTCGTCGATGATCACAAGATCAAGATGGATGCAATGCGGTTGAAGATTAGAAAGATTAGAAAATATGCCATTCATACTGAGGCTTGGTATCATTATGCCGTTGGATCAATTGTTACCTTGGTTGCGATTATGATCGCATTTGTTTTCACATTGAAATGTTTTACATAGTTTCAATGTATGGTGAAAATTAATTAGATGCTCTGGAGAGCTATATGTTGTTAGATGAGAACTATGTATGTACTTTGGTTTTAATGTGATGATAAACTTCTATTAATTTGGTCACTTAATTATCTATTTATGATGTTTTGTAATGGTTTTTGACACACTTAATTATATATAATGCACGCAGATGAACCGGCAATGGATGTACAGTGACAGACACACCTCCGAGTACATTAAGGGCGTGCATGAGTTTCTCGATACGGCTGAGGCAAACAAGCAGAATGGTTTTATGTGTTGTCCATGCACTAAATGTGGGAATACGATGTCTTACTCTAACTGGAAAATCCTTCACTCCCACCTGCTTTACAAGGGTTTCATGCCACACTATAATGTTTGGACGAGGCACGGAGAAATAGGGGTTATGATGGAAGACGGCGAAGAAGAAGAGTACGATGACAACTATGTGCCCCCTGAATACGGTGATGCTGCAATGGGGGGAGCTGGTGAAGATCAAGAGGAACCAGATGATGTGCCCAATGATGCTGCAACGGGTGAAGCTGTTGAAGATCAAGAGGAACCAGTCAATGTGCCCGATGATGATGATCTCCGCCGGGTCATTGTCGATGCAAGGACGCAATGCGAAAGTCAAAAGGAGAAGCTGAATTTCGATCGCATGTTAGAGGATCACAAAAAGGGTTGTACCCCAATTGCGAAGATGGCAACACAAAGCTCGGTACCGTACTGGAATTGCTGCAGTGGAAGGTAGAGAATGCTGTGGCTGACAAAGGATTTGAGAAGCTACTGAAAATATTGAAGAAGAAGCTTCCAAAGGATAACGAATTGCCCGACAGTACATACGCAACAAAGAAGGTCGTATGCCCTCTCGGATTGGAGGTGCAAAAGATACATGCATGCCCTAATGACTGCATCCTCTACCGCGGTGCATACAAGGATCTGAACGCATGCCCGGTATGCGGTGCATTGCGGTATAAGATCAGACGAGATGACCCTGGTGATGTTGACGGCGAGCCCACCAGGAAGAGGGTTCCTACGAAGGTGATGTGGTATGCTCCTATAATACCTCGGTTGAAATGTCTGTTCAGAAACGGAGAGCATGCCAAGTTGATGCGATGGCACAGTGAGGACCGTAAGAAAGACGGGAAGTTGAGAGCACCCGCTGACGGGTCAAAGTGGAGAAAAATCGAGAGAAAGTACTGGGAGGAGTTTGCAAAGGACCCAATGAACGTATGTTTTGCTTTAAGCGCGGATGGCATTAATCCTTTCGGGGAGCAGAGCAGCAATCACAACACCTAGCCCGTGACTCTATGTATGTATAACCTTCCTCCTTGGATGTGCATGAAGCGGAAGTTCATTATGATGCCAGTTCTCATCCAAGGCCCTAAGCAACCCGTCAACGACACTGATGTGTACCTAAGATCATTAGTTGAATAAATTTTAAAGCTGTGGAATGGAAACGGTGTACATGCGTGGGATGAGCACAGACAGGAGGAATTTAACCTAAAGGCGTTGCTGTTTGTGACCATCAACGATTGGCCCGCTCTCAGTAACCTTTCAGGACAGACAAACAAAGGATACCACGCATGCACGCACTATTTAGATGACACTAAAAGTATATACCTGGACAAATGCAGGAAGAATGTGTACCTGGGCCATCGTCGATTTCTTCCGACCAACCATCAATGTCGAAATAAAGGCAAGCATTTCAAAGGCGAGGCAGATAACTGGAAGAAGCCCGCCATGCGTACAGGTGATCACGTACTTGCTATGGTCAATGATTTACACGTAATCTTTGGAAAGGGTCCCGACACACTAGCTGTTCCGAATGACGCTGAGGGACACGCACCCATGTGGAAGAAGAAATCTATATTTTGGGACCTACCCTACTAGAAAGACCTAGAGATCCGCTCTTCAATCGACGTGATGCACGTGACGAAGAACCTTTGCGTGAACCTGCTAGGCTTCTTGGGCGTGTATGGAAAGACAAAAGATACACCTGAGGCACGGGAGGACATGCAATGTTTGCACGAAAAATACGGCATGCCTCCGAAGCAGTATGAAGGTCCTGCCAGCTACGCTCTTACAAAAGAAGAGAAATAAATCTTCTTTGAATGTCTGCTCAGTATGAAGGTCCCGACTAGCTTCTCGTCGAATATAAAGGGAATAATAAATATGCCAGAGAAAAAGTTCCAGAACCTAAAGTCTCATGACTGCCACGTGATTATGACGCAACTGCTTCCGGTTGCATTGAGGGGGCTTCTACCGGAAAACGTCCGATTAGCCATTGTGAAGCTATGTGCATTCCTCAATGCAATCTCTCAGAAGGTGATCGATCCAGAAATCGTACCAAGGCTAAGGAGTGATGTGGCGCAATGTCTTGTCAGTTTCGAGCTGGTGTTCCCACCATCCTTCTTCAATATCATGACGCACGTCCTAGTTCATCTAGTCGACGAGATTGTCATTCTGGGGCCCGTATTTCTACACAATATGTTCCCCTTTGAGAGGTTCATGGGAGTCCTAAAGAAATATGTCCATAACCACGCTAGGCCAGAAGGAAGCATCTCCATGGTCCATCAAACAGAGGACGTCATCGGGTTTTGTGTTGACTTCATTCTTGGCCTTAATAAGATAGGTCTCCCTAAATCGCGGTATGAGGGGAGACTGTCTGGAAAAGGCACGCTTGGAAGGGACTCAATAATATGCATGGACGGATATTCTTGGTCTCAAGCACACTACACAGTTCTACAGAACGCTACCTTGGTGACCCCGTATGTCGATGAACACAAGAACAGTTTGCGCTCCAAACACCCGGAGCAGTGCGACGACTGGATTACATGTGAACACATTAGGACTTTCAGCAGTTGGTTGGAAACACGTCTCAGAGGTGACAACACTGTTTGTGATGAGCTGTACTTGTTGTCCAGGGGACCATCTTTGTGATGGCCTGGCTTATTAGGGATGATAGACTACTCATATCAATAAGGAATTCCTTCTTTTCCGGGAGCCCATTCGGATAGAACTCCAAAGTTAAGTGTGCTCAGCTTGGAGTAGTTTCAGGATGGGTGACCGACCGGGAAGTTGCTCCCGGGTGCGCACGAGTGAGGACAAAGTGCGCAGAAAAGACTAGTATTGATATGTGAGGCCAGTCTAGATCCCGCCAGGAGTAACGACCACCGACGGGTGTGTCCGGGGCGTTACAAGTTGGTATCAGAGCCGACCCTCGCGGTTACACGGATGTTTGCAGACAGTTTGCAGTCATGTTGTGCATGACGTTTGTGACCCGTCGTGGCACACGGCATGGCACATGTGCTGTCCTGGAAGCACAGACGGTTGTGCCAAGAGGGAACGTTCCTGTGGCCCGACGAGGACGTCGGTTCCTCTGAGTGAGGGTGTATGTGATGGCCTGGCTTATTAGGGATGATAGACTACTCATATCAATAAGGAATTCCTTCTTTTCCGGGAGCCCATTCGGATAGAACTCCAAAGTTAAGCGTGCTCAGCTTGGAGTAGTTTCAGGATGGGTGACCGACCGGGAAGTTGCTCCCGTGTGCGCACGAGTGAGGACAAAGTGCGCAGAAAAGACTAGTATTGATATGTGAGGCCAGTCTAGATCCCGCCAGGAGTAACGACCACCGACGGGTGTGTCCGGGGCGTTACAATCTTTGACTGTATTGATTTACAAATGATACGAGATAAATGGGGATACATTTTACACGATTGACCAAGATCAAAAGAGCACCAACCAAAACAGCGGTGTCCGCTTTGATGCAACAACCAAGAGAGGAAAGGACACATATTATGGTTACATAGTGGACATATGGGAACTTGACTACGGACATGATTTTAAGGTCCCTTTGTTTAAGTGCAAATGGGTCAATCTGTCAGGAGGCGGGGTACAGGTAGACCCACAGTACGGAATGACAACAGTGGATCTGAAAAATCTTGGGTACACTGACGAACCGTTCGTCCTAGCCAATGATGTGGCACAGGTTATCTATGTGAAGGACATGTTTACCAGACCGAGAAAAAGAAAAGATAAGGAAGCGAATACATCATACGATGAGCCAAAGCGCCACATAGTTCTTTTAGGAAAAAGGGACATCCTGAGAGTGGAGGGCAAGACAGACATATCTGAAGATTATGAAAAGTTTCATGAAATTCCTCCATTCAAAGTCAAGGCTGACCCAAGCATCCTGATAAACGATGAAGATTATCAATGGTTACGGCGCAATAATCAAATGGCACAAGCGAAGAAAAAGTGAAGACTTTCTTCGGCAACTATTATGATGATACCATGCCAACTTTGTAAAAGACGAGTATGATACCATTGTCCATTTCGTACATGCACATGCTATGCCAACTTTTTTAGAGTTCATTTGAAAACTATGAATTTAGGTCGAATTTTCTCTATAGGTGCATCTATGTTCATTTTTTTAGTAAAGTTAACCACAAACTTGTGATTCACACAAATCTCAAAGAATTCAAATTTTAACTATTCAAATTTGAAAACTAATGGCACTAACATAAAGTTTAGAATTTTTCTAAAACTAATGGCACTAACAGAAAGTTTATAATTTTGTTGACTTAAAAGCAAAAAGAATTAAAAAATAAAGCAAAAAACAAAAGAAAATAAATAGCAAGTTTATAATTTTTGTGACTATTATAATGGCACTAACAGAAAGTTTATAATTTTTGTGACCTAAAAGAAAAAAGAAATCACTAAAAAACTATAAGTATTTAGTTCTAAGTAGAAATGAAAAAATAAATAGCAAAAAAAGAAAAAAATGCCTATAATATTTGTTATGACTAACTGAAATATCAAACTGTGTATAATGATAAAACACAGTAATATTAAATAGCAGGAAAAAGAATGTCTCAAAAATCAATTTTTATAGTAAAGTTATTCATAAACTAGTGATTCACACAAATTTTAAAAAATTCAAATTTAAACTATTGAAATTTTAAAACTAATGGCACTAACAGAAAGTTTATAATTTTTGTGACCTAAAAGAAAAAAGAAATCACTAAACAACTATAAGTATTTAGTTCTAAGTAGAAATGAAAAAATAAATAGAGAAAAAGGAAAAACATGCCACCTACTGGGCCAGCACGGCCTGAATATGACTAGAAACCCAACCATGGGCCAGGATTCAGGCCCGCAGCATGCCCAGTAGGCCCACAGGCATTGCAGTGTCCAATTAGGCCCGTAAGCCTGCATTTCACAGGAGTTTGAGAGGAAAGAGGCAGCGCAGCTTATAAACAGGTGATGGCCGCTCTCAACTAGCGAGGTGGGACTAAACTCCCACCACAGCGCCAGCGCAAGGCCATTGGTCCCGGTTGGTGGCACCAACCAGGACTAAAGGGGGGAATTGGTCCCGGTTCGTGGCACCAACCGGGACCAATGCCCCCCTTTAGTCCCGGTTGGTTCCACGAATCGGGACTAAAGGGCTGGCTATATAAGCAAACACTGTGAAATTTTCAGCAGTTTCTCATTCTCCCCCGACGCCAACGCCGTCCTCTGCCCCGACGCCGACGCCCTGCTCCTCGTCGTCGTCGCCGTCGCCCGCGCCCCTCGTCGCCGTTGCCCGCGCCCGTCGTCGCCTTCGCCGCCGCCAGCACACGACCACGCCATCGCCGCGCGAGCCCCTGCCCCGCGCCTGAGCCCCTGCCCGCGGCCCGCCCCCGCATGCCAGCGTCCTCGCCGCCCCCGCTGTCGCCGTCGTCGTCGCCAGCCACCCCCACTGTGAGCCGTCGCGCCGCCCCGGCACTATTTTTTTATTAGATTAATTTTTTTCATATGTATATATAATGTGTATATGTATGTATATGGCTATATATATGTTCAGAGCATGTTTTTTTGTTCATATGTGTATTAATGTTTTTGTTGCATATATGTAAAAAAAATCAATCTATATATGTATGTGGTAGCTATATATGCATGATGAGGGGGGTGGGGGGTCGATATACCCCCCTCCCCGGTAACTTCGACATGAGGGGGCGGGGGTTGATATACCCCCTCCCCGATAAATTCGACATAAGGAGGCGGGGGTTGATATACCCCCTCCCCGATAACTTTGACATGAGCGGCAAAAGTTACATTTTTAGAAAAGTTTTATCTAAGAAGGGGAAAGAAAGAAGAAGAGAGGAAGAAGAGGAGAAATAAATATAAGAAGAAGAAAAAAGAAGAAAAAGAAGAGGAGAAGAAGAAAAGAATAGTGGATAAGAAGAGAAAATAGAATATATTCTATTTTTTCTTCTTCTCCTCTATTAATTCCTTTCTTCTTCTCCTCTTTTTTTCTTCTTTTTTTTCTTCGATCTTCTCCTCTAGCTATTCCTTTCTTCTTCTCCTCTTTTTATTTCTTCTTCGTTTTCTTATGTTTTATCGGGTCTGTCGTCGTCGATATACCCCTCCCGATAACTTCAACACGAGGGGGGTGGATATACCCCCTCCCCGATAATATTATTTTCCCATGTACGTACGTATGTCGTGTCGATATAAACTCCCGATAACTTCAACACGTGGGGGTGGGTCGATATACCCTCTCCCGATAACTTCAACATGTGGGGGGGGTCGATATACCCCCTCCCGATAACTTCAACACGAGGGGGGGTCGATATACCCCCTCCCGATAACTTCAACACGTGGGGGGGGTCTGTCGTCGTCGATATACCCCCTCCCCGATAACATTATTTTCCCGTGTATGTATCTCGTTGTTGGTCGATATTACCCCCTCCTTGAAGCGTTCTTGAGGCCACCCCTAACCCTTGAAGCGTTGTCGAGGCCACCCGAAACTCTAGAGAAGCAGCGTCGAGGCCACAAATTAATATGATTCCTTATTGTGATTAGCTAGCTAGTTCTACGTTTGCCACTAATATATCCATTTGTCATATTTGAATAATAATTGCCATGTTGTAAATATTTGTAGAAACTATGGACACCCCCCGAGACGAAGCACAGGAAGCGTTGTTGCTGGACATAATCGCACACGGACGTGATGCCGTCTTGTCGTTTCTCAATGAGACCGATGGTCTGCTGGAAAGAGAGGGTGAAGAAGCATGCTATGATTATGATGGCTCCGGTGACCCAGTGCAGGTGCAAGAAGTAGACCATGAGGACGGCTCCGGTGACCCAATGCAGGTGCAAGAAGTAGACCGTGAGGATGGCTCCGGTGACCCAATGTCGGTGCAAGAAGGAGACCGTGATGACGGCTCCAGTGACCGAACTGAGTCCGGCCAGGTATATATATTAGTTAAGCCTGTGCTGACTAGTTAATTGATGCATTCATTGTTTTGGTATGTGATACGTCCAAAACGTATCTATAATTTCTGCTTGGTCCATGCCCTTTTTGTGTGATATTGCTATGATATTTATGCACTTCCATACACTTTTTGATCATATTTGGACTAACCTACTAATGGTTGCAAAAGTGCACAATGTTCTTGTTTTACACTTTATTGTGTAGGAATTACTTGGAAATTGACAAAAACGCAAAAGGAGTCGTATTGGAGTAGGACTCTGACTTTCCTGGAATCTGTCTGAGAACGTTTTTTAAAGATGGTCATGTTCCGGCCCGAAGACGACGTAAAACGGAAAAAGTCTAGTTGGGAAAGTTGTGGGGAATTTCGAGGCGATACTTCTGGATATAAAATTCGTCCAAATCGGAGTCCGGACGGCCGAGTAAAGCCCGTTTTACTGAGGCCCAAAATCTGATGACGGGAATCCGAGAGTTTATATAAATAGAGAAAACCTAGGTCACCAAGGGCCACGAATTTTCCTCCTCCCGAGCCGCCGTCTTGGAGAGGAGGACCAGCACCATTGCAGCACCATCCACAAGGAAGAAGGGGGGCCAAGGAGCCGCTGCCCCTAGGGCCGCCGCCGCCCCCAAGGGCCGCCGCCGCCCCCTAGGGCCGCCGCCGTCTCCTCCTCGCCGCCGCCGCCTCCGTGGCCGCCGCCGGCCGCCGCCTCCTCGCGGGGCTGCACCTCTCCATCAACACCATCATCAACCTCCTCCTCACCATGTCCATGTGTGAGTAGTCTTCTTCGGGGCCGAGGGCTCGTACGTGTAGCTATGTGGTTATCTCTCTCTCCCATGATGTGATCTTCGTTGTGATCATAGGCTATGTTAATCTAGGGTGATCCCATGATATTTCCCCTTCCTCTATGTATTGGATTGATGTACTCACTTGTCTTTATCTAGTATAATCCCCGAGACCAAGGTGACAGCGGTCTATTGGACATGGATTAGAAAAATATTTTCATGAGTGATTTCCTCTCTTGTGTGTTGATTGAAGATTGAGAGTCTCTTGGTGCTTGTCTTTGACTATCCTTTAGATATGTTGTGGTGATTGTGGGACTCTCTTTGGATGGCCGCGGTGACATTGGGAAATCCTTAGATTGAGAACTATGAACTTTGAGGTGTGCTTTTGTAGCCCTACATAATTCTCGTCCTCTCTTGACCACGAAGGAATGACCTCCGGGTGCGTCTCCATTGCATGTTTTATTGGAAATATCATATGATTCGATTATGTTAATGTTGTTGGGAGTTGCCACTAGTGAAAGTATGATCCCTAGGCCTTGTTTCCACCATTGCAATACCATTTGTGCTCGCGTTTACCACTTGTTTGCTTGCTGCACTTTTTATTATAGATTTATATTACTTTGTTTTACCATCCATATCACTTGCCATTTAACATCTCTTCGCCGAACTAGTGCACCTATACATCTAACAAGTGTATTAGGTGTGTTGGGGACACTAGAGACTTCTTGTATCTTAGTTGCAGGGTTGCTTGAGAGAGACCATCTTCAACCTCTACTTCCCTGAGTTCGATAAACCTTAGGTCATCCACTTGAGGGAAATTGCTGCTGTCCTACAAACCTCTGCGCTTGGAGGCCCAACATAGTCTACAAGAGTAGAAGCGTGTGTAGACATCAGTATGTACACATATTAATTAACTCTCGTCTTTGTTCTTTTTTCTAGCCCTCCGGATCGTGCACAACTTCGGTATGGAGACGAGGCCCGAAGAAAAAGTTGAGCTCGGATGAAAAGTTTGAGATCATAGAAATCGCGCGCAACGGCCAACCGATTGAACCCATCCGGACAAAGAACACATTTGTTGCTCAGTGCGGGGTTCTGGTTAGGGACAAGATCCCGATCAGCATCCGGCAATGGTTAAAGCCGGCTATAGAAGACCCTGAGGTGTCTTATGTAAATGATATGCAGAAAAATGATCTTTGGACTGAGCTGAAGTCAAATTTCACCCTACCGCCAGAGGATGATCTGGAGAAGCCAGTTAAAGAGAAATTAATCAAGTCTTTTGCTCTTATGAAGATGGCAGACCTATTCAAGAGGTGGAAGAAAGACCTGAATAGGTTTGTCGTCAAAAAAGAGACACCAGAATTCAAGGGCAAATATGAGAAGATCAGAGATGACTGGCCCGCATTTGTGGCCTACAAGACATCGGAAAAGAGTAAGAAGATGTCTGCGAAGAAGAAGCATCACCATCGCACGGGGTCAGGTGGCTACCTCAAAACCCGGCCTAAGTGGGCCAAGGCTGAGAATGATCTGCTTGATAAAGGGATCGAACCAGACACAATGAACTGGCCAGACCGTTGCGGGACTTGGTTCTTCGGGGCTGGCGGAACCTTGGACCCTGTATCAGGGAAGTGCATTTGGACGGACGAGCAATTGGAAATACCATTCAAGAAGCTTAAGCACTATATCTCTGCAGCGCAGCAAGGGACGTTCGTTCCGGACAGAGAGAACGACGAGCTCACAATGGTCCTCGGGAATCCTGAGCACCCTGGATGGACACGAGGCACGCCAGGCTCCGTTCCGTGGAGGGCTGGGTTTCCGGACGTAGGCGGTTACAAATGCCACGAGAGGAGGAAGAAAGTGGACCAGAACGGACTACAGGCGCTGCACGCTAGGGTACAGGCGATAGAGGAACGAGAAGCAAATCGCAGCAAAAGAACTGCCGAAGCTTCCCCCGAAGCTACCCCGCCATCTCAGCAGAGAAGCAGCGTGACTTCCACCGAGCTGCTTCAGCCGGAGCATGTCTTGACGGCTCCTGCCAGCTATCCCTTGGATGCTATCACGGAGTCTCAAAATTGCCACCTTATGACGCAATGGATTAATATGAAGGTCAAGGCGGCTGTTGGCTCTGTTTTTCCTACTGAACCCGGCGCAACTTTTCACTGCCGGCCGATTCCAGAAGGATATGCTAGGGTGATGGTGGATGAAATAACGGAGGGATTTGAGGACCTCCAGCTTGACCACCCTACCGGTGAAGGGGAGACTCGGCTGGGTTCTTCTCTGAAGACTCCATGCCTATGGCGGAAGGACCTCATCAACCTTCTGAACTGGACGCCTCCGCCTCCTCCTCCTCCTCTGGCGAGTCAGGGCACTCCGCCTCCTCCACCGCCTCCTCCTCCGGCGAGTGAGGATCAGGGCACTCGGCCGGCTCCTTCTCCGGCGCGTGGTGGCACTCCGCCTCCTTCTCTGCCTGCGCCGGCGTGCCCGAGCAGCCAGCCTTCTCCTTCTCCGCCTCGTCAGCAAGGGCGGAAGAGACCCGCCGCCGCTCCGGCTGCTCCGGCGCGTCGTAGTCCTTCTCCTCCTCCGCGTAAGCAAGGAAAGAAGACAGTCGCTCCGTCTGCTCTGCCGGCGTCTAGCAGTACAGCCAGAGGCGAGAGGCAATACAGATTCGGTCCTTCTCTCACGCCTCTAGAGAAGTTACCATACGGGAGGTCCGACGAGGAAAACGCGAAGATCGCTAAAACCGAAGTGAAGGACTGGTTTCAAGGGTTGAAAGCATAGAGACATCCACCTCCGGAGGAGAAGATAGATCCGGTGAAAGCAAAGCGCACTATGGCTGCCCTGAAGAAACCACCAAAGTCTCCGCCGAAAGACAACTATGACCGCATTACTGAAAAGTCATTTCACGAAGTGAAGCGGTCGGGAAGTACTATAAGTGATCAAAGGTCAGCAAAACGACAAGCTGGGAAACAAATTGCCCAGCTCGGCGAACAAGCGGACCAATCGTGCCCCCCGCTCAAGGTGTCTAGCGACATCGTCGCTAATGATCCGAGGATGGTGCCCGGTTATAGCAATCTTGGAGATTACCTGCCCGACGATGTACATTATGATTTCTTGGAGGTGCAGATACAAAGATACGAGTACGGGAAGCCTCTCGTCAAAGATGAAAGATCTCTATCAACGATGATGCGAAGATTACATGATTGGTACTTGAAAATCTGCAGAGAGTCTGGGGGGAGGGATACTTTGTATGTGAGAGTTAAAAAGGAGCATGACCTCATTGGAATTGAACTGTTGCCTATTCCATTTGAGGAGTTCTTTCAGTTTTTCAATCAATTGGCCCTCGATAAAGCAACGGTCACCTGCTACTGTGTGTAAGTAGTACTACTTCTGTCATTAAGTCTCTCTATATAGCTCAGCTCTTTCATTGCATGTATTTATAATTATCCTCACTATATTATGCAGATTGAAGATCATCGAATTGAAGAAAAGACAAGTCGGTGATATTGGGTTCATTAACACATATCTCATAGATGCAACTGAGGTTAAATTTCATGCCGCAGATACCGAGGCCAACTTGCTACGATCGTTGGTAATAAATGAAAACAAATATATAATACTCTTTCCTTACAGCTTCAAGTGAGTGTTACTATCTTGTGCATATTCGGTTTCCCTTATATATTAGTCAAGGTTATAGTAGTGTAATTGATGAGTTAATGCATGCGTGCGCAGGTTCCACTATATTCTTCTAGAGATTAAGCTTGAGCAGGGAGTAGTAACTGTCTTGGACTCTAAACGAAAAGATCCCCAGGAGTATGCGAACATGACTCAAATGCTCGAGAAGTAAGTTAAATCGATCATTATCCACCATGCATATCGGCAACTTTGTTCATTTCTGATATCAAGTAATTGTTTTCTTTGTCTGGCAGGGTTTGGAGAAAATTCACCAAAAAGGCTCCGGGACTGCCGAAGCAGCTGGAATTTAGACACCCGAAAGTAAGTACTATAGTAGCATGTTCCGCGCATCTCCTATTGATTCAACCGCTAGTTTCATCAATCCATTTGGCATTCTTGCTTATAAGTTTGATTGACCTCTATTTCTTGTAAAGTGGTTGTGGCAGGAACAAGGGAATGATTTCTGTGGATACTACGTTTGCGAGTCCATCCGTCACACGACCTGTGAGCGGGGCTACTCTGACGAACAATTTGAAGTGCGTAAGCAATAATATTCACAATTTTATTTCATTACCATCATTTGTGTTGAGTTTCATTTATTCATATATATATATATATATATATATATATATATATATATATATATATATATATATGTATGTATGTATGTATTGACCCCCTTCTTCAAATTAGATCTTTCGGATGCGGGATGAACTCCTACCACCAGATCGTATGCGAGCAATTCAAGAGGAATTGGAGGCATTCTTCCTTGACCACGTGATCGCTGAAGACGGAGAATACTATGTGGACCATGCGTCCGTATGATAGGAGACTATATTTGTAAGAGATAATTATTGTATATATGTATCCGGTAGTGTCGGATAGATATACGAGAACTTGTTGTTCGACCAATCTCTCGGAGAAGGAGAGGTGGTCAATATCACTTTTCTCTGTATGCATATATATATGTTGATGACGATCTTCTGTTTCCTTCGTTTGCTTACTAGCTAGCTAGCGTGTCTAGTCCTCTCTATAAATGTATAGTACGTAGTGTTGACCAAGCACGGACATAAGAGAGGACATTTCTCACTATTAATTAGCTAGCTAACACAATATATGAAACACCTAAATTAACCCCCCCAAACCCCC